>OZ022414.1:42932184-43583777 GCA_963989365.1 Rhimphoctona megacephalus
AACACAAAAAAAGAAGTTTATTTATTGCCAATGATGTCCAATATTACTAGATTTTAATTAAATTGTTTCAATTCTGTTTCTTAAATTAGATATTTACAGTACTTTTTTTAAATTGCCGAAGATTGAGATAAAATGCCATAAAGAAATTTGGTTATTATGGTATTAAAGATTAGCAATGACATGAAATTTTATTTGGTTTACTCTTTTTTGTAATGTTAAATGGTCCTTAATCTTTTTTCGTTGGTAAATTTTGAATTTTTCATTGTTTCTTTATGTTTAAACTCACCTCTTTTCCATTGATCGTCTGTTTTGGTGTCTTAAGCAATTCATTGACGACCTGCTCGGACTCGAACGTGATAAAGCAGAAGCCCTTCCTCTGGTTCTTTGTCTTGTCGAATGGCATTTCCATGTCGACGATCTATACCCACGTGGCGTATTGGTTTTATTAACACACGGTTGATTTTTGTTTTTGTGATTGTTTGACGCAAGAGCTTTGTTAACTTACGGAGCCGAATTGAGAGAAGAACGTTTTGATATCGTCGTCAGAAAGTTCTGTCGATAAACCACCAACGAAGATTTTACCGTGACGAGCCTTTGCCTTTTTGGGATCGACTTTTTTGTTGTTTATCGTGTGGTCAGGTGCTGCTATAATCTACGAAAAATAAAAGTTTAATTTTGATATAGTTAAGATTCTCTCGCTCAGTAATCGGTAATATAAATTAAATTCAATTCAATTTTTGAAATATTATTGTTAAGCCGATCAGGATATTGGTATAGTGTCGTCATTTGCATTCAGTAGCAGAACTGGTAAAATGTATCATCATTTGCGGCAAAATAATAAAATGGCGATTGCAAGGAAAAATGTTTTTTTTTTTTTTTTTTTAACGAGCAATTACCTTATCTAACGATTCTGATTTGGCGAAAACGATAAAAGCGAAACCTCGCGATCGTCCTGTGTTTGGGTCTGTCTTGACATTGATACTTTCGATGTCACCATAAGTGCCAAAGTGATCTCTCAGTTCCTCTGCAAATAAAATAGTGAACAATTTTATTAATAAAAGTTGAATTATTTATCGAAATTAGTTAGATTTTTGAAAAATAAGTTCAGTTAAATAATGATATTCGTCTCATGCAACAGTGCCATTCTGCTGTCCGAAGGTGTCCTAAGAAATATTCATCATTTCGTTCTACGAATTTGACGTAGATGTATATATATATTTTTTTTGGGAAACTCGATTCAAGATCAAAGTTGAATAAAAAATGATTACTCACTGTCTGTGGTTTCCCAGCTGAGACCTCCAACAAACAATTTCCTGCAATTGACAGAAACAGAATGAATTAGTGAACCAAAAAATAAATGAATCGAGGATATCGTTAATCTCGTGTCTTTCTCTCTCTCTCTTTCTCTCTCTCTCTGTTTCACTTTCTTTCTCTGGCTAAAATCGATTAAACCAACTTTTGAGAAATTTATTTTTACAATGCTTTGTTTTATTAACAATGAACAACAATGGGTGATTATGATTTTTCGAGCGCAAGATGTCGGCAATACTTTGTCAAATCTCAGCAACCATTCAATAGCATGATCTGCAATAAAAAAATAAACAAAAAAACGAGAGAGTATTCGATGAACGGATTTTGTTTTTTACAATTAATCATAAAATTTACAAGTAACGAGAGCACAGTCTATCATCATTATTAATTACCATTATTATTATTTTTCTAACACCACTTGTGATACGTAAAGTTGCAGTAGAGAAATTCGTTCAGTGTTCTCGTGCAATTAAATTTATAAGATTTGTTCTTCACAGATTTGCGTTCCTAATTGATTTAATTCAATATACGGACATACTTTTTTTTTATTTGTTCGTCGTGATATATAGTACGAGTTCACAGCGGTGCGGGAGGGCAGGGGCATTTTTGGAGAATTGTGGGAACGATGTAAAACGAAAAAACATAAAATGTCAAATAAATTAATTGTAAAAATTGAGAAAAAATAATAAAAAATAAAAATGATAATAAGAAAGTTAAAGTAATAAAAATATTTGAATGTACCTATCGTTCAGAGACTCCTGGTTAGCCCCGGCCGACCTGCAAAGCAATCGAACGGTTTTATTTTACCAGATGTATTTTGTTATTTTTCTGTTATTTTGTCCAATTTTTTTGTTTCTTTTTAATGTAATTTTATTGCTCTTTTTTTTCTCGCTAAGAACATTTTAGAAATGAGGAACGCTGCCGAAAATTTTCTTTATGAATATCTGACACAAGTTAGTGGAACAAAAACGATAAGCAATTCTGTATATATATATTCATTTCTGTTTGTAAAAAAGACTAGTACTAGAACACCCCTGAAAAATCTAGAATTGCTGTTAAGAAAACGAAAACAAAAAAAAAACAAAAACAAAAACATAAAAAAAAAACAATTTTGCCAACAAGATTGTACACAAGAATTCGGCAAGAGAGTGCACCGTTTGAAGTACGATTAAAGGGGCACTTGGAATATCTCGAAGGCATTTTTCTTTTTTACAATGATGAAAGAATATTTTTTGTTCAAGGCAACTATTTTACACATGTTACTATAACAGTGTTCTAAATATTACAAACATAAACAATCACGTTGTATATATATATATATGTATATAAATATATATATATATATTCATGTATTTTAAGGATTGAAAAAATTGTCCTGTTATCTAATCATATTTTCTGCAAATGGAATTTAGAAGAACTGATATCAAGAGTAAAATGTAGTAGTAATAAATAGTAGAAGTAGTATCATACCGTTCCTAGAACAGTAAGCTGATCCTGGCAAAGAATAAGAAAAAGATAAGGGGTAAAAATAAATAAAAAAAGGGGAGAAAAATTTCTTAGAAGAAAAAAAAAAGCATCAGTGACGAATCTCAAGGTGAAAAAAGACCAAAGAGAGGCACGGTAAACTACTGTGTGTAAGCTGCTCAATGAATACAAAGAGCAAATAATTTGGCGCTGTGCCGAGAAAACAAAAATTAGAAAACTCAAATGAAGAATAAAAAATGTGAAAAAAAGTAGACATACGCAAAATACAGTGAATCGATATACATTGAAAAAAAAAAAAAAAAAAAAAAACTGCAATTTTTTTTGTCACAAACGTACGAGAACCCGCGAAAGTTTACAACTCCAGTTGACATACACACAGCTCTGCGCCTAAGGAAAACAAGATTTAACTATGTTCCAAAGTTGAAATCTGACTGATGATAGCTCCCAAAGAATTGACAATAGGTAGGTCGATCGACTGCAACTTCTATATCGAGAAAGCTAAAGAAAATTTGTAGTTTTTTCGTTTTTTTGTTCTTTCTTTTCACGTTTTTTTTGTTTTTCTTTGACACATTACACAAAAAAACTTGAGGACGTTGGACGCATAACAATAATACTAATAATAATACTATTGCAACATCTTAAATAATTTTCAATCATCCGCATGTACAAGAACAATAAATATAATATGTATGCATTATTTCGTAAATGTTTTACATGAATTCGGTATATATAATTTCTCACTGTCTCTTTCTCTTTTTTTCTCTATTATATATTTATAGTAATCGACAATTTGATCTTTATCGTTTCGTTATTAGGCTTTTGTATTTTTTCTTTTTGCTTTTCCGAGAGTCTCGAGGGTGCTTTTTTTTCCTTTGTTTTTCCGTACTCAAAGTATTATGAGAGCTGCGTTGCATTTGGGCTTTTTTTTGGTTTGTTCTCATTTTTCATTGATTGGAATTTCGGTATTTGCTTTTGCTTTTTGGTACTTTTAACATCGGTTTGTCAGTTGGGTTTAATTTCTATCCGTAGCGAGATATATATATATGTTATATGTGTATATATATATATATATATATTTCGGTCTTAGTTTTTGTTTTTTGATATTTTTTTTTCATATATATCGTCTAGGGCTGGTGATAAATACCGTGGGCACCAGTCACTCGCCGGTACTCAGTTGGTTGGTCGGGTCACGGTTAGCCGGTTGCGAGCCGCCCGCCATAATCGCACTCGGGTCGCGCGTATGCCACCTGCAGACCAAAGCCACATAAACTGGGTTAATGGCGTTCCGACCTGTCGGGTAGGAGTTCACATTGGCCCTAGTGACTCTGTGCTCTGGTCACGCGACGACAAAACTTGCATCGACATCAGGTTCATGGACTTTTTTTTTTAGTTTCTGCTTGATTTTTTTTGAGACTCTACTGCGTGACCCAGCAGACAAGTGTGTATGTGTTACTTTTTTTTGCTTAAATCTGCGAGACTGATCTGATCGCAATTTGACTCGATTTGTTCCAGTGCTTGTGTGTCGTGACGGACTCTGAGAACTTGGACGCTGACTTCTCGGCTCTAAACAATTCAGAAATATGTAGCGATATTCATTTTTTTTGTTCTATTCTTTTATTTTTTATTTTTGCTTTTCGTAAGAGGCTTCTGCGTTTCAGGACATTTTGATTTTTATATGATTTTTGTTTGTTTATTCAATGAACTTCTCCAGGCGAAAAGAGCACACACACCAAATTGTTTAACGCAAAACCGAATTGACCAACCAAATGCACTATGAACCAGGCCTGGCAATCAACATTTGTTAACAGTAGTGGAATCTCAGAAGCTGGTCAATTAATACAATCTCGAGAAAAAACACTCTTACTTTGTTTTATGTTCTTTTTCTCTCATTAAGATACAAATTCATTTCCTTTTTTTTTGTTACAAGCGCTCTATAAAAAAAATTATTACAATTATCACTTAATATGCACAATTGTTACAAATAAAAAAATAAGGACAAATTACAATTAAATATATAAATATAATTTCCTCCAACGATGCAACACAACAAGTTTCTTATTTTTTTTGTCTCTTCATACACAATTAAATTAACTAGGTTGAGGAATTGGAAAATCAGGAATTTACACACTCGAAGAAACAATATTGTCTCTTCATTGCCCTCTTTCTTTCTTTCTCATCGCACGGTAACAAGAAATAAATTATTTTTATTATTTTTTTTCTCAAATAGAAAAGTATGAAAAAAGGAAAACTTTGACAACATTTAAAATCTAACAAGTTATAATGTCTTAGTGAACGACTTAAAATGTAAATTCATTAGAATTATTCATGCAAATTATTCAGTTTTTTTTGCTATAAAGTGTGTTTATACACACCGTATTATTGTACACATCCATAATAAATATTATGTATATGAAACCAGTAGAGCACGCCGACCATTGACACCCGGGGAATTTAAGTGTATTCTCACGGCGTATGATGTTTCCCTAATTTCTTCAGGTTTGGCATCGCGATGGGCGAGCGGAAGCAAACCTCCAAATCCGAACGCTTAAAAACTTTTTTTAGAAAAAAAAAAGAAAAGAAAATGTATTCAAAACTAATTTTTCAAATTGTTTTACAAAATTTGAAGGTAGCGACCACTTTCCCGGCAAAGGTACTGTAGCACTATAACTTTTGTTCTCTTTACACTTTATGGAGAAAAAGAATGCTTACCCATATAGTCGCGAAACATCCCGAAATAATCGAGGGTTTGCTTTTGTTTTTGTTAACTATTACTATACAAAGAAAAAGGTCCAAGGCTCTGTCTCGGGGATGAAACGAGAAAGTGCCCAAAAAATCACTTCAAGAGCTAAGACAAAAGTGCTGCTATAGACGAAGAAAAAAGTAAATATCGGTTTATATATGTGTATATAAATATATATATAGATTTATAAGATATTTACAAGAATCAAATATTTCAAGTTTTATTGCGAGCATCGTGTTATTAAATCAGCTGGTTATTCGTCCTGCTCGAGATACCTATTGTAACGCTGAAAAGGTTGCAAAAGTGAAAAAAAGAGAAAAAATAGGGGGAGGAGGAGAGAGCAACGACGCACACTTTGTGCAGCGATAAAAATAACGTTAATTTGACTTATGAACTATAAATTTCGTCGAAATTAGATTTTCTGTATTTTTTCTCTGACTATTTCAATCCCAAACACGAGAGAAACATCGATAGCGATGAGATTACACGAAACATCAATTTTCTTTTCTTTATTACAGGGAAAATAATTTAAATTGCTAATTTAGTGTAATTATATGGGGAATCAATTCTCGATTGACTAAAAAAATCTAGGATAAATGTAAGCCAAAATGTTTTTTGAGCATTTTGCCCTTTTCTCGGCGTCGTTTACGATAGGCGCATCTGCTCGGGGGCAGCGGCCGGCGTCTCCACTTGTTTTATACTCTTACACAGTAAATTACCAAGTAGCCTAAATCGACGTATTTAAAGCTTCGTCGAAAAAAATATACATTTCCGGTGTAACGCGGAGAAATTTCTGATCAAAAACCGTTATCACGTACCATGTGATTGGTAAATTATCAACGATGTAAACGGATTACTCAAAAATGCTCTACCTTTCATCACGAGTTAG
Organism: Rhimphoctona megacephalus; assembly: GCA_963989365.1. Taxonomy (NCBI): domain Eukaryota; kingdom Metazoa; phylum Arthropoda; class Insecta; order Hymenoptera; family Ichneumonidae; genus Rhimphoctona; species Rhimphoctona megacephalus. The sequence continues at coordinate 42,938,610 of OZ022414.1, forward strand.
CGAAGAAATGAGAGCGTCCACGCCATTTTGTTCGCGCGGCGCTTTATCACCACGCATCATTTCGATTTACTGAGAAAACTCGAGAATTTATTTTTATTATTAAGAGGAAGCTCAACGCGGACGAAAAACTTTTAATAATAAATGATAACACTTTATTGACGTTAAATATCAACGAAAAGTATTAACTTATAAATTGCGCGGAAAAAGTAAAAATTCATGGAAACTTAAGACGACGAATTGAAATATTCACAAGAAAAACTTAAAAAATAATTATTTACCTGTCTTCTTGAGATTCCTGTCCATTTTCCGTCGCGTCACCACCGCCGTTCTCAGTTTCGCCGTTTTGCTCGAAGGTCTGGTCACCGACATCCTCGCTGAAGTCCTTGTTCTCCTGATCGGCCATGTTACTGTTTAGCGTCAGTTTTTTTTTTTAAATCAAAGTTTCTTTGTAATTTGTTTTATTAACTGTTTTGTTGTTGAACGTTGTGCCAATACGGATATCACAACGTTTTTTTAAAACACGGACTAGAAAGACTACACGCGATTTAAATACGGTTGAACGGGAACACTTCGTAGCGAGAATCCCGTGCTAACAAAATAATTACACACGTCCGCACCGTACGGCTGCCGAAAGGAGAAGGGAGAGCGGCTTCACGCAGTCGTCTCGTTTCCCGATTCTGCGCCCGGTGCATCATGGGTATCCTCCTCAACTCCCTCCTTCCCCTAACCAGCGAGCGATTCATTAGCATCTCAACCAATGAACGCGTAGCTTGACAGAGACGTGATGAGTGATCTCGAAACCCTGTAGTCACTATTCAATAAAATTGAATTGAAAAACCTTTCTTAGAGACTCAATATTTATTAAAACTCAATAAAAAAGACTCATACCTTATTATAGTTTAATTAAATGCCTAAGATATTTTTCAGATATTTTAACACCACAATTTACCACGATAATTCACTATAGGAAAGAGTCAACTCGTGGAATTGTCCGTCGACGTTCTTGAACGTCTTAAAATAATTTTAATAACGATTAAGCAGAAAATCTCTTCATATTTTTGATGAATATGATATTTTCATCGTAAACAATAAACTCGATTGTTAATCTTGTAAATTTGTCGTTAATTTATCCAAATATTTCTTTGCCGCTCGGTGCCCTACAAAAGGTGACACTTCTCTATACGTTACTGTTTTTGCCAATCAATGCTGGTTGCCGCAAGAGGAGGCGAACAGCGCGGGGAAAAAGCGGCAACGGGAAGCCGGCAAACGTACAACGCTCACGCGCCGGGCAGTCCAATAAGATAGACGTCGGTTCGTTCGAGTAGAATTAACTTGACCAATCGAGCCACAGTATTTGGACCCGCTTTTATTCGTTGGCGTCACTTCATCCTCCCCCTTGTCCCTTTATTTGCCATCGTTCCTATCCACGTCTTCGATGTGTGCGATAACCGAGCTCCCTACCATCGAAAAAATCAATAAAGCGTGGGATCATCTCCCGCGCATTTCGGCATCATCCGTACACGTATACTCCAACATCCAAGCGTTCATTTCTTTGATTTACAGTTATTGTGACTAGCATTTGTTGAAATTTTTATATTTTTTCATTTAATATTTACTTGAAGTATTTAAAAGCTATAAAAATTCATTTTTCGGCGAAAAAAATGTGAAAATGTGATGCTGGTGAGACACGCATGCGCATACGCCTGCGCGGTTCGTTAGAACAACGGCGTTTGACTTCCGGTGACGCAGCAACGCCGGCCGCTTCGAGACTTTGCTCCCTCGTTGCTTATATATCCAATGATCTAAAAATACATTCATGCAACTTTCGTATTTTTGGGACGCTGCGTGTAAAATTTTATTATTTCTGTTTTTTTCCTATTCGAATATTATCTCGTTGGTAGGCACATGCCATGTTTGCATCCCAACTCGAGATCCCTTCTCGTCCTAACTTGATCTTTTTTCCTCGGTCAATTTTTTTCCCTGTGCCTAAATTCATCAGTACTTTTCTTCTTGGTTCTTCTTTTGCTCATTGCAAACTCGAAGCAGCTGCCTCTGGCCTTGGTTCGACCCTCCTTACGACGCCTGTGTCTACCGGGAGTTAGATTCGGGAGATTGGGTCTTTCTGTTACGATTTTTTAAAGACGTAAAATATACTTTCCTTGAATTTAATAATTAGATATGTGAAATTATGATTTTTTCGCATTTAATACAGATTATATTAACATATTGATATTGTCGACACGCGTAATAGATTCGTTCGAAATGTTTTTCGAATAAAAATGGACAGAGGTATTTGTATCGTAGCCATTTAATCATCAGACTATACTACGTAATTGAGTGAAATCTTCGATAGTCGATCGAATTGCTCACGAATAATCGTTTTTTATTTCTATATAGAAAATTACGATGAATAGCCGGAAAGCTAGCCACGGAAAAAGAGTTGCAATTTATAGATCGATTAAGCCCCTCTAATCAGTGTGCTCTACCATCATTATTAATTGATTCGGGAGCCTGGCAGCTGTTCATTGGTGGGGGTGGGTGTGGTACTGCCGCAAAGGGGTTGAAAAATCAATTCAAGGTATTCAATTTATAGAGTACCGTTTTTGGTGTGGTGATTATAGCTAATTATGTTTTTAATTCGAAAATAATATTGTCAGGCGTTTATTGGTTGAGGGAAAAGAAGCGTCAGGTGACGTTCAAGGTGCGTAAAAAAGTGCCGAAATTGTCTCATTTATAGAGAGCTGGGACCAAATTTTTTCGTTACATTGAACCTTCAGGATTGTGTGTGCAAAATGACAGGCAAAAATATTTAGTCGAACACCCCGCCAGGCGCTAACAAAGAGCGAGAAATGCGCGGTACGACCATCAAGAGATTGGAAAATTAATCGAAGGTGTTCGATTTATAGAGTGCTGGTTTTTGGTGTAGTGATTATAGCTAATTATGTTTTTAATTCGAAAATAATATTGTCAGGCTATTTGTTTGATGGAAAAAGTGCGCCAGGTGGCATTCGATGTGCGTAAAAAAGTGCCGAAGTCGTCTCATTTACAGAGGGATGACACCAAATTTGTTCGTTACACCGAACCTTGAGGATCGTGTGCGCATCGTGTGGCAAAATATTTAGCCGAACACCCCGCCAGATGCCGACAAAGAGCGAGAGAAATGCGCGCAAGATAGTCAATCAAATGGTACAGTTATTTTTGATTATCCACGTTGTACGTCATTCTATTGCTATGGATTACAGGGAGAAACATTTTTATTCACTATTTGTTATTTTCAAGCAGTATTAACATTTACTATGTTAATTATTTATTTTGTATCAATCAATATCACACAAATAATTGTACATAAAAATACGGTAACAGAAACGACTAGATACCTTGATAATTATTCTGAATGTTGAAATATGAAAATTACTGTTATAACTGTTTATGAAAAAAAAAACTATCAATACTCTATAATAAAAATAAAAATTTATAAAAAGTTCTAAAATTTAAAAAAGTTTAGAAAATTTATAAATTTATAAAAATAAAAATGTATAAAAAAAAAAATATTCTAAGTATGAAATATTAATATTAAGATTTCTTGCACTCTTTGCGCCTCTATCCGATAATTCTCGTGATCTGTACGATAAAATAAAAGTTTTCACTGTATATTCAGTCGAGAAAAACCCAGGTATGAGAGTTTATGCGAACACAATAGCCGCTGTAGAGCGCGGTTCGAACACGTTCGCACAACAACTGCTAGTTGCCCCTCTACACAGGACGGACTACCTGCAAAAGGGTCTGTTGAAGAAACGAACATTGTAGTGTTCAGTCTGTGCCTAAAGGTATTCGAATACAGTGCGTTAAGTGTGTTATTCGTGAATTGAAAATCATGGCTTCAGTTTCGCCACTGTGTGTTATTTGTAACATTGCAAGAGGAAAAATACTATTGTTTAACGAAAAAACGTTGGAGAAGTGTCAGGACATCAAAAAAATTCGCCTTAAGAGTATGGATCAGTCACCCTACCTCACCTCGAATTTTCGAAGTTGAAATTCTTCGATACGGATTGACCGATTACAAAAAAGCTCTGTCAGCCCACGCAGGACGATAGCAAAAATGGGCTGACAGGGCCTTTTTGTAATCGGTCAAACCGTGTCGAAGAATTTCACTTTCGAAATTTGCAGCTATCTCTCTCGCACTCATGGCGGCTCAGTCGGTATGACTCCTAGCCTTAAGCACGGATTGGAATATGGTAATTTTGATTTACCATCTACCCCAAGTGGCTCAAAATGGTACTACAATAAATGTCGTAACAGTTTCATCGCGGTGATGAGTAAATATTTAAAAAAGAAGAAAATGAACAAGCCAGTACGTCTTCTGTAACCTCGCATCAGTCTACCTCGGCTGAAGACAGTATCAACGATGGAGGTATTGTAGAACAACTGGAGGAACAACCGCTTACGTTATCGCTTGACTCTGCAACGATTAATTCACAGGCAAGTATTAAAAAATGCATATTTTGTGATAAAGCTCGGGTAAAGGTAAAAGGAAAAGAATGTGTATTACGTACGGCAACAACAAATATTTTTAAAGATAATTTGGAAGCCCAAGCGACACAATTAAATGATTTACAATTCTTGGAAAAAATAAATGAAAATGAAAATTTGAGCTCCACGATCATTACAGAGGAGCTTATCAAATTAAATTTCGATCATTTACCGACTCACAGTGCCCACCTACTAATTGGCACATTAAAAGGAATAACTACAAAATCGCTTTCGAATTATTATCCAGTTTTATCGAAGATCATGTGTTGAAACGACAAAAATATATTTTCTTCTGCTCTTTATTACACTCTTTTAAGAATAATTTACGGGAATTACACCAAGAGGACTCCAAGTATGACAATGATGTATATAAACCGCAGTGGATCAAAGACAAGATTTCTAAAAGATTTGGCAAACAATTAAAAATCGTTTTCATGCATAATCAGAACATCGTGTGTCCCACTGTCACTGTAAATGAATCGACGTATCTATCTTTAAGGATGTATGCCCAAAATATACAATTTAAGTTTGACCTTCAAATTTAAAATATGTTGTAGAGTGAACGATGCTGCATCGATTAGAAAAAAAATAATTAGACTTCACCGTATAGTTATTACGTAAATTAATTTTTTCAGTCCCATTAAAACGCATGTTAATCGTAGCGGAAGTAGCCTAATTTGAAAGAAAATAAGGAAATAAAGCCCGTGATATATAAGCGTACAGATTAAAAAAAATATTATTAGAAACTTTATTTTTTTTACTATTTAAAGAAAAAAAACCCCCCGATGTCACCGTCGTATTTGTTCAAAAATCTCAAAAAAAAGTAGAGTCGTTTGGGTCATGTGCGAAAACTGCTACTACAGCCGCCATGTTAAATGTGCGAAATGTGGAAATATCGCAACGTTGCACGCGCGGGCAGTATGAACCGAGTGTACAGTAGTAGTGAGAGAAAATAAATACAAGCGTGATCTAATCATGAAATGTCAATGCAAATATATAATGCAAGATAAACATGAGCTATATAAATAAATTAACCAAAATATAATTTTTTTTCGGTGTCGTTCAAACGTCTTCGTTTCTCGACACTCTTCGCAACACTCTCAAGCCACTGTTTTCTTTTTTGTGTGGTAAATTTGCTTTTTTTGTATCTGAGCACAACACGAGAATTGTCACTCATTTTCCTCACTCACATTATACACGAAAAAAAAGAAATTAAACAATGTATTAGGTTAGGAAACTAGCTGTCAAACGACACACTTTCCGGCACTGTTGCCAAATTTTCTCGATATATAAATGGAATTTTTTGATTGGTTGATAGAACGGACATTAGCTCCAGTAAAAAATAGTCAAATGAAGAATTAATTTTTCTTAAAGTTAATAACTGTAACTTTCATCGGGTTGATTTGATATGTATAATTGGTATTAATTAATAAAAAACATATTTATGATTGATATCTCATATAATGATCTGTTTGAAAAAACAAATAGATGTACTGCGGATTTGACTGGGCATACATCCTTAAAAATAACCGACAGCATCCGTGAAACCGCTCTGAACCTAAGAGAAAAAAATTATGCAATTAACGGACAACACCACTGTGACCCCCTATTTTTTTCACATTTTTCAAAAATTTTTTTTTGTGGGAAAAAAAAGAGATATTCGAAAATTTTTTTTTGGGTTTTGTTCCTTGTTTATTAAGGTATCAAAAAACATTTTTTTCACATTTTTCACGCCGCATGGTGGCGCTGGGCAAGCTCTCGCGTCATCTCCGCAATGGTTCGCGGCACGCAGCAGAACTCTCTTCAACGTCGATCTGAAAAAAAATACCGAGTGTTTTCGTTAATAATATGATATTCTGAAGAGAAGTACTTAGGGATTTGGAAAAATATTGATTTTTTAAAAATAGGCACGCCTTTGAAATTAAAGAATGATTTTTGAGCAAAATTTCTCGTCGAAAATAGGCTATAACTTTTATAATTATTGAGATATCGAAAAAATCTTATGTACTTCTCTAGATAATCTACTTTTATTGATACAGTAAAAATTTGAAGTCGATCGGATAAAAATTGCTCGAGTTCTGCTGCGTGCCGCACTCAAAAAAATGGTTTTGAGAAAAACGCGTTCAAAGTTGGGACCCCGAGCGTCGCGGACCGCTGCACCGCTCCACAAAATATTCAATATCTACGAAAATAATTATTTTTTCGACCTGGGTCCAACGGCATTTCAATCTTAAAAGTATTTTAGATTTTTTAAAATGGTTTTCAAAAAATCGATTTTTTGAAGCCGTCACAGTGGTGTTGTCCGTTAAAGAAAATCGATTTGCCAGATAGTCCACAAACCACAGATTTGATTACCGGTGAATGTACAATTCCAGAAGAGTTGTATCATTTTTTCACGACACTAGTGTGTGGTGTAGATCGTCGACCCAGACAGAGTACCGACAAATTAAGAAGAGTAAAATCTTTTTGTGAGGACACAATTTATACCGTTGGGAATGGCTGACTGACTTGAATACGGGAGTTCTTTACAACATCGCGACAGGGAGAGCTGCTTCAGATGCAACTGCTGGTTTCCTTCTCAATATTGAAGAAACAGAAACTCGTTTGCGGGAAACTTTTATTTCTGAATGTGTCGCATCAAACGATAGATTCGAAAAACCGATAAAAAGGAACACTATTTCGAATTTTTCGGTTGCTTCTAAAAAAAAAAATTGGTTACAATTGGCAGCACAGTGCAAGAAGTTCAAATGCAAAGAGATTTGTTTGGGCGAATGTTGGGAGTATCAATGGAACAAAATATCGTTGTCGCAAAGTTGCTGTCGTATCCATTAACTCCCGTTCCGATGTCCATGCCCCATTTAGATGGAACAATATGTAAGACCGACAAAGCAGCTTTTACGAAATTATTAGAGAAGAAAATAACGAGCCAGTCACCACCGTGCATTGACGTCGTTATACTGGATGGGTTTTTTATGCTTCACTTAATAAAGGAAGTTCCAAAAACATTCGGCAACATTTCCAAAAAAATTCTCCAAATGGTGACAAGATTTAGCGCGACAACGATTTATCTTGTTTTTGATCGATACTTTTCACCGTCCATCAAAGACAATGAACGCGAAATAAGAGATGGACGTCAAAATCACGCCTACGTTATTTCGGGACCAGATCAAGGGAGGTCTACCGATTTTAGTAAAGAGCTACGGAATATTAATAACGGAAGGGACATCATTGATTGGCAAAAAACCGTATACGTGAATTTTGATAATTGTTATTGCTACAATTCCGTAAACGAAACTGTTCAACGATCGATAGACGAACAATTGTCGTGTGAGAATCACGAAGAGGCGGACACAAAAATAATATATCACGTCTGGAACATTGATTTCAATGCTAATGTTGATATTAAAAGCTTCGACACAGACATTCTAATTATAATGCTCGGGAACATGCATCGCGTAAATAATTCGGTGCGAATTTCAATGGATGCCGGTGTTGACAATAATCAAAGGTACATCGATATTACATCACTATACAACAACTTACGTTAGGCCAATCACTGGTCACCGCATTGCCAGGATTTCACGCTTTAAGGGCTGTGAATCCAGCGTTCTTTAGAAAGGGAAAAAACAGACCGTTTGCTCTGCTCGAAAAGAGCTTGGAATTTCAAAATGCTTTTTCGAGCCTGTGTGATCTGAATTCATCGAATGTAAGCGATATTGTATATCCAGTATTGGAGAAATTTATCTGCCGCATGTAGGGCGTCCAACAAGCCGATAACGTCAACGAGGCGAGATTCAGAATTTTCATACAATCGTTTCAATTCAAAGACGTCAATGAGCCATTCAGCCGTAGATTTAAAAATGTTGACGCAGTGAATTTGCCGCCATGCAAAACAGAACTGCATCAACAATTTCGTAGAGCAAACTACATCAGCAATGTATAATATGAGGGAGCGCTAACCTTAAAAACCCAACACTAAACAACATTAAAACAACATTAAAAACCCCACTCTTGATTATGGCTGGACAGAAAGCGAACAGAAATTCGAATTTCTTTGGTTTGAGGGGGATCAATCGCCAGCCTACGTAAATGACATCGTCATTCAACTCGTACACCTGAAGGACAATATAAATGTGACAGGTATATATATATATATATATGTGTGTGTGTGTGTGTGTGTGTGTGCGTGCGTGCGTGCGTGCGTGCGTGCGTGCGTGCGTGCGTGTGTGTGGGTGGGTGAGTGTGTGTGGATGCGTGCCGTGAGTGCGAGCGTGCGTGCGTGCGTGCGTGCGTGCGTGTGTGTGTGTGTGTGTGTGTGTTGTGTGTGTAGTATTTCTTTTATCGATTTATCGCAGATGAGGTAACCGCAAAATTTCGATAACTTTAATTTAATCTTACAGATGACGAAGATGATAACGATCCAGAAGGGGACGAGTACGAATAAATAAGCGTGGCAGCATTAATGTTTGAGGTATACGTTAAAACCGTCATATTCGAGTATATAAGAGTGCGGCAGGGCTCGCGCAAGCTATCTTTTAACACTTGGTGTCAAGCCGCTACCGCGTCTCTGGATGATTATATAATCAACTAATTGTGAATGAGATCGCTGCATGATCTGTAGTAATACCTTTTATTTCATCTTACAGACCACAAGAATTATCGGAGAGAGGAGCCAACCAGACAAACATTCATGTTAATATTTCATACTTGAAATAGTTATTTTTATTTTTATTATAGAGTATTGATAGTTTTTTTTCATAAACAGTTATAACAGTAATTTTCATACTTCAATATTCAGAATAATTATCAAGGTATCTAGCCGTTTCTGTTACCGTGTTTTTATAATTACTTGCGTGATATTTATTGATACAAAATAAACAATTAACATAGTAAATGTTAATACTGCTTGAAAATAACAAATAATAATGAATAAAAATGTTTTTTTCTGTAATCCGTAACAATAGAATTACATACAACGTGGATAATCAAAAATAACTGTACCATCTGTTTGACTATCGTGCGCGCATTTCTCGCTCTTTGTCGACGCCTGGCGAGGTGTTCGACTAAATATTTTTGCCTGTCATTTTGCACACACGATCCTGAAGATTCAATGTAATGAAAAAATTTGATTCCAGCCCTCTATAAATGAGACGACTTCGGCACTTTTTTACGCACCTTGAACGTCACCTGGCGCTACTTTTCCCCCAATCAAATCGCCTGGCAATATTATTTTCGAATTAAAAACATAATTAGTTATAATTACCACACCAAAAACAGCGCTCTATAAATTGAACACCTTCAATTAATTTTTCAACCCCTTTACTGCAGTACCACGCCCACCCCCACCAATGAACAGCTGCCAGGCTCCCGAATCAATTAATAATGATGGTAGGGCACACTGATTAGTGGGGCTTAATCGGTCTATAAATTGCAACCCTTTTTCCGTGGCTAGCTCTTAGATGAGGAAATGGCGATGTGAATCCCGCCATAAAAGCAGATTATCGAACAAAAAACTCGACAATGTAAAATGTTTTTTTTCTCTCTTCGAAGATTCGTAGTTTCGGTTGAATACTGTTTTTCATTTTCTAATCAGTACAGAAATTTATAATGATAAATATATTTTGAAATGAAAGTCAAGTTGAAACGAAAGAAACATCAAATGACAAAAAAAATATGTATAAATAACCTTAGAACCCCAACGTAGTTTTCAGCACCAATAAATCCCAACCATGGGTCGTTCGTGCTGGTTGCTTATTTGACTATGTTATATACTGTATGGAAAAATCTGAAAAAATTCATGAGTCGTCTTTGGACTCATAACTGAATGCTAAAATTTTTTCTGTGCGGAAAAAAACATTTTTTAATAATCATTTTTTGCAATAATCGCACACATGTAAGCGATCTACGCCGAAAGGCATGGACACGAATGATCTAACTTTGGGGTTCTAAGGATAAAGTACATCATAAAAATATCGCCATCATTTTTAGAAGAAAAAAAGGAACGTCTTTCGGAACCTTTGTTTATTACTCGGAGCTAATTTCTCGTCTGTCTCATTTTTCGCGAGTAGAATGTCAATAAATTATTTTCAAGTTTTCATTTTTTCCGATTTTAATTTCGAAAATAAAGCAGCAAAATTTCAGGATGCCTGAGACAAATAAGGCGAGAAAATTACTATTGTTTTGATCGTATCCTATTATTTTATTACCGTTTTATACATTTTTATTGTGAGAAAAAAATCGATAAAATAATATATTCCCCTCTCCATCAAAAATTCTCGCGCTGAAAATTGATTCTAAGAAAGAATTTTACTTGGAAAATGTTATGCAGGATCTAAAACTGCGGGATATCTGGCGTACGTGTAATAAAATTCGCGCTGCTGTTTTTCGCGTTGGTTTAAATTTATGGGACTATTACAAGCCTCTCGATCCCGACAACCAGAAACTTCTTTCAGGTAAAATTTATAAGTCTGGAAACACATGTACACAGTTGCATATGTGTACATGCACAAATTTGGCCATAAAACGTCGTTCGAAAACTCTCGGGAAAAATTTTACAAATTTTTCCTCCCACGGTTATAAATTTTTGAGAACTTTTCGAATAGCTATTTCAGACACTCGCGTAAAATATTGTTGACGCGGATGCGCTCTATTTTTTTGGTTATCAAAATCTACTTTATGAATTCTTCGGGATTTCAGAGGCAAAATTTGTAGCTGTTCTCGCTGGACCTTTGAAAGGGCCAATCGGCTTATCGGACTCAGAAATCTGCGATCTCGCCGATTATTTTCGAATTCAAGATGGCCGTATACTTTATTCGCAACTGTGCGAAGTTATTCATAATAATGGTATGATATCAATTTTTGTAACATTGTTTCGAGCGTTTTTTCAAAAAAAATATCGTAACTTTTGGCATTGTTGTTTTATTTTTGAAATGTCTGTAAAAAATTTGGACTTGCTATGAAAAATTAATAAATCGGAAACGACATATTATTAGAGATATCAAAAGAATCAATTTTTCAAAAATATTTTTATTCCATAGTGTTACCCTTGATACATGAATTATAAAAAATTTTCACAAATCGCTCACATTTTGCGAGTATGAGAAAAAAATTTCGTGTCAATTTGAAAAGTGTTTAAACCTTAAAAAGCCTTTTTCTCAAAATATTTTTGAAAACGATAACGATTCTATCTCTTAAACTAAACGAGCGATTTGGCTGAAAATTAGTACAGAGGATCTTTACATAATTATCTTAGTCTTCGTCGAGAAATTTCTTTTTTAAACATCATTGTTTTTTATTTATAAGTAAAAGAAGGAAAAAAGTTAGTTTAAATTTATTTTGCGAAAAATGAATTTAAAAAAATCGGACTCAACAACGACTAGATTTTTTTGTCAACATTAACCCTAGAACCACACAATCTATTTTTTCCAACGTAAACCCCACACTGGGGTAAATAATTACCCCAATCTTCTCTTCAATATAAAATGTTCCTCGTATGCGACAATAAGTTTTAATTATATGCCATTCTCTTCGTTTTTTCATTACGAAGAGAATGGTGCATAATAAAATCGTATTCGGTAAATATTTAATGGTGAAAACTCTATAAAACAAAAGAAATGGTTTTAAAAAATTGGCTCGGGAAGGAAATTTGACATTTTCGTGGGGTAACTAATTACCCCGTTGTGGGGTTCTAGAGTTAAGAAAACATTTTTGTTTTATTTTTGAGTTGAAGCCTACAATCGGAATCGTAGTTACCGTAGATGGCTTTTTTGAAAAAAAAAAACTGTTTACAGAAACTACAACCACAACAGATATATTTTTTCAAATAAACAAAAAGTTATTTCAAGAGATACATTTTTTCAGTATAAAAAAAAAATGATTGAAATTTACTCTTTTTTGACAGCTTTAGCTGTATCTAAGCCCTCAATTAAGCTCCATTGCAATTTTTTATGGAATTGATATTTATTTAATGTTATAAATATTCAATCGAATGAATTAAAATGACGTATTGAAAAATGAGTAAGAACAACTCAAGCAGTTTGGAGCAAAAACTTGCCAAATTCATTCGGGTCGACCATGAACCGTTATAAAAGAGAAGTGAGCACAATTCCCAGTTCCGAAAACGGGGTCTCGGTAATCCGAAGCTGAAACCGTCTTACAATATGAAAGAGCAAAGTGTAGACTATTTCGTTCCGATACCTGAGAACCGTGACGGGAATCTACGGGTGGATTGTTACGAAAATAATGTTGTAAAATGTTTCCCCAAAACTGAGAAGATGGAATTTCAATTTAAAATATTTGAAACATTTTTTTTCGCCTGCAAAATTATTAAATTAAAGAATTATTTGCCACTAGGAAACATTGCAACGTCAAACGTTATAATCGAACTAAAAATTCAACGATTTTAGTGTTATTTTTGTTTATTTGGAGAAGAATAAAAATATCAAATTGTGAACCGTGCTCGTGCAACATTTTAGTTCCAGAATTCGGTGATTCTAAACCACTTGTTACGGGACTCGAGTGGGAGGATCCACTTCACGTTAATCGTATAAGTGTGACGGAGCATAGAAAACTCAACATAATTATTACTAAAATTGCTGTACTTTTGAACAAACGAAATATGGTTTTGAGACCGTATTTTCAAGACTACGAATTGGTGAGAAGAAAAAATTCAGTACACAGATATTTCCAGATTTATCACGAAAAAATAATAATTTTAATTTATTCTAAATACACTGAATTTATAATTTAAGTTTAAACGCACAGTCATCGCTGATTTTTATAGAAAATACAAAATTATTGAAGCCGATAGAGCTAAAAAACGATTAACTGTTTGTCCAGATCTCGAAAAATGCTGGAACGGTAACACTCGCCCATTTTGGCAGAATACTGAAATTTCTGGGCATCGTAATGGCAGCCGAAGAGTTTAGTTTGCTCGTGAAAAGATTCGCAAAGGACGGTTACACCGTGAATTACGTGGCTTTTATAAAAGCTGTTGACGAAGCACAGAATTATATGGACGAACATGGAATGTTGGATCTGGCAGGCGTATGAGGAAAACAATAAAAACAATCAAAAAAATGAGAAAACATTTTTATCAATAAATTTCAATGAATAATCGAATTTTAAGCAGCTAAACCTTTTTATTGTGTATCAAGGATATTCTGGTTCAATTTCCTGGTCGCATAATCACGGCAGAGCTTCCGAAGCTGCCCAGACCGGAAGTAGGACTAATCCCACCGAGCAAAGTATTCGGGAAACAAACAATTTTCCATCCAGTTTTGGAAGAGAAAAGAAAATTAATGCCACTTCGAGAAGTTATTCAGAGAATTCAACGACATATTTTCGAACGCCGTATACGAATAAATGCATTTTTTGAGGTTAATTTGTATATTTGGTGACTCAGTTTTTTTCCTTCATCCAACAAGGAATTTTCAGTTAATGATATTGAATCGATAACCAGGACTATGATGCACTGAACTCGGGAAGAGTTACGTTGTCGCAATTCAAACGAGGACTCGATGCTCTTCAAGTGTCTTCACTCGGCCATTTGTATCTTGCTCAATCGGAAATTGATGAACTCACTGCACTTTACACTGATTGTAACGATCCAGATCGCGTCTTCTGGAAAACCTTTGCGGATGATATCGATCATGGTGCTTTTAAAAATGTCTTTTTATAAATTTAAACACTAAACTCTCATCATATAAAATCGAATCCAATAAATAAAAGATTCGTCGTTGGATTGTTCGTTTAATAAATTGAAAAATGACATTTCTCTATTTCTTTAAGTATTTACTGTGAAAGAACTCGAGAAACTACCCCGATTAAAAGTTGAGCAGCCACCGCCCGAGATAGCTGAGCTGCCGAGAATTGGTCAGAATAATTGGCAATGCGAGAAAAAGAGTATGCGGGATTTGTGCGAGGAGAGCTTAAGAAAAATTCGTCATCGAGTCGAAGAAAGAAGAATTTTCCTTAAACAATTCTTCCATGACTATGACAAGTACAAAAAATTAATTATTATTTTTTTTTCCTGGGAAATACCATTTAATTTCGCAGATTACATTTTTGGAATTGCTTTAATTGATAAAAAAATGAAGTCCAATTAAAATAGAAAATTTCTATTTTAGTATTATTTTATTTTATCGAAATATATTTTGTGATTTTGATCTGAGAATTTTTCGTTTTTCTCACACGAATCCATATTTTTTGAAGTAATATGAAAAAAAGTATTCGAATATAATTTAAAAAAATATCACTTGACACTTGTTTTTGCTGTTTATTATTTGAAAAATATTCTTCAAATACAATACAAATTTTCCACCATTTTATATTTTAATTTTCCATATATTTAGATTAAATCACGGTCACGTATCGCGAACCCAGTTACGTCAGGTACTAGCGACAGCGTTGATACTACTTTCCCGCGAAGAGACTTTTGCTCTCGAGCAAAGATACAACGACGATATGGGTTTTAATTACGCGTGGTTTTTGAAAGAACTCGACTCGCGTCCGATCGAGAGTTCCTTGTACGAAGCAATGCTTGAAGAAAGAAAAAAAATCAACGCTCCACGACCCGAGCCCAAGCCTTCCGAGGACGAAACGAATATAGTCATTATTCTCGCGAAGATCAAGGCCAAAGTGGTTCGAGAGAGGATCAATGTAAATAAAGATAAAAACATAATCAATTGTCATGGAACCATTTTTCCCGGTCAACAATGTCGTTTAATTTTAACGAAAAAAATTGCGGATTTTCATATAATAAGTTTTTTCGAATAGCAACAATTTCAGTGATCAAATTAATTACTTTCGTTGTTTTTTTTTTCAAAGGTGACTGAATTTTTGAAGCCACTCGACGTTCGAAACGAACAGGTCGTCTCTCGAGAAGATTTCATTAGAGGAGTCGATCAGCTTCGTTGCAATCTCAGTTGTCCGGAAATAGGGACGATAATGGAAGTTTTCAAAGCTCCTATGAGGTCTTATTTCATAAATATGCTTATTATCAATTATTAACCCTAGATTCCTACAACGGGGTCGAAAACGACCCCAAATTTTGAGTACAAAAACTTCTTTTTTACATTTTCATCATTTAATGTTTTCATCATTAAATTTTCGCCAAACATGACTTTATCATACACGATTCCCTTCGTTATTAAAAAACGAAATCGCATACGAGGAATATTCTAGGTTAAAAAGAAGATTGGAGTCATTTTCGACCCCGTTGTAGAGTTTACGTTCAGAAAAATAGATCGTAGGAATCTGGTGTTAATTAATAGGAAAAATAAAGAAATCCTTCATTTAAAAATTTTTTTTTTTCCAAAGACCTAACTTTGTGGATTACGTGAGATTTGCAACGGCAGTCGAAGAAGCTTTAGCGACTTCGTGTTTAGAAAGAGCTCCCTTATTAGTGCCCCTGCAACACGTGCCATCCGAGGCGTGCGAAAGAACTTTTTTGAATTATGATGAACGCCAAATCGTGGCCCAGGCTATGGATAAACTTGTGCGAGTGCAACAACCCAATCTCGAAGAACTTTTCACTGTGAGATTTTTCCGCCTATTCATTTTTACCATGCACTCGTTCAAGGATGTTTTACCAACTGAAATGTTTGTTTTACCAGCATTTCACTTCTAACTAAAATTGCGAAAACTTTTGCGTAAAACATCCTTAATTGATCCTGAATTTGAACTTTGCATTGAGGATTTGCGATACTCTATTCTGATCTTTGCCATTTTTTTTCGATCCACTCGTTAGGACTACGACAGGGAAAATATTGGAACAGTGTCGAAGGACCGATTGGCTAAGGCCCTCGCAACGAGAAATATGCTGCGATTAATTGGCCCGAACGAACTTGACGTTTTGCACAAATGCTTCTCGGTAGAACGAGGAGGACGTCTCGAGATCGATTATCGAGCATTTTTGCGAGCTTTGAGTATTTTAAACGAAAATAAAAAAATACTGCCCTTTTAATAGAACACCTTTGAATAAAATTCCCAATTACTGCTTTGCGATATATACATATTAAAAAAAAAAATTTATTGCTCGCTACATTTCAAATAAATAAATCTCTTCATTCGTTTCTGCATACGAATCTCGTCAGCCAATTACAATACCTGTAAAACCACCTTGACGTCATACGTTTTTTTTTGTAATTGATAACTCTACAATTTCAGTATAAAAAGGCGTCTTTTGTCTTCAGTATCGTCTTTTATTTCTCATCATTCGGCATCATCGAGTTGTATTTTTGTAAGTACGTTTTTTTACATTCGGGAAATGGGAGATTTATGATCCATTTGTTTTTTGTTCAGCTTAAAGTTTATATAAGCTTCGATTGTTGATCAATATTTTATTGAAGAAAATATCTCGACATAATAAGAGTAAATATTTTTCGAATAACATAAAAAGATCGAAAATTGCTTATTGGAAATTCCTTTAAATGATCGTACCGTGTGTGTATAAAATAAAGACAATTATTTCTTTCACTTGGATTAAAACGACGATCAAAATCGTTAAAAAAAAAAAACGAAAGAAAAATTAATGTACCGAAACAAACTTTTAAAATTCGACAATGAAAATCGACGTTCGTAGCGTTTCTAATTTTTCGAAAATTGGTAAATTGCTTTTTGTATTACTGCGCCATCTATCGATAAATTGGAGCACTTTCAAGGAATATGTACCACCAGTAAGTAAGTGAGAATATTTATGAAGCTTAACTCAGAGATGGCGTTGCATGTAATTCCAATGAAATATATTCGGCCCGGGAATCCCGATAGATGGTGCAGGACTGCGAAATGTTAAATTTTGGTGTTTCATTTTCTAAAAAAATTAAATTCGTTCAGTTTTATAGTTTTTAATAACTATGGAAAAATTGCGATTCATTAACGAGTGGACGATACTAACGAAACTGAAATCTGTATGCCTTCGTGTTTTCATGAAATTCGTATAGTGTCGATTCAAATAAATTACAATAATTTAAAAAAGTGTAAAATTAAAATTTAATAAACACATTTTTATATTATATTTTATGAATAGGAATAAAATGTTTTTCTGTCTATATGTTTGACTACTTTTGTAATTTGGAAACTATTGAACGAATTTCACAGACAGAAATAAGCTGATAATCCACAATACGATACATAGCATTTTCATATGTTGTTTATTATGAATATAGCGAGAAACAAACTCCAATAAATATGTATCAAAAATCAACGTCAACTTAGGAATTTGCCAAAAATAGATAAAATTTACATACAAAACTGATCATTATTTTAAAAAAGATTTGAATACGCATAAATTGCGCTTCCGGTGGAGTTTCAACTCCAAATAGAAAAAACGTTGCAATATCGACCAATTTTAATTTTCAAAGTTTTATTTAACAACCCATTTTCATCGAAAACATCCTAATCACTGATAATTTTATTTCTAAATTCGAAGTTTTGTAAAAAAAACCTAAAAACCCCTTTTTCAAGCACTTTTTCGACATTATCGTCATAATCGGTAGGGAAATGAATATTTTTTCTGAAAAGCTGTGAAAAATAGCAACACTTTAAATGTTGAAGGAAATGCTCTTCCACCGTGAGGAAATATAAATTCTTGTAAACACGTTCCAGCAAAGACTTTGCAGCTTTAACGCAAGAGATTTCGCGCGATTTTCCGTGACAAACACACTATCAAGGCTACAATCATTTATGATATTTGTTATCCACAAACCATTCGTACTATTAATGGCCACCAAGTACGTACATGTTAGCATATTGCACAGTTGAGTTATGCGGTGTAAACTTTTTCTTCTATGTTCAAGGTCATACATGCAACCAAAGCGTAAATAAAAATTTTCTTCTCACTGTCGAAAGTTTTTTCTACGAGAAAAATTGAATTACCACTTGTTCACAGCAATGTGGTTCGCGAATGTGGAATAAGAATCAGGAAAAAAGTGCAAAATTTCGTTTGCTTCTACTTCATTCTGCTGTTTGAACAAAAACGAGTGAACTCAGTATTAATAATTATTAGTTGCAAATATCGTGAATAATTATCATTTATATCATAATAATAACTATTTAATAATAATTATAATTGTACTAGTTAATTAATTCTTTTGTTTTTCGTGCAATTCCGTAAATCTGAATTATCAGTTCGTTTGACAAATCTTATGTGGGATAATACGGAAACTGAAAATTTGTCTCATGTTTGCGATCTCACGCAGTGCTCAAATGTAATTAAGATGAGGAAAAAGAGGAGCTCGTCGTAGTTTCTCATGAGATAAAACGATAGAGAGAGAGAGAGACTGAAAGAAGAGGTTTTTTTTCAGTCGGAGGTCGCTTCGCCTCCTGACCCAATTCGCTCATCGAGAACCACTTTTGGTATAACCTGAAGAGGCTTTCGCGAGTGGAACGTGTCATTCTGTAGTTAAAATCGTATTTCAGTATACATACACCTGTGCCCTCTGTGTACGAGTTCGAACAGAAGATTCGACAAATTTGTTTGCCAAATACAAATTTGTTCATTTGTTATAAATAATAATAATGAAATTCAAAAAAAATAAATATTGATAAATGATACGCGATATTCAATTGAACAACATTTTCTAAATAGTTTATAATTGATCGTTACTGAATAGATTGGAAATTCTTCGAATTTTTATACAACATATTTTTCCGGTTAGATAACAATTTCTCCCAACGTTATGGTCCATTATCGCATCCTCCATTACTGCAAATTAACGTACCACATCGTACCATTTGTCGATGCGGTCCATTACATTTTACCTAGGAATTTTATTTCATTTTTCGTTCTCTGAATTCGTCACGCTTATGGCACATGAGAATTTTTCATAATCGAGACTTTAACGATCGTCATAATGAACATTACAACTTTTTTATTTATTTTCATATCCGTCTCTATTTTATTTTATTATTATTATTTTTTAATACTACTCTCTTTCATCACGGTTTGATATAAATTTTTAAAGGTGTAGATCATTGTCAGTCCGTAGTTCGAATTGAGGTTTTATTATTCAGGGAATATTTGATTATTTTCGATAATAGTTCGATAAAAATGGAAATTTTTGGGAGAAAAAATAGGGAATTTTGAAACGAATGAATACTTTATGAATTATGAAAAAAGATACGCCGTTTTTTTTGTTTTGCAGGTCGAATTGAGGTTTTTCTAATTCTGGGAATACTTGATTGTTTTCGATAATAATTCGATAAGAAATTAAAATATTTGTGAGAAAAAAATAGGGAATTTCGAAACGAATGAATATTTTATGAAATGTGAAAAAAAATACGCGGCATTTTTTTGTCTTGCAGTTTTATTTCCAGTGTGATATTTGATTATTTTGCAAAATGTTGTTTCGTTACGTGAGGTTTGGAACGAGAAAAAATGTGCAATTTTCTAAAAACAAAACATTCGGGCGGGTTCTTTTTGGTAACGAAGAGGATGTATTCAAGCTACAAACTCGCATATCCTTGTTTATAATCTTGATGGAATATAAAACAAAGCATCACGCTTGCGAACGATAAGAGCACTAAGGGCTTAACGAGTTGATCAGCGAATTAGCGATACGAATTAACGAATCCGTATTTAGCTGTAATTAAACACTGACTGATTCAGTGGTATTAACGAATCTACAGCCGGAAGTTAATTATCTGAGATGCCAAAAATAAAAATGTTCTATATAGATTTTGCATGAATGTTATCTCGATAAATACGCAACTCATCTGACTGGGGTATATAAGACGGTTAAGACCTTAGGAAATGATATAGTCCGGTAGCGAACGATCGATCGAGATCTGGTTAATTGTGGGAAACAGTAATAATTTTGTGAAGCATCAGCAATTTTTAAAAATTGACAAATATTTTTGTTTTGTTATTGATTAGAAAACCAAATTTTTTAAAACATTCCCATGTCAAAACATATAATCCGATCATAAACAGGACAAAAGTCCAAGTGTGTAATTTTGCAATATATTTTGTTTTTAGACAAATACTTCAACATGAAATTCGTAGTTGCTTGCGCTGTTTTAATCGTATCGATATGTATTAACGGAGCGCCCCAAGCTGGACCGAGGCTTGATCTTCCATTCGATTCATATTCTTTGGAGTGCCAACCACCACCGTGTCCAGAAACCGGAAACGCTAAAGTTAGATTCCCTCTGGACTGTCTCCAATACGTCGAGTGTGTGAATGGTGTTGCTGCAGTGATAGCATGTCCACCGGATTTGTTTTGGAACGAGGTAAGACGTCGTTTCGTGAAAACTTCAATTTTTAACGAAAGACTAATAATACCAAACTAACAATACTTAATTACAAACTTTTTCATTGCACTCATCTCTCACCGACTCACTCGGATGTCTTTTTAATGGCCATTAGTAACTCGATCGAAACACGTGGCAAATTGTGCCTGGGTGCCTCACCTGGCACGTGGCGATTTTCACTCCACTAACTGTGTTCATACTACACCCCATGTGGACAACATACACAAATATATTGATATATACAGAGTGTCCTAAAAACCAAAGACGAGAGTTGCAGGATAAACAGGTCACAAAATTTAGAACAAAAAAGTCGTGGCCTGTTTTTCTGTCCCATGCATGATTGAAAAGATATTGATTAATTACGGATCACCGTTCTGGCGTATCAGTTAAAATGAATTCAAAGTGAAGGAAGCACTCTACATCAAATGAGCTTTTGCTCGTAATCCCTCAGCGCACGTTTCTCCCCTTCCTCCCTATCAGCGCAAATTATTGTCTATTTCCAATCTCCTAATAGCTGATCAACATATTTTATTCTCAGAAGTTTGCAATCTCGATATTCTCTACGATTTTTGAGTAATTTTCACGACAGCCTATATACAGGCTATCAAAATACCGCTTGACTTCTTGACATCGTCGAGAGGTCGAACTTACGTCCAATTCGTTGACTTATTTGTGAGCGGGGATCACGTGTCATGAATTCAACTAAGCGTAATTATCCGATCGAATCGCGGATAAAGTTTCCCCACGTTTAAACTATACAAGTATACAATTCATTACAACTCCTATAAATCGCATTGATCAAATTTTCTTGAACGATCAATCGATCATTTTGTACCACGGTAGATTTTTATGATATTTTCGTTTTTTACTAGGACTCAAATATTACTTCGATCGTCGGAAATTTTCGCTTTTATCAACTTTCATTAATTACTCTCAATTAGCCACGTTCTTGTGTACGACGTAATTCGTAGAACGGTTGCGGAAGTGCCATCACTCCATCTTATATTTGTTTGAAGTATTGTTATACATAATTACGCAAAACGTAATTTAATTATGGAATTAAGACCTACAAATAACCTCTTTATGGAAATTATTCGATTTTCTGAAGAAAATTCCTATTATTACGAAAAAAAATATTTGAATTTTCGAATTTTTGACAGAACTTTTTGGAATTTACCGTTTTCTTCTTTTATTTTTTCAGGCTGCTGGAAATTGTTCGGATCGTAAAACAGCGAACTGTAAACGATGCTGGTAGATGAGATCGGATCACTGCGCATTATTTGTTTCAAAAAACCATCGATTTTTTCTTCCTGACTGTCACTGTATTCTATTACATTACAAATCTCGATCGCTACTTGTTGATATGTCAGCGATAACCTAGAAAGATTATTAACAAATGTATGTTTGTAGAATAAAAATTTATTGAAAAACTTGCATTTATTTATTCCTATTTTGAAGATTCGTTTTTCTCATTTTACGAGACATAATTTTTTCATTCGCATTGCAAATCATCGAGCTATTCATGTTTAAGTGTATTATTTGTTGCTTCCATTTATTTATAAGTTGTTTATACATAATTCTCTAATTCATAAATAACCAATAACAACGTTATCAAATTTCATGATAATTGAATTGAGATACAAATGACAAAAATGATTATAACTCGTCACTGTCAGATAAAAAAAGATGCTTCAAACTCTTTCTTTCGTGAAAGTGTAACCTTCGATTTGCGACCAGAGTCGGTCACCTCAAAGAAACGTGGCTTTATCACGTGACTCGTACAGGTAGGAAATATTCTCGATCGAAGCCTACGATCGTAACACGAGTAGAGAAAGAAAGGAGTCAAGAGTCAAGTTGTAGGTGTACAGAAAAGGAATATTTTGTGATAAAAAAAGGAAAAGGACGAAGGTTGAGTTGAGGTTTCGTGTACAGAGAGAAAATCGGTCGATGAATTTTATAGAGTGGGTCAAGTGATATCGATTCTATATACATATGCATATAGGAACGTATATGTATGTATTAATGTATACAGATGTATACAATATCCTTATGTAAATATTGATATTTTTGTACATAGGAATTGGAATGGATCTATCGATAAATATAAATATGGATTAAATCAAAAGGGTACTGGAAGCCCGAGGTCAATTTTGCCTAAAAACGTGTTCAAAAGTAAACTACAATATATCAACTTTATTAAATAAAATAGAATTTATGCACCTGCTGTAACTGACGTTATGAATGAAAATAATAATTATCAAATCCGAAATTTCAGTGTGGACCGAATTGGCATATCTTTAAAATTTAAATTGTTGTGTTTTATTTCATTCAATTAATTTTGTCAATAGTCAACGTTATTATAAAAACCGTAATCTTCGCAATGAGAGCAGGGCAATGTTAACATTTTTGTTCTCATTTCAATGCATTTTCAAACGATTTATTATTATTCATTGCTTCGCTATTTTTGATTCCACGAGCCATTACATTTCAAGAGCTTTTCAAAGTTCTATATTTTACGTGCAACCCTTGTCCAATCGACGAGATGAATTAGCAAGGCAGCACTAAAGAAGGTCAAAGAGCTATCGGAACAGAATTCTCGCTCTCCCAGTCGATCTTCGCCCACCAAATTCATTTCAGAATTTACAAAATCATATTTCCCTTAATCCACAGCTTAAATATTTAAACGCAGATTATGGTAAGTTGAGATTTTTCGTTCCCCAGACAATATTTCATCGGAACCATTTTGTTGTTCGACAGTAAAATGCTACGAGAGAGAAAATGAAAAAGGGGTGGCTGCCCAATTTTAAACGAGTCGTAGCGAAAAAAAACAAAGAGCAATGTCATTGCAGAACGAGAGGTGGGATTGTGGAGTATTATTGAATTTTCAATACATAGGTACGATTCGCTGCAACATCAATTTGTTGCTGATAGATTTTTATATTCTTGCTTCTCTCATTCAGTTGATCAATACTGATTGTCTTCATTGTGTCTGATCTCGATTGTAAAAACAATTAATCTGGGGAACCCATAATATTTTTACCAAAGTTCTACAAAATTTTAAGCTGGCCTTAAGATTTTTTTATAACCAAGTTAAAATGGCAAAGAAATGCCAAGGGCATCCTTTCGATCGAAAGGATCTACAACGTTGTACAAATTTTCAAAAGTTTTCAAGTTGCAAGCTCTATTTTTTTTCATTTCATATATCATTCGGTACGTCAGGGCCCTTTGAAGTATTTGTAAATACTATTTTAACAATCGGCATTTTGAACCCTCTAATATGTAATTTCAAGTAATCAATGAGGTAGATAGTTTTACAACAACAAAAATGTGGATCTGAAAAGATGTCAAAAACGGAGTTTTGCATATAATTCAGCTGGGTTAGTTCTTCTCAGTCTGGGCGAGGTTTCAGCGGGTTGAGAGGGGAAAGGAGATTGCCACCCCCGCGCTTCATGGTGGGGGTAGTTTTTGGGGCGCAGAATCATGAACTCGAGCAAGTCCACGCCCCCACGAGTTCGAGAAAGAGAGGTGAGAGACAGGGAGAGGGCGCTTGAGCCCTTGTCGAAAAGAGAGAAGATCGTGAAAGGGCTGTCTAGCATCTCCGTGTATATTCTCGTGACGTCACGGAGGAGAGGAACGCCGAGTATAGTATGAGCGGCGCCCCGCGTGGATAGAGGAGAAGGGTGCGAATCAATATCCAACGTCCCGTGCCTCGCCGCGCAGTCCTCGTCCACCCTCAAGATATCCCGAAGTGCCTTCAGTGCGGGGAGGTCGCCGCGACGCTTGGGACGTGGAAATAACGTCGCTCCGAAGACCGGCGACATCCACGACAGCTTGTAACCGAACGATTGTATAACAGAAATAAAAATCGCAAGAAGGAACAACAATAACAAGCTAATAACAAAATACTAACACAAACGTAAATACAAATATTAAATTTAATAAACGTTGTAATAGAATAAGATAAATAAATAATGAGAAATCAGAAACGGCGAACAAGATATATAATAAAACATTGGATCCTTCAAAAATCGGCAAAATCCTGTGCAGATCGCGATGATAAATGTGTGATTAAAGAGAATTGTTAAAGTAATCAGTTGAGAAAAAAAAACCAATGATGTATTTCCGTATGAAAAAATCGTGCGTGTAATTTTGAGCTTACGAACATCTATGCTTTCCGTCGATTCGTAGTTGTTGGCTAGATCCTAGTAAGATATGGTCGAATGCGAACCGAGACGTGCTGTTTAGCTGTGGTCCCTAAAGTCGTCGTGGCTGTACCGTTCGCCCTGAGGATTTATCCGGACACATAGAAGGACCTGATAATTGGTGAGTAGTTCCTAAAATTTGTTGCTCACTTCGTATTCCTCGATTAGAAAAAAAAAATAGCGATATTTACTCGTTTCATTTATTTGAATTGCGATCCCGAACGATAGTTCAACAGTTCCAAACAATTCCGTAATATATATAGTCTACGAGTTAGCGGGAACGACATAGGGATCAATAGTGCTCCGCGGTTCGGCTATTTTCATTTGATCGATTTAATAGAGACGCTGAAACATTAATGACTATCAAAAATGGCGGTCCTAACGAGAGTTTCGTTTATTTATTCTTGGCGAGGGTTCTATCACGCAAATATGTTAAAAATAGAATTGAAAAAATTATGGTACAATTTGAATCTGAAGGCCAATATATATTCCACAATTTGCATTATTTTCACATAAGGAACAATGATTGGAAATAATTTCTTCGTGGAAATTCTCATCAGAAATGATATTTTTCTTGGTTCCTTTGGTTATTTCCGCTCTGAGCAATTAAGATGACGCACAAGTGCGACATATCTGCGATATATATCCATTCAGGGAATGAGGAAGGATTAAACGGGATAATTGACACCAGGTGAGCTCCCTCGTGGATCGAAGAAACATCAAGGCAGAGGGGTTGTAAAGAGTTGGTTGCGAAGCGAACACAATCGGCGGACGAGTGAAGGAGATCAGCTTAGAATCGGGATTCGTGGGCAGCGAGGCCACCGGTGAGTTGGGCGAAAAATCGATGGCCATCAGCGCCCATGGGCGGCCTCGCGTTTAGGACAAGGAACAGCCCCTCCCAGAAGACCTCACTACGGTGGGGTGACTGCTGTCCCCCTAATATTGAGTACATCAGCCCACCGGCGTCGTCGGCCGTCCTTAAGGACCGTCATCAGGACATGCCACCGGTGCCTGTGTGAGGCTGTCCCCCGCTGTTGCGTGACTGTACCCCACGGGGTCTTCAGAGGTACCATTTCATTCAGTATCGCACGGGAGTACTTTTTTTCGAGTTTTCATCAACAGAAAGCGGACGATACACATGAAACGTTAACGTTTTTTTATATCTTTACAGTTCATGAAAAAAGCATTCCGAATAGGAGAATCAAAATGTTTATACAAATGCTATTTCCAGTATTGATCTCGTTGATGACATTTTTTTTTTTTAAAGCTTTCATCTTCTTGCCTTAATCTAGCAAACGCTAAGAAACAAAGTAGTCATCTGTTGAAATCACATGTACGTATTCAAAATGCAAGACGTACGCCGTCTCCGTCTCCATTCAGGTATCCAAACGTTCCCAAATCAGATCGTATCCCGAACCTCTCGGACCTCCGTCTCCGTCAACTCGAGCTAACGCCGGTCGACTTATCTTCACCGAAGATGATCAACATCGCCGGCTTCGTGTCGATCGTATTATTCTACGTCCTAATCCTTGGAGTCGGAATATGGGCGGCCAGAAAAAAGGAAGCCGGCAACGACTCCGAGGAGGAGGTGATGCTTGCCGGTCGTTCGATCGGCTTGTTCGTCGGCATCTTTACGATGACGGCAACATGGGTAGGCGGAGGTTACATTAACGGTACCGCTGAGATTGTTTACACCAAGGGGCTTGTATGGTGCCAAGCACCGTTCGGCTATGCCCTCAGCCTCGTTTTTGGTAATATATCTGAATTGAAAGCTGATGATTGTTAAAAAAAGGATGTTGGAGTATGTCATCAATTAATGCTAGGCTGAATCTCTGTAAACTGTTAAGAAAAATAGTTGCTTGATCAATTCTTCGATGCGAATTAACATTAAATGACCTTCAAATGTTGTTGCAACAATCGTATGACAAGTCTCAAATGAATGTTATAGCCTTTACGATAAAACTGGCATTAAATATCATACTTGAACATCTATAAAATGGGCTTTCTAGATTTTCACGAAAATTCGGTGTATCGTATCATTATTGATGCGAATATGTGATTAACGCTTTTCCTCGTCAGGTGGTATATTTTTCGCCAACAAGATGCGACAGCAGGGGTACATTACGATGCTCGATCCGCTCCAGGACGCTTTCGGGGAACGTATGGGTGGTCTTCTGTTTTTACCAGCCCTATGCGGCGAAGTTTTTTGGGCAGCCGGAATCCTTGCTGCCCTTGGAGCTACTATAGCCGTCATCATTGACATGGAACAAAGCACATCGGTCATATTAAGTGGTATCGCTGTATTCTACACTCTGTTCGGTGGGTTATATTCGGTCGCTTACACGGACGTTATTCAGCTTTTCTGCATATTTATCGGACTGGTGAGTGCATGAAAGATATAGATCAAGAGACGCGGTAGCGGCTCGACACCAAGTATTAAAAAAAAAAAACCACCGCGAGCCCTGCCGCACTCTTATATACTCGAATATGACGGATTTCGGACTTTACTTTTTTATATTTTACTAACACCTCAAGATTAATACACGACGTACTTGTCACGTTTTTCATCAGATGAATCTTCGAAAAGTTCGGAAGTCACCCTCGTTTATTCTTGAAAAGGAATCCTTGCAAAGTTACTCTAATACGCGTGCGTTCACTCGATTTCTAATCTAATGATCCGTAAAGTCGACTCTTGAGGCTTTTTTCCCTAACGTTCAGTTATCCTTGCGAGGCAAGGGCTGCCAGAAAAAAGGAATCCTTTGAAGCCACCTCAATTCGCATTACTCGCGCGTGCTTTTACTCGGGACTTGATGTCTTTATTGAATACGGTTCACCAAATATGGTTTCGCCGACTTATACGGTCTGGGATTGTGTCACATTCATTTATGTGGTCCTATTATGGTTTCCTATTATGGTGGTCCTATTATTGGCAGAATTAATCGGTAGACTTTCATCAGTAATTCTGAATATCCAGAAATGAGATCAATACTGATGTCATTCTAGGGACTTGGACTTAACATGTGTACGTTATTACAAACGCAGAGTGATATACGAGAATTTTTTAAATTTCAATTTCCAGTGGATGTGTATTCCGTTCGCGTGGATGAATCCACATGTTGAGTCACTAAGTTCGGTGGACGTTGACTGGATCGGGGAGATACAACCCAGCGAGTATTGGTCGTACTTGGATTATGGTTTGTTGCTGATATTCGGTGGTATACCTTGGCAGGTATATTTCCAGCGTGTTCTTTCGTCGAAAACAGCAGGAAGGGCTCAATTACTTAGCTACGTTGCTGCCTTTGGTTGTCTTTTGATGGCCATACCACCGGTCATGATAGGGGCGATTGCGAAAGCAACACGTGAGTCATCGATTCTCAATGTTCCCTTTGACACTTTATCCAACTCTAATATCTTAATTACTTCACTCGATCTTTATTACTGTCAACTGTTATGAATTTCAATTCCTCCTCCGATGAATTTTATTTTCACTTAACATTGGAACAATCCATTGCACTCACAACTGTATTAGTATTTCAATCTGGCATGAATAATTCTTTTATCTGTCCTACTTCAATTCCATTTGCATTTTTGCTTTAGTCTCGCAGCCTTTCATGTTATGTATGTGAGTTATAATACTAGTTGTTGTCATGGCTCTTGCTTTGGTCCTCTTGACGTTGCAAAGAGGATTAAATTAGGTGTGGGCGCAAAGGTTACTTGACAATTGTGAGGGGCGTTTCAGGGGGTTTTTGCTTTTGTACGCTAGAGGTATTTACGGTTTTTAACGGGCTGTGCGACGAGTTCATGGGGTGAACGGGGCAAGTTCGCGTAGGTTTTAGTTTTATTTTCTACTCGTACCAAGTGACAAAAACCATGGACAATAATACCGTGGAACCTGGGCATGTGGATTTTCACATAGTTAATCAAAGTGGAATTGCATTAATACTTTCGTAAAGGGGTACCGTATAATTTTCAATAAGTTGAAAATGATACTGCGACCGTTCAGATCCTGTGCATCAGCATTCACTTTTGACAAATGGATTATGAAATTAACAACGAGAAATCTAGAGGAGCATCATCTCGTTTGTCTCCGATGTGTTTTCTCAGCTTGGAATGAGACGGATTACACGGGACCTTGGCCACTCACGGATGATGAAAACTCCATGATTTTGCCGATGGTTCTGCAGTATTTGACACCTGCTTTTGTTTCGTTCTTTGGTCTTGGTGCTGTGTCGGCAGCTGTCATGTCATCAGCCGATAGTAGTATCCTGTCGGCGAGTTCGATGTTCGCGAGAAACGTCTACAAACTCATCTTTCGACAGAGAGTGAGTACAAACCTTTCAAATTTTCAAATTAACCATAGCTTAGATTTTCCACCAGTTCAAACTATCACAAAATTATCGAGTATAAATTCAATATCGCGCCGTGAATAGAACTTCCAAAGATAGACAGTGAATCCGAAAAAGAGAGCCGATTCGCGATATAAGAGAATATCTCCGACTATCCAATGTTCAGGCATCCGAGATGGAGATCATCTGGGTGATGCGAGTGGGTATTGGTGTCGTTGGTATACTGAGCACCGTGATGGCACTTACGATACCATCAATCTACGGTCTCTGGTCAATGTGCTCGGATCTCGTCTACGTGATACTATTTCCTCAACTGTTGATGGTGGTCCATTTCAAGGAGTACTGCAACACTTATGGTAGCCTGGCGGCATACGTTATAGCTTCTCTCGTGAGAATAGCCGGTGGCGAACCAATTATGGGTTTACCTGCTCTAATACGTTATCCAGGCTACAACGAAGCTACCGGAGAACAAATGTTCCCGTTTCGTACAATGGCAATGCTGATCTCTCTGATAACTCTTATCGGAGTATCTTACGGTACACAAGTTGCATTCCTAACGGGTAGATTAGCACCGGGTTACGATGTCTTTCGTTGCGTTGTCAACATTCCTGAAGACGTCGAGAGAGTCGGACCCGATCCTGCGGAGGGTGAACAAATGGCGGTCCTCGCTGCCGGTGCCGGAAGACTATACGGTAGCAAGGATGAAGCTAACGGACGAGTGAATGAAGCACTCGAGCCGGACTATGACATGGAGCCGGATAACAACGATCCTGTCGCTCGTCACGACAGTATCATCGGCGGTGGTGGAGGTGGAGTCGGACATCTAGGACCTTATGGTCCTAACGTTGCACGACAGCCTCAATCCAGCACCGCGTTCTAATAATACAACCCGGTTCCGTGATCACAAGCTGTGACCAACAATAAGTGCGGTGACGCGGTGTTTCTCCCTTACCCTTCAACCTAAAAATGCTCTTTGGTCATTCGTGTTATACTCTCTAAAGTCCTCATATTTTGTGTTCCATATGGTCATTCCTACATTTATATCAAAGTTTTCATGGCAACTTTTTGTCATTGCGTGATTTCGTTGGTGGGAAATGCTTTTTTACCCCTGGTCATTGGAATTATTTGTTAACAGTGACGCTTGTAAATTGAATAATCTGATATTAAGTTCTCTGTGTGTATTTCACAACCATTCAAGCATCAACGATCCATCGAATTTTAGTATTATCATTTTTTAAATAATTTCGTGAGTACGCCAAATTCAAGTTCAATTTTAAGGACAAAAAGTTGCAGAGGACGTTATTGCTTTTTCATCCCTATCGATCCCATACCGATTTGCACCGCGTCACCAATTAGGCCTAGTGATTTATTTGTTT
Source organism: Rhimphoctona megacephalus (assembly GCA_963989365.1). Lineage (NCBI taxonomy): Eukaryota > Metazoa > Arthropoda > Insecta > Hymenoptera > Ichneumonidae > Rhimphoctona > Rhimphoctona megacephalus. Next base: position 42,969,315 of record OZ022414.1, read on the forward strand.
TCTTATTTTGAGATATATATACACACATAAAATGTATATATTTAGAGTCTATCAGAGCCGCTTGAGAGGAATATAATGAAAATAATAATAAAATAGTGATTAAAAAAATAATGATAATGGCGAGGCGTCGAGGCCGATCCGTCCAAGAGGAAAAAAGAGAACAAAAATTAATTTAAAAATCCCAAAAGAGAATTTATTTATTGATCATTGAATTTCATCAACGTGTGTCTGTGCGTGAGTTAGTCGGGGGAATGGTGTTATGTTAGATATGCGCATGCAGGTGAACGTGAAAAGCGAAAAAACAATGAAAGATCGGCCCTAATTAGGGCCAACGGTTAATTAACCACGAAAATGCTCGGATAGAGAGGAAACCTCTTTTTGAATCGGTCGTCTTGACTGCAAAATTCAAGCTCAAAAGAGCCTCGAATCCCCCTAGAAACACCCAAGTATGCACTTATACTCATAGACAAATACATACACACACACGCGCGCGCGCACACACACACACACACACACACACAAATATATATATACACAAATGCCACACGACAAACAGGTATTAATAATTCACCCCTCTTATTCTGAATATAGCGAGTAACCGTACGTTACGAAAAGAGGCTTTTGTACTCGTAATCGATCGTTCTTCCCTCTTCCGGCGTTCGTATCGTAATTTTGCCTTGCGATAATCAATACGTATATCTATAATACCGGTAAAAGACGTGCGTAGGTTACCGAAAGAGATGATTTATATATATTCTGGTTTGTTGAGAATGAGAAAGGCGATATCCCAAAAAATTGTGGCCGGGGAGAAAAAATTATTGACCCATACGACAGTTGTAGAAAGCAATAAATCGAAGGATCGGTATGACGAGAGTTCGCAAAAGGAGAAAATGCGTAGGAGAATGCATGCGAAATCAGTCAATCGGATGAAGTGGGTGCGAGTTAGCGAACGAACTGCAGTAGGTTGATGTTATACTGTCTGAAAAGTAAGCAATTGGTGAGGGTAGTCCCGTGCCCAAAGGAGTACACTGCGTGAGTTCGACTGTACAATAACTTAATTATGAAATAACTATCATCGTAAAAACACACGCGTAAAAGTGCCATAAAAATGAGGAAAAATATTCAATATTATTTGCAGAATTATTTTTTCCGTAGATAGAGTCGTGACGGGTTAAAAGGCCCAGAAAAAATTGTTAAATATAAACAAATCTATCACGGCGGGACATTAATACCCAATAACAAATGACAGATCGATGAGCTTATTAAATTGAATATCTCTGGTGCTAGAAGCTCGCGTTGATGGATAATTGATTGGGAATAAAATTGTTTATCGAAGTGGTTCCTCTATGTATTATTACTTAAATGTGTATCGAGATGTCGTTTTGCGGGTATAACATATCACCGGGGTATATATATATACAAATATGAACATATATATATATGTATATATATATTTATGTATACGCAAGCAGTATGATTATTTATAGACGAAAAACGGACGGATCGACCCACGCTCAATGAACAGTTGTGTTTATCATATAGTATATTATATATTAATTATAAAAATAAATAGAGAATATCGCAAGATATTATATATAAATACACAAATGTATGTATATTAATATATATAAATGAATAAGTCAATACGAAATAATAATTTTGAAAAAAGTACCCCGAAGCGTAACGAGTGATTTTAGGAGCTATACAGCTCGGCGTCAGTTATCGATCCTTGTACTCTCCTAAATGAGTGTGCATTATAAATATATATACATGCGTAAATATAATACATATATATTTATGCAAAAACCACATATATCTTCGGAAAGACTATATATACATATACAGAATGTACACACGTGTAATAAGTGCGAAAGACACACAAAAAAATTAGAGTCTGCTAGAGGGTGCATAATTATTATGGGTCATCGTTGTTACCTTCATATCCTCGTTGTTACTTTCAGTTCCTATCATTATTATATATCCACCTTAACGAATGCGTATATCACGAATTATGTATACGCGTATATGTATGACGTCGGTATATATACATGTATAAAAATGAATTAAAATAGCCAGGATAATGAACGTGTAGTCATTATCGCGTGTTGATCACGGGGTCTCTATTTGCGCAAGTGTAGCGTGTAATAATGTGTATTACGATACTAGTCGAGCGATGGTATTGGTGGGCTGCTTCGACTGCTCTTGAGACTAAACTCGAGGCATACTAGAAAAACGGATGCGGTCAGTTTCGTCAGATTCTGCGTCGGGATTGCAATATTTTTTAACAGAATATATTTTTTTGGGTCCCACGTTTAACTTGTTCAATATCTGTCGTTAGATCAAACATTTGATTTTATAATTAACTTATAATTTATCTTTCAAGTAAATACAAAATGATCATGCGTGTAAAGTTTGAGGTTGAGATGAGGCTTATAATTTTTTCTATTTTCAATAATTAATATTATGGAAATATCTTCACTTTTCAGCTTATAAAATATCTTTACAAAAATCATAACCGCAAAAAGCAAAAAATGAAAATTGATGTAGGATGTAGGAAAATTAATATGATACAGGGAGAAACGTGTAAAAGTTTTCAAATTTTTGCACCATGTATACTTTAATAACCCGCGCGCTTCCTTCAATTTCCTCAAAATGTAAAGGGCGAACTTTATATTTCGTAGTAGAAAATTTCGTACAAATAAATCTGATCTCATTGACAGTAGTAATTGAATTCGTGATTCAATTTGATATTCTGCTACCAAATTTATTTTATACTTCTCATTCGTTGTGAACAGTCGAAACTTTGCTTTCTCCGTATGCGACAATTTGAAATTAACTATGAAAGATCAACGTCGTGAACGGTGACCGTTATCTCTAGAAGAATCGAAAACATTTTGCGGAAGTTGCAGGAAGCGCGCGGGTTATTAAAGTATACATGGTGCAAAAATTTGAAAACTTTTACACGTTTCTCCCTGCATCATATTAATTTTCTTATATCCTACATTAATTTTTATTTTTTGCTTTTTGCGGTCATGATTTTTGTAAAGATATTTTATAAGCTGAAAAGTGAAGATTTTTCCATAAAATTAATTTTTGAATATAGGAAAAACTATAAGCCTCATCTCAACCTTGAACTTTACACGCATGATCATTTTGTATTTACTTGAAAGATAAATTACGATGTTATTTTTTAATTTGATTCCACGCTCCATTTTTCCAAATTGTCGACTGTGTCTCATTTACGCCACTGGAATAAATGGGGGGGGGGGGGATCCGCGGACAATGATTAGATCGTTGGGAAATACGATGGTAGTGAAATTTATAAATTGTTGTGTGAATAAAATGATTAGGTATATTTTTTGTGGAGACAAATTTCACTGACCAGCCGTCGAAGACAGGCCAAGTGAAACCTTCGCACGAGAAATATATAATATACATAGCTGATGTACGATGAAAGAATGATAATTTAGGTGACATCTATAACTTAGCTATAAAAACAAGTTATCGTTTGTACGTGTACGAAAGTGTTTCAGCACGCTGCGAAAAGTGACGAGGAAGAAAGAAGGTAGATAGAGAGAAAGAGAGAGTGAAGAACGATTGTAAAAAAGACAAAAATAACCAATAAAAAAATAAACAATGCTCATGAGAGCCCTCTCTTCCGTTAGTATTACAAAGGCACCTCGATTTAATCATCGAAGATCACTGGTTACTTTCACTCTTGTTAAATCCAGTAACCACAGAGAGCCGGGACTATTGAGCAATTACTTTTACATTTCAAGCAAACGAGTCAAAGCATTCGTTCACTCGTTGCTTCGTATTGCCATTATCATTACCATTCCAGTGTTATTTAAAAAAATGTATCTTTTAACGATTTTATGATAGGCTCGTGTAGAATAAAAATAACTTGCATCGTCATACTTCGTTCGAATGTAGAAATCGATGGTTGATTTTTATTTTATTTTTTTCTACGTCGCGAGGAAACAACTTTTGGCTATTTCGCGAGCATCACGCGTAAAGCACAAAGTCCTGATCACCTACATATCAATTATTTCAATGAAATGACATCGTCATAGTAAAAATGTCACGAGAGAAAAATGGAGAAAAAAATGGAACCTATACATATCACAAAGTGTGCTCTGATCGTTATACATTTATAGTGTAAGAACAGAGGAAGAGTACGAGAGAAACAAAAAATTGTTAATGGGCTAGGAATATTGTCGTTTAATGGCTTTTTTGTTTTTTATGAAAAAAATAATGATCGACTATTCTGTAAATGTGAATAGGCAACGAAATGGAGGACTTTCTGGTTAATGCTACCACGTAAAACCTACGTTCAACCTGCTCGAAAGAACCATCAACTGCTTCAGAGTTTTGAATGATAAAATGAAAGAAAAAAATATGTAGCTAGTCATGTATTTTCAGGCTCTGATGAGAAAATATAATCCCGTAGAGCTGCAAAGGATATTGGTTAAACGAGGTTATGGATAAAACGTAATATAAATTATATGAACGATAATCATGAAAAATTGTGGTAGTGTACGAAATTTAATCCGGAATCATCGCATTGAGAAAAGAGTTTATTTTCGTAAACAAAAAATGTTGATTTAAAAAAATCTCAAGTTTCAATATGCCAAAATTTTTGTTTGCTACCACGAACTTGTAGCTTGAAGGAGGAATGTATCGAAATCATTGATAAATTTCATCGGCATTTTTGAACTCGTTTACAATCAGTCGTAAAATTTGGGGGTTTAAATGAAAAATGTTTTTTACCTCCTTTCAAAATATTATTATTTGAATTCAGGGACATCTGATAAACTTTTTTCTCAGTGAACAAAGCTGTATTGCATTCGGAGCAAAATTTAGGGATTCCTCTCCAGAGTTGTATTATAATGATAATTTACATCATGATGACATAAAACCACATGGTCCACAAGACAAACGAAATACATAAGCATATATGTATATTAAATATGTGTATAATTGCGAGAGAGTGGTTGGAGATACGTCGATTGTAAATGTTAAAAATAAACGGTGTATAAACAAAAGAGGTATTTAATTCATTACCCTTTCGTATGAACCACATGAATGACAATAAACAGGGACTCTCTCTATTACCCAAGCTTCGATCCATGGTGGCCGAGAGTTCACGTAAGTACAATGCTCCTTTGAGGCTTAGATATTAACAATTTGAAACAAATTGAAAATTCTAAAGTTGAGCGTCAACATGAAAATCACTTTTATTATTAAGCATGTTAAATATCTTCTATTATAATAATTTGACACTGTATTGTCAGCTGAATATTTTAATAAATGATTGTTTTCTGTTTATCCAAATGTTTAAAAAAAAAAACTAAATTTGAAAAAGTACCAATCGCCGATGATTAATTCTTTTCATCTCAAATATAATTCGCGCAGTATTGATTTTTATGTGCTACCAGTATTTAGCCGATCATGGTGTGTCTAATTTTAATAATCGATTACGCAAGCGTTCCTACGCCTCTGGTCCAAACACAATTTTGGTATCAAATGACAAAACAGAAGACATTTGAGAAAGATAATAAAAAGATAATAGTTCCGTGTCCAGCGTGAGAAAAGTTCCCCAACTCGTAGTTAATATCAGTTTGGCTATACGGTTGGGTTATAGACCAGAGTATAAATGTTTTTAGCCAGAATAAAGCAGGAATAGACCTCTTCAGTTATTCATGCTTCCCTGGTAACCGAAGTGAATAGAATCGATAAATCGACCAAGCCAATTCCGGCGTAAGAGCTCAACGACGACCGAGTAACCTTATATAATTCAACAAGCTTCCTTCCCAGCAACGCTATCCAATATCCTTCTGTATCATATCTGATGATCGTTACATTTCGTGTCGTATCTCTCGAAATGAATTCAGCATAACCTCGAGAAATACTTTGACAAATCTTTCAGCATTATCTTTTGGAAATTCGATGAATATATTATTCCGACAAATTGACTGTTATCTTCTTCATATTCCTTTCTTAATATTCCCTTCAATACATCGTCGAATAACGAATATGAAAAAAATGTACATATATGTGTAGTGGAAGCAGAAATTCATCTTCGAGTGCTTCTGTATCCAATAGAAGTGGGATAATAAATTCACTATATCTTCGAGTGAAAAGTTGTTATGTATCTTGTCTGAGAATTTATTAGAAAGAATATTAAGAAAACGTCGCTATATAATTGTCTGAATTAGAGATTTAATATCTCATAAAAAATAAAGTTTAGCATCTTTAAAAAAATCTCGAAAGAAAACCAAATCAAATTGACGCTTTTGTAGCATGATGAAATCTGCTACAAACGCGTGAAAACTGCTTCTAAGAAGACTGCTACTATTTTGCTATTATGAAAAAAGTGTAAAATTTGAATTGTGAAAAATTACCTCGAGTCGATGGCTTGAGGTAAGTTTTTTCCTTAAGGAAATTCACGCGAATCTAATAATAATTCGAAAATTTTAACTTTGAAGGTTGAAATTTGGAAATATTATAGAAAAATATACCGTACATCTATCACCGAAATTATTTTTAGATCCACCGTCTAGTTGTCAAGAAAACAATTTGTGAAAATCACATTTTTTTGAATCCTAGGGCTCGTATGTGATTTTCATAAATTGTTTTCTTGACAACTAAACGGTGGATCCAAAAATAATTCCGGTGATAGATGTACGGTATATTTTTCTACAATATTTCTAAATTTCAACCCTCAAAGTTGAAATTTTCGAATTGTCATTAGATTCGTATGAACTTCTTTAATAGTTAGAAACTGATTGGTTGATAGTAGAAATTTGGAGTTGATAGCATTGGGGGGGAATGTTTGAGGAAAAATCGAACGACAAATCAAGTGTTCCAGCTTGTAGCGGCTTTATTAGTACAAAAAGCGTGTCTTTACAAAATAAATAAGAATAATACAGGCCCTTTTTGTGAGTGGATAAACGCACGCGGTAATATCGAATCAAGATAAAAATTCGCTCGCTATTCGTTTGCCCTTGAGATTTTCTTCCATTTTTTCTCATATCTCTCTTCAGCGAATACAAGATTTTCATGTTATTCTCGTAATTGAATATGAACGAATTTGTCGAACCTTCGCGGCATTGATTTTTTCACATTTCAAGCGAATAAAGCAGGTAAGAAGCCCGCTCACTGTACAAGAATTTCATTTGGGCAATTCGTTTGCGTGTTTTACTGGTATTTGCAGCATATGTATACAATTACGTTCGTCTGTGTTTTTTTTTTGAATTTAATTTAATTACGGTTCACTTGTCCCGCGAAAAGTTTTTATATAGCTTGGTTCCTTTTTTCCTCATGGACTATTTTTTGCGGGCTTTTTTGCCTGTCCCACGATGAGATGAACGCAGTATCGAAACTCTCGTTACAGTTGAAAAATTTGTTGAAGGGTTTTGTTTTCGGGACCTCAAAATAAGAGGTTTATATTCTTTCGCAGGACATTGTGACCGCCATTTTGACTTTTCTTCGGGTTTTCAAGTTTGTATTGTTGCTTAGTACTGGTAGCCACCGTTGCTAGCATAGCTTTGTCCACCGCCGCTGCTGCCACCACCGGAATATCCACCCGAGCTACCACCGGCATAACCACCCGAGCTACCACCGGAATATCCACCGGAACTGCCACCGGAATAACCACCCGAACTGCCACCGGAATAACCACCCGAACTGCCACCGGAACTTCCACCTGAATATCCACCGGAGCTACCACCTGAATATCCACCGGAGCTACCACCTGAATATCCACCGGAGCTACCACCTGAATATCCACCGGAACTTCCGCCGCTGTAGCCACTGTAATAATTGAAAAAAAAAAAAAATAATCATTTAGTGACGAGCCGTCACTGCATTGGAATTGACACGCATTGTGATTGAAAAATCAATTATTTCCAAGATTCATTTGCGGTCGAATACAGTCTGGGGTGAAAAATATCACAAAAATAACTAACCCGCCGCCAAATCCACCACCGCCGCCTCCGGAAGATGGCGCTCCGTAGCTCGATGAAGGACTTCCACCACTGTATCCACCACCGCCGCCTCCGGAAGATGGAGCTCCGTAGCTCGACGAGGGTGCGCCACCGCCGAATCCTCCACTTCCGCCGAAACTACCGCCGGACGAAGGCGCTCCGTAGCTCGATGAAGGACTTCCACCACTGTATCCACCACCGCCGCCTCCGGAAGATGGAGCTCCGTAGCTCGACGAGGGTCGTCCACCGCCGAATCCTCCACTTCCACCGAAACTACCACCGGACGAAGGCGCTCCGTAGCTCGAAGATGGACGACCGCCACCACCACCACCGGAAGATGGCGCTCCGTAACTTGAAGATGGACGACCACCGCCGAATCCACTGCTACCACCTCCGAAAGAAGGTGCTCCGTAGCTAGATGATGGTGCTCCACCACCAAATCCTCCATTTCCACCGAAAGACGGTGCACCGTAGCTCGAAGAAGGACGTCTACCACCGCCGAATCCGCCACCACCACCGCCACCGGAAGACGGTGCTCCGTAACTCGAGGATGGACGACCGCCACCACCTCCGGAAGAAGGTGCTCCGTAGCTTGATGAAGGGCGGCCACCGCCGCCTCCCGAAGATGGCGCTCCATAGCTCGAAGAAGGAGCTCCGCCTATTTTTTTAATAATTCAAAATCATTGAACAATGCGAATTCTCGCTTACAAGACAAAGACAATTGCGGCTATTTGAACGACACAGGAAAAAATGATATTACTAATCAACGATTTTACTCGGTATGGAATTTTATGGAAACCAAACTTGACGTCATCAAAAGAATTATTATCAACTCGAATCGCGATGTCTTTCAAATTACTACAAGTTTGGGATTCGCAACAAATCTTACCATCTCTTAACTCTCATGATTCCCTTTCCAGATAAAAATGCAGTTTCCGAATATTGCTCAAAAACTCGTGCAAGTATATGTGTAATTAGTCAACGAGGGTATAAAACATTCGTCCTATCCTAATGATATTAACGCCCAGTAATAATAGGGAAGAAAAGTGGGTCATGCACTAAATTGCATCTGCATTCTTGGCGAATATTCAAAAGAACAAATTTGTCTGTGTAGTTCTTGAGGCTGATTAAAAACATGATCAGAAGTATTGAATCGCATTTCGTCACAAATTAATTTCGAATTTAATATGATTCTTTTGTTTCGTTGCTGATAAAGTTTTGTATAGTTGAAAGTAAGCCAAAATTCGTTTGGATCATACGTAATCGTTTTTGTCGTCGTTAAGCTCTTACCTCCAAAACCACCACTTCCACCTCCGAAGCTTGGTGCACCATAATTAGAAGAGGGTCGTCCACCACCTCCACCACCTCCGGAAGAGGGAGCTCCGTAACTTGACGAGGGGGCGCCACCACCGAATCCACCACCACCACCTCCACCGCCTCCGAAACCACCTCCACCTCCAAGGTTTGGGGTTCCGTAGCTTGTCGACGGTGGCAAATAGCTTACTGGTGCTATAAATTGATACAAAAAATGCATAATTAGTCTCGTTTCTCTATAAATATTTTTTTTTCAAGGAAGTTTTTGATGCATCTTAGTGGAACAAGGTTTGGTTTTCATTGATTCTCCCTGAATATAAAATAGCCTGATGGCTTACTGTTACAGTTATATGATATTTATTTTGCATCAAAATTGCGGGACTATCGATCTCACATCATTAATTAGCTATAAATGATAATTTATGTATTTACTGATAATTAATGAATTGATAATGGCTTTAGTGTCATGCCCATTTATTTTACGTCCAGTAGAGACAGCTATAATCGATGTGCTCAAAGTCAACTTTCTCCAAGAGATCATCGCCTCGTAAAGCATTATGCTGTGAAGCATATACAATAATAAGATGGATCAACGCAGGAACTTCCTCATCATACGGAAGCTATTTCTTAATGATATATTTGTGTTGTAAAACGTAATTTCATGCCCTCGATATTTTTACCATGCCCTTAGGAGCAATAGTAATAATCAAAGAGATTAAATGCAGCTTTTAAATCTTTTTTGTCGTCAATATGACGGGATAAAGTTCTCGGGACTCAAAATCATTATTTTTCTATCTGAAGCTGTTTCTACTTAATACGTTTTTTGATTAAATTAATAACAATAGAAAATATTTCAAAAATATTATTTTCATTTTTAGGCTTTCTAGAAATCCTGTGAATAAACTATCAGGAGTTTTTTATTTATGAAATCATACGATCATATATTGTAGATCAATAAAATTAATTTAAAGTCGATCACATGTAAATTCGGGACGCTCATCCGGCTAATGACAAAAACAAAACATCGAAATACCGATGAATAATCTACTCATTAGGAGTGATTTCTATTCTCATCCATCCGTATATGGGAAATAATATTTTGATAGCCAAGCGAAAACCCACGAGGGACATCCTATTTCGTGTGACCGTCACGAAGAAGAAATCACTTGTGGTGTAGCGATCATGGTCGTGAATAGTAATGTAGCCGATCTCGCGAATCATCGTCGTCTTCTCTCTTCCTCTCCCGCTCTCTCTGTCTCGCTCTCTCCCTCTCTCTCTCTCTCTCTCTCTCTCTCTCTCTCTCTCTCCCTCTCCTGATATTTTATACTACGATGAAAATTCACGCGACTCACCATATTACTTTCTTCGTCTAGTTCACAACGGTGAAAGTGTGGGAGAGACGAAACGATGTGTGTTGAGATACAAGCATTCTGTGTCTTGATTATTCCTCAGAGTTGCAACCTAGCGCCTAACCGTGCTATATCCACTTAATGACCTTAACCGAGCTGAGAAAATTGGAGAACTCTCGATTTCTCGATGTCCACGTTTTCATATCAGGTACATGAAGTATTTGCAATGCGAAAGTACGGAAAGAAGCATCTCTTTTAGAAATTTTCAAATAAAAAATGAACCATTATTTATTGTAATTTTTGTGACTTCCTTGCGATAAATATAAGCTGACATGAAGTGACAGTGACACAGTAGAATTGAAGGTGAGATTTGAAAAAGGTTTCCGATATAAAGACATTGCAGTCGGCTTTATCATTCAAAGTCACGACTTCACTGAAGTTTAATACACTGCAATAAACTCCGTGATCGTGTCTCAATTCTTCTTATTGTACACTGCGTCCGATTAATTCTTTTAGAGATTCAATTTCAAATTAATAATACATTTATGTGTTAAGATATAACGAGAGACCATGACAGCATGATCACGAATTCAATTTTTCATTCAAGGAATTTGCAAAAGTTTCCTTTTGTTTTCACAGTTCTTTATTGAATATGTACGGCAATTAAATGATTTTTCTGATGTGATTGCTGTCAAAAAGTTACCGTCTAAGTCATTGAAAAAGGCTGTTGTAACGTATCTCGCACTTGACAGGTAATTGATGTCGATTCTCTGACAAGCATGAGAACATCAAAGTACTTGGAATACATGTCCTCATTTTGCACTTCTATGACGTTACTCTTTATTACTTATTGAGAAAAATCAAGCTCTTTTTAAAGTCGTTATAAAAAAAAATTCGATTTAAAAATTAAATGGAATTTGATTTATGAAAAATATCCGTAAATGCAAATTAAATGTAAATTCGGAACTTCGAAAACTTTGCATTTTTTAGGAACAATAATGCGTTATTTGGAAAATAATAAAATAATTATATTTGTTGAATTCATGGAAAAAAAATGCTGTGTATGAAATAATACTAAATGTATCTGATTATGTGAAAAACTTTTGCGACATAAGATGGCTCATAGATAAAGAGTTGAAGCAGTAAATACATTTTAAACTGCACGATGGTAAAGTATATAATTTACTTTCTCTCTCTTGTCATCTTTTAACCAAAACACCGGTACTCGTGGAAATCTCGTTGTTTTCTCATGGATGAATCAGAGATTTTACCTTAAGACACTGCTTGCTCTGGGTCATGGAAAGAACCTTTCCGCATTGATTATATATTCAAACGACAAAGTGCAAATTTGCCTACAGATTTCTGAGCGAATGGCGAGAATTAATACGTGAATAATTATATACACGTGTGAAAAGAAAACTAACGATTAATTAATTTTTCTTGATTCCGCAGTTCAACAATTTACGCACTTAGTTTCGTATCCTCGAAACGCGAAATTAATTTTTAGAAACAAAAAAAAACGCGATCTAAGACCCTTGTCAAAATATCCTTTTATGTTGATTAATGAAAAATTCAACTTACGTTCAGCGATGCAGCTGGGCACGAGGAGTGCCGTCGCTACGACTGCGATGGCCAAATTGGCCCATTTTCCACAGGTCCTCATTATGAAGAATCCCCAAAATCACTTATTAAAAAGACACGAAACGATCTCCGAGTATCTAAGTATTAATCCAGGGTCCGCGATAAAACCGCGGAAGAAATGAAACAAGTCGATCGACTTAGGGTCGATCGTTCGATAGAGGAGCCAAGAAAAACGGAAAACTAAAAATGGTGCACAATTGTCGAAGTTGTAACAGTTCGTAGGATACCACGAATTGCTCTAACGTGCTTCAAACATTGTGGATCTGTCTTATATAGTTGGTCGGGGCTTCTTTCGGAGAAAGTCTTCGCGAATGGTCTTCGGTGCAGAAGGAGGATGACCACCACATCGTTCTTTTCTTACGGGACGCGTGTACGTATACGACACAACATAGGATGATGCGTTTCTTCTACGGCGGGTGGGGAAGAAAAGGGGAAGGGGAGGACAGGAGACCGCCACTTTTGAAGATACGGTGGGAGAGTAAAAGATCCGGGGGTTGCTGTATATTAAACACGATAATGTATGTCTGTGTAATAATAATTTCGTATATGATGTACCAGAATGAGAAATTACTCTCTATACGATGGTTTAGCCGAGATATACAGATGGCTCGCGGGAACAAAAAGAACAGAGCAGATTATGAGAGTAAGACTGAGACGAGGATGATGACGGCCAGGTTGACCCTGGCTGCGGGGATCATTTCATTTTGTTCCATCGTATATTCACACAGACATACAACGTTTTTTCAGTTAAAAGTTAAGTCTTAATTCGTTCCAAAATTTTGTATTCTTTTTTGCTTCCCCCTGAGGAAAGATATACTAGAACATGGAATTCTGAGCTTACATCTGTGAAATATAATCGTAATAAACACAAGCATCGTAGAAATTTTACATCACATCGTTTAAAATTCATTTTCATAAATAAATTCCACAGAAAGGGATAAAAATAATAAGTAATGAATTTTATCGGATAGTTTATCATCAAAATATCTTTCGATGGAAACTACATTTATATTGATAGTTAATAATGATAAATTATAGGAAATATTACCAGGCTGGTTGCTCATGAATCTGGGCTACCTATTTGTATTGCTGTGATGTTTACTGCGTGTAGAAAGCATGCACACTTTGTGTAGCATTACAGAGGGTGATGAAACGGATCATCTCATAAAATTTAACCAATCGATCCGATTGCTAAATATTGAGTCATAATAAAAATCAATATTTTATTTTTACCTATCTCGTTGTTATTACTATCATTATTAGTATTTATACTACTAAATAGCTATTATTCTTGTACGATCCTTCGACAGATCGATTATTATTTTTTTCGAAAATCACAGTAAACGTTTTCGTCTGCAGAAAAGAGAAAACGATAAACATAAAGTGAATATGGACTATAATAACATCGCAGAGAGCACGATTCACCTCTCAACACCCATCGTGTGTGCTGAGGTTCTTCAACAAAAATGAAAGAAAAAAACACATATTGTGTCGTCCTCGGCCTATATACCGTACAGCTGGGATTCCTTGTAATTCTGGTTAAATGCGTGTAACGCAATAAGGGTCATACCGCGTATTATTATTTTCGTGAATTCGTACGAGTACGACAAACATATAACTTCTTCATTTTTTTCGATAGCGTGGCTACCCGTGGAAAAAAATTTTAGTCCGCGACGGATCCGCGGCGACTTCACCAGAAAATCCGTTTCAAAATCCGTCTGGTGAAACAAACCTGAACTTTTGACGTATTTTTTTATTTTCGTAAAATACGTTCACAAGCCATTTTCGGCGAACTTGTCGTAAACATTCTAATTTTATCGTAAATATGCTTTTTGGGAAAATGCATTTTCGGTGACTCTGAATTTCATAAAAAATGGACTTTTAATAGATTTCAAAGTCGAGCAAAAGATCGTCTCTAAAACATTATCGTCCGTTGTGTGTTTGAAAGTGACACATAGTACCTTTTTTAAAATCATGTATGATTTCTCAACAAATCATAAAACAGATCAACGAGAACTTAATATATCCACAATGTGCTATTAAATTTTAAGGCTAATTTAGTAGATACCTTGCGGTATATCGAAATTTATCGCAAATATGATTTTTGGGGCATTGTATTTTGGTGACCTTAAAATTCATCGGAAGCGGACTATCTATGAATTTTGAAATTCCGCAAAAGATCATCTTTCGTGCCATTTTAGTCCTTTGTATGTCTTTGAAAGTGTCCCGAAAGTATATTTTTTCAATTCCGTAATTTTGATAATCTTTTAAGATACATAAAGAGATTCCTACAAGGATTCAAAAAATATTCATGATTCATAGGATACCGAATAATATTTTGATAGATTTCGTCTTAGGACATTAACTTTCGGTTATTTTGAAATTCATTAACCCGTCAGCAGGCGCGCTATGAGACTTTTTCTCACACTTATATTAAAACGATGATTACTCAAAAATTTCAAATGGCATAAACATTTGAAATTTTTCCTATCTTCACCAAATTTATTCTTCTATATGGTAGAAGAGTTTAAAAAAAATTTTGAATTATTATTTTTTGGTTTTTAGAGTCAATTATCGTTGTATTTGTGGTTTTTTTTTAAATAAAAATGCTTAATAGCCACAATCACTATAGCGAAATTCTTTTCAAGTTCCTATTTATCAAATTAAGCACTTGAAGCTATACATGTGAGAAAATCTATCATCGGGCGTCCAATGTTTAAAGTGTACGTAGCGCGCCTGCTTACGGGTCAAAAACAGACTATCCATGAATTTATCAAAAGTACGGAATTGAAAAAATGTATTTTCGAAGCACTTTCAAAGACATACAAAGGTCTAAAATGGTACGAAAAACAGTCTTTTGCTGGATTTCAAAATTCATGGATAATCCATTTTCAATGAATTTTGTAATCGGTCATCGAAATACAATGCCCTAAAAATCATATTTGCGATAAACTTTGATATAGAGCAAAGTATCTACCAAATTAGCCTTAAAATTAACTAGCACATCGTAGATATATTAAGTTCTGGTTGATCTCTTTTATGTTTTGTTAAAAAAATCATCGATTGTACATGATTTAAAAAAAGATACTAGTGTGTCACTTTCAAAGACATATAACGGACGAAAATGTTTTAGAGACGAACTTTTGCTGGATTTTGAAATCTATTAAAAGTCCATTTTTTATGAAATTCAGAGTCACCGAAAATCCATTTTCCCAAAAAGCATATTTACGATAAAATTAGAATGTCCACGAAAAGTCTGCCGAAAATGGTTTGTGAACGTATTTTAAGAAAATAAAAAAATACGCCAAAAGTTCAGGATTGTTTCACTAGATGGATTTTGAAATGGATTTTTTGGTGAAGTCGCCGCGGATCCATCGCGGATTAAAATTTTTTTACACGGGTCATAGCTACAACAGCAAAGTAGCAAATTTTGAGTGAATTTACTTTGTGTCCTCTACTCATTGATATGGGTAACATTAACAGGTGGGTGATTAGATTTTATTTATTCTTGCTTCAATATTACACAGAAAAAAATTTGTATCAATGAGATAAATTAAATTCTCGTTGCACGAAGAATATCCATTATATCGCATCGATAAAATGCCCCAAAAGTTTTCTCTCAATTCGAGGAGGAACGTTTTACGATTGAATGTCATATTTATTCAAATTTAGTAATCAATTCATCTTTTCACCGCTGAATTACCATTGACAAAAAAATATTTTTTTTTAAAACCCATCTTGCTTAAAATGATAATCCGTTGGGCGTTAAGCCGGCATAATCGTTTGGTCAACGCTCTCACAGTTGGATGTCCATCAGGAAACGCAAATTTCCGACTGGTTCTGGCGCTTATGTATACTTTCCGCACGCCTGGAGGCTTTTCGTAGTCTCGAGGATCTATTAGCCTGTATTTTCTTTCTTTATGGAATGGCCAAAGCGTGGGTATTTCTACGACTTTTAACATATACTGTATTACTATACATTAAATTTAATGTATATATGCAGATGTACGAGCTCGTCGCGCGCACAGGTAAAAGCGAAAGTCGTGAGTAGACGCGATGAGCTCTATGTTGACGGTGCATGTATATTTATATAGATGTATATAATATGCATACACGTATATTTATATTAAAATATATGCATATTGGAGAGGCTTGGACGACGCGTGGTGAGCGCATTGTGAGCGCATCTCTGCCCTAGATAATTAATATCCATAGGTTGAGATACGGTTCGCGGGACTTTGTAGCCACTCCGTTGTACTTTTTTTTTCTTTTTTCTTTTTAAAGTTGCTCTCAGTACTCGACCGTATTGCCCAATTACCTCTTGTAGAACTGCTCGATGTCGAGAAAAGCTAATTGATTAAAGGGCTTACTAACGGTTGCATGGCGACAACTACAAATATGTATGTCTTATTCTATCCCGAGCATAATAATTGTTGTGACCTACTATTTTTTATTTCTCCCACAGTTTTTTTTACTGAGTTTGTTAATGGGAGTAATGGTTACATATTAATTATGATTGTTTCAATGTTTTAGGGTAGAAACCAATTTCATGGCGCCTGAATGAAAATGGTTGTTGCCATTGATAAGCCTTGGAATTTTAATGATCGAGCATGCGAATTTTGTTGCATGCGATTTTCCAACAAATCAGTAGATAGCAAATAAACATTCGATAGATTTTATTCACCGTTAAATACTTTTGGAAAATGTTAATCGAATAAAAATACGGAGCGCTTAAGATTGTTCGATTAAGGATAGAATGTCTCGTGTTTTCTATTACAAGAAAGAGAGCATTAATTTTTTCATCGGTTCTTTCTCAATGATGATTGACATTTTGACCTATAACGAAATCTAATGGTCCGCGAAATAGAGGGTCGTTCGATATCGATTGATCGAGGACATGAAATTTAACTTACACTTATTTGAGCTTAGAGCCTTCTCTCAGAAAGTTGTATGCAAATGTTGTTGGTATTATAAGATCCTCGATGTTCGATATTATCTCAATGATTTTCGTGCATTTTGTATTGGCATCACACGTTTTCCATTACTCAATAAATTATTGTATAATTGTTGGGTATTATAACTAGTCATGCTCTTACTTTACGCAATTGTTGGTGATCTCTCCGTCGACATATATTTAACAAATTCGACTCATGTTAAACAGAAATTAATAAACGAAAGCTAACACAATTAGCTACGAATGGCGCGAAACATTAAAAGGGCGTATAATGGAAAAAACTCGACGTATTTTTGCTGCTATTTGTGTCTTCGTGAATCATCGTAAATAACGTGGAACTTAGGTGATGAAATATTTTGGCACTGTTCGACTGGTTTAAATGATCGTTAAAACGCTAAAGAACAAAGGGAAATATTGAATTCTATTTAGGAAGCCCTCTCTTCTTTATTTTGGTCAGTAATTGTTTAACTTAATGTGCTTTACGTTTTAACTTTGATTTATCGGATATCGTTAAATACAGGATGTGTGTCGTTAGACATGGTAACCGTTCTGATATTTTTCTTGAAATTTACGATTTCGAATAGTTCTTTTTTTCCATACATATGCATAGATAACGAAAGTATGAGCTTCATGGAGGTAAGCATTGTACGCAATATTATGTGTATACGAGTGCCTTTCGCAATTATTGTTATTCTCGCAGATAGTGAGATTCATCTTTGCCATCTTTACCACTTCTTCCATTGCATAAATTTTCTATAATTGCATATGGTTTGAATTACTTTTCTTTAAATCGCTCATTATCTTCGATTAGAAAAAATTGATTACAAGTAAATCAATTCACAATTAACAATGTAAATTTATTCACAACATTTTTGTTCAATTACACGGAGAAAACGAGGCCGGAAATTCAAACAAATATTGTTAGAAATCCAGAGGAATAATGTTAAAATAACATAGTATTTTAAGGACCGTACCGAATTTTAGTATTTATTCAAATGTCGGAAAAAAGGTTCTACGCGGCATAGTAAAAATGATGTAGTTCATATAGCATTATTTGGTATATGGCATACTCGTTTATAGCGTCTACACATGTATTTCTTGCAATGAGCGTAGTAAATTTTGTCATTGTGATATCAGAATGTATATTTCGGACATAGTCAATTTTGTCATTATAGCCTCAGAATGTATATTGTGGCACGGTAAAAATCTGGAACATCGTAATATAGTTAAATATCTGCCTTACTAATTCGACTCATCCATTGAATAGAACCAGGGTTACCTACCTTAAAATGCGCATAGTAGAAAATGCGTTGGGATTACATGCATTAGATAATTTAATATGCAGTTAAAACGAATCATTTCTTTTGCTTGGTGCGGGCTGTTAGATATTTACATGAGATATTTATTCTCCGTGCTTAGAGAAAGCATTAAGTCATATATGTTTTAGGTAAAAATAAATATTCGTTACCAAATTCTTGGACAGAATTGGTTCGAAAGACCGAAATCATTTGACTCGCTGAATTTATGCTCGCCGCAAAGCGATGCCTTATGTGAGAAAAGTCTCAGCGCTCTACGCCACGCAGCGGTGAAAGCGAGAATCGAGCAGCCAATACATCTCAAAAGAGTAACAGTTACGTTAACCATCAAGCAACGTCAAACATATGGAAACGAAAAATTACTATGCCAGACAAGTAGTTTTGCTATCATGAAACAAAGCTACATAACAACAAACTACATAAAAAATTACCTAATAACTACATAAAAAACAAAGCTAAATAAAGCTAAAGTACAAAGCCTGCACTGAAATCTGTGGCTCACATTTGATATTTATTCTCTTATTGAAGGTAGATTTTTACTATGCTGGTTTTTAAAATTTCTTAGTTTCAAGTCATGTTTACTCATCGGTTATAGTTCCTAAAGGGTATTGTAAATATTTCAAGAAGGCACATCGATATATTGTTTTTGCATACAATATCATTTATTGTTTATACAGAACTATTTAGATCGTACTCAAAGGAAAACTGGGAGTTGCAAAAATTACAATACCTCATCGTGACTGTTACCTGAATTCTCATATTCTGAAAAAAAGTATAGAGAATATTCTAAAAGAACATTTTAAATGTTACTTGATGAAACAGATCCGTTTTCTTCGTGTACCCTTCCGCAATAATTTTTTTCTAATTTTTTCAATTTGTTTGGTCTTGTAATGGTCGAACCATTATTTAATGTTAATTATTGTAATGAATGCTGGTCGAATGAATTGTGGGCGTAGGTTCGAATCCCATTTCTGACATCAATGTAATGGTCGAACCCATCGGTACGGCAGAGAGCATGAGGAACGGTCCAGTGACGATGAGAGCAAATAAATGCCATTTGTCCGATCACAAAAATTTTGCCTACTCAATAACTGAACGAAAATTGTCACAAAAATTCTTGACCCGTCAGCAGGCGCGCTATGAAACTTTTTCTCACACTTATATTAAAACGATGATTACTCGAAAATTTCAAATGGCATAAGCATTTCAAATTTTTTCTATCTTCATCAAATTTATTTTTCTGTATGATAGAAGCGTTAAAAAAATTTTTTGAATTTTTGTTTTTCAATTTTTTAAATTCTTATTTTTTGCTTTTTAGTGTCAATTATCGTTGTTTTTATGATTTTTTTAAAATAAAAATGTTTAATAGCCACAATCACTGTAGCGAAATTGTTTTCAAGTTCCTATTTATCAAATTAAGCGCTTGAAGCTATACATGTGAGAAAATCTCTCATCGCGCGCCGAATGTTTGAAGTGTACGTAGCGCGCCTGCTGACGGGTTAAATGCTATATTTGAATTAGTAAACTGGTGTGTTAATTAATCATCGCTGAAGAATCGAGAATTTCTTTCACTCCATCGTTGAGAATCATGTTCAATGTAGCAAAGTTTTAGTTCCGCAGTTCAATACACAAAATAATGTCTTTACCGTCAGACTATATCAATGTTCATATATTATTTATTCAGAGTAATGTAGAAATAATGAATCGAGTCTGCATCAAAGCCACAGCGTCTAGATTTTTAGGCTCATTTTATACCAAGTGGTACCCACGGTTTAGCTCGCGTAGTAAAGAAAAATTGGATTTTTTTCACTACATACGAGCTATGCGCATATCAAATTTGATAACGATTCGCTGATTGGTTGCATAGTTATGGAGTAACAAACAAACGAACAAAAACTATCGGCTTTATAATATTAGTTAGGATTAGTTATGATTATGATTACAATTATCATGCTGATTGTCAATATTATTATTATTTTAGAGTTTTGTTCACACAAAACTGATGCATTACGCACTTTAAGCATTTAACGCAAATTCCAAAATGATAATTGAAGTTAAATTAGTTCGTTTTCTTTAATCAATGCTCGATATTTTAGAAAGTCTCCTAAACTTTCAGTTATTTGGAAATTAAGAGCGGGAGAATTTTTTCCCTTAACGAGAAAAAAAATTCTCTGCTTTACATCGAAGTTAGTACATTTTCCTATATTACCAGAGTATAAAATTTTATATTGTAAAAATACTATTTTATGGATGTTATAGTTATTTAAATTTCCCGAAAATACGAATAACAAATTTTCATCTTCACATCGTGTCCCCACGTATCATCAAATTATTCCGTCGATGCATAATCCGTTATTTTGGTTGGCTGAAAAGCTTTAAATTTCAGTCTTCATATATTATTCCAAACCACAAAATACCTCGATTCTCGTAAATTCGATGGAAAATATTCATGATCGAGAAAGTTTCGTAATATTGTGTACTTTCAGCGCTCGAACATGCTAGGACTTTGGAAAGGCTCATTTACGACATGCATGATATTACCGATCGTTCGACTATTACTGTTTGAAAATTTTGTAGTGTTTGAGATCTCTAATGTTTCATCGACATAAATCTAATCGATTGTATCCACAATATTTGCATTTTCAATGAACGAATCATTTGTATTACGAGTATATACGTCCATTTTCATATATCTAATTTTGTAATTTGAATCAATTTTCGGATATCTCTAGCCGTTTATAATTAAATTCGTCATTGAAATATACAAATAAATCGCTATCGTAAGACATTACACACAAAGCAAATGTGCAGTTGATGAATTATTCAGGGAATATATTTTTGTTGTTACAGTGATGTAGAATGTCAGAACTGTCATCAGAACTGATTGATGATTTTCGATGTCCCGATATAGCGCCCGGTCAGAAAAAAAAAAAATTCGCGCAACGAAGCGAATTTGGTGGAAACATGTGTATGTTAGTTCGAAACGTATGAATGGTGCGAATAAACGTATAAGTTTTAATGTTGTAATTCATGTGGGTTAAACGCGGTTGTAACCCCATGTGTATTCGTCATTAAATTTATATAGATATTTATATCTCTAACCCGGGGGCTTCTTATTAATCATATCTTCGTTGGTTCATTGAGAGTTTCTCGCGGTTACTTTGTGGCTTTTCAATCTGCATAACTTTTATATCTATCTGTATATACACACACTTATTTCACACATGTAAGAGAGATTTAAAAATGTATATACAGCTCTTCAATTCTTGCAATCCACCAGGATTGCAAATTAATGATCAGATTCTTCTCACAGTTATGCCATATACTTCACGATTCGAACTCGCATGTACATATGTGGAATTAAATGATTCGAGACGATAAATAAATCCTCTGTGAATCGTTGTGATCAATTGGAAAATCTTTTTTCTTCCCCGAGGATATTAGAAACACTCTCGTGGTTTAAAGACACAACACATGTCTATAAAGTACATAAATATATATTACGAAGTGATGAAACGAAATTACGCTGTGCAGATATTGGGCAATTATTACGATCGAATCGTTTGCGAATAAGTGGCTATACTTTTTAACCCTCTTAATAATTTCTATCCCTTCGCAACCGATCTGTCTGGGGTTATTGATAAAATCAGAAATTTCATCAATATCATTAACTATAATTTTAAAAAAAATGCATGATAAATACGACATCGCTTGGTAACTAATTTTGTTAAGAATTATTTGGACAAAATTTGATGCGAAACGTTTTATAAGCCTTTTCTTTTGCACTTCTGGAATAATCATTATAATATATAGCAAACAATTACAAAGAGTCGACGTTTCAATATATTTTTTTTTAGATCTCTATAGTATCGAAGAATATTTTGTTCCATTCCTCGAGGATCGTTCCTCGTTACTTAATATTAAATTTAATTAAGGCGTTGGAACCTAGTGCAACGTCATTCGAGTATTCAGAGCCCACTTGTACAAGAGCGATATACATATAGGTATATATAACGAAGCGAAGGTCAGTTCGTCCTATATTTGAAATATAAAGGAGTGGTAAAAGGAAATAAACTTGAACAACTGAAGCAAATTTGACATCGAAAGAGATCCTTGTGAAATGATCCTTGGAAGGTATCCAACATAAACCCAGTTAATTTGGCATTTTCGTTCATTAGCAAAGGTAGAGAGAGCAATTACAAAACTGCTAGAGTAGAGTAACGATGGATTGCTTTCGTTGCAAACATAATTTAACCATTGAATATCGTAAATATGCATAGAAAATTTTGTATGAAAAATGTTATTGCGACTGCTCTGATTTTTTTTTTCATACACCATTTCACAATTTTTTTGATTTATTAGGATTACTATAATTAAACATTTAACCACTTCGATATCTTCAATATCAATATTGCTTTTCTCTCGTTAAGGTATGGAATATATGGGTAATGAGCGATTAAAAAATTTTTTTATTGATTTGAAGGTTACAGCGTTTATTTATTGGTAGCAAGATAAACATAATATTTATATGAAGGTCGTGATAACTTCGATGAATCGTTTTGCTCTTATCGCCACTGGTTCTTTCCCTGTCTCTCCCTTGTCTGCTATTCTTCCGTCTGGCCAGTAGTTACGACTCGCTCTTGTTACGTCAGACCATGCAATTGAGTAGTCCGCGGGTGGTCCTCACTGCCACTACACTCACTTGCAATGTCATCGACAGAAACCCACGTAATTATATGTCACCTGGAGAGTATACGATTATCGATCGTTTGTACACTGGCACACGCATGTACACACTTTTATAGCGGGTGTCTTATTTGTATTTTTTTTTTTTTAATTGCACAATTTACGACAGTAAATTTGTTGCTAAATTTACAGCCCTTCTGATAATTTTATAATAAAGTTAATAGACGTTAACATTTTTTAATTTACTGTGATTCATGTATTAACTTTCCTCTTCTCGTAATAGTATTTATTCTAATTAACATAAAATCACAATGTTGAAATGTTAATTCGGTTGATTAGAATACTTAGCCAGTGTATTGATTATCGTATTAACTTAAAAAACACTTTCCCAATTCGAGATTTATTCTTTACCACAGAGATGGCTCTTTCAATATAAAAAAACAAACACTAAATAAAATGTTATCATTAATAAACAACCATTCAAACTATTATAGTTTGAAAACATTTTAGAACTAATTTTAAAGCATTGCATTTAGAAGACTTTTTTTAATTATTTTATTTCAATTTGATTTGTAGAATTTGTGACGAATAAAAAAAAATACCCCTTCATTCGTTAATGAACAACCATTAGAACTATTATCGTTTGAAAACATTGTAGAACCAATTTTAAAGTATTGAATTTACAAGACTTTTTTTATTATTATTTTATTTTTATTTGATCTGTAGAATTTGTAAGGAATAAAATAAAAAAATACCCCTTCGTTTGTTAAAAACAAAGGTAAATAATAAGTTTGAAATTCTCAGATTTCTTCCCTTCGTGTCGGTGCAAATTTTCTAAAAAATGTAGGAAATACTGAAATGAAACACCCAGTAAATGCATGTACGTGTATCGGCCACCAAAGTATAGAAACGAGGCGTGCCGGGCGTGCACGTACGTTTGAAGCAGGATAGTCTCTCATACGCACGTGCTGAATCACAGAATCATCGACGCTTCGTCTTGAGCACGCACGTGCTTTCCATATTTTCGAGCCCCGTAAATTGCACTTCAATCAGTTATATCGATAGCTTCAAGTTAAATAGACGTAAAAAATATGTGTAAACCAATTTTTTAAGCCCATTTGACACAAAAATACCGATGCTTAAAAAATTAAATATTACTTTGTTATTAAGAGTCGCGGTAACGATTGGAGACAAGTACATTTACAAGCGAGTGCTACAAGACATTTTTACAGGAAGCAGCACGATGCTACCTGTTTTCAAAAATTGTTTCTCTATCAAATATTACTTTATTCAGATAAATTTTTAAATGGTGATTTACAACGATTTCTAGTTGGCCATAGAATACAATTTTCGATGATTTCGAAATTTCGAAAACATCCCATTATCGTATGTTTTTTTTTAAATCTAATTTTTACGATGTTACATTCTTAATTCTGAAAAAGAAAGATCGAAATAAAATATTTTTCATAAATATGGAGACATTTCATCAAAATAGTTATCGACTCAATAAAAAATTTCGTTTCAATCGAAATATATATTCTATTTGATTATATATATTGCCGGTGAATACAATTTTAATCAAACGGTGGCATTTTTATAGGCGAGTCTCACTAGTCTGACTCGTATCTGGGAATTTCTACTACCAAGGAGTGGAAATTCACTTTTCGTAAAACGGAACCATGCCAACGTGGAGCTCCTATCAGCGGAAATGACTCAGGCTTAATTGGCTTCTCTGATGTTTACGTAACGCGTATAATGTATTTTCTTGGGTGCTCTTGATATTTATCGAGCCAATATTATTATTACAATTTCCACATCATTTTACTTTTTTTTTGTACATACTGTGTACAAATATGCATTCAAAATGGTCACAATTTGAACTTTTCTACTGATCATTTCGGAACTTTTAATTCATGTAAGTCAACAAATTCTTCATTGTTATATTTCGATGTATTTCTCGATGGAATTTTTGAACATTACAATGAATTTTATTAGTAATTTATGAGTTGTTAAAAATTTTCTAAAACTACTCCAAAAAACTAAACACAATTGTTGATTGCCAATGGTAATATTTTGTAAGTATATTTATAATATATTAATTTTGTAAATTTTGTGAGTAAAAAGTTAGTGATCGCGACAAGATGACTTCTGTGAATGGATTTGCATCGTTGTGTGTACATCGAATAATCGTCGATAATTGTACATTGCATGCCAAGTGTACGCTTAAAACCGAAAGTCTGTCTACTTGATTTTTCCTTGACGCATCTTCAAATTTAACAGCTTCCGAAGTTTATCACCGTTCTTTCTACATTTTATGTATGTTTAGTCAGTATAAATACACGATATATGATGTTTCAAACACATGATATTTCAGAATTGCATGAAGATCCTAATTTACATTTTTTCTCTTCCAAGTCAATGAGTCCCTTCAAACTTCTTTAAAGAGAAAATAAGTCATCCATAAATAAATAGCGTATACAATGTACACGATTTATGACTAAGTACTTAACAGGAAGACCATGTAATTGACAGGTAAGAGTGATATCGAAATTCGTACCAATTAAATTTTTTCCAGCACTTTCAAGGGTTAACTAACTTAATTTTAAAAAATGTACTATGTCACATTATTTCGATTTATTATAGCCTGCTGTTATACTCATTTAAATGTTTACCATGAGTGAAACGATCACATCGGATAGGACGTCGGAAGAGAACGGGAATAGGAAATGCAGAAAAAAGATACAGGAGAAAGACCACGTACTCACTCAGTAAGACGAGATCGCGTTGTGGCCTATGGCCAGTATGTGAACTGTACCACTGTAAAGCAGGTACTTTCTCCTTCATAGCCAGAAAGACCTATAAACGCGTGCGTCTTCTCGTGTAAGTCTCTCGACGCTTCGATGGTTGTCAAAGATCAATCAGTGAAAGCTTACATGGTAATTTCTTAATTTTCAACTCTCTCGGGTGCATCGATTCTGTTTCTTATATTGCTTCGTATGCGGTATTCTATTTAATAATCACTTATTAATACGAATTTAATCAAGGAGAAATACGAGTTGGTGTTTATCAATATTGGAACAATCATGAAAAGTTACGATTACTATTTTACTATTCTATCTTTTTACAATCACCACTATTGTTGTTATTATTGTCTACCTTTTTCAGTTATTTAAGGGACTTAAATTTTTTAATGTTTCTCCGTATCACGAACTTTACGTCATGGTATCTTTGAAAAATTTCGCTCTACTTGCAAAACTTATTTTTTGAGCATGACAGTCGATCAGGAGAATCCTTATAAACTGTCCTTCGTAAGTAACGGTTACGTGTTCCTTTTATCAGATCCTGGAGAGATGGGAAATGAACGAGGAATAAATTTTACTCAAACATGACACGACATCATTTCAGGAAGATTGAAATCAGAGACAAAAGGTTTTGGTACATGGACGGTATTGCGAATGCATCATCAAATTTTTCATTGTCAGACGAAAATAGATCGGTATATACTTGGCATTTTGGTAAATCTGGAATCGAATCAATCTTCAATTATTCACGCCCTGAAGTTTTCCAGAGTATGACCTTTAAACTCTTGCAGTTTAAATTACACTCAGGATCAACTGTGAAGAAGGATAGAGCGTTCTTAAAAACGTCTTCATCGTTCTTGTACGACTAAGGCAAAACCTTGTATCCTGACGCTTTACGAAAAGTTTCACGATTCTGCACAGAGGTAGATCGGGAGAAGAGCGATCGTGTCTTGGAGGACACGCTAGTTCTAGACGTCAGCTTACAAATTACCGCGGAGAAAACGTCCTGAACGAAGGGTTGAAGCGCGTACTTTTACGAAAAAAAGAGAAAAAGTGAGAGAGAGAAAGAGAGAGAGAGAGAGAGAGAGAGAGAGAGGAAGAGGGAGAGAGCGAGGGAGAAGAAAAATACGAGTGAATGAGACAAATTGAAGTGGCGGGGTTGAAAACTGAGAGGGGGGTTGCAAAGCCCGTCTGCAGCCTTCAGGTATACATGGCAGCATCGGCAAAGCTTCAGCCACGAAATGGGCGTTACCCTATTGCGGAGGTGGAAGGCGTGGTTTCCACAGATCAATATGTCCCCCCACCCCCCAAAAGCTTGAGGGTAGATAGAAATGTCGAGGGGGTTGCGGAGGAGGCATAGTGAGAGAGGGTTGAAACGCACCGAGGACGAGGCTCAACCAGAGTATAAAAACCTCTCGGTAGAAACAACCCGGAACATCGTATTATAGTGTGCCATGAATCGAGGTAGGGACGTACAAAGGAGTAGTTTTTGGGATAGTATTGGTCGGGCTAGGTTATCGGTTGTGGATGGCGGTTCCCGGTGGCCCCTGGTGGTATCTGCTTGCATGTACTCACACATACGCGCGCGCGCGCGCGCGCACACACACACACACACACACACACACACACACACACACACACACACACACACACACACACACACACACACACACACACACACACACACACACACACACACACACACACACACACACACACACACACACACACGCACGCACGCACGCACGCACGCACGCACGCACGCACACGCACACACACACACATGTACATACACGACCTCCTCTTTTCCAAACTAGCATCGATCCAACACCAACGCATGTCCTCCCAATAATCCCACGTAGACTTTTCAACCTCACCACTTTTTTGCACGAGAAGAACAGCCACAACCACCTTATATGAAAATAAAACTTTACCACCCCAAATTGTCGCGACCCGTATGCTACCTGCTTTCGCATGGGTATTGCAATTCATGATTTTAATGAAAAGGGATCGAACAAGAATCTAAGCAAGTGAAAATTTATCGTGATTGTAAAATTACTTTTTCTTAATATTAAGCTTTGAACCGTCGGCACGAAATTTTTTGGGCCGAAACAAATCAGACTTTGCGAGGTTTCAAAACAGAATTATTAGTATAAAATATAATTAGTGGCTTATGAAAACAAATTTGAACGTTCAACTATTGTTTATTGTCCAGCAATTTCCGGATTAAACACAAATCATGAATTTTTCATTTTGTCTTTCTTTTTCGAGTATTTTCGCCATAAGCTTCGTTTATACAAATATCTCAGAACATGGATTCATATATAAAGTTTGTTTGTTGTACTTTCAACGCTTATTCTTAACAAATGTTTATGTTTGAGTTACGTGAAGTTTGCATACCATCAAACAGCTTTAAATAATTAAAAATTCTTACACTAATAATTCATCATAAATTATAGTAAATACCCTATTTAATTTGAAAAGCAAACGAGTTTAATTAATTAATAGTTCATCAACATTGTCAATAATTTTTTGAATAATTATCCGCTTTCTGTATAAGCCAACTAGGGCATCCATCCCGGGAAACGAGACTCTCGAAATGGCGAGTGTCTGAAATTTATTATTTCTACTCAAACTCATTTACTATCACTATTAATACATTTGAATTAACAAATTGTACCATATTATAGTAAAGTTTAAAGTAAAACTCTCTTAATTTTTATGAAGTGGTAACCTTGGCGACAGAACCACCATCGCATCATCTCTCCACTTTTTGTGTACACTAAGCAGTCGGCTTCCGGCTTATTATTTATTATTATCCTTGGCCTACGATTGTGGGAAATACCTGACGAGCTGTTAAAATTATTTATTGGCTATTTCTCCCACCAGCGTTGAATCAGAAAGGGCTTTCTCAATAGCTGGTTGCCTTTTCCAGTAAAATTCGATCATCTTTCGGAGACGATGGATAAATAATAAAGATAAATTCTTTTCTAAAGTTTTTTGAGATCGTATATTACATCATTGCACGTGCTTCTTAATAACCTTACTTCATGTTTTAGTATCTTTTTTTTTTACTTTTTCTTCATTGAGTTTACCAAAAGGAAATTCCCATTTTGTTTCTATGTGTTGACTATAAAAAGAAATCTTATTTAATTTTATTTTTTGCCCAGAATGTTCAGTAAGACTAATTTCGATCATAGTTTATGATATTGACTATACACTCTTTCTTTATAATTTAATTAAATTTTTTTCACCTCATCTCATTTATCTGACCTCATTAACTTTTAAAGCAAAGAGAGAGATGTACATATATAAGTTTCGAAAGCCCAAAAAATATTTAAATATGTACGATAAACAGTGAATAAATTAATACTGTCGTTTTATTCGATCCTACCATCTTAACTATATCTATATTGGGTGCATGTTTACTTATTTCAATTAATCACAAAGCTTTAGTCTCGAACGAGTATCGAAAGTCTCGGGAATTTCGATACTGGCATAAAGCCTCGAAAACTAATCCCAGGACTCAATTATTGTCGAGACTGGATGCCCTAAAGCCAACCCTCGATATATCGCGGTCTCTGCCAAGGCGTACTATTCGGAGACTTCATTTCCCATACGCGCAGTCACGCGACACGTACTAAACTCTATTTTCAGCTTTTGATACCTGATGTCCAAAAATACACAAATCATTTTTATTTGTATGCCTCGCTGCGATATATATCATAATTCGTACGTGATGCTTTTTCCAAATTTTCTTAGTACGTCTGAATACAAGGTACTTCGTATCGAACAATATTTATAGGGAATAAAATTCATACGTTTTTTTTTATTAATTTATTTGAAATTTATATCAATCTCTTTGTTTGGGTTTGTTTGGGTTTTGCAGAAAATTTATGAATGACTTTCACACGATTCAAAGAAATTAACGTATCTAATTTTTTTGATAATACGACCGTAACTATTGATTATGTCAAGAAAGCTACAATCCAAGGTTCATCGATTTCAATGGTGGCTCTTTCAGAAGCAAAAAACACGAGATCTGTACCTGGGCAATACTAAGTGCTATAGAGTCTCATGTTCTGGTGTATATTCCAGTAAGGATGTATATATTTTAATGTACAGACATATACAATATATAACAAATTCATGTTCAAATATCTCTATATATAAGTTTACATATATACACACATATAAATACATATATACAGATGAATATATAGGTAGACTTCTAGTGACCATGGCCTACGTCGAATCGATTCAACGACGAACGCCCTTCGACCTTAACTAACGCGTATTTTTTTAACTTTTATCACGGCTCACTACCAGCATAGGCAAACCGATAAAATAGACAGGTGAGCTCTTGTGGTACGTAAAAAAAAAAATACGATGTAAAGTATTTGAAAAAAAAAAAACTAATAAAACCCCTTTGAAAAGAAAAATCGTTAAAGGGTTATACCTAGGCGTTTGGGTTGAAAAAATGGAAATTTCTTTTTTTTTGCATTTTCTCAAAGTACATCATCTTAAAAACGGTTTTCCAAAATATTATAAAGATCTGAGCACTAGAACGAATATATTTACGCACGCTACCTGAGAGTGCGAGTTTCCGAGCGCAACAATCGACGACTTTAAACGCGATTATCTCGAAATCATGTTTTTTTTCAAAGTGCTGTTGCAGTGAGCAGAATTTCTCGAAAGCAATTTAACCGATCGAGTTGAATCTTTCACGAACTTGTTTCTAATTATAATGGATTGTTCGTGATCGAAGAAATTTTCATTTGGACCAAAATTTATATTTTTTTGGGTCAAAAAAATCTAATTTTTGGAACCTCAAAAATCGAACTTTCCGGAAAAATCGACATTTGTTTTTAAATCAAAATTTCGCTAAACCCTTCGTTCACGAAGAGCGTATGGTATTATACTAAAGAAATCTTTTTGGTTTTTTGATTTCAAATGAGGCGTTCCAGAGCTCCATGCTCATTGCGAGTGATGTTCAAAAAAAGGTGTTTTAGGACATCGGCCATATTTCCCCCAGTAGTGAAAATTTATTCATAAAAAAATGTATATAAGTACCTTAAAATATGTAGTAATTGATACTGTATAGTGTATTTTAATAAAATGATGTTAACATGGCTTAAAAAAATCATGAAATTCCCTTAATTTTCCCGAGCACAACTAGATATAACTCGTTAACTCTTATAATGATGATAAATAAATATTATCTTATTAAATTTTTGGAACCTCACATACGATAGTCTCAATATATTCCTAGTTATTTGAATAATTGCTATTAGGCTTCCTGAAAAATTCCTCATTGTATATATTAAACTATTCGAAAGTTAAAAGGTTTACGTTTGTCAGAAAACATAAGATTTTTTAAATTTCGTTAAATTATTGCTATATATATGCATAGCACGTGGAATTAGAGATTTTCACTTTTTCTCGAAAAAAAGGTCAAATGATTCCTCTCGAAGATCTGCAGTCGTAACGGTTTCACAAATGTTAATTATTTATAATACACAATTTATATATTGGACCCTCATAACTTTTGACAAGATAAGAAAAATTATAATTGTAAATTGTTGTATATTTATAAAAAATCGGTCGTGTAACTCCCACATAATTTGAAAGTTCGGGAGAAAGCTTTGGAAGCTGCGTTTGTTTAGATAAATATGTAGATAAAATGAATTAAAGTTTTAGTGATTCGGGCAAAAAAAGAAAGTAGATTTAGTTACAAGAGGTTAAACCGTAAAGATGTTCCCTGAACACGTGAAATCAAATTTTCATCAAAAGATTTTCATAGTGTTTTTTGATACTATTGCGCAATTTTGTTTTTTTCTTCTTCTATTTTAGGTTCATATATTAACGTCTTATATGAAATAAAAGAATAATTAATTTTTTAAGGTAATAACTACCTTCAAATAACTTCCCATTTTTGCCGAGAAAGCCAAAGTTATCATATTTTTAGATATTATTTCGATAGCATCCTATAGTCTTCTTAGTCTAGTACGTGTTTCATTCTTATTTCTCCCTCATTTTCTACTAAACTATCAAATTCCAACTATATTAAGCCCGAAATTGTAACAGGTTTCCTGAAAACAATATTTGAATTTGCGTGAGCTTTAATTATGTCGAATGTTTAATAGATTTCATAGAGTCATGAAATTTATTAAAGGTTGTATGAACATTACAGTGGTGCCCAATTAGGACATAAATATATAAGTACCGTGAATTATTATTAATTCTGGAACACCGGGCAAAAAATGGTCACTGACCGGTTGCCATCTCGACTAATTGGATCTCACTAATAATTAAATCAATATTTTTCCGGTAAACGGCCCTCAATTTCACTCTCATAAAATAAACGAACAAGTTTGTAAATGATTCGAAAATAACACTGATGTGCTAATTAAATTAGTACACAGAAAAAAGAATTTGTAGATTCGAAAGGAACTGAATTAAACCAAGCCAATATTACGATAACGGGTGGTGAAACAAATATGACATTAATTTAACTCACGAATTGAATTAATTTGAATGTATCAAAAAATATTTTCGCATCCAGATACAGTTGAAATAACTATATATCGATTTGAATTAATAACATATTAAGGTCGTTCCCCTGCGACAACCTCAACCAAAAGTTACATACCGTGTGTGCGTTACATGTGTGTGTAAAGGGTTGATAATTCGTAGTAAATAAATTTAAAAAGCACACAATATTGACTCGGTACCAATAGATAATACGACAGATATCATCTACTGTCGTAAAATTTATTCTATAAGTGTCTTTGATCTGACATTGCGAGTAAACTTTTTGCCAGAACTGTCCGGGCTATGTCTCAATACACAAAAAAGGTTACATCTCTCGCGCTCGCGCTCGTTTGTTTGTAGAATATGTCGTATAAGGCCAAAACCGTAGCACTTCTCCAGGTTATATCTTTTAACGGACAACACCACTGTGACCCCCTATTTTTTTCACATTTTTCAAGAATTTTTTTTGTGGGAAAAAAAAGAGATATTCGAAAAATTTTTTTTGGGTTTTGTTTCTTGTTTATTAATGTATCAAAAAACATTTTTTCACATTTTTCACGCCGCATAGTGGCGCTGGGGAAGCTCTCGCGTCATCTCCGCAGTGGTTCGCGGCACGCAGCAGAACTCTCTTCAACGTCGATCTGAAAAAAAATACCGAGTGTTTTCATTAATAATATGATATTTTGAAGAGAAGTACATAGGGATTTGGAAAAATATTGATTTTTAAAAAATAGGCACGCCTTTGAAATTAAAGAATGATTTTTGAACAAAATTTCTCGTCGAAGATAGGCTATAACTTTTATAATTATTGAGGTATCGAAAAAATCTTATGTACTTCTCTAGATAATCTACTTTTATTGATACAGTAAAAATTTAAAGTCGATCGGATAAAAATTGCTCGAGTTCTGCTGCGTGCCGCACTCAAAAAAGTGGTTTTGAGAAAAACGCGTTCAAAGTTGGAACCCCGAGCGTCGCGGACCGCTGCACCGCTCCACAAAATATTCAATATCTACAAAAATAATTATTTTTTCGACCTGGGTCCAACGGCATTTCAATCTTAAAAGTATTTTAGATTTTTTAAAATGGTTTTCAAAAAATCGATTTTTTGAAGCCGTCACAGTGGCGTTGTCCGTTAAACTAGATGGTAAATCATCTTGATGTTTTTTTACAATATTCGTGACATCCTGCTCTTGCTCCTCCTCGTTTTTCATCAAGTTCTTGATTTTAGTTCTGACGGTAGAATTAATAACTTACTGCTTACCCATGCATGGCCCATATGTTACGTGTTAATCGAGCCAAATTCAAGTATAAATATCTCGAGTTCGGGATGGTAAAACTTGTTAAAATTGCACAGATTTTTGAATAACGTATTAAATAATACGTATGCCAAATTTCAACCATTTCTTAATTCAACGATCCTGTGGGGGAACTACCTTAAGTCTATCCAATCACAAGGAAGTTCAAATCTACTATATATATGTATCACAAAAAAAATTACTGTATCAAATATACCACCTATCTAGTTGGTTTAACTAGTATCTGGTTGAAACGAATTATGCGTGGCTTACTGCTTACACAAATTCTATATATATTTATAAGAATTTTTTTCTATTCAAATAATTTATTTGCGACATGAAACTTTTATTTTTATTCACAAATAGACAATTGAATCTCAAATTAACTAAAATAACACATTCAAAAATTTTCCAACATATAATCGGATAGACAAATTAAATATTTATCATAATCCTGCCACCTATGGTAGGTAAAAATATTCAATATCGACTTCTTAGACAGAAGCAGTCAGTATACGAAAGTCGCATTAGTTTCTGTAATTAATATCCGTCCGGAGCGCGTTTTGTATGTGAGAAAGGCCTCAACGCTTTGGGCTGCACTGTAACCGGACCGAGAAGCTTTCACATCCGAAATTTAGATTCAACAACCAAATCTTGCGTATCGACTGTTCACTAAACGTGCAGAGGGAATAAAAGGTGGCCAAATCTGGTTTTGATATCAACAAAATATTTTAGTCAATCAAAAGCACTGTGGTATTTATATAATTTTATATTGGTTAAATATAAAATAGGGCGGCGTGATCAGTCCAACTCATGCGTTTGGTCATTCTAAGTAGTGCCATGCTCATAGTTGTAATATTTTCCGTAAAATCAGTATAAAATATAGTTTT
Source organism: Rhimphoctona megacephalus (assembly GCA_963989365.1). Classification (NCBI taxonomy): domain Eukaryota; kingdom Metazoa; phylum Arthropoda; class Insecta; order Hymenoptera; family Ichneumonidae; genus Rhimphoctona; species Rhimphoctona megacephalus. The sequence goes on from OZ022414.1 coordinate 43,004,083, forward strand.
AATCAACAAATCACTTCGGCTAAATAAAAAAAATATTTACTTAATATTATTCAGATTTAGTTTAATCTGACAAATAAAAAAACAAAAAACAAAAAATAAAAAAAAGTGTAAAAAATGTTTAATCTGTGGTCGAGCGTGGCCACTTGATTTTACTAAACCTTCTATTGAGCGCAACGCAATATACATTTCAATTCAACAAAAGATATTGATACATCGGTTGCCACTTGCATAATATATTGCAAAAAAATATTTGATTATCTGAATCGAAATGTAGTTGTATTGAACAAATATTAGATAATTCGTGGTGATAATTCGTGAAAAAACTATACAGTTAAAATAACTAGGCCGGTTCCATTAAATCAAACACCGTGCCTTAAATTCAAACTAATTTCGATCAATTTTAATAAATTTTTGGTGATCGCAGATGGTAAGTTGAATTTACAAATCTTTTTTTCTGTGTAGCCAAACTAGTACAAGGCTAATTGAATGTTGATTTTAAAACATACAATCATTATTTTTTCGCAATATCAACATTGTTATTCGCGCAGCTTTTCCAATATGGCGAGATCGATGATGGTCTTCGTGAAATTTATAGAGAATGTTCGATTTAATGCTATTCGTATTTTTCTCGAGCGACACAGGTCGCCGTGAGAGAAATGATTAGTTTTCCAACCGTTTACGCAATTGGAAAGTCTGGTAGGAGAAGTGTTTTTTCGTTGTTGATAGGAATCATAATAATTGAGTTTTCTGATGAGGATGATAATACTTGAAATGAAAATTGGAACCAATTCATCGTTCGGTATTTTGCGAATGTAATTAACTCTTTGGAATAATTGAATATTTGCTCTTGTTCTCTCGTAACATTAAATAAAATATATCTAACGGAAAATATATTTCAACTAAAAGACTAACTAAAAAAAAGATAACATCATTTCAATATGAAAAATGTAGAAGCTTAAATTTAAGATGCATTTTATTTTAAATTTAAGATTAAATTTAACTTACATACATTGAGAAAAGAAATTTGATGAATCAACAAATTTCATTTTGTTCGCTACAATTTTGTTTATTCAACAAAAATAATGTCATGGTAAGCGCATATGTAGTTCAACCAACAAATTAAGTGGTTCAAACAATCAAAATATTTTGTTGCATTCGCTTAGTTGCGTCAACACGCTACGACATTGTTTTAACTAATTAAAGCTGTTGAAACAACTAAATCTGCATCTGGTCGACTAAATATATGATTGAATCAACAAACTGTAAAAAAACATCCGTACGTCCCGTTCAACTAAATTTTTAGTTGTGGGAACTGAATCATATGGTCTCATGGACAGAATAATTGAAGATACTAAACTATTCCAACAAACTAGGTTTTGTTGTGTGAACACGTTTTGACATTACCGTAACTAAATGGGTTGTCGAAAGAATTAACGAACGTTTGAGTAGCTTCTCGGACCGACCACCGCGTGGCGCAGAGCGCCGAGGCTCTTCTCACATACACATTGGCCTCCGGGCGGACATAAATTGCGGAAGTCGAGTAAGATAAGACGTTCCAACCGATTTTGATCCAGAATTAGATAGCAAATCTTTATAACCTTCATGGGTTACATTTCCGTGAAAAATTCATCGGAGTCTAATGACTCCCATGGTCAACTGATTTCTCATCATGATTGATGAGAAACTAGTTGAATACGCATTTTCGAATTGTAAGAGGTTCATTTTACATATTTGGATATCAAACAAAAAATTTTAATATCAAATTGTTTAAAATAAATATGCGTTGTTTACTTGAATCGAATAAATAATCATTTGACTTAATTAAATAATTATTTAATTTAAATAAATACTCAGTCAGGGAAACAAAATATTTAGTTCGATTCACTGTTTTTTGTAATTTGAAACAACTGAGTTATGTTGTATTATGAACTGAATGTTTTGTTCGCCCTCGTGTCCGCAGGATTTGTTGATTCAACAAATTTCTTTTCTCAGTGTATAGCAGTAATAGAAGATATATTTTTTTTATGTATCTCGATTCTCAAAGGTCTAGAGTTCACATAATTGATTCTCCCGTCGTGAATAGATCGTTAATCGGACTATTCGGCTTTTTTGTAACATTCGAATCAAGCCATATTCATTTCATGGCGACTTTAGATCGAAGAGAATTTCGTTCGATTCTCACGTGTCGAACGATCAATCGTTTCACGATTTCAATTTTATTTAGTCTTACTACAACAGGACTTTAAAGAATTGAGGAGAAAAAAGTTCACTAAAAAAATGCTTGTGCAAAATCGAGACTACGACGGATCGTTTTAACACCTGCGATGCTTTTGTTTGTCCCGCGAAGCAACTCTGTCGTAACGAGTGTGCGATTGAAACGTCACGATAAGTGTGGGTGCACTCGCAAAATGCTCGTGAGCAAACTTCTGCGAAACATTATTATATCCACGGGTAGACCTAGTGACAGACATAAAGGTGTCTCGGGAATGGGAGTGAAAGGAAACGGATGTGCTGGTACTATAACAAAAAAAGAAAACCTGAACAACGAACAAGGAAATTCAAGATTCGCGAGGATAAGTCTTTCTGGTGAATGAATAAAAAAAAATTGGTTCAAACTATTGCGCAAATATTTTTATTGTTACTTCTTTTGTTTTATTTTCTAATTAGTTTTATTTTATTTTCATTTTTAGTGTTCCTGCGAGACCCTTCAAGAGTGTTGTCCACACAGTCACTCTTTCCTAATGCACTACTGTATCGCATTTGCACGAGGGGCCAAAGTAAACTGTGGAAATCTCGGCCGATACAGTTAGCTATATTTTTACTGAGTTTCAGTCGGTTAGCACCAACAGAAACTCAGAAAAACTGCTCCTGCTCGGCGATCGATGCTGCTTAACTTGGGAGATCGATGAAGTCACATACCGACCATGCACCTATCGCTATCGGTCTCTAATTATTTGTCATGAAAGTTTTCTCGGGTCAAGAGCCCGCTGAAACTGTTGCAAAATATATTACAAGAAAAGCGTTGGGAAATACGATAAAGCTCCATTAAAAGTTGCAAAAACTTGGCAAAGTTTAAATTAATTAAGACGCCAGTTGTGGCCGAGGGCAAACTCTGTCGATCACGCAAATATCAGGAATCGGTTTCGATAAATTTCTCTCATGTCTTCTATGTATAATTAATATGTCGTACCGGAGTCTTTTCAATATATAAAGAAAAAAATTCTATTGCGCTCATAAAAATTATTCTAATTTCTATTGCGCAAAATTGCTTACTGGAAAATACATGTTAATCAATAGTCTTTTTTCTAGCGTTCTTTTTTCCAGGTATATTGTTACATGTCTTACCTCATACAAAAAAATTTACCATTCATCTTCCAATGCCCTAGACATTTGCAAATACGTACAAATTCGCATATGTATATATAAATAAATAAAATCTGCCCGTTTTTATAAATGAGGCCAAAATAAATAATTATTCCATCGTTAACTCATTGTTGACAATGTCTGGCAACCCTGAGGGAAAGACTACGTGCTGAACGAAAAGTAAGGGATAAAGAACTTTCCTGTCGTCGTTGTCGTCGTTTCCATCAACTATGTTGTCGGATTTTGCCCCAACGGGAAAACGACTCGGTCTCGCGGCACCAGAAGCTTCAACCCCTAACCAATTCTTTCGTCCTTTCCCTTGTCCCTGCAGTATGCCTCTCTTGCATCCACAACGGCGTACCTAATATAATATTCTAGGCAATTACAATGTTTGCGGATCAAACAGAGGGAGAGCTCTCGAGGTCATCCCCTTCCTGTGTGTTTCTTCGGTGCACGCACACACCCCTCTACTCTTGTACGATTCTTTCTCTCTCTCTCTCTCTCTCTCTTCCGCTTGTATTTTTTGTGGCAATACTGTTCTGGCCACCCGTTGAGTTATGCAGGGGAGTTAAAAACGGGTGGGCGGAAGGGTGCGGGAAAATGTCGACGACAAAGTTTTGTTTTTTTACACAACATGCTTGAAAAAAATCTTTTATCCTTATTTCCGGGGTCTTCTTTCCATTTATTTCATAGATAGATTTTCGCCGTTCTTCAGCACCGGGTTGGTTGGTTCATTATTTCTCATAAACAAAATAAACGACTATCTATCGTCTGCGAGGCTTATAATGATCATAATCCGAACACAAAGGAATCGTGGCACATTTAAATCACCATTTTCCATTTGCGTATATTCACGCTCGAAAAATAGAACGCTGATAAAGAAATATTTGAAGCACAAGATTTTACCAACTTCTTAGTGTAACATTAAGCGAATTTATAACTATTTTTAAAAATCCTAAAATCTCCAAAATCACCGAAATTTCATGCGTTTGGTTGGCATTATTTGATTAACGTAAAAAAATCTGATAAATCGACCAATTAAGGTTTCGTAATACCCTACAACACGGAGACGGTTGTATAAGGAGCCACAATCGTAAAAACAAATTTCACATATTTAATATTTATATATACGAAAATTCTAAGAAAAATCCGAGGTAACAAGTCAGAGCAAGCTGAGGCTCATATTACAATTTCACTTTTACGAAATATTCTCGGGGTCACTGTTCTCACGCCTGCAATCGCCATAGTTTGGTCTGTTCACCATTACCCCCCTCTCCCCTCCCTCTCTCTGTTTTGTTTTCCGTTTCTTCCTCGCCATCTCTTTTTTCTGAGTCTCATCCTCGCCAGGTATTCAACTCATGCGTCTGTTTTTTTTGCCCCGATTTTTTTTGCGTAAGATCTCTATGACCCGGGTGCATGTGCATGTGCTAGTTTTTAATTGCGCTTGGAGGGGAACCGCGGGCAAGAATCCAGCTGCGCACTCATGTGTCGATGCTCTTGAGCGAGAATGATGTCATGTTTATGCTAAAATACTCCCGTTACGCCCTTTTTTCCCGCTGGTTCAATTTACATACAAGACTATTGCAGGCATTTATTTAGACCTGTATATGTAAATATATGTATAAGAATATGGATATACATATGTATAGGTATAAATACGCGTTTACTTGGAAAGAGCGAAAAGGTGAAGTCTTACGGGATGTTTCGAAGATTCGCTGGTGCACGAGTAACTTATCTACATATATATTCTTTTTTGCCATAGGAGGAAAGGCTCTCTTTCTCCCTCCTTGCTACTCGACATCATCTCCTTCTCTTCATCTTATTGTTTGTGTTCCTCTCTGCATACAAGCAACGCTTTCTTTCACTCTCGATCTCGGTGCGCTCATTGCGCCAGAGCAGCGTTACTTCATCGCCAACCGATTCCCACCGCATATAAATATACATATACGTGCGCATATGTGTGTGTGACTGTCAACTTCACTATGTAAATATATATATACATGCATGTAACGTAGAGGTGTGTACTCATCTACCTGCGTTCCTTTGACGATAAGTTAACACCACGTCGCCTCATTTAACATCCACCATGCAATTAATTATTCAATGGTCATCAAGATAAAGCTCCCTCCGGTATGAAATTCATTTCCCAATTCTGAATTCATCTTTCTCACCTTGTTCATCATCATGTATAAACGGCCGTGGTAATTGGATGAAAAAATTGGATGAGTGGCTAATGCATTCCTCGAAATTTCTCGCAATTTTAAACGAGAAGTTACTTTTTTAGTAAACTGTTTATAAACGGAACTCGGTGGTAAGATTCAGAATTTTAATGTTGCCCGTAATGCAACAGAGCTTTATCTTTTGATAGGGTGCGAAATAATTTGTTATAATTTTCCAATACCTTCTCATTTTTTTATCACGATTTTTTCGCGCCATTTTCTTGTTTTCCTGTCTATATTTTTCTGTAACGAGGTTTCGCGAAAGATTTGGCTTCAGGACGTTCGAGGGTGGTAGCCCGATCGGATGGAACCGAATTACACGGGATGTTAGAATCCTTGCTCGCTTGGTATTCATCCTGTTTCGTTCGCCTCACTTTACTTCTTTCTTTTACTTCTTTATCTCGTGCTCCATTGAGAGTATCACGTAAAAACGTGACTGCTAAAGTTTTTTTTATTTTATTCAATCACTGAATTCTTCCAATTGGAGGAATTTTTATAGACTGGAAAGCAATTAATCTGAGATAAAAGGAAGCATTAATCATCATCATAGCCATAATTATGAGCATCGTTTGCAAATCCAGCATAATTTTAAGGTCTCAAATAATCCCACACTTTCCAGCGTGCGCACTGGTTGTATAATTACTATTACTTTTATCATTAAAATCGAAACTCGGACGTGATTTAAAAAATGTACAATGAGAATAGAAATAAAAACGCAAATTTTGTGTACTGTGAAAATTTTAGCTCACTGAATCGCTTAAGTATTTGTGGTTTCATTTTTAGAACGTATCCTTTTCGGAAGGCCGTGAGTCTTTCAACGTATAGAAATAAGTATAGGAAGATAAAGGTGTATACATCGGGAAGGTGCTTCTGCGAAGAGCGAGAGATCGTTAATGTACTCTCCATCCACAGAGATTTTACTCGTCTCCGATACCATTCCCCTCCTTTGCCTCCTCGACAAGGCAAAATATTCCCGTTCTCATTTTATAACGAGTACGATTGAAACGCATCCAACTATTACTTTTCCAACCTCACAAAGACCCGGAGATTCCTGACAGAACAGAATACATATAATTTCATGATGTTGATCGAAATACGTTACTCGAGTACCCTGATGAAAGACAAAGTATTGATAACTAATGGAGAAAGGATTTTGTTCGTGGCAATACATTGTACTAGTTTCGTCTACACAGCTTCGCCTGGATTATTACTATAAAATCGGGCCTTTGTCATAAAGTTTTTACGTGAATTTAAAAAAATGTATATTTTCTCACTAGAAAAAATATTAAACATTATAAAAATATCATATATATAACATCATTATAAAAATATTAAATGCTAGAAAAAATATTGAACATATCAAAATTTTCGACATTTTTGTAACTTCCCAAAAATGGCTGTACCGTTTTTTTTTTCGTTTTAAGTTGAGACTTTACCGGGTGTTCATTCGATGGATATTCGAATCCTTCCAAAAATAGTGAGGGTTTTTCCATTTATCTTCATTTTTCGGTTTTTGATACATTTTTTAAATTAATATTTATTTTCGATAATGTTCCATGCATACTTTTTTATCCTTAGAAAATAAACAATATGTTAAACCGCTTTGTAGCCTATTCTCTTTTGTGGATTAAAAAATTTCCCTCTGTGAAAGATTTACTGAATCCATTTAGTAGTACTCAAGTTATAAGCAGTCAGACAAACGGACAAACAGACGGATAGACAAACTTTTTTTTCTCCTACAGGTTTAACTAGAGATTACACGATACTGAAAAATTCTCATTATATAAATTTACCTTGAATTATACGAGAAATTTGCGATAAATAAAAACTAGCAGATTCCATAACATCACTCCACCGATTTGGAGAAAACAAAATTAATTTGTTTTACAAATAGATCTGCCATTCGATAACATTTCGAAGAATGTCGAAGAAAAAAACTGATTACTTTACCATCTAAATGCAGAAACCAATTCTACTGCATCACTTGATTGTAAAAAAATATTCGTTCGTCATATTTTATTTATTTTATCAACGATCGTTGGGATCAGGAAAAAGTTCAGAGGAATAAAATGGGTATAATGATGATTAAAATTCAGATTTATTAAATATTTGTAAATAATCAGCAGTATTCATGAATATAACTGGAACATTTTAGTCAAGTGCATAGAATTATAAAAATCTCGATAGTGTTGCAGGAATAACGAAGGACTCTTCCTGTGCATCGGCAACGTTCCAGGTAATGAGAAAGTTAAACGGATTCGTGGGTCGCGTGAAACTCCATCAGTTTATCCAGAAATTCTGGCCACGTCTCGTTGCATCGTTGGAACGCGATGCTCTATACCAATATACGTGTATATATATATATATATATATATATATATATATATATATATATATATATATATATATATATATATATATATTAAAGCGGCACCAACAGAGAAACGAGAAAAGAAATGTTGTATAATCGCGTACATGGCTCTTAAAAAGCGTCCACTATGGAATTTCATACTGTAAAACGGAATAATATAATGCAGTTACAACTCTGCGTGTCTGGAAATTTTTGTTGCATTTCGTAATTCGGGAGCATCCTTCATCAACGTTTCGTGCATTCTTCCGAGACTCCAATACCCAAGTTCCTTTTATCCTTTCGCCGAGAAATTTTGAAACTCTCAAAAATAGATATTGCACACGCGTGATTTATTAATTGTAAGGCTCAGATTGAGGCACGAAGATCAGGGTCATGGTTTCGAGCATCGTAAGGACTTGCTTAAGGTTCTGAGGATCATTGAAAGTAGAGCAAAGTTTGACAATTTATTTTTCATCGAACAAATTTTTCATTACATACTGAGTGAACGTACTTTAAAGTTATTAGTTTCAAGTGCATTTGATTAAATTTTAACAAATAAATATTGAACAATGCGGCATGTAGACGCATTACATCCCGTAGGGGCCAGTTGGTAAAGAGTGCCTCTGCGGTGATCAACGTAGCTCCAATATTTTTCACCTAAAAACGAAAAGAAAATCTTCGTAAAATAAACGAAGAAGGGAAGATTCTGTCATACAATTTGTTTTTAAACTTTATGTAGGTTTCTTTTAATTAATGAAAAACGTCGATTTCTTAAAGTCCAGAAGCACAATTTTACTTTCAAACGGCCGTCATTTCTCGAGAGATCATTCTTATTTCAATGATCTATGACCAAACTTTCCTTTTTTCGAGTACTTTTAGAAAATTTCTTTGTTTCTTTTTCGAATAAAAAATGCCGGAGCTACAATGGTTACCACAGTGGTATATTTACCAAACGGTCTCTTCGAAATCACGCGACGTCACGGCTCATTGTTCAATATTTATTTCTTCAAACTTTATTGAATACCCTTGAAACTATTAACTTCAAAATATATTTATTTATTTTTAAATAAAAAAAAAATTTGACAACAACAAAAATTGGCAAACTTCGCTTTACACTTACTACCGTCCAGTTGTATATAACCCTGTAAGCCCAATAAGTTGTATTTTCTGGCTCTGATACTTTAAAAGAACAAAATATCCGAGCAGAAGAAGATTGCAAAAAATCAATCATTTTAGAAGGACAGAAATAGACAGGCTCGGAAATAGACGAAAAAATGGTTTGATTTTTGATTGATTAAAATAGGCATAGTTCGATAAAATTGTGCTGCATAGATTTCTGATTGATTTTGAATCTCATTGCATAGAGCAATACGTCGATCTACGTTCTGGTCAAACACAACGGAAAAAATGTACCATAAATACAAGGGAATTTTGAGGGATTACGTAATTTGGTATATGGTTGAACGCTTGACGACTCGTCCGTAGGAAATACAGATAAATGATTTTCACTCCCTTTCTTCCTCTCCGATGCTCTCGAATAATGAAAGCACCAAGGAACAAGAGCAGCTCTAGTTACAATTATCTATTTCAACATTCAATTCCTGAACACAATGACAAAAGCTCGAAAGCATATGCTATTGTACACTGAAAAAAAGACATAGTGTTGAGAACAGAGGCGTAGTTGGCTCAACTACATCCTGAGGTTGGATACGGCGAAACCAATGGCATAGTTGATGCAACCTCCGCGCGTAGTTAAAGGCATTTTGTTGAGCCAACTATGCCCGTAATTTGAAGTAAAACTTTAAATATTCAATAGAACCAAAACATTTTTTGAATAAAATTCAATAAATATTTGAAATAGTATCATCGCATTGCTCGAAAAATGCGGAAAAGTATTTCAGACAATTGTATCAATCATGTTTGGATTGAATGAATTGCATTGTGTAATTAAAACGTATAGTGAATGTACCGAACAATTATGATTTTGAAATAACTGTAAAAAATATTTGAAATTCTTTTTATATACATATTTTTTGGAATATTTTTTATTTGATATTTTCGATTTTGTATTTAGCGACTTTCAATAGCATATACGATTGATCGATTTTTTACCCTAGTAAGAGCGCCTATCTTGACATAATTAGGTGGTAAAAACTTTCTATATCAGCGTACTTTAATTGTACGATAAAAGGCCTTAGACCTTTTTACCTTGTGAAACAAGGATTCGCGTTTTCTCGACAACCGTCGGTCGGAGTGATCGATATTTAACGATTCAGTGTCGGAGCTTTATGGGCACACGAACGGTGCGACGCTTACGCGAGAGCGCTCCGCCCGTGGCCCTCTAGCGGATTTCTGCCACACCAGAAATCTAGCCAGGGAATTAGGCTGTCCGATTACAATATATATAATTCGTGTTAAACAAAACTTATTGTTTGCGCAACGAAATTTTAATTGCTTTAGCAAAAGGTGTATTTGTTTGAATAATAACAAAAGATTTTATCCAAATTACTACTAGGTAATTAGCTTAATCACAAATTATATTCCGTTGATCTATGGTGTCATTGAATTCAATTCTCGCAGGAGAAGTTTATTCGATGCTATTATTTTATCGAGTCACGGACAAACCGTATACAATCCAACCTCCGCGTGATTATTTCAAATTCAATCGATTCTGTGTCTCAAGTTTTATTTTATTTTTTCAATGTAACCATTTATTGCGGTTGTATCACATAAAATACACTCAACTCAGATAAATTAAAGATAAATTATCGTGGCGTAGTTGTCTCAACGACATGACTTTCAATGAATCAACCACCGGGTGATTAACTAAACGTAATATGACTATTGGCGCAATGAAATTCGTCCAACCTCATCGCGTAGTTGGCAATACTTTAATTTTTTTTCAGTGTGGAAAGTCTTGTTTCGTTATGTGAATGTCACGGGCATAAATCCATAGTAAATATATAATATCGTCAGTCGTAAGAGCTTTTATTGTGGTCATGATAACTCCAGAAAGTCGCGTGTCGACGTTACACTCGTAGTTAAAAATATACTGAAAAGGTTGGTAATTTTGGTCAATGGAGGGTATGAGAGTTCGGGACGACTGAGAGAGAGAGAGAGAGAGAGAGAGAGAGAGAGAGAGAGAGAGAGAAACAAGGGTTATTACTATCGTTGCTGGTTTCTGCGGGAAGTTTCTTCGAAAATGACGTCGGGTAAATTAGAAGCTTTTGCAGCATGGAGGGGATTATTACTATGGGCGTTCCAACGTCGAGCTCGTGTCACATGTCAGAACCATGTTTCCAGCCCAGCATGAAAGCACGCGTTTCCGCAGACATTTTTAATTGTACTCTGCGAGTACATTTGAATGGTGCAATTTCCGGATTGCAGGAGACAATGCGAAAAACTCATGCACAGTGCACAAGGTGATTTATTAATAAATAAACACTCAATAACCGGATATTTTTATGAAGAAGCGAAATGTGTTTTGACCGACAGTTTCCATTATTGTGTTCCTGAATTGACAGCCTTGAACAGTGGCAAGATTAATCTCTTGTTTCAATTTCTTTTTAAAGTATAGTTTTTTTTTTACTTTAGCTGCCGATAACAAATTAGTTATGAGACGAACTGCGCAATCGTGCTTATCTCTTTCGCTTTTTACTTTTCTCCCGAGACCATGAACTTCTAAATGACCTATTATTCCTCAGAGAATACCTGTAATGTGTTGAATCAATGTATTATGCAGAAGCAATGGCGGAAGGTTGTATTTGGGCACGTCATGCTTGTATAGAAACTCGATTCTCAGTTGGCACGTTCTGATCCTACCCACGTTCGTCCGATCACTACTACTTCTTAAACTTGTACGATATATATATATGGGCTAGCCTAAACTAATAGGCGTAGGGTAAAAGGTAAACCCGTCGGAAAGTTCAACGATCGCCAACGGCGAGGTCGGCTCTGCCGTGTTCTCAGCAAGCCGCGCCCGTACACACTCGACAACCCCCTCATTTGGAAATTTCAACGATCGGTCTGCTAACATATTCTTCTTCTGTTTCTAGTATCGGGAGAATTATAGCCCACCGTTATGAAATCGGCATTCAGGAAATAGAGCAGGATCATGATTGATCAAGGAGCAGAGGGCCAAGGGCAAAACAAAGAAGATGGACGAAAAATAGACGAACGAAACGACGATGCAGACGGACGAATAGACGATGCAAAGAAGAATAACGAGAAAAAGAAGAACAAGTAACAGGAACAAAGTTTCAGTTTGAGAAATTTTGCTCAACTTTCTAAGAAAAAAATTCCTTCTAGTCTTCCTCCTCTTCCTATTTCTTCAATGATTTGCCCTCAAAACCATCATTATCCTCGTAGAAAATAAATCGTCAAACTTTTGTAATCTTTATTCGACTTTATCATTGCATGAAGTATTGTGATGAAAGTTTCATTTCTATAGGAAAAAGTACCGAGCTCATGAAAAAGACAGATGCTGAAAACAGTGTTAATTATCCGAGATGAAAAAATATGACGCTCATGAATTAAATAAAAAACAAAAATGGTATTTTTTGTGAGCAGCGCTGATGGTGAGAACAAAGTTTTAGAAATTATGAGAAAAATGCAGAATTAAATTATAGGAGGATTTGTAGCTTGAGCTTTTATACATTTATGAGGAAAATTAACAATCGAAAGGTAAGACGATATTTTAAATTAAAAATGAGCATCCTTCGTAATGGTTAAAAGCTGCTGACGAGCTCTTTTTTATTATGCTTTTGTACATTTTGAAAAAAAGCGCAAGGTTATTGTTGTTTTTTTTCAACCATTTTGAACACTGTTTTTGGGAGAAAATTTATGATACGGTTTATTAAATTCACATTTTTTGTTTTTTGATCTATGCAGTGTAATGCATCTTGTGCCTCACAATTTAGTTTTGTGAGATGTCCTGTAAGCTCAGGTCACTAAGGCTTCATTACTATACATCTCCTAACTTTGCCGCAGGGCCAAACTGCTAAGGATAGTTTAGATGGTAGCCTATGTAATCAGAACATAATGTACAACAAATATATGCACGTAGTACATACATATCCGTAGTTTAGAATAACTATACAATGGACTCGTGGCAGCTTCGTTCTATTCATTGATCTGTCTACTCTATTATCATCGCTACTACCACCTTGACATTCACAACCCTCTCAAGAGCGTTGTTGACATTTGAAATCATGAACTTTGTGCTATTGTTTCCACTTAGTATTGTCAGTGTCTATCGTTGCCAGTAATTTCTCTGAATGGTAAGAAAGCTTCTTTTTATTCATGTCGAGTGGTCGGATTCAACCCCTATTTTAAAATAGAACTCACGATTGAAAAATAGTAAACTAATATTGGGACTATTGCGATCCTCTTCTCATTCAAAATTAACAACGTTTTTGGCAGCATTTGCTGAAAGTGCTTTTTTTAATTGATAAATTTATATGGTTCCACAAAATTTGGCAGTTTCGGAATTCATCAATGAAATTCAGACTGAGGTCTGACTAGTCTCGACAGATTAAAGGACACCGTGTATCAACCCCTGAACATAGTGGGGGAGCAGCCCGAATCCTCTCATTCCCTTGCCGGTGGTGTGTTACAGGTGAGCTATCGACCTGCTACCACGGTAGAGGAGTAAGGGTGAGAGGAGGAAGCGGTGGTTGAAGAGGAATGGAGGGGGTAGCAAAAATACCGGGCAGCATCGACCGAGTTCTATGTTGAAACCTGGTGTGGCGATTGTCTCTCACCCTTCACCAGCAACCCTCTGTGTACACGAATGTATTTACAGAGGAGAACCTACAAATGTATATCCATGTATGGGGATATATAGATCGGCTGTTTAGAAACAGAAAGACGCAAATTCTCTTCTTACCTGTAGGAAATGTGGTGAATCAGGGTTTCCCGTTTACCAGGAGTTGATACGTACATGCATATCGTAAAATACGTACGCGGTCTAGTAACAGTGGAAAAAGGCCTAAATTCGCTGGTTTATAGTGTTGAATTCTACCAACCGAGCCCATTCGATTGTCAATATTGCGCCAGCACCTGTACATAAACGATGCCATATACATGTTCATTTCCCGCGGGTTGTAGAGCCTAGGAAAAGCGCAGGTCGACGAAAAGGATCGTGCGCAGTATTACGGACCCGGAGGGATGAACGAGAGGGAGGGTGGTTCCGTGTTATCGTGCTTTCGGAGGTAAGGGAAGGGGGATTTGTTTGGTGAGGGGGCTGACGCACGCCGCTTGTTTCACCAATCCTCGTCAAGCTCTCGGAAACGCTTCTGCGCCGTTTGTGCTTCATCCCTACGCGATTCACGTCGTATCGTCATATATATAGGGATCAGAGTCGGTGGTGGTTCTCAAGAGGGTGCTAGGGGTGACGGAGGTGAACGGTGGCGGGGAGGTCTCCGCGGGCAGACGTTTCAAAGCTAGCCCGACGTAGAGACACGTCGAGACGCCCCTGCCATCGGGAGCCCCATCGGTCTACGTAAGTATATTCTTATATTAACGAAAAATCGAGACCTCGTATTATAAATCGGTTTTTTTTAATTATATACCAACAAATTTCCCAATAATTATTTTTTATTTCCATCGTGAATTCTTCGCTTGAAAAAATTATAACTGCCACCTATTCTTTTGAAGATTTGTGTCACAGTGTATTTCGGTTAATAACGATTTTTTTTAGATAAAATTCTCTTTTAATTCGGCTGTGTCAACTTAAACATTTTAAACTACTTATCCCAACCCTTATAATTTGGAACATGTTTACCGGAATATAAAAGGCTTATAAGGCAAACTCATTACAACATTTTGCAATTCTGTTTCGACTGTTATTTTCCTTTTGCAGTTTTCCGGGTTCTTTACTTTATTGTGTCAATATCGATTATAGTGCATTTCGAGACAAGTTCCGCGCTGGTGCAGAGAAGGGGAGAAAGAGAATCAATAGGGTGCAGCGGACTTCCGGTTCAGCAGAAAATTAGTGTTCTCACACACGTACATACGTTCTTAAGGACTTGCGATTAAACATCTCTTACCCAAACGCTCATTGTCGTTCGAGAAAAAGTACGACCTTGGGGATTGAAGCATGTAACTTCTTATCTTTTTTGTCGTCAACCTCTCTTACTCTCCCCCCTCCTTCTCTCTCTCTCTTTCTCTCTCTCTCTCTCTGTCTATATTTTTTTATCCCGCTTTTAATTTCACTATACAACATCGAGTTCGCGACAATTTTTTTCGCTTTCGACGGTACTTTGGTGGATACGCAAGTCGACAGTGCAAGTTGCTATTATTAGAAATTGAAGTGCTATATACGTGCGCGTTCCTCGATATTTAGTTGTACTATGTATTATACATCGAAAGAAAGGGTTCAAAAGTAATATGTTTATATTGGTATTCCCATAGAATATGGATATATGCATATAATCATGCAATGCCGCTTGCGTTGAACAACACTTAGCTAATTCGCGAGAAGGGAGTGCGTGAAGACTTTATGGCAGATACTATTGTCGGAATTTTATGCCACATTGAAACAAAAAAAACCAAAAGAAAATCATTAGGGAAAATAATATAGCTTTATAAAAAAACCTCGAATTTTCAATCTTGTTTTGTTGTGGATAATGATATTTTTTTAATAAATCCTATGCATTTTTTGTTTGAAAAAAGCTTTTCATATATTTTTTCTGGAAAATTTGTTTATTTATGTCATTGGAAAACGTTTTTGTTGTTACAGGCTCGGTAGAGGACTCGGTTGAAAAGGTGGAGGGCCCGGGGATACAAGGAGTGAAGGAGGAGTCGTCGAACGACTCGAAGGACGAGGGAGTCTCCGACGTCGGAACGACGCTGAGCGGCTTACTCGCCGGACTTCCGGCACTAGCGGGGCCCCAGCGTCTCGCCAATTCCCTCAGGCAAAAGTTGACCAACAACTCCGGTGAGTGAAAAATTTGAAAAATAAATACATCCGGCTACATTTTTGTCTTCGTTCCGAACTGCAATTCGAGTTTTTTACATGTTTAATGATGCTCAGTTTTATTGACGCTCCTAAATAGAAATGAAATCTCATACTCCTGGGATGAACAATTGATTTTACTTTCATTTCTTATTTCATTAAATAGATAACGAAGTAACGTACTATGGTGAGCATCACCATTTGACCCCACGAAATTTTATTTTCTGCCCCGTTTTTTGGTATTTACTCTTGCGGCGCACCCCGGACAAAAGTAATCCCTCATCAAATTGGCGTCACCGACGGACCGCGATTTAATTAATCAACAATATCTCTCTAAACGTGCTTTCGCGCATGAACAAATGTTGTAGTATTTGTAGCATAAGAAACGCATACAATCGCGTATACTTGAAACAACATATAAATATAGGTATGTCCAATGCCTATGATCAATTGATGATATTATGACTTACTGGAAAAGAGAAAGCCTAGCATTAAATAATCATTTGCCTACTTCATGACAAATGCATCATAATCCCCTCGAGATCTACAGATATTATTTTTCAATTTTAGTTTATTTTATAAATGAGTTATTTGATGATCATAAAAGTATACAAGTGGGGGAGAAAAAAAAGAATTGAGAGATTTCGATTTACGGAGTAGCACGCGTCGAACAATCACACACTAGAGATCGAACATTTGTCATTAATATATCTGACACTTGTCTGCTGAACTGTCGAATCACCCGGTCAGATAAAAAAAAGAAACAACTCCTATTGTTATTATAATGTTTTTTTAAATTTAATTCGTATCAATAACATCATTGAACAAAAGAAAAAAGAGATCCGTCACGCCAAGTAACAATAGCACCTGGACAAATATTTTGGGGTGCTACACTGCAGATCGATGATCGGGGGTGCAACCACCTTTGAGTTTCACCCCTCTTCCTCCATCGCCCCCCTCCCCCCAGGTTGGGCAGAAGACGTCATGGGACGAGAGAAGAAAGTAGGTATATATACGTCCGGGGCACGAGCTCATTTTTCGCTCAGGTCCGGGTTCGGGGTTGCGCAGTTTTGGGTTGCGTGTGATATACCAGGCCGGGCCAGGGCTCCCTCTTATCAGTTGAATTACTTAATAAAATCGAAAATATGTAAAAAACGTCGTTGGCCCAGGCCGTGAAAAAGTGACTTTTGAGCTGGGGAAGAAAAATACTGGATGGAAGGGGCAGAAAAATATGCTTTGAGTATTTATCGCGATAAAATATCCCATTTATTTATGAAAGATGATTACGTTCGATACAACACGAAAGAGTGACTGAAAAAACTCACGCGATAACGAAAAGTCTTCAAAGATAAAAATACATTAGTATCGATAGGCAATCGTCGAAGCTAACCGGTTTTACGGTTATTTGTTGTAGGTTACCCCCGGCCCGGCCTGATGCACGCCGCTTCAATTGAGAGCCCACCGTCATCGTTCCCAAGGTCACCCCGAGTCCCGGACTTGATCGAGATTAGTGCATATTGAACTTACGCTCACAATACAACACGAAAAAAAAATATCAACAACTAAACCCAAACAAACATAACCGGGCGTAAGAGTGACGATTCATAAGCTGGAAGAAGATGGAACACATAGAAAAAAGGAAAAAAAGCCAGGCACATCGTTGAAAAAAGACAAGAGAAAGACCGAGTTAAAATACGCAAATTCTTATCGTTAGTGTTATTTACTGTTGAGACTAAATTACCGGTAAAAGATGGACACCAAAATACCGATTCTCAATATGGAGATTGGAGAGGCGAAAGAGATCGTCTGGGCGAAGCTTCAAGAGCCAAAGTCCCAGAAGAGACTCGTACTGGTCATCGTCTCTGTGGCACTTTTACTCGACAACATGCTCTACATGGTTATCGTACCGATATTGCCGGATTATCTAAAAGCCGTTGGTGCTTTCGATGATATGGATGGCAACAGTGATCTCAACTTCACGGGACCACGAAGTCATCAAGGCCAGGATTCGGCGACGGGTGTTTTGTTTGCCTCAAAAGCTATCGTTCAACTGATGGTTAACCCATTTTCAGGTGCACTTATCGATCGAATTGGTTATGAAATTCCCATGATGATTGGACTGTGTATACTGTTTTTATCAACAACTGTATTCGCTTTTGCTGGCAGTTATTCAGTTCTGTTTTTCGCCCGAAGTCTACAAGGCGTTGGCTCAGCGTTCGCCGATACCTCGGGTCTGGCCATGATAGCCGATCGTTACACCGAGGAGAACGAACGATCTCAAGCACTGGGTATAGCACTAGCATTCATAAGTTTCGGTTGTCTCGTTGCGCCGCCTTTTGGAGGCTCGCTCTACCAGTTCGCCGGAAAGCCAATGCCATTCTTGATCCTGGCACTCGTCAGTTTGGCAGATCTTTTTATGCTTTTCCTCGTGATGAAACCACTCAAGGAACAACTTACCGAGAGTAGTCAGAAAGAACACCGTCCCACGATACCAATCTGGCGATTATTCATCGATCCTTACATAGCGGTTTGCGCTGGTGCTCTTATGATGTCGAACGTTGCCCTAGCGTTCCTCGAGCCGACCATTGCATTGTGGATGGAAGAAAATATTACGACGGACAACTGGAAAATCGGCATGGTGTGGTTTCCAGCGTTCTTCCCGCATGTATTTGGTGTCGTAATAACGGTTAAAATGGCCAAAAAGTATCCGCAGCATCAGTGGTTAATGGCGGCGCTGGGTTTAGCCTTGGAAGGATTTTGCTGCTTCATAGTACCCTTCTCTACTTCGTACACGTTTCTTATGTTACCAATATGCGGGATATGCTTTGGTATAGCTCTCGTCGATACAGCACTTCTACCTACCCTTGGTTATCTCGTCGACGTTCGCTATGTGTCGGTCTACGGTAGCATTTACGCCATAGCTGATATATCATATAGTGTGGCCTACGCCGTCGGACCGATAATAGCCGGTGGCGTTGTCGATGCCATTGGTTTTCCTGCCTTGAACATCGGTATCGCCTTTTCCAATCTACTGTACGCACCTGTATTGTACTACCTCCGACACATCTATGACTTCAAGCCGTTCCAGGACGAGGCCAATATCTTAATGCAAGATCCACCCGACAAGGAATATCAAACTTACGTCCTTCAAGAGCAGAGACCCATAAGCGGTGATGTTGGCAATCACTTGAATCAAGGAGCAAGAATGGAAACGGACATTGACCAAGAGACGGGCTATCAGACGATGCAGGAATACGATCAAACGTCAGGCTATAATCGTAACGTTACTTCATCGGGATGGGATCAGCCAGCGGTTAATTACGAACAACAGCAAATTTATGAACAGCAAGGAGCCGGTGGTTATGCACAACAGCCCGGATATGGACAACAACAACAACAGCCAAATTACGCTAGCCAACCAACGGGGTATGCGCAAGAAAGAAACTTTGGTCAGGAGTCAAGAGATCCAAGAGTATTCAACGCTCCAGCAAGTGAGCCACAAGCTGATCCAAATCCATTCAGGAGACCACCTCCACCGAATGTTGAGCAAAGGTCAGCCGGTGACAGCAATCCCTTCAGACAAGGAATGTACTAGTGCGTATCGTGAAGTTATAAAATGAAGCGCAACCGCGCCGAAGCTGTGATGGACGCCGGGAGGACGACAGATGGGTCTAAGCTTCGAGATAATAAAAAGTCTTCGTGTGGCCCAGGCTTCCATATATAGAGTACTTATATATACATAATACACACACATCGATCGGATATATGCTCTAACGACTCGAAGAATCTCAAAGGTCCGGACATCATGGACGATTAACATCATGTAACCAAGAAGTCTGTGATCGTGCGGATTTTTTTGTGTTCCTGTATTCCGGTGTGTCTACCGTTTGTGCTTGAACCCGCGTTCCATAAAGTGTTACATCAGTGTGAATATATTCCTGCGAAGTTAAAACGAGAACGAGGATAGGGGTGAAACAAAATAAATGGATATGTGTCAAGAATGTGACTCAAAATGGCGGAGTTCGCGCAAAAGTGGAAGTGGTTTAGGGCAGATGGGTTGGAGAACGTTGTTGCCAGGGCCAAGAAAAGAGAAGGCTGCGTTTAACGAACGGTAGGTCGCCCAGATTAGGTGAATAGTCGAAAAAAGTGAGACTTGAGATCTCGATCTTACATACATGTAAGAATCAAAGTATTTGTCTTCGTGAATTCGCAAAAACGCCCGGAAAATTATAAATAAGAAAACGATCGGATGAAAAAAAACTTCTGGAATCGGAGGATACCAATCAGCATAAACGGACCTCTGGCTTCCGGTATCGCGACATATTATAGCGATATAATTTTTGTTTATTTATAATAAATCTTTGGTTAAAAAAAAAATAAACTCATTCGCTGCTGAACCAGGATAACATATCAGGGCTTCGGAAGCCTCGGACGAATACTCAAATGATCGAGTTTTCACCAGGGACAATACGAAGCCCAAAAAATTAGTCCATAAGTCGTTAAGTTTAGAGAATTAGGTGATAAATAATTGAGTGAACGAGATTCGAATTACGAACTGTCCGAGCATCACTAATTTCATGGATAAAGCATATACATAGGACGTTTCATACCAACTCATGAATGAAATTTAAAATGGTTTAAATTATAGTGCTTTTGTCGTGTTTAATTTGATTTGATCGGCTACTTGCAAATCGATGGCAAATAATGAATAAAAACTCTCTGTAAAACTGTCATCGAGATGAAAAAAGTTGAAGAGGTCACTAGCAACTATTAAAATTGTCTTCGAGCCAATCATTCAAAATCGATAAGTTGTTTTTATTTCATAATATATTTTAAACTATGAAATTGAATTTTTGAGCAGATATATGACAAATTATTGTAAAAGTTGTACTCTTTAGATCGAATTTTTGAAATATTGAAATATTATAGAAAATTTTAGTCAATAAATAGGATTATTTTTCAAAACAATTGATTTTGAAAATTGACAACCTCAAAATAAATTAAATTACTGGTTAAATAAGAATTTCTTAAAATTTTTCCATTTGGCAGATATTTTACGTTGATGATTTTGGACGTTTTAGCCTCAATTTTTGTATTGCATGTCAAATAAAGGAAAAAAGAACTGAGTTAATACATATGTATATTTATACATGAAACTGGGAGTGTAGAAAATTCGTTTTCCGGATAGTGAGTCAATGAGGACAAAAAAACAGATGTATGATGAACGGGTATCACTCCGATACTTTGGCATGGCGAATGTGTAATATTATAATTAATAATCAACCTGTGGGCTGATCGGCCAAAGGTATGAACATATCCGTATTTTTATGAAGAACCTTTTTTAATTAGTAAATACTTGATTTTATCACAGTTAGATGAGCTATTCCCAATTGGCATTGGGAGCAGGTGAACCTTTAAAATATATCAAACACATAGAATCAATATATATACACATTTGCAATTAATTATTACTGTTTATTGAAAATGGCGTACGTATGACGGCTATTTATTTATCAAATCAATTTGTTTGTTTATCCCGTATTTGATTTGTTTTCAATTGTCAAAGTAACCCTTCAAGGGCCTCGCGCGGAGTTTTTGTAAAATTCAAAACTGTGTTTTTCGAGTTTACTAAGAATTTTACCGATATTGAGTTTAAATAAATAAAATTTGTTTTTACAGCTATGGTCACTCGACTAACACATATCTCGTACTTGAAGGATTAAAAATGCTCTATGTTGAAATGAAAAAAAACCCTACAAGTCATCATTAAAAATGGCAAATTAAACTTGACTCTGGTGACGTTGTTTCAGCCGTACACGTCAATACTCATTGATCGTTGCAGAATTAAAAAAAAAAAAAAAAAAAAAAAACAGGAGCCAGCAATTCATCAAGAATCTTGGCTCGAAAAATCTCATTTGCATCAAACAAAGGTTTTGAGTTTCTAGTGTCTGAATATAAAAGAATTTTTGTTCGAATCTCGCCTGTAAAATCAATATCACGAATTGAGGTAAGAATCGATAATTAAACTTTTTTCCTGGTAAAACCAGAAAAAAACATCAATATCAAAGAAGAAAAGTATAAATTTCTTATTTCAATGTTGCTCATTTAATTCGGTTTACAAAAATATGAAAAATTCGCGAAAATTACTGATACCCACTCACGCAAAAATACATGCTAAACAAATGTGGTATATAGTAGTGTAAAATATACAATAAATATAATACTCTTTGATAGGTTCGTAGTGTAGTACAAGAAATAAGACGTTTATTATTGTTTTATTGACTTATTCATTTCAACATGGAAGAAGTACAGAAGAGCGATTTTAGAGTGCAAAGTATGTCTATCGTATGGAGGAGTAACGCTCAATCGACATAACGGAAATACAGAGTATTATTTCCGTCGTGCTTTGCCTTCAACTCGAGTTTGTACTGGCATAACTTTTTTTTTTTACTCTATGCTTTTGTTTGAGCTGGCCTCACCGAACGCAAACTCCCTTCACGGTAGCAATTCACGAATCATTATTTTCGATTGCTATTATATCGATGTACCTACGAGTAGATAGTATACACATACATACATAAATATATACACACACACACATATATATATATATATACATACATATATCTATATATATAGATCGATATACATATTTATGTATATATTTATATACACGGAGAAAATTTTATTCGAAAAATGACTATGTTCACATTGCGGCGTGATACCATTGTGAAAAAATTTACTATGTTTTTATGTTCAAAACATAGTAAATTTTGCTCAAAAGCGACGATATAGTTCCACGACGCAATGTGAACATGGTAATTTTTCGTGTAAAATTCTCTCCGTGTATCAAGAGACGCGGTAGCGGCTCGACGCCAAGTATTAAAAGAAAAAGCCAGCGCGAGCCCTGCCGCACTCTTATATACGCGAATATATATATACAAAAGAAAGATACATATATTGCATATATGATTATATTAGGGCGTAATCTCGTAGCTAATTTCGAACTAATTGATATATCACTTGTAAATAATGTAAAAGCCTCTCCTTATTCCTGCAATCTTCGTCCCTATCTCATTTCCCATTTCAAAAATCCGCTTCCTCATTCTTAAAAACGTATTAGAATCTCGCCTACTGTACAATACCGCGTTGTATACTTAATACATAGCTCATATATTATTAATAATAATATTATTATAAATAATATTCATTGCCATTCAAGATTGAGTTATTTCGTTGCTTGAAAAAATACATTCGCAACGAGGCATCAACTATTATTTCATATAGAACGTTCGAGTATAAAATTTGAAAATGATGTAAGGATGAGATGTCCTGTACATGTTCCATTTGCTCGGAATGACATTGGCGAGGTGCTGAGGGATGAAATCGTTTTTATCATATTTTAGCATAAAAGTATAAATTTATAAAATCATGTAAAGAACGATATTAATGTAGAAAAAGAGAGAGAAAAAATAATGGAAGGGGAAAAAATAATTTCGATACATATCGTACAACCCTTGTGCGTGATACGCCCTTATCGATCGTATCTATCGTACTTAATAGTGCTACACAATAAGTTAAAGAACAAAAAAATTAATAACACGATTTGAATTGTGACGAGTTTATATACGAGTGTAGTCCCCGTATAAACGCACTCGCCTGTGCATAATTCACGACAAAAGAAATATATACATACACACACACACACACGAGAGAATACAACACAACATATACAGAACAAACATACAGACACAGACGAAAATAGTTAATGCGTATAAGAAATAAAAAGAATAACAAAATCGCATGAAAACACTCGCAAGGGCATCTATACACATGTATGTATGTATATTTAATGGAGAAAAAAAAGATAAGTAATGCGAAGTATCGAATTGTGTATGTAATTGAAACAATACAAAAAAAAACCTATGAACACTGTAATGTCGTTGAACTGGTTATTAAAGATGTCATTGTTACCGAAGCGTATCTGGTGATATATTTATTCCCTCTTCTCATTTTCTTGTCCATTATCCTCTGCTATATGCAACTACAAATGGAAAAACTTGCTTTAAAAATATCATTTTTTTCTGTAATATTATATTTATTCATCTGTCCAGAATCATGTGCAGAGATATTGAGATAAAACATTCCCAGATTATTTGGCATTGTTTACTTTTGGGCATTCTTTCTTTAATCTAAAGTCGCGGCAGCGTCTTGACGCCAAGTATTAAAAACATAGTGTTTAACGTCCAAGGCAAAACGGGCCGAGTATCTAGACTCAAGATTGGGCGATTTTTCGTTACTTTCAAACTTTAAGTCGATGTCACGCGAAGACTGTTCGACTTTTTTTATAAAAGTAAAAAGATTGTTTACTGTACAAAAAAATTGAATTTCTACTATCTTGGAGTAGAGGTTTTCTCTTTGCTTGCGCAATAATAATAGGGGGATGGTAGCGATGTTTTGGTTCGAAAGAAAAAAAATTGTATAGTGAATTCTGGAGCGGGGGGCTCGTCGAAACCCTTATGGTGTCATCCACGATTAATTCGTAACCCGATATACTCAAGAGTGTGTAAACTTTACTCGCGTGTCGTTCCACGTTCTCAGCGCACTTGCCGGTGAGCACGGTTTCGTTAAGAGGCTTAGCGAGGCTATTCTCTCCTGCTGAGCTCAAGAGACTACGTTGCTGTTGTTACGCTCTCATATGCATATTCGATTGCTTGGACACGAGTCGATTATTTCGGTCTCTTACATATTCCCACAAGTCACTTTACCTAGCGGAACTATTGATAAAACCTTTTGTAATTATTCTATTTGATCTATACGGATTTCAGCACGTTTATTTTTATATAGGCTTTATTTTTATTATATGCAACATTTCTTATTGTTTTTTCTTCTTCGTGCATTCCACAGTATTTATTCCAAGAACCATATTTCTTTTCCTTTGTACCACCGACTTCTCCTGTATTATTTATAAGCTGTACTTATAACCAACACGAAAGGTCTTCGTGCTGAATATAATCGAACGAAAGTTAGTACCCTCTTTGCGCGACGACGACGAAAGAAAATATCATGCTATGTCGATTTTCGTTATCAATCGCGTGACACTCAAAGTCGATTCTAAAAGAGCTAAATTTAGTAAAGTTTAACTACAGGTCGTACCGAATTATGAAAAGAAACGACTTACGAAGTACCAAAGAAAAAAATATTGTTACCAAAATTGAAAAAAAAAATATTTTGAAAAGTTTGTTAAAGAAAGTCACCACTTTCGATATATAACAGAATTTTGTAATTCCCGACGCTTATTTATTGCGACAAGCTAAAACTGTGAGTAGAGGCAAAAGCATGGGGTTGTTGAAAAAATATTACATGCTACATAGCGCCACCAGCTAGAAAGTAAAGTTGCAGCAAGTCCTTCGCTAAGCTTTGTCATAGTTGAAAAATATGTATATATGCCCATGAGCGAATTACGAGCTCAACAATAGTCGAGGGTTGAGAGAGTACTCAGGTATATTGCTTTTATCCACAAAGGCACGTGTGCACATCGATAAATTCGAGTGTAATGAAAATACAAAAATACTTTTTCAATACATATCGTGACCAGGAGGATCCGAATAATTCATATGGTACTTGAGATTCCGTTAATAATACGAGGCGAAAGAGTGGAGAGCGATTAAACAGGGCAGAAGGAAGTTGTGTAGGGTGAGTGAAACAGAGAGATACAAGATCGTAGAGGTTTGAAGGGGTGTTGGGGGAAAGACTAGAATTTCTGTGGGTCCCAGTGTCAACGTAACCCCATCAAAGTGTAATAATATTTATATTAGGGCGCGGTTCGCGACGAGGGGTGGATCATTGGAAGTTCGAGGGGGTTGATTCTCGTAAGTATTGCGGGGGTGCGAGAGAGTAGAATATTTCGAGAGGGTGAGCTCTGATGTCGCAATACTTCGTAGTTTACCCCATGCATATATATATATATATATATATATATATATATAATATTTATATATATATATATATAAATACGACCTTTGATATATATATATATATATATATATATATATATATATATATATATATATATATCAAAGGTCGTATTTTATATGGGGTGTCCTAGGAACGCCCGAACGACCGTCGCGAATGAGCCAAAACGATCGTATGTAATTTTGTCCAGAGGGTCCAGAGGGAAGCTCTTAAGGGGAAATAGTGGTAACTACGAAGATCAGCATCTCGATTGTTCACGGTGAGACATAAATCTGTTGGTAGATCGAGATTCGAGTCTTGTGATGGTTAGATTACCACGATCGGTATGATAACGACTCTGGAGGCAATAAAATTATAGATATACATTATATTTGATACCAGGCCACTACTTATGCACTGCATATCTGACATTAACTCAAAGTACATGCATATACTTTCATAGATGTAACATGGAAGTAGAGGTTAGAAGGGATCATGATAGTTTTCGATACCTATAACCCTGGAACATCATACAAACCTAGAGTTTTCTTTCACTAATATGTACGGACATAATTCACTATGTTGAATCTTTTTCATTGATATGCCAGAGAGATATACAGGCACTGAAAAAAAGAATATATATGATGATAATTATCATTCTTCGGGTTTTTTAAAAATTAAGCAAAAGATCAAATAAAATGTCAATTTGGGGAAATAAATGACATGTTTGCATGGGTCTTCCAGACTCAAATGATGCATAAGAATTAAGCATTATACAATTGTGATCAGATTAATGATTTTGTAAAGGAAATATGAATAGTGAATTAAATTTATTCGCGAAATGCTCTAATAGAATACAATCGTAGCATTGATCAATTTAAACTACAGCTCATGCTAATTAATGTTATAGTTGGTAAGTAATGTATCTGCAATTTGTTAATTGTTGCAAGTAACATAAGAAGCTACACTTATTGCAAAGCAGCCTCCAGAAAGATGGTTTTTGATACATTTTTATCCGAGCTCGATTGTAATTTAGAAGAGCTTGTCTGGTTGTGTGAAAGTAAGTGCTCTTACATGCTGTTAATAGAGTTAATGAAACCGGAGAAACGATGACGAGAGGAGATACGCGTCATTCGGCAGTGATGTTGCGGGTATGAGCGCGTTAGTAGAGGCGAGAGGCTTTCTGGTAATCCCCAAATCCGATTATTCGCCTCATCGGTCCTCGACAACACAAGGTCCGCTGCAACCCTCCCTACAACCGTTCAATCAATGTTTTTTTTATCCTGTGCTCCTTCTTCCTCCTTCTTTCCTTTGCCATGTGCTCTTTTCTTTCCTTTTACACTTCGGATCTTGAACGCGCACCCTCACGATGTTCTTTTCCTCGCTCGGTGAACTATCGGCTCTTTCAACGTTCTAATACCGACGAGAAACGCAACGGTCTATTAGTCCAAAGAACTTCAGATCGTTTACATTCGCTCGGGACAACCGAAAATTTATCTTCTTACGAATGCATGTTGTTCCGTGGCAGATCTATAAGGACTATGGAGGTTCACATATAATAATTAGTGAAAGCGAACAAGGGCAAAAGAACTTACAGAGCTCCGTACGATTCGATCAATTAAGGGGTTTTTGATGGTTCAAGTCGGAATTGCCTTTGTATACCACAAGACGCTCGCACCCCTACGACTATTCCAACACCCTGGAGGAATGCACGTAGCTGTCTGTTCGAATCTCGTCGAACCAGCAAAAGTCTGGAAGCCGCATATACCACCGTCAATTAATCGCGCCTGGCTATTCTCGAAGGGTCCCAACGACCAGGCTCAGAAAATTCACCTCCCCAAAAAAGGAGATGTCTTAAAAAGATTGCAATGGCTAATGAAGCTAATTTCAGTGTTGTCGAGATCTGGTTGTTTGGCAAGTCAACATTCACGTCAATGTGCACTTTGCATTTCGGAAAACTTGGTACAACTTCTGGAAAACTTTCAATAGTTTTCGAAAAACATCGAAAATTTCCAGATTTAAAGATAACTTTGATGGTTTACAAAAATAATATAAGAAAATTAAATTCGATAATGGAGGAAAACGGGAAACATCGAACGAGAAAATTAATGATTCGAAAGAAATGGCAATCATCGGACACACATGAAAATAGAACAACTGTAATTCCATCGTTCTCTCAAGTTCGTTATGAACCAACTGGAGTCTATTATTGTTTTCGTTTCATTTCTCCGGTCGATCAAAAGAGGAAAGAGCAACGAGGCGATGCAACAGTGGTGGCCGGGGGAATTTGATAATTACAAAGGGCAACACGTCTGCGGGAGGGTGATTTTCGGGAGGGTGGTTAAGAGAGGACGAAACGAATGATCTCACAATCGAAGCAAAAGAGACGAGACTATCGTGCGGGCAACTCGAAGCTCAGAGGGAACTTGATCCAAGGCCAGAGGCGAATCGCGTGAATAAATAACTATTTTGGGGTGCGTAGCCATGGAGACACACGAGCGTTGAATCCAACTGCCGAATCACCCCTCTTCCTCTCTCTCTCTCTCTCTCTCTCTCTCTCTCTCTCCCTCAGTCACTACAACCTTCCGTGGACTAACTGACTAACAATGTCACGATTTCAAACACGGAAAACAACGCCAATGTAGCAGCTATACTTTAAAAATTGTGAGCTAATCTAAAAACTGATAAATAATATTTGGAGGCAATTGGTACTCATGTAACTAATGTGTGCATTGATCTAATAACCCTAATCTCAAAATCATGAGTTTCCTACGAGTTTCGAGCTTGGGCGACGAAGTGTGAAAAGACCGGAAGCCCTTGACACTGCACTGAATGAGTAAAACATAACTCGAATGAGTCGTGCAGATCGAAAGATATACGTATGTATAGATATGTATGGAAGGGATCAGTGTCGATGTCCTTTCCTACATATATAAGGATGCTGGGTATTTCGGCCTCCCCGTGCTTTTGTAGTTTGCCGATAATGTTCCGCGTCTATCGCATGATTTATCAAACGCGCGTAGATGTTACGAGGGGTGATCGTCAGCATCAGCAGGCTAGCTCTTGAGGGTAGAAATTGACAAATTGTCGACGAGCATCGAGATAGAGGAAAAGAAGTGTTGAGGAAAACAGGGCTGTGAGAAATTCAGGCTTGTGATCGTGTTCTTTTTCACACTTCCATAACTCTCTTTCTTTTTTTTCGGACTTATACACCTTTTGTGTGCTAGTTTTGTGGATATACGATCTCAACTGAGTATACAGGAGCGAGTGAGATGAAAATAAGTCTGGGATTCGTGGGGTTTGTGGGTGCAGGATCTTGAGTCATCAGCTCGCACGATTCCCGCATGAAGATATATCGTTTCGATGAATTACTAAAGCGTATCTACAAAACCAACAGAATAACAGCAGTACGCGCATACACAAGGACACATGTAACACGTGATAATTTCTCACGTTATTCTCGATATCGCGAATGCTCGGTAAAAGTAATGCATTTTTGGCATTGCTACACTCTTCAACACTACAACAGTATGTAGCAGCTACAACAAAAGTCTGCGAATACAACATTACTGAGTAGTTACCTCGTTACTTTTTACAAGACCAACATCAATCATTGTGTCTATTTTGTCTCACGAGATTGGTTGCTTAAAGCAATGAAACCAGTACATAGTCTAGCAACGATGGAAAATGGAGTAACCGACAGGATCACGACACAAAAAAAGTGAATGTTGCAGTTGGTTTTAATTCAAAATAAATAATATAAATATTCAAGTAAAAACAACCAATTTCACTTTATATTATGTATACATTATGTTCAAAATAGCCTCATGTCTGCACTTCGGTAATGTCCAGGCTATGCAAAAACGTTCTTATAACGAATGCAGAATACAATTTCACGGAAATATATCTCAACTGGAAATTGTCAATAATTTATTTGGTCGAGTGAGTTGCATAAAATTCATCCAAAGTATTACACAACAGTACGCTTGTTATTGATTGATACTTTATAAAATAGAAAAAATGCTTTTTCCATTGAACCCTGCTTTTTGCAGGGTCTTTCCGATTTACCCTTTTTAGCACGTTCTGGTCGATCCTATGAAAAATTTATCGGGAGGACGAGCTGAGTAAGAGTGAAAGAGACATAAAGCCTAAAGACAGGATCCACTTAAAAGCTTCCCGTTATAGGACGTGGTCGTGGCTTGGTGCTCACCCCTCGATCACTGCAATTCGCGTGCCCTATCTTTGCCTCGTCGCGCCTCGAGGCTAGCCGCACCCTAACAAAACGACCAAAAGAGAACGACGAAGAGGATAAGAGGTGGTGAGGAGGGAAGGAAAACGTAGACCATCGAAAATGTCGGGTGCGGTATAGTTGTGGGGACGCGCAACAAACGCGTATCGTGTAAGGGGTCGGGAAAGATAAAATGAGATCGTGTCCCAGGGCCCTAGGGCGGTAAGACGAAGGAGAAAAGAAATTGGTACATCGTCCGAGAACAATGCGTGGACTATACGATGTTCTTGCTGATTCTTCTTGTAGATGGTCTTGAGTTGCCCTTCTGGGAGAACACGTACAACGAGACTGGGATGAAGGGTGTTTTTTTGGCTTACGCTTTTGATCGATCGTCGAAACTCAGTCTGATAAAAATTTATTTAACGATATAACATTTTTTTAAATTTTTAACCTAAATATTCCTTGAAGCACTTATCATTTGTATTCTACTAAAATATGCAAGATTAGATATGAAAAGGTACCCAATCAGCGGAAGACACCGGTGAAAAACAAATGGTTGAAGAATATAAGAATGTTTCATTTATAAGAACGATGATAACACTACCTAAACCACAAAGCTAATTTGGTTCTTAAATGTGTACATCGGTGAATCCTGGACAAATGAGGATTTTTGCTGAGCACGTAAAACTGAGTACACAGACAGAAACTAGGAAAACGAAGAGTCCAACGAAATTGTAGAAGCTTTTAGAGGTGCTGAGAGAACGAGTTAAAAAGAGTTTGCCAAACGACCCTAGATTTCTAAGAATCAGCTGGAACGAACGTCAGGAGTTTGTACGTGACACTGGAAAGCTTCTGGGGTTTGTTCTTGGCAGCCAACTACTAAACGTACTGTGGATACAATACCTACTTTATGATAACTTTTACACATACGTAAAATATTTCGATATTCGTCTTCATTACAGGCATTGAAAAAAGATGCAAAAACTCATGTTGTGTTGCAACCGACCAAGGTTGTGTTGAGTGAGAAAAAGAAGCAAAGGGAGGTCGCAGGGTTTATAGGTTGAGAAGAAACACGACGAAAGGAACAGAAGAGAGAACACGAGCTCGAGATTTTCAGACAAAGGCCCGTACTCGAGTGGCTCGAGTGGTCGTCGCTTGAGGCATTGTTGCCCTTTACCCTTCGTCCTCCTGGGACTCCTCGTTGAGTGAGCAAAAGAGAAAGAGAGATCGTAAGTTGCAACGGAGTTGTGCGGGTAGAGTCGTCTTCTATCGGGGGATTTTGCACTGGAGTTTTGTAGCATAGCCTGTTCTGTTTTAACCCCTCAAACATGTTGTATAGCAGAGCCGGAATGAGAAAATAATAGAGAATAGCGTCGAGAGGTTGGGTTCATGGATAAAACACTCAAACCGGAAGGAACCGGAAGTGCGGTCGTTTCACACTTTCCCGGCGATTTTAGCACGCGTCCCAGTTCCTTATAGTCATTAACTGCGATAAGAAAAAAAAATTGTTTATCGAACAAAATCTCATTTAGTTGGAGGAGAAAATGGTGGATTTAACTATTTTTTTTTTTTGGAATGGCAAATGATTTAGTTTATTCAATAAAAAAATAGTTGAATCCACCATTTTCTCATCCAACTAAATGGAATTTTGTTCAATTTTTTTTCTCAGTGTGTCGATTCGTAACTGATTTTTTTTTGTTGAACCCTTGATACAATATATATGCATAAGTTCAATGCGAGAAAACAATCTCCCTCAAAAATAGTTACCCTCAGATCACGACTCAATTCTCACCCAAGTGAGTTGCATTAGTCTTGGTAGATTTTCGCAAAGGGAAGAACCTCAACGCGGTTATTCAGCAGCGTCGTAGAGCAAAAAGACATTACCCGAGTAGCCACCAGCGGCAAACGGCCTGCCAAGTCCCAAGCCGTAAACTAACCACCCCTCTGTATATATGCTCTTCCATGCTCTATGACGCTTAGATGTCCCACCATCTCGGCGAAACGGCGCAACCAAAGTATAAGCTTTTCGAGCCCCATGTTGCGATATGGGGATCCGCATACCCATAAAACGGCATTAGCACATCCCCCATATGTCCCGCGAGAGAGGGGCAATTTATTTCTTCGTCGAAACTCAAACAGTGTATCCTAAAGTGATGGAGAATAAGAAATGATCGAAGAATTATTGATTGATGAAATCCAAAATGGTCATGTGACTTTCTTCAATAATTCTAACTCGTTAAAAAAAATTGTAATAGGAAGATAGAAGTGGTATATTTTGAGTGATAGTGAAACAATTATTTGAATTTCAAATTTAAACATCGTGGCGTTATCAAAAAACGTTTCATATTTCGATTGAGATAATTATGTTTGGGCCAAGTCAATCGAAGTTCAACAAAGGATGTCCGCGAATAACGGATTGTGCGAACAATCTCAAAGATGGAATTTCATAAATCATCGATCGCACAAATCATCGGGCTTTTGAAGAGGCTAATAAGAGACTTTAACCACCCAAGACACGATAGCCCAAGTAGACACTAAGATTTTATGGCTCTCATACGGATTTAGGATTCTCGATGCTGGATGTGCGTAGCCATCAAAATTGAACGCGTTAATGAAGACATTTACGAGTCTTTTGTATCAGTCTTTGGTTTCTTTCCACTATTTCCTAACAAAATAAAAAAATTAAAAAATCCGAAATAAAATAAATCGTCCATGGAACTTGAGAGAAATTGTAAATGTAATATTGTTACAATTCTCGTACTATACAATTCCAATAAAACTGCGACTTTGTTTATTTATTCACGAGGCGTAGAAATGTATCTAAAAAGCGTAAATTTATTGTTAGCGTACTTTTTATCGAGATCGATAAGACAGGCGCCAGATGAACCAAAATAAGGGCTTGAAATTTTCTTTTATCATGGGGATAAAAAACCACGAATGTGAGAAGCAGTGGAATAAGGAATAAAAGATGTGCAAGACGTGTAAACGCCGTATGGGCAGCATACCCTCAGAATTCTAGGAGTCGAAAACGAACCACCACATCAGTATTTCATTTCATATTCTTCTCCTTCTTTGGTACGTTTGCAGACCCCTCGATAGCTTACAAAGACGAAAGAATGAGATAGTTGATCAATGCTTAGCACCCTCGGCACCTTGCCCATTCATATGGGCAATCGCGCGACCCTCGGACCACTAGGGTGGTCGTAGAGTAACGACACGTCGTCGGTTAATCAAGCCATTTCGTTTCTACGGGATTGGAATGCCGATTTGCCACCAAGCTGTGAGTCGTTTTCTTCTCTTAACATTGCCCCGATAGAATCATTGATTTTTGTCCATTCTTTCCTATTTCTGCAGATGCTATTCCTATGGTAGCAGATGATTCTATTGGGAAATTTCATACCCAATTTTGGATGCTTAAATTGAAACTGAAGCATCAGCCCGCTTTGAAATGTACTTGTGGTTTTAGAAGAAGTCGCATTTTCGAATTGTTTCTGGAATCTGTATATAACTCCAAGCTACCCGATATCATGAAAAAAATTCATGTTGGAGCTGGAATAATATTGAAAACATTGTTAGGGTGGGATGAACGAGATCCTCAAACGCCGGAATAGATCATTTGGATTTTTAAATCTGAACCGCATTCTTTTGGTCAAGGCTTCTTCTTTCATGGCATTGTTACCTGTATAGAGTACTGGTGGAACTCGGGTGATCATTTATACTTTTACAAACCAGCAATTATTTTTTCAATTCAAGATAACTGCGTTCGTACAAAAAGTTTTTCTAATTACATTTCTCTTGTGTCATCACCTTTACCTCCAATAAAACATCCCGATTGCTCGTTAGGTGTTTGAGATAGAAGTATCGCACAATCACACATCGCACAGCAACTTTGCAATCTCGTAATGATCTCTGAGAGTACAGCGAAGGTTTATGTAAACACCAATTAAATGACGAGTGACTTTGGCACCTGGGATGATGTCATGAACGTTTCTCGCGGTTGTTACACTATCCTGGCTTGGTACCTGGCTGGCTCTTGTTGCCATTCGAGCGAGCGGTTAATGAGCCAATTATTTTTGATATGTCTGCTGAGGGGTTGAAGACCAGAACAAGTACTCGTTATAAGCTAGATCTATGGGGTTCATTGACCGTAGAATTTATGTAAATATTTACTCAAAAACGAAGTTGATACTAAGTCGGCGACGCCATTTCGCTTTAAATATGAAGGAAGGGAAAAAAATGAAGCGATATTGTATTATTTCATTTTCAATGTTATCAATAGATATTTTAATGAAGATTTTCCAGGAATTTTCGAATTATTTCGGACTGTGAATATATATGTGACTGTATCACTGAACTGAGTTATGGACAAAGTGTCCAGCGTGTGATTGAATACGGGAGCTCCAGAAATATTTGCACGGATCGATCCACCCGAAAGGTGAAACTTACTACGTTCGTGCAAAGTGAATTTTTCACTTCAACCTGCTCGGGTCAATCGTCCTTACCGTTTCAAACGTTAGCAGGACAAAGGCCGTCTACCATTGTCAATGAAATATCTCTCGTCCAAATCCCCGGGAAGGAAGGGACCTCTGCAATTTCCGGCAGGCTAGTTTAACGATCGGGGATGCGTCGAGCAAGCGAACGTTCGAAAACGCCGAAATTGATAAGGACACCGGGATTCGTTACTAGTTTAAAGTAGACAGAAAATAAAAAGGATATAAATTTAATAAGTCCACGTTATATGAGAGAGCTCGAGAATTTTACGCAAGGAAATACGACACCAAACGTAGTTAAAGTGGGAGTTAGTTTCGATTCCCCCGCACATCGGGATGGATGCGGGGAGATAGAGATCCCTCGTAATACCCCCCCCCCCCCCCGCCCTTCCCGGCTCTGAAAGCCTCGTTTAATATTTATGATTTATTTCGGTTTAATTCGACGTGCAAGCGGGAGTGGGATTTGAATTCTTAATCATTTCATGGTGTGGCAGAATACACAGACAACGGGGGAAAGTCATGTCAAATATTTGAAGCTCTGGAGCGAATAAAAACAATCGAAAACATAGTATACGCTATTTTTAAACATCGTGTATGACAGTGAATTTGACTAATTTTCGGGAGTATTTCATAAATCACGAAAAAAAAAACTGATCGAAAGATTACCAATTCTGACGCTTATTCGACGATTATTATGAAGTCTTAAGATTTATGATGAATTCAACTGGCAGATGGTGTCAGAGCGGCAGAAGTACAAACTATTATTTCCATGCAAGAAATCACCAATTTATGAAACAATTCGGATGAACCGAGCATTAAGAGCTTCGGGAGAGAACAAAAACTGGGAAGATGTTCCATCTGTCAGTGTCCAAGGTTGTACACGCCCCTGCTCAAAGTTTATGCCATAAAACGAGATACAGAGGCGTGTGAAATATCGAGGGAGGAAAACTGTATGGGGTAAGAAAGTACCAAACGACCCGACATAATTACGAGAAGTAAGTTTCCCCATGAAATGATCACGATTCAAACATCTCTCGGTACTCGACATGTAGAGTTGTTCGCTAATGAACCATCCGTTCGTGGTTCTTCTAATTTTAGTTAAAATTCCGTTTGCCTAGGTGTTAATTTACGAACAGAGGTCGTGGTAAAGCAAGGTCACGAATAAAGTTAGATATGTGTACATTTGTTTAAGGGGCTATTAGAGTTTGACACTTTTGAGAAATCGATTATTTTTGTCATTTTTCGAAAGTATATACATGTAATATGGTTGTGTAAAAATTTCAAAACGATCAGCGCAATCTAAGTATATTTTTCAGCGTCCCTTACATGAGTACCTCAGTGCGCGTACCTGAGCGCCAAAAACTTTGAACGCGTTTTTCTCGAAATACCATTTTTGAAATTGGTCTCCACGAGATCTCAAAAACTACTTGACCGATCCTTATGAAATTTAAATCACATATTCTACATATATATTCCTAGAAATTAACGCTCTACGAAGTTAAAATTTTGATTTTAGATTATATTTTTAATATCTTTTTTGTACAAAAAACAGTGAAAAAAACGTGTTCTTTATTTTTTTCTGTTTTCATCCGCCATTTTGTTATTTATCGATAAAAATTAATATTCAAGCGTCATTACCTACCTGACGTTATACTTAATCTAACGCACTTTATTTTTTTGGTGTCAGACAAGCCGTTCCTGAGATATGATGGAGACTGTTTGCCTCCTACTTTTCGAGGCGCTTTGTTCAAGTGCAGTTTTTGCACATAAAAATGTAGTAAAATGAATAAAAAAAAATTTTGTATGTAAATAAAGACTAAATTTATCATCCCCAACAAGTTTTATTTCAATATTTTTAACAGCAAGCCTAGAAAAAATTCCCAAAAATAGCCTTTTTTTTAGCGTTCAAACTCTAATAGCGCCTTAATTCGTCAAACCGCAGTGACAGCCTTGCTCGAGGCAGATTCTTTGCGGGTCCAACCTTGAGAATTTTTAAGCGTCTGCCGTCTCAAAATTGGGTTACATTCTGTAATCAACACTTCTTTTCAAAGAATAAAAAATGAGGAAGAGAATAAAAGACAGACGGCTGACCGCCATAACGCTCCTAAACATTCTTTTGATGATTCTCTCAGTCGCATATAGCAACGGAATCATTAATGTTAAAGAGAAACAACAATAGCGTTGTTGCCATTCTCTTTGCTCCATACGCGAATAACAAAGTGAATGGACATAGCTCAATGATTTGAACTAAGTATCTATTGATATTCTAATTTCCTAAATTTTAAAATTTTCTAAAATTTCTATTCTAAATTTTTTTTAATCTTCATTCTATCACGATCCAACATGCAAGAATTGATTGCATCATTTTTCCATGAGGAATATTACATTGACAACACTAGCGATTGTTGTACTCAGTGATAAACGACCCAAGAGACAATTTTCGACAAAAGGATCGATGCGATGGAGCATTTGTGGATCCAAGACCTTGGCCAATCTTCGTCATTGTTCAAATAACAATGCACACGATATATAAACATACATACACATACATACAGGAAAAAGAGGGACACGATGGAGCGACCAAACCCCCAAAGTTCCTTCGTCACCCTTACACCCAACTTAGGAGTAGAATGGAGGGGATGCAATGGTGGAACGCGTTCGTTTCGCGAAGCGTGTCGGTCCCGCCGAATTACCCCTTGTATTAACTCGGGTAATTGAGATTTATTAATATAGAGACCGGTCGGTGGCCACGCACCGCTCGTTTCCTCTTCCTACCTATCTACTATAATAATACCAGGCACAGAAGAACAGGATCAGCAACCCCTGTCCAGTTCAGTACGACTATCCTTTCTCCTAACCGAGACACACTGCAAGGGCGGATTTCCACCTAATAATATTATATTATATCCCTCACCGGGAATTGGTGACCAGTGGAATTCTTGTAAATTGCCTCACCGCACGTGTTACATGATTATCAATCTTCATTCAGCAACAAACAGCATAGAGGGTTAATTAAAAAGACGTATATTGCACTTTTTAGTACGTCGACACCCCAAAAATCGGCCCGGTTCGCGCGGGGTTGAAAGCATGAAAATTTTGTTCGCAACAACTTTTATATCATGACGTAATTAGGAATTATTAACAGAGGTATTTGCTACATAAAAATAACCTCGAGGTTACTATAGTTATTATTCAGCAGCGTGTCTTGATAGTTGATGAATCAATTCGACTTTCGAAGGTCTTTTTATAGAAAAAAAATATAAAGTACGCGGAAGAGACTCAACTTTGAAGGTGAACATGTAAACGCAGAGATGAGCGTGGGAGAAGATGAAAGCAATACAAGGACGACGCACCAAATCGTTACCTCAACCAATTATTAGCGGGAATTAGGATTCATTTCAACGTGATAGCCATTACTTTCGCTGTCTTATTTTCAGGTAAAACAAGAAACATGCAAGCGGATCATTAATTACCTGGTGCGAGGTCACATTTTTAATGGAACACTAAGAATTAGATGGCGTGGTTATTTTTAGGTACGAATTAACTAAATTGGCTGAGAAAAAATTTAAGATCACAATGGCTAATGGCTTTGCTCTCGAGCATTTAACTAGTATGCAATCAACTTTATGCACATATTTACGTCTATAAATCAATGAAATGATTAATGAGAGTTTATACAAGGAAGAACGAATCTGGAGATCTAGAAAAGTGAATCACGTCGAGTTAACGAGAAGAGACTTGAGGACATTGAGGATCGTGATTTTCCCTCGTGGTTCAATCAAAGTCCAAAAATCTTAAGTCCTAGATCAAACACCAATGCGTATCTGCAGTTCTGAAAACGACCCTCTGCTGATGAAAACCTGCCCTCGCTGCGACGATCCGTCATCGAAACGTTTAATGAAAGTCTCTTTCGGTCGTGTTCCCTCTGTCTTGCTTCCTCTCTTACACGAGACCTGACATAATGGGACGATGGGCTTAAGACGCCACGGCCCAAAAGCGATATTAAATCCTCCTGCGGCTTAGTCTGTCGCAACTTCGATTTCTCACTTAACTGCTTTATAAGTCATCGCACATTCGACCCGTTATATCTTGGTACTTAAATAACCATATCGCAGTTCACCAATGATTAGATTTATTTTGTCTTGAATATTACAAAATTTACTACTCCTAGAAACATAATACATTCTCCAGATTTTTTTTTTTCATACGGTCCCCTGAAACACTTCATTGTCGAAAGCCCATATGGTTGTTGAGGATTTTTTATGTACAATTTTAAGAAAATTGCAACTCAATTGAGGAGGAAAAAAGGTTATAACCACTTTTTTATAATTGTATGGATTTTCTCTTGCAGAGGGATGGCGAGACTCCGTGCTGGCCGCCCCACGCCGATTGCTAGTGACTCTCGGAAGCCTCTCCAGGGACAGCTCACCATGCCCCGCTCCGGTGAGTAATTTACTTCTCTTGGCAAACAATCATAATTAATACACATTCATGAAAATCTCGCCAATGTTCTTGATGAATATATCTATGTGTATACTTATACCTAATACATAATTCTTCCTATATCTGGAAGAAGTAAAGTTTCGTGATATAATTTGGAAGTTTTGTAAAATAATTCTGGATTTTTTACCGTCCGTCATAGTGTATTTTCTGAAACAAGCGTTTTCTTCTTTTTCTACTTCCATTTCTCGTCTTTTTATACCCTCTCTTTCCTCGACTCTCCTTTTATAATAAGAAAGTTTTGTAAGATCGATCTGGCTTTGCGTTACCTCGCCCCACATCCTTTTGCACCCCCTCAGCCATCTCGTCTCATGGCCAGGCCCCGAAAAAGACCAAATCGTAGGGTATCCTCGGGGCACACGTGAGCCAGTCCTATGGCAATCCCTCGACAGTGAAATGTAAATCAAGCTCGACGTTTTTCGTCTTCTCTACGACCCTCTTTGCTTCATCCCTTTCCCCGCACCTTTTTCGAATTGCCAGTTGCAAGAACTCGACGCCTCGGGGTGAAATATGTAAATGACACGCAACGCGTCAGATACGATCTCGTTACTGCGATGAAATCGCTATAACGTGATGGAGGATCAAGGGCCTGTTTGGAATTAAGCCCGTACAGCGATAAGACTAGAGGGTTGGGAGGAACAAAAATTAGCCGACGAATTTTTTCCTCGTCATTTCGATCGCCATTTTAATATGACTTTTATCGATTTTGAGATTGTTCGTGAAGTTTTAGGATATAAAGACATCCGAAGTAAGTCAACATT
This sequence comes from Rhimphoctona megacephalus, assembly GCA_963989365.1. Classification (NCBI taxonomy): domain Eukaryota; kingdom Metazoa; phylum Arthropoda; class Insecta; order Hymenoptera; family Ichneumonidae; genus Rhimphoctona; species Rhimphoctona megacephalus. The sequence continues at coordinate 43,043,905 of OZ022414.1, forward strand.
TCTATTTAAAGGTGGGAACCATTTTAAACATACAACTGTCATTTGAATCGTAAACTGTGAATCGATCTAATAAATTCCATATTTTCGAATAGTGGCAAATCACGAAATTCATGTGGTTTCATGAACAAAAAATTTAAAAAAGCGAGTAGAACAAGACCATGAAGAAAAAAAAATATTTCATCGAGAGAGGGAACAACGATGGGCAGCCGTGACTCTGTAAGAGGAAACTACCTGTGGGGAAAACTTAAAGCTCTTCATGAAGCTGGGCTTCCCTTTTGCCTTTATTTTTCTCCAAGTGTTGGTCTGTTGAAAGAGTCGTAACTTTTCGAGATAGGAGAACGAGTGAGAGCACGTCGAGGGGGATCGTCTGGGCTTTTCGTGGAGCTTCACGCTGTGGCTTTTGCCACACTTCTTTAGGGATAAAAACGTTTCCTTCTTATACATCTACATATGTATATATTCACGTATATATATCTGGTGATAAATGTATGTATATTTCAACAAACTTGGGAAGCTGCAATTGTACTGTACTCATATTACTCTTGTGTCTGTGGCACCATCCTCGAATATTTTTTGGGGGTGGTTTTTCATGGCTAGGATAATACTACCCTCATATATATATATATATATGTGCGTTGTGTGTGTGTGTGTGTGTAAAAGAAGCCAACCCTGACCGAATATTCGCAGCTACGTGAACACTTTAATCCAAGTAGAGTATAGAGTGCTTCGCTCCTATAACTCGCATTCACAAAGTAACACGAAAGTCAAGAAGATGCTGTATCTGAGACGAGACCCATAAGAAAATTACTTTTGAAGGAGCAAAGGGTGTCCGCGTAGAAAAGAATGAGAAAAAAAAGAGCGCGACGGCAGAAAAGGAAATCTCATGGGAAATGGGTAGTCTTCTTCGTACACAGCATGTTGTCACTTCAGATATTGGTTTTATATTGGATCGTAGGCAGGGGTTAGGAGTATATAAGCTTTATATATTGAAAACTGCCTCAATTTGATGTCTCAACAGTTTTGGACAAAACTTCCAGTAGGAATACAGAAATTAATATTTTTATTAAATTACTCTTTAGGTTAATTCGTTATTTTCGATAGCGGCGAAAGTCCATCAGTCATGATGTTTACATATTGCGGCGTTTTCACAATCCCGAATTTTTTTAAAGAAATAAATGCTTTTTTTTGTAGACAAAAAAAATAGTAGCTTAATCTGACAGCAGCAACGATGTGGAGAAGGGATTCGGTTTTATTGATTTCTTGCCAGGTGAACCACGCCCTGCATTCGGTCAATTAAGAGACGGAATTATTTCGAGACGCACGGTGCACGAAAGTCGATATCCTTTTTATTTTTGTTTCGTAGAATTCTACTGAAAATAACATGGGGATATCTGGATGAAAAGTCGGGCATCGATAAAAAAGACTTTGAGGATTTCTACAAAAAGTTTACGTTTTTTACTCATATTTCAATTTAATTTGGTACAATAGATCTGGTTTCGCAGTGAATATTCATTAAAATCTTGACAGATTCGTATAAAGCTAAAATTTCTATACATTCGGGATTGGCTAGCACACAAATACGTACACATAGAATAGTAATAGGTCATAATAGTTGCTGAGTGTTGTGTAGTGAGAATATTCGTATAGCCGAAGATTTTTGCAACATCACGATGCTTTCATAAATTTGACGTTATCTCGACATCCGATAGCGGCTAATTTATTTATGAAGCCACGGTCATAGCGTGTTCTCTCGGCCCCTGCCACGTTGGACGTACCTTCGAGAATACCAGACTCGCTCCCGAATGAAGAAAAAAAAGAGACAAAAAAGGAGGAAAAAATACATCGAGTAAGGGGTCCCGGGACGATGAAGAGGGTTGGTCTACCCGAATGAGTCACGTGCCATCTGCCCCCGAACACCCCGACTCTATTATGACAGTGAACTATCTCATTTTTTTGTTATCATCCTCGCTGTTTTATGATAACAGCCGCATTGATCGACAGCCAGTTCGATTTTAAATTGAATAAGGGAACGCCATCACAATCGAATTAGTCTCAGCTCTTCAGAGTACTATATATTTATCAGTTTACATATAGAATATAGCGATTCAATCTTTCATAATGGATGATTACAGTTCTTGGACATTCTTGCATAGCAAAAATACACTACAATAAAAATACACTATTCGATACCCTGGAGTAGAGTTTTTCGTATACTTTTTCGATTTATTTCGAAAATTGAAAGTCACAGTTTCTAGTTAGATTAATTATCACCGAATATTACGATGTTACGTCAATTTGTAACATGGATATTAGTTTCTCTCAAATGAGGACAGTCGATTTACAATAATTGGAGAATAACCATTTTATAGAATTTGGATTCTATATTGACGATGAAATCTCACGAATTTCAATGCTTCGCTCATGGGAAAAAGATATCGATGCTTATTGATTTAAGCTCACAAACAACGACTTCAGTATCAATTAAATTTTACTTTTAAACAAGATGGATTTAAAAACTTCCCTATAATTTTACCTTCAAGGTACAGAGCAGGTTAAAAAAATTGGATCGATAGTCCTTTCGCTCACGCGAAAACCACGAAACTTCGTGAGAGGCCAACAGCGGGTTCTTTTTTCGTCTGACTTTGTTGAACGCAGTGAAAAATGGACCCTTGAAATATCCGGGTGGCAAAGGCACGCAATTCTCGTATGCATATATAATATATATATATATACGTATATATCGTCTCAAGTGCGTCCATACAAAGCTCGACCTACCTACTTCGATTTATAGTAGCGTACACGAAACGACGGCGTGTTGTAGAATTATTGCAACTCGGACCTGCGTGCAATACAGAATATAAGAACAAACGACGACCGGAGAGCCTTCGTTAAAACGCACGTGAACGAACTCAAGCAACGTAGAGCAACAAAACATGGAACCCCATGACTCGTGGCAAAACTCCTGGAAAACACGCCACACACGTCTCCCCAGTATCCATTAAGGAGCGATAGACCGATCCCAGACACGAGAACCTTTTGCCCTTTCGTCCGACTCAAGTACATCATCATTTTCCTCCTGTTACATTTTTATTGCAACATGAGCTATTTTTGCAAGTATAACGATCTATCTAAATATACAAATTTCACTGCGGCAGAGTCAGTGATTGCGAGAAATTATTTTTTAACATTCGGACTTGATATAATAAAAATAAAGTGAATATTGTAATTAAATAACTCGCATGAATTCCGTTGAAAATGCCTACACTTCTATTCTCTAAACTAATGCAATGAAATGATTCGAAAAAACGAATTCACAGGATCCACAGAACTGCTTATTTGTCCTAGGTGAAAAAGTTAATTAAACTCTACATTATGAATCTGAATAATGGGCTACAAGAAGTAGAAATTGCTAACCCCTAAAAATGTTGAAGAACAAAATCGGTGACGTGTATGACGAGTCGAAATGATAGGGCAAATGCTTCGATTCCCTTGGGCAACTCCATTTCCGATAATAAGCATGATCAAGGCGCAGTCCTGTTTGTACATGCGCATGATGAATATGTGGAGAAGAGAAATTTGGGTGGTTGAGCATTAGACTTTCAATGGTGTACATCAGCAGGAACTATACAGAAAAGCTCGTTTGACTTCAAAGCGGGTCCGAGTGTCGCTAACTAAACTCTCGGGGCTCTCTTCTCGCCCCTTTTTCCTCCCTCTTCTGGTAAGTCACATTTCACCTAAACGGAGTTCTTACTATGCCCATAAGCTACGTGTACGGGTGGATGTAGGCAAAAGTTTGCCTTTTCCAATCCGAGTCCATTTCGTGATTAAGTGTAAACTTGTGAAGCTGCCGTCGAGTAAATACTACACTGCGTAGTAGGATATATATTTACCGTATCGCCGAGTCAGAATGCTATATCAATATATATATATATATATATATATATATATATATATATATATATATGTAAACATATATATTAACTAGGGGTAAATAAACTCGGGACACGGTTTAGTATACCCTCGCGAAGCGTCCCAGGACCATCGGAAGCAGCAAAACCAGCAACAGTCTGCACCTAATACCGTACGATCAACCCTTCAAGAATAAAAGGGCGTACGTTCCATAAATTTTTCACGCAGCTTCGAGAGACTCTCACCACTTTGTTAGGCAGCATCCAATCGTGGTATTTCGTGATGTAGGTATTTGCCTGAAAGCTTTTTCTCTCTACTATTTGCAAAAAAGACGAGTACCAACGACTCAATGATGCTGCAACTCTTTTCAACTCGAGTTCATTCATTCTCCTCATTGACGGCGCTCATGTGACTTACATTATTTTTATATCGCCTCGGATCGATATTAATGCAAAAAGGGTAATAGAATTCGGCTACATTTTTATTTTTATATTCATCTTTGATGAAAGGTATCTATAGAAATATCGTGAATGGAATGAAAATGAATAGGTTTAGGTGCCACTTGTTTCTCGTAAAAATAATTGTTTAGAAGTTGCTTTATCGCTGATTTAGCGGATCCAAGTTCAATGAAAAGTTCAGTCAAAAGAAGTGTGAGGTTTCGATTGAGTTTCAGAATTTTCAAATTCGTCTAGTCCTCGTATATATATAGCTCAATTCACCCGAAAGGTGTGCGTAACTCCATTCAATTCTACAACAAAGTCGATTTAAGTGCAAGACGAAGGATCAGAAATTCGGTGAAGAAGCTGAGAAAAGTAGATAGCTGGAAAGGCTGAAAGTTTGCTTTGAGCAAAAAAAGTCATCAGGATTGGCGTGGAATAGAAACTGAAAATGTAGAGTGTTGTTGGATCGTAAGAAAAATAAACAGTGAGCGAGAGGATAAAAAGGAAAGAAACTGTAGACTCTCGGCTGTTGGTATCGAGTTTCTAATGGCGTAAGTCAAGCCATGTTGCATGGGTTCATGGGGCATGGAAGGGACCGTAAAAACGTATGCCAAGGGTAATCGAAGGGAAGGAAAAGACCGAGGGCTGGAAAAAGAGAGAGAGAGAGAGAGAGAGAGACAAAGAAATCAGACGAGAAGCAAAGCTTCCCTGCACGCTTTATTATGGGTGTGCATGTTCCTATACAAGCGTATACTTCTTTCGTACCCTTAATTGCACCGTCGAATTACTATCTCACTTCAGAAAGGGAGAATTTACTGGAAAGTTTATTGTTTTCCGTTGATGCTTTGAGAGGCTTGTATGGTTGCTCAGAGCACGTGTTCGCTAGTTGTTTTCAGTGAGAAACTATCAAGTTCCAGGAAGTACTTTAACTGTCAGATTGTATAAATATATAGCCCTATGGTCCTCACTCTATTGGTCCATTGGTAAGAAATATATGAGATACGATATCGCAAATTTGTTTCTTTTTCCTCCATTAGCGTTATTGCCACGGGAGAGTTAACGAGTTTTATCACGCTCACTGAAAAGAATCTCTCGAGTGCCATACACAGTTCCGAATCATGATCAAGCTCCTGATGAGGGACCATCACGCTCCCTGAATCTACATTAGCTGAAGAGACATAGGAATGGGAGACGAAAGAGCCCTGAAAAAGAAACGTTTGTGGAGAATGGACCGAGCCTCGGGGCCAGAAAAGCTATCTGCATATGGCGGTTCTCTTTTGTCCGCGGAGTCCAAACCTTTCAGTTGCATCTTTGCCGCCTCAAGGTCGTGCAAAAACGTTACGTGCTATTGTACGCATTCGTTTCCCTCCCCCTCTCCCACCCTCTCTCTCTTTCTCTCTCTTTGGTAATTAGAACAAATTCGAGACATATTATTGTAATCATTCTCCACGCGGGTTCTCGCTACGAAAGGATCCTATTCGTAAAGCACTTGCTAAATATAAGTGATGTATCGAAGAGTAAATGTCACTCTCCTATAACTCTTCCCAGCCGTTAAACATCACTTGCGAAATATATATTTTGTAGAATCTTAGCGGCTTAGATTTAAGAAGACACACATCTACGGATAAGATTGTGAATAATTGTTTCAGTGATCTAGAGCATGTTGTAATACTTGGTTTTCTGTCCAGGTTACTGGCTAAGAACCAACCACCTCCGCACCTTGTTCATTCATTAATTATTATTCACAACGCAAATGTGTCAGGTATAACGTAATAGCTCCAACGATTTATTATCCACGTGTCTCCGTCCGTAAATCTTGATGCTCAAGTGTCTGACCTATTTATCGTTGAATAGCAGAAAAATTATGTTTTCAAATGAATATACGGAAATTGGGTGAACAGATTTCAAGCTTGTGAAAAGAAATCTTGCTTTTGACAGTTTGCTGATGCGATAAAATATTTTTCATTACCAATTTTTTTTCCTTCATCATTCCATTGTTCCGTTAGTCTTTGATACATCCAGTTTGGCACATACGATTGCTTGTCATGTACTTAAACATGTAAGGCCATCTCATTTTCCCCTTAGGCTAAAGATTGTTCCAAATACTTCAAAAAAATCACTTACGGACTATTCCTTCGATAAATATTGAAACTTATATACATACAAACACATCTCGTGTTTGTGTGTATATGTGCGTTCGATTACCTTGGGAAACGCAATAGCAACAAACAGGCCGCGAAGAGGTCGGGTGAGTGGGCGAATGACGAGAGTTAATTACAGACGCGGTGATGAGAAATAGCTCATCGCCGCAGACACTTCAATCTCTTCATCTTCCTATATGTATGTGCACGCACACTGAATCGGTACACGAGTGAAGGTCTCCCGGATATTAGGTATGTAAGCGATTCGGATGACACGTTATCGAAAAGATTTTCAGACATAACCGTGCAATATCCATCAGCTTGACATAATGTAACAACGTCCGGAAAATGGATCAACGATCAAAAAGAAGATAAATGTGGAAAAATAATATTTTTCAATAATTTTATAAAATAGAAAATCTCAATTGACAAACTTATCATCCCCCTGCTGAACGAATAATGGTTGAAAAACTGCAGTAAAAATCATAGGAACGAAAGGATAAAACGAACTCCTTAAGATTATTATGTAACTATTTTTAATTGTGATTATTAACAAAAAGTTCGAAAACAAAATTATATATTTTACATTCTCTCCACGTTTCAGTGTATGGCAATATTGCTTCAAGTGAAATTTTATTTCAAATTAACGTAATAATTATTTTTGTACTGAGAATCTGTCCGTACTCAATAATTAGTGCAATCCTCAAATTCCAGCCATTAAAATGTTTAATCACAAACTCGAAACATATCGAATTACGAACATGCGTAGGAATATAGCAATCTTCATTATTGGTGCCTTACAAATGAGGCATGAAAACGATACTGACGGAAATTTGGAGAGCAACCCAGTATTGCATCGAAACTGACCCTCACTTGTGTTTCATCGTAAGGATTCTTGTTCCTGTATGTTTAGGAATACATAGATAGAGAGAGAGAAAGAGAGATGTGATGTGATGTGATTTTATTATTACACCCTAGTCCAGTCGAATTATTAGGCAAACAAAGAAACTTACAGATAACAAAATCATTTTTTGTAAGCTATCTAATTGTATTTATAAAATTTTCTTGACCCATAACAAATGTATTATAGTAGATTTACATGTATATCACTTAAGAACTAGAGAAAAATAATGATCAATGTATACAAAAATAATCAAACTCGAGTCTCCGTTTCACGCAGTATATTCATCAGGTGTTAAAAGTTTGTTTACAAATATTTTTCCATTGATAATTCCACCAAATACTTCTTGTATTGTGAGATTCCGCTTGATACGTTTAACATTTATTACTGCATCTCTAACTGCAGGTGAGGTGCAGTAACCACTAGTGCAGTAACCACTAAGAAAATTTTTCGCTACCACGCAGAGCCTTGTTGGGATACTGTATCGTTAGAATCGCTGTTCACAGTTCTTTTTTTTCATAACTCATACATTCAAGATATGGCTCGCAAACTCTGGTATTACGAAGGTCTCAAAAACACGAATAACCATGCTCTTCGGGGTTTCTGGTAATTCCATAGGTAGGCCGGCGATTACGGTTTTACCTGTAAGTGAGCTCGAGGATGCAAGAAGAGGAGATGTAAAATACGCGAATTTAGCTCTTTAAGATCCTGGATCTTTTGAAGTAATCATTAAAATCATTTGAAAATTCTAAATTCTCAATTTTTATATAACTTGTGAAGAAACCTTTTCAACTAATTTTGGGATTCTTGCGCGCGTAGTATTAATTGTTTTTATGGCGTTGCGCAGTTCCTTTGCAAAGGTCGTGAACTTCGCATCCGAAAAAGTATGAAGAGCAGAGAATTTAGCGTTAGACTTTGTGAGCATCTGAACTATTGTCTCCAGAGAGGCTCCCATCGAGGCTGGGGTTGTATCGAGCAAGAAACTATTGTTGTTTGCAGTCGAATATGAATTATTCATAGCTGACAGCCCGAGTCGATAACAAACGTTCGCTATCAAATATGATAAAGGACTTGACACACAGCCGGGATGAAAAGCGAGAAGATTGGTTTACCACGATTTATTCCCACGGACTGTAAGCTTATTATATATTATCGATCTCATAGCAGTGAGGTGCCGGTTATCGTTAGTGAACTCGCCGGTGCGGATGGGCACTATGTATTGCCACAGTAGCTTGTACAGAAGAGTAGAGTGATTTACAGAGCAGGTATCGATTTGGTGATCAAAGGTACAATGGCTCAAGACAGTTGTTGTAGTCAGCGCATTGAGATAGTCACCGACTTGGGCGATCATAAGCAAAGCGTGATAGTAGAGGTGTGGACAGTAAAGTAAACTGATACTCGCACGATAACGACTCCTGATGGTGAGAGCGGAAAGCTCTTGAGCAGTTTGGAGATGCCTTGCCATTGAAGATTTTCAGAGCTCCCAATAAAAATTCCATCAGACAATTTTGGTAATTATGCACGGAGAGAAATATTTCAGAATATTTGTAAGATGTTCCGGCAAAAATTTAACGATTAAACGAACTTACTTGTATGTGAAGTTCAATCGTAATTGTATGCAACGCCTCTTCCGAAGAGATCACATGATAGTAACCTCACCCGCATGCCATATTCACCACAAGGATTTTTTAAAGTAAAACAAAATACGCCTAATTACTGCCACCTCGCCGCTCCCTGAATACGATGCTTAATTTTCTTCAAAGTACTGCCGTAATCTTGGGAATTAGGGAAATCTATTTATGGATTTTTTAGGGGGGACGGTGATCTCTTCGGAAGAGGCGCTACATACAATTACGATTGAACTTCACATACAAGTAAGTTCGTTTAATCATTAAATTGCATTTTGCGCCTCTTCCTCAAGATCACATGGTAGATGTTCAAAGTACTCTTACGGCCGTTACGTGTTTATTTTATTATGTTTAATTTCTTCTTTATTTGATTAACGATAAAAATAAAAGGTTTTCACAATTTGATAATTGTTCTCGCAAACGTATCTTTCTTTTGAGAAACCGTAAGATTATAAAACTTGGCAAAGGTTTCTGAAGTTTCTGTCCAACCTGCTATTTCTTTGAATGATGTCAATGGAAACCCCGCTTCTTTTTACCACTAAGATGGAAGCATGACGCGTGCTATACGTCGAAAATATGTTTGTTTCGATCCCAGCCTTGTTAAGTGTCGATTTTATCTAGCGACTTAAAGTTTGGGTTGATGCAACTTTATGAGGTTTCTTGAACGATATGAATAGAGATGTACAATTGTTTCTAAGTGCTTGAGTCCGCTGGATGTATAATTGGAATATGGATCCTACACATAAGTTTTTATTCTCGGGATAAAGGGGAATTATTAGTGTTGATTGTTTCCTCCTTGGTCCTGATGTTTTTATTCTCGCTGGGATTTTAATTTCAATCGTCTCTTGCCTTTCTTCGATATTCCGTATGTCAATCAATGATAACGTTTGGAGTCTTTGTCCTGTTATTAAGGCGAGCGAGGTAACAAGTTTCCGCGAAAGTGCTTCAAGATTTAGTTTCTCATTTGATGGATCTTTGTTGAAAAAGTCTATGACTATTTTTGGATCCCATGTCGAATCATACTTTGGCTTAGAAGGACGCGATTTCGGGATGCCTCTACAAAATTTTTTCATTCTGTCATCTTGATCAACTTTTGGACCCATTAAGAACGCTAAGGCAGAACGGTATTAATTAATGGTACCATAGGACGCTCCGTTTTGAAATTCTTTTGTCAAAAACCTCAAAATATTTGCAATGCAATTTGTTTTGAAATTCTTTTGTCAAAAACCTCAAAATATTTGCAATGCAGCTTTTGAAAACCTCAACTTTGTTTTCTTGACAATATATCCACCACTTTTTAAAAGCTGTTCCATATTGCCTTAAAGATGATTCAGTCAAAGCTGAAATTGCGACATCTAATGATTCCGCAGGCATCCCCTTTATGGAAAAAATTCAAGTATTCCCTTTATAGTAAAAGCTTGCCGGATAATATTGTGGCCACCAGGGTGAGGTTCTTCCATAACGGATGAGGTTGTCTATTTGAAAGGAGTAAGAGATCAATTTTCATTTTGAAAAAGATGGGCTTTGCATCGTTCAAAGATGTGAGAAACGAAAACCAAGCTTATGATGGCTAATTAGGGACAATTACTATTCCTTTAGATTTCTCTGAACAAATCTTCCTTAATATCTTTAACACAAGCGAAAAAGGAGGAAATGCATAAAAATAATAATTTCTCCAATCAATTGTGAATGTGTCTACAGTTACTAAACCTGGATCTTTTCTCCAGGATACGTATTTCTTACACTTCGTATTTGGTCCACTAGCAAAAAGATCGATTTCTGGAGTTCGAAAAAATTGGCAAATTTTTTCGAATGCTTCCTTAGATAATTCAGATTCTATTTCAGATTCTTGTTCTCTTGATTCCGCATTAGCTATTGTATTTTCTTCTGATCATATATAGGATGCAAAAATCCACAAATATCTTTGTTCACACCACATCCAAATCTCTTTGGCGAGTTTACTCAGTTTCCTGAATCTCGTACCACCCATTCTGTTAATATACGCGATTGCTGTGGTGTTATCGATTCTCAACAAGATATTACAGTCCCTTAACTCTTTCGTGAAACATTTTAGTCCGAAAAAAGCAGCGAGCAACTCTAAATAGTTAATATGATAACTTCGTTCTGTACTATTCCAATGACCATGGATGCTTTCGTTATTGCAGCCTACTCCCCAGCCTGACTGGAAAGCATCTGAAAATATTTCTATTACATACTTTTTTTCTTCGTTAATTACAAAGCCTAAATTCAACAATAATTTATATGTCTCATCACAATTTTTAATACATTCTGCATAAGAATTTCCGATCAGCACTAAATCGTCTAATTATACTACCCTTCTGTCGTCAATGGTTTACTAAAGTAAACCATTGACGTAACCCTTCTGTCGTCGGTTAAGTAACCCTTCTGTCGTCAATGGTTTACTAAAGGGTGCATTAATTTTGTAAATACGTATGGAGCAATGTTTAACCCAAATGGTAAACAACAGAATTCAAAGCGTTCCCTTTGGAAAATAAATCGAAGATATTTTCTACTAGCTTTTTGATTGGTACTACGTAATACGCGACTTTCAAATCAATCGAAATCATGAAAGAATCTTTTCTTAACAAATCTCTAGCTATTCGAATGTCTTCTAATTTAAAATGTTCTGTTTTTATAGATTCATTCAATTTTTCCAGATTTAGAATAAACCGAAAAGTACTATTTGATTTTGCGCTTAGAAAAATTGAAGATATGAATTCTCCGTTAGATTTTTCACACCTTTGAATTGCCGCTTTTTCTAATAACTCATTAATGTACTGAGATATATGTAATGATTCTGACAATGATCAATTTTGCTCCCTTGGAGAACATTCTTGGTACAATTTTTTGTTAAAAACTAATCTTAATCCCGAAATCTAGTTTAAGATGACCGTGTCGGTAGTAATCTTTTCCCACATTTGATGGAATTGAATTAACCGACCTGCTATTTTACTTACGGGATTTATTAGCGTTTTTCCCGGAGTACCGATCGCTCTTCGAATTGGTCTTTCTGTATCTCACAAATTTCTGACCCGACGATTTGTTCTGTCCGCTCGTTGTTGTAGGTCTTTGTTTCTGAATTTGTGGATGATACAGACTCTTGAAGTTTTTTGTACTCGAAAATGTTGTTTTATTTGGTGGAATTTTCTTTAATTTTTTAGATGAACGTTCTAAAGTTTTTGCAGTCTTTATGTTTTCCTTTAACTGTTTTCCAAACAACCATTCATCCACGATTGTCGCGTTAAGTGTTTCCTTGATTGAAGAATTGAGATTCGGTAAAATCAATGTCTTTCTTGTCAAAGTCTCTTCCCGCTGGAGATGTACTAACAGTCTCCCTACATCGCTTAATTTTTCGATTAGGGATAATCTCTCCATTGTCTTGTCTTCTAACATTTCCGAAAGAACTATCCCCAGAACGGCCAAACAAACTGCAATCTTCGACTGTTTATTGACTAAACGAGTGTCTCTATTCAAAACTGGCTCTTGCAATATAACTTTTACTTCTGGGTTCAGTTTTAGTGGATTAATGAATGTACAATTTTGAGGTACCTCGTATTTTTTCAAAAGAGAATCTTCTTTCTTTTGGAAGACTAACCTTGAAGAGGTCTGTCCACCTTACCACTATTTCATCCAAAATAGACACCCCGAGAGGTTTTTCACACATAACTCTCTATCCGATAATTTCTAGGATTTTATCATCCAAACGTTTCGGTATAGGTTGATCCTTAACCTCAAGAATCTCAGTCGAAACCATGGGTGACTCCAAATTCGAATCGCTGTGGGCCTCTAATTCACAATTTGGAGTATCCGACACTAATGAGTTTTCTTGTGTTGAGAGTTCTGTTTCCCCGCGATCATGCTTCCATGAAGAGGTAGACGAACTCGCTCCAACCTCACTGTATTTATCATCTATAACGAAAAACGATTTTCCTTTTTTTTTTTACGACATACGAGTGGACCTGGCCTAACGTTTGACTTATACATCTTGCCCGTAATATAGTGAATTTGTAGTCGATTTTAATGTTATTGCTTTTTGTCTTGGACCTGATCCGACACGTATCGGCCTATCCTCCACATATGACAGGTCATTTTTTCCGTATCGAAAGAAAACCCAAAGTAACAAGCTGCCCCGGACCTAATCCGGTATGTCATAGGTCAAACCTGAACATTTGGCCAATCTTGGTATACAAAATCTTTTGCACTTTTTATCGTCATTCTCGGACCTAGCCTCATATCGACTGAAACAAAAAATAAATGTTCGCGTCACGAATTATTTTTTCCCAGATTAATTTGTTCTGCTCCTCCATTTTCCTCTCCAGACGTTTAAACTTTTTTCGCCAATGGCTATCCTTTCCATCTTCCTCCGAACTCGAACTTCGATGACGATGTTTTCTTCCCATTTTTTACTCACAAATTTTTTGTCGAAAATGAACACGATGTGGCTTATATGGCACAAGGATAAAGAATGAAGCATCGTATTGAGGGAGCGGCGAGGTGGCAGTGATTAGGCGTATTTTGTTTTACTTTAAAAAATCCTTGTGGTGAATATGGCATGCGGGTGGGGTTACTATCATGTGATCTCGAGGAAGAGGCGCAAAATACAATTACCGTGTTTTCCAATTATGTGCACGCGATCGTCAGGCACAATAAAAAATGTGTACAGTACGTATGAATTTCACCAAAAAACGAGATTGAAATGGATGCTGTCAGTACGATAAAAATTAGTATCCTGGCACTGTAAAATTTCATGGGATAATTGCCAATTTTTGTTTGCTTGAACATGAATTTCCCTAATGCTCATTTATCAGTTTTATTCCTCATAATGATAGTATTATTATAATTATGGTAATAAGAAAATAATGAATTAATGATTATTCATCAATTAATAATCCATTCATCCAATAATTTTTTTTTTTATTTAATAAATAAATCATCAATTAGATCAAACGCTTTTAATTTTTTTAGTCCGTCTTCATCGGTTAAATTGACAATTTGCACTTGAAGGAGAACAGTCTCCGAAACTACTAAATTTACCGTTTCTTTCCATCCAAATAATTCTTCTTCCCTTTTTAGTATCAAAAAAATTGTAAAAGGTTAAGGTAGTTCCCCTGCCACAACCTCAACCAAAAGTTACATACTGTGTGTGCGTTACATATGTGTGTAAAAGGTCGATAATTCGTAGTAAATAAATTCAAAAAGCACACAATATTGACTCGGTACTAATAGTTAATATGACAGATATCATCTACTGTCGTAAAATTTATTCTATAAGTGTTTTTGATCTGACATTGCGAGTAAACTTTTTATCGGAACTGTCCGGGCTATGCCCCAATACACAAAAAAGGTTATATCTCTCGCGCTCACGCTCGTTTATTTGTAGAATATGTCGCATAAGGCCAAAACCGTAGTACTTCTCCAGGTTATATCTTTTGAACTAGATAGTAAATCATCTTGATCTTTTTTCACAATATTCGTGATATCCTGCTCTTGCTTCTCCTCGTTTTTCATCAACTTCTTGATTTTAGTTCTGACGGTAGAATTAATAACGTACTGTTTGCCCATGCATGGCCCATATGTTACGTGTTAATTAAGCCAACTTCAAGTATAAATATCTGGGGTTCGGGACGGTAAAACTTGTTAAAATTGCACAGATTTTTGAATAAAAATAATAAAATTAGACGACAGGGCCTGGCCTATTCGTTTTATGCAATAACAAAAGATGGAGCTTGAACCAAAAATACCAAACAGCAAGTTAAAAATTGCCTTGCAGTGTGATAAAATTTATAATCTACGCCTAATTTACGTCGTGTTAAGGTAGTTCTCCCACAGGATCGTTGAATTAAGAAATGGTTGAAATTTGGCATACGTGTTATTTAATACGTTATTCAAAAATCTGTGCAATTTTAACAAGTTTTACCATCCCGAACCCGAGATATTTATACTTGAAGTTGGCTCGATTAACACGTAACATATGGGCCATGCATGGGTAAACAGTACGTTATTAATTCTACCATCAGAACTAAAATCAAGAAATTGATGAAAAACGAGGAGGCGCAAGAGCAGGATATCACGAATATTGTGAAAAAACATGAAGATGATTTACCATCTAGTTTAAAAGGTATAACCTCGAGAAGTACTACGATTTTGGCCTTATACGACATATTCTACAAACAAACGAGCGCGAGGGCGAGAGATGTAACCTTTTTTGTGTATTGGGGCATAGCCCGCACAGTTCCGGCAAAAAGTTTACTCGCAATGTCAGATAAAAAACACTTACAGAATAAATTTTATGACAGTAGATGATATCTGTCGTATTATCTATTCGTACCGAGTCAATATTGTGTGCTTTTTAAATTTATTTACTACGAATTATCAACCCTTTACACAGATATGTAACGCACATACGGTGTGTAACTTTTGGTTGAGTTTGTCGCAGGGGAACTACCTTAAACAGCAGCAATTTTTTTTAATAGAACTTTTTATAGTGCTGTTTCGGAAATTAGACTGTATCGTATTACAAAAAATCATAGGTTTATTTGAAATACTGCGATACTGATTCGAATCTTTATTTTTTTTTCGATAAATCCTCCCAAAAATTTTATTTGCGTACAGTTTGTACTGCAGAGCACCGTAATTTTTGTGGTATTTTTCTCTCCATGTGCAGCTTGCACCAGATAGCGTTCTGATACATTCAGTAAAAGTGCAGAAGTGCAGAATGAGAGAGAGAGGAACGGTGAGTACATGTCGAGGCAAAAGAGTCGAGTGTCTCGGCACGCGGCGCGGGCTCAAGTTCTCGGTCGGCCTCATTAGAAACGCGAGGTGGGTGCGCGAATGAGAGAGAATGTTTTGTGGAGGTATGAGGGGAATCCCCTGATTTTCGAGCACGAAACCAGGAGGATTGAAAGGAGGGAGCTCTCCAATTACTCGAGCGTGTGGCGGGTGTACTCGCGCGCGCGATTCTCGCGTGCGATTATCCCTTGCGCTCTTTTTCAACCCCTATATACCTATGTACATACACACACGCATATATGTACACGAATAAGGGTAAATAGATATACACAAAGGTCCTGGATGAGATCCCTCGTTCTAGGAGTCTACAACACTCTCAGCATTGTACGTTGAGGGACGAGACGTTCGCAGACGGCGAGCTTGCATCGCACCATAAAAAAAAAGTTTGCAGGCGGCCGCACACACAGTCTCGTATCACTGCGTGAGCGTACCTCACGCGAAAATCCGTAATTGCTTCGCGTCAATGGACAACCAACGTTGCGTTTGCCAATTTGTCGGGCAAAAGAAACGAATGCTTTTTTCTTCGAATGCAATTTATTGTGTAGCAACGACGGTGGAAAAACGTACGCGTAATCAATCGTGCGACGGTAAATCGACATAGCAAGAGAATAAATAACTTTTATTTTCCTACACACACACACAGTGTACAGGATTTTACGAATTTTTGGAGTAAGAATTTTTCGAAGATTGTGTGATGTAGAAATGTTGTCCAGTGAATTCTCATTTTATCTATGAAATATTAATTCTATATAATTTATTATTCAAATATGCACTACCGGTAAAAAGTTTCCTGACAAGATTGCAAAAATGTCTTGGAGCCATTTTTTATGCCATTTGGCCGGCAGTGTACATAATTAAATTTAGTTAACGGCATTTGAAAAGAGATGAATTCAGTTTCATTTCGCTCTTTCTGAAAATATTTTACGATATTTTTCACATCGGGTACATTCTTTTGAATATGAAAGTTTTTCACCGTTTTTTTACCTCTATAGTTGGGCCGGGTTTTTAAAAGGAATTTCTTCAATGAGTTTCTACAACCGGAATGTTAAACAGGGCAGCTTGAGCTTCAATTTGACTTTTTTTTTAAGTTTTGTACGATTTTATCTTTAAAAAAATATCTTTAAAAAAATTCACCGTATTTGCAAATAAAAATACAACTTTTTCCCCTCTTGATATTTTATCACAGACCTAACAGATCTCAAATTACAGCAATCAATTTATCAGAGTCTTAACCGAACATTAGTTGAAAAAAAAGATTCGAAAAAAAATTCTAGTGAATTCAACGGAAACAGATGCAGCTTTCTACTCTTCTAAGATTTTCTTTTAAGCCTCGTGCTATGCGGCATTTTTTGAATTTTGCCGGTTTTCCCCAAAAACGGAATAACTATACGTAAATAAAATCGAAAATTCCTTCTGAAAACGCAGTCCAACTACAGAAGTAAGAAAAAGGTGAAAAACGTTAGTGTTCAAAATAATGTACCAGATGTAAAAAATATCGTAGAAAACGTTCATAAAAAGCAAAATGAAGCTGAATCTCTCCCCCCCTGTTTTAAATACCGTCAACTAAATTTGCATGTAAACACTGCTGGCGAAATGACATTAAAAATAGCTCGGAGACATTTTTGAAATTTTGTCCGGAAACTTTTCGTCGGTAGTGTATATTCAATCAAAACTTGAAATATTCACGGGCGAAAGTTAAAACAAGAAATTCGTTGGAGTTCCATGAAAATGGCATTCGCAAGCTTGGCTCAATTTTCGACGATTTCGAGATTCTAGAACTTCCTTAAACGACCCTTTGTACTCGAAGAAAAGCCAGGAGAGAAGAAAAAACAACTTAGGCTCGCATCCCCATAGAGACTTGAGCTGTGAAAACAGCGTTTCACAACGAAGAGACTCTCGATCTCGTTGGACTACCTAACGGCAAAAGCATGGCGAGGATTTTCCCGTGGGAATACTCCCTCCGCTGTTGCTCCAAGAATGAGACCGAATGATAGTGTCTCTTTCTCTCTCTCTCTCTATCTCTTTTTCTCTGTAGCGCTATAAGTCGGTTATACGGAATGAAAAAGAAATCGAATCAGGCTTGAGCACAAACGATCCTGACGAGCGTATACTTTCGGAAGAAGAAAAATTCTCTGGCTCTTCGATGTTGACATATATTTTTACGTATCATAAATATACACTAAAGGAATTACCTTTAAAAGAGTCCCGTGAAAATCATAGAAACCAAGAGAAAATACGACATTTTTAGGGTGACTAAAGAACTAAATTCAAATTTTAATGAATTTGAAATAAAAACTCTCCTTTAATCCAAAAAATATATCCGCACTGACTATTAAATTTTAATGTTCAATAAGATATTTGGAACATGAATTTTGAAATTTAGTAAACATACACATTAACGCACGCACACGCAAATGGAAAATATACTCTATTCTATAGTTATACAAAATTTAAGAAGCAAACGCTGCATTTGTAAAAAAAATGTCACTACATATTCCAATTTTTATCAAGGGTAACGCAGAAAGTTTTCTAACAGCTACATTCCGAGCTTGATTTTTTACAAAAAACTTATAACCCTTCGATAAAGTGGTGATTAAGAATGAGTTTGATCATTTTATTGAACACACAATATTTAAGCCAATGGTAATTTTTTGTGAATAGATGTAATGTGCTTAAAGAGTTAAAGAGAAAGAGAGAAAGGGAGAAACAGGTAGAGAGGGTACTTCTTATCGATGCAAAAGAGCTCGAAGGGTCGTAGCAATTAAGAGATAACAAGGTTTCCCCTCGGTACCCCTCCAATTAGTGACACTCTGACCCAACCCACTTCCGACGGTATACATATACTATCCTATAGGCAATACTGACTTAACATCTGAGTGAACATGTTGAAGAGAGATGGCTAGGAATATACTATGTATATATATGTATTCAGACACAAAGAACAACATTTATATATGTATAGGGAAAGTAGAAGAGGGAAAAAGACATATATAGTTAAAGGAGACCATGTCAACGTTTTCTCTTCCGCGCCACGTGCAACCACCGAACAAGCCAAAGCTTTCCACCCTCTCTTTGCTCTTCGTTCTGCACAACCCTCGAATTCTCTTTCTCCTTTTCGCTCTTCTATACCTCGGCAGAACGTTATCCTTGAGCTTTTGCACGACCGTGTTTGCATACCATTCTGCAGATCCCCGCAGGGAATTATCACGGGTAAAATCGCGAGGTGACGGTGTACCAATGGAAAAGATACACATCGGAAATGTAAATATGACGCATATATGCAAATGGAATGTATCACTATTTTGGTCTATCGCGATGAAACATACATGGAATTTATAGTTGGTCACAAATATTTGCCCATGTAGTAAATCGTGTATACACCGATGGGTCATGTTATTTATAGTATTTTTTTTTTTCATGTCAGCCAGATAAAAGAGTTTTATGAAATTGGTTGAAGTCATCCTCATCACCTCGAGTAAATTCACAGAATTTGTAAACACATACGATTCGATTGGATGAGTTCCAACGAAAATAATCCACTGAATATCGAACGTCACAATCCGCTGCTTTATTCCACAAGAGAGGTTGTAAAATGATACTTTAATAATGATGGCAGGAACGAGAAGGTTAAGGATAAATATCTGTGAGATCCTCGCAGCTGTGTTGCTTTCATGATGCAACCCTCCTCAGCTATCCCTCGTGAGAGAATAGAGTGTCAAGTGTAGAGTATAGTTTTTCACGTTCTTCAGTCAAGAGGCTTTTGACACTGACCCACGAAATACAAACTGGACACTCACGCGTATGTACATCTGACTGCGAAACTCCAATTTCAGGTCCGTTTTTTTCAATCAATAATATTGTTAATTTAGCAGAGGGCTCAATTCAGAGAGGGCAACATGGTGAACCAGGAATGAATCGCGATTCTTGACGAAGGGTGAACATTTCCCCTGTCATATTCTCTCATCGCGTTATTTTGAATTGAGTAAATCCGAATAGAGCAAACGAACCCACTCCGGATCGTCCCTGTCCAATTGATTATTATAGCAAGCAACGATCGCGATTTAAACAATAAACCAACACTCTATACATTTTTAATTGAATACACATCTAAATCAGTATTTAGATGTTCGAAAATGAAATAAACAAAATTATACACAAATCATGATACACGGTTGAAATTATACATTGTTAAGCCAAAAGTCGACAAATTATGTCTACACGGAGAGAATTACAACTGACAAATTACCGTTACAGCAATAGAAATGGGGGACAATCTTGAATTGTTCTGATTTTTACTAAGTAAAATGTAAATTTTCATGAAAAGAAAATAAAATTTGCTATATTATACAAGAAATTTTATTTTATTTTCATGATAATTTACATTTTGCACAGTAAAAATCACAAAAATTCAAGGTTTTTTTACTTTCTATTTCTGTGACGGTAATCCCCCCCCCCCCCCCCGTTTCTATTACTGTGACGGTAACTTTTCAGTTTTAATTCTCTCCGTGTAGCAAATATTTCAACTTCGAGTATTGACCAAATCCGTAAAAACGAATGCGTAATATTGAAAATTCTTCAGATTACGATCATGTGACAAGGATTGAGGATCCTGGCAGAAGGATAACGTAGATAGCGGCGTTAAAGCCTCGGGGGTCTGAGCGTGCACCAGGTCGTTAGTATCGAGTACGAGCGGTGCATATCAATGAGAACTGTTTCGGCACGCCGATGGGTGCTTTTGTAGTTATATATACATATGTATATATAATACATAGTAAAGAAATACGCGCTTGTGCGTGGGAGAACAGAGTAAAATCTCCTGGGAATCCGTACAGCCGGTTACAGGAGGCAAGACGTGAAGGAGTTTTCGGGAACTGCCAAGGGGGGCTGGAGTTGGTTGAGCTCTCCGGACTCGTACATTCGTCTATTCGGGGATTGTACTGACTCATGCCGCCCGAGATAATCGAACTCGTTACCTCTCCCTCTGGCAAAGGATTCGTTTCGTGCTTTGAATCGTGATTCGTAAACGTTATACCGTTCATTCTTTATTACTTGCAACGTCAAATAGTCGCGCGTCAAATCCACTGGAATGTCGCGAAGTAGCTTTGTTCAAATGTTTTCATTAATCGGGACTTTTCAAGCTGAATCAATGCCGGTCAAACCAATGAAAACCTCCATTTTGTCTCCAAACTTTGTCAACCCTTATCACTTTTTATCAACCATTCTCAGAAAGAAATTTAACGGAGTATGTTAAACATGAACTGGCGTAAAGTCCAAAAATGTACGATGATTTTATAAACTCGCATCTAACTCGATGGTCCGAACGAACGAGATCCACTATCCTCACCATACACCGTTCGAGAATGAATATACGAGGGTCAGGGCCACGGTCCTGACTGCCACGCGAATCCTGTATATACGCAACGGGTCGCAACGCTGATCTTGTTAAAGTCCTGGACTCTCGTGGCAAAGGGGATTCTGACCAACGAACCGTGTGGCGTTGCCCCTAGGGTTTCCTTTCCAGCCTCATCCTCATCGGCTACCCCAAGTAACGCTTCGTTTCACGATTGATTCTTTATTTTACAATTGACAGACTTTACGTTCTGTGAAGACGAATGAGGATTTTGTTTCGTGAAGAAAGTTGCGATCATTTTCAACAAAAGCGCGACTATTAGTTCGCATCTTTTTGGGTTTATTTCAAAAACTATAACAATTCTAGAGTATGAATATCGTTTATTTCAATGTATGTTAATAAAAAAAAAATCAATTTATGTTTAAAATTGTTCGCCTCATGTATTTTATTGTGCTTTAACTATAAAAATTCCCATTCCTGTGCAACCTGTAAAAATCAGATTATAATTGAATTTTTATAACTCATGTACTAAAATAAACATTCAAATACACATATTGCCTCCAAAATCCACCCACCTCTTCAACTCTGATTTACCATTTGTAGAAAAACGAGCCTCTACCGAGTCTCCCCGTACCGGTTCTGGAGATAACGATGCAGAAGTACCTGGCCCAGGTGGAGGCAATAAGTCCGGGTCATTTGGATCGTTGTCGAAGTTTGGTTAAGTCATTCCTAGCGGGGCCAGGTCCAAAGCTTCAACAACATCTTCTCGAACGCAGGCAGAAAACTACCAACTGGGTAAGTCCGAATTCTCTACTTCAACCCAAAATGAATAATATTTGAAAAGCCATAAATGTATAAAAAGATTGCCGAAGCTTGACTTCTTTGTCAATTCATCAATTCAAATCATTCAATTCAAAAAATTGAATTGATTGAATTGGAGTCTTGGATGAGAGACTTTATTTAGTTATTGAATTATTAGATATTTAATTCAAGAATGATTCCTTTATAAAAACTTTCAAAATTGTTATTACATCAACATTCATTTTTCGCAGACAGGTACATTTTTTAAATGAATAATATTTGTTCAAACGATCGACAGTGATGAGTGCGTGATCGGTGTGTGGCTTCGGCTATCTCCCAAGTTAAGCAGCCTCGGATGGGGTCAGTACTTAATTGATTGACCACTCAGCCATGCATCGGCTCGCGCATCGATCGCTGAATGGGAGGCGGTTTTTCTTAGGTTCTGATGGTGATAACCAACTGACACTCATTAAAAATATAACCGCCTATATCGGCCGGGATTTCCACAGTTTCCCTTGGCCCTCGAGCAATTGCGATACAGTAGTGCATTAGGAAAGATCAGCTGTGTGTAACACTTTTGGAAGGTATCACAGGAACCCAGTGAAGTAGGGAAAAAGTTAGCAAAACAACCCAAAAAAAAAAATATCTGTTCAAAGGCTTTAAACAACTTTTACTACAATAAACTGTACGTTCGCCTCTAATTACGTAGCCGATAAGCACGAATTTAAAGAAAAACGATATAATGAATAATGACGAAAAAATCGAAAACTCCCAGTTTTTGATTTTTTTGTCCGGAAGCTCATAATTGCAATAAAAGTGGGCCCGAGCTTGAAATCCCGTTGGGATTTCGCTGAGTGAAATGCACGAACTCAATCAACTCCATACGTGATGTTACGTCGTTGTGACGTTAAATATTCAATGTCATAAGAATATAAGTTGAATGTAGGATTTGACGTGCGAAGCTGGTCGTAGAAAGACAAAAAATAAAAATACAATAGGAGGATTTAACGTGAGTATACGAGTTCAGTTGAGTTTGTCTCTTTTTGGCTAAGTGGCACAACACCATTTTCGTTTCAACCCTCCCCCGCCTTTTCTCGCCTCCAGAGACTGTACACTGACTTTCGAGGATGTTGAAAGCGTACTAGTCCACAACGATTGCATACTACTATACAATGCCATTACACCACTGTATGTACGTAAAAAAAGTACGTTATTCGTATACACATATAGAAATGAGTGTATGTGTAGCGCGTGTTGCGTTCACCGTGACTTTTGCGATCTGGCTCAACGAGGAGAACTGGCAATCCCCTTGTCCCTTGGGAACTGTCCTATGCCTGGAGTTATGGGTACTCGACGTCAGACCCCTCTTCGCATACGTTCTGCCATCCGGACAAAAACTCACCTCCGTTCCATCAGCGAGTACCTTCTCTCGTGCCTATCCCCATATAGCACATAAATAAATAAATAAATGGATTTACGGTCGGCCCTTTCTACTGTACGAGATGCTCCAAACTCTTCGCTCTTTCTACGAGTTTTCATGTACATGTACATGGGTATGGAATAAAGGAAGGTTGAGATAAAACTAAAAAGCCACGGGAATGGCTTAGGGAGGCTTTTTCCATAGAAAGGAATAATATAAAAATCGGTCACTGATATTTTCTGCTATGCTTTTCGCATTTTTTTTATTTTTATTTGTCTCTCTTTTTTGACTCACGTCGAATAATACTATAATGTGAAACCATGATGTTTGAGTTTCTTCAAATAATACGATATACGCACAGTTATAAATATAGAAAATGTGTTTGGCGAGTCTGGTTGTCGCGTGTACCATGTTTATCCAGGGATATACACTATTAGGTTGTAACGGGGATTCATCAATCGACGTCTTCCTGTTCGAATTGGTATGAGACGAGAAAAAAGGAAGGTTGAGAATCGAGGGTCGAAGAAAATTCGCTCAACTCACCTCGTCGCCTTCGCTGCTCGATCTGCTGCGAGGGAAGATTGCTTCTCAGACTCGCAACAACGAGGGAGTTGACGAGGTTTTTTTTCTGTGTCACTCAATGAAACGATCGAAGGAATGGGAAATCGCTGTACGAAAATGTATTTTCGTGCTATGTGTGGATCAGCAAATCGAAATCTCGAGTGGCAATTGTGACGATCTTTATGCCGTGAAAACTAACATCCCTCGCTCTTTTTTTAACAAAACTAAAATACATTTATATCTACAACTTCATTGTATATTTGATGTTTACGTGTTCAATTCTTGAACTTGGAAAATCGCAACGCTGTCGCAAAATCTTTTTCAAACAGATGAATGTAGTGAATGTATTTTAAACGAAAGTATTCCGATCTAAGTTTCTGTTCCTTTCCATTCTGATTATTTTTTTTTTTTTCGATTTTGGTATACAGTTGAGTATTTTCTTTTGAAAGGGTCGGAAAATTGTTTTTCAATGAGCGCGCGTTCTCTTGGATACGAAGCCGCGAGCGTTAATTCATTCGCTTGTTAATTCGAATTGAGTTTCGTCCTGGACATAAACGCAGAGTCCACGGGACTTGAGAGAGTCAAGGGTGAGATTTTGAGGGATGAAGAGAAGAGACATAAACAGAGAGATAGAAAACGGTAGACCGAGGCGAGGATGAATAATGGAAGTCTCAATGAAATTTTCCAGGTCGCCGCGGGGTATCGTAATATTAGCTTACCACCACCCACCGAGTCGTGGCATAAAACCTATAACCACCTCCCTTGGATCCCTTTGCAGCATTGCGAACTCACGCGCGAAACGAAAGCTCGAAACTGGGCGAGAAATTCAGTCGACAAACCCTCCGACCACATGGCTTATGTACGTGAAAAGGGTATTTCATTTGAGGTGGGAGACTTACAAAAAAGAATGTAGTGCCTTTCATGCAAAATGACAAAATTTTCGATCATTATGAATACAGATTTTTCGGGAAAATGGGGTATATTTTATAAATACATAAATCAGAATATTTTTTTAGTTTATGTATATTCACTCCCCATATTTTCTTCTTTTTGTAAAACACCACTCGTTTGATCCACAGAGTAGCCAAGCTTCGAGAAAATCCATACATTTATATATATAAATATACGTTTTATATGTAAGTATATTTAGTACTCTGCCACAAAGATCAGAAAATATTCTCTTTATATCTTCTCTTTTGCTACTGCAAAGATATAAAAGAAAGTAAGCTTCATGAAAGACTCCAATGTTCCATGTAAGGAACATCATATTGTCTATATACATAGGCACCTACTGTAATTGGCGCATTTACTCAACGTTGTACACGAGCTCGCAGACTGTATATTAAGAAGAGACGTAAAAAAAAAAACCCCCAAGTAAATCCCGAAAGCACGAAAAAAAAGTGGGAAAAATGGGACACAAAGTAGCCAAAAATATGGGCGGTAAAAATTTAGAAGTATGAAAAATATTGAGAGAACGATTTTTAAATACACTGAGAAAAGAAATTTGTTGATTCAACAAAATTTTTGTTGAATCAGCAAATTGTGGCGAACAAAATGAAATTCGTTAACTCAACAAAAATTTGGTTAATTCAAACACTTAATTTGCTGGCTCAAATAAATATTGCTCATTACGACGAAAATATTGTTGAATCAACAAAATTTTCTGTTGAATTAACAAATTTCATTTTGTTCACCACAATTTGTTGATTCAACAAATTTCTTTTCTCAATGTAATTATAAGAAGTTCTCATATTCTGATTACGATGCTTAGATTTGTGGAATCGTAAAAAAAGTAATTTCAACATAGAAAAAAGTTTACATCGTTCCCGAACAATGAAATGTTGTTCATATAAAAAAAAAACCTTAAATTTAATGAAGAAAACGTATTTCTGATAAAGAGAGTAGATGGAAAAAATATCGGCGGGCTGGAATATTTTTTCATTTAATCGCATATCTATATGTAACGTTCATATGAAACTACACGTTCATATAAAAATAATGGTTTGTCACAGTAAAAAGTATACAATTGCGAGGCAGAGTTGACAAAAGAATATATAATACTCTAATGAATGAGATATACGGGAAGGAAAGAAAAAAAAAGAGGAATATATTCAACTTATAAGGGAGTTTTATATGGATAAAGTAAAAGTAGTATCGAGGTTTATTTCTCGTGGGTCTGTTATTTCTCTATTTCTGGAAGTCCCGGCATAGACGTAGTCGGCGAGAGAGGCAAGAATAACGTGAATAGAAGATGCAGAAGGGAAAAAAGAGCGAGAATCGGGCCAGTTCGTTCAATTTCTCCCTAGGCAGCACGCACACCCCACCGGAAAAGTACAGCAATACAGAGTGTATGTCCAACACGGGGACGGTTACGTTGTGTGCATACCAAGGATATATATGGGACATTCCACGCCAAACCGACCACTTTTGAAATTCGCATTTTTTATTGTTTTGATTTTTTTTCCTCCAATAGAGCTCATTGAAAGCAACTCATCTGATTTTTTTCAAATTTTTATCTCAACACGTTGATCGGACACGATTTTTTTAAAAAATTTCCGATTTTTTTCTTCAAATATCAATAACTCTCTCAAAAATGCAGTAAATCGAATGAATGAGGGGTCAAAATTTTAGTTTTAAAATGTACTTTCGTTTGAAAACATGCAGAAGATTATCAAAACATGACATGAATCAATGTTAAAAAATTCTAAGCATGAAATGTTTTTCCCCACATAGTTAGCCCCCTTCGATTTCGTTGTTAATTTTTTATAAAAAACTATTATTTTTTTGAGGAATTTTAAGCCTAGTATGATCGTGGAGAAATCGGCCGTTGATTTCTATTAGAGAAAAAAAAACTCAACACAATAAAAAATGCAAATTTCAAAAGTGACTGATTTGGCGTGGAATGCCCCATATGTAATCCCACCTGCTATATATATTCATATATATAGGGCTTTCCTACTGACAGCCTAACCGAAATTTACCCTAATTTTTTTATCTTTCATTTTCTACTTACTTTTTGTCCGTACAAGAACTCCGAAAATCATCATTGTTTAAATATTTATGCTTGTAATAAAACAATTAAACATTTCAAATGAACAAAATTTGTATCAAAGCCAAAAATAAATACAAACGGAACTAACGGAACTGATGAATCATATTTTTTTAAAATGATCTCACATGAATCATCGATGGTATCTAACAAATGTCGATAGAGTCACATCCTAAGATATTGAAGAAAAATCATTTTTTTTTTATCAAAGAACGTAAGATGGAAATCTTGAAGAAAATCGATAAGAAATTTAATAGTATTCAATTGAAAAATTCAATAGGACAGGCCTACAAATATGTCATCGTAAAAAATGAAGGCATGCAAATGTTTGTGATTTTTCTGTCACACATCTAAAGTACGAAAGAAAAGAAAAATGACAGAATAATATAGGAGAAAAATAATTGGAAAAATTTAATTTGTTCGGAAAGACGATCAGGAGTAAAGTACCCCATATGTCATACACACATGTACAGACGACTACGCATTTAAATGGCATATACCTACACGCAATAATGGAATATACTGTACACGATGATGTAAGGGGGTTATGTGGGTTGCTTGACAGAACCGAGGCAATAAACCTTTATGGCTACGAGAACGAGCTTTTCGTTGCGACTTACGTACACCTTGTCGCCTCTGTGTAAACGTTCGGGCTTATACACGCCTCTCACAACCATTTCATCCGCATCTTTCTCCCTTTTTCTCTATTTTCTCCCTTCCTCCCGCTTTTGTATCGATGGCTAGAACAAAAAGGGCGCAGCTCAGCCATTTTTGCTCATGAAAAAACACTGAATTCGCCCTCGCGATGTTTAACAATCAAAAGAAATTTTCAATCGCTCTTCATACACGAAAATCATAAGTGACACTGCTGAAATCGCACGAGAAATATTATTGTTTCGCTCTTGCGCACCCCCGAGCCGGAAACTTGAGCGACTGGAAATACACAAACCTTTTACGCTCAATACGCGAATGTGTTCCTGGAGATATGAATGCCTGAGGTTTTGTTATGAGTCGACAAAATTTTGCCCTTTTGGCTCTTATAATTTTCTATTTTTTTGAAAAAACAAATCTGTGGTACTCAAATTATATTATTAAAGTTATATTTGAAATAAACTGTAATTTTTATGGACTTTTTTTCATTCGAACATTTTTTAAGCTTTTAAATTCTGTTTCCTCGCTGTTTCGTGAAACACTCTACGGTGATTCCCTTGTTTTTACGTAAACTTGTTACCAATAAACATATTGGATTGACATAGAATACCGCCAGCATATCTACAGTCAATATAGCCATCAACAGTGACAATCACCACAAAAAAGACAGTAAAATTCTTAATGTCTTATATCGTAATTAAGGTATACCACAACTCTAAGATTGCCGGACGATTCTATCTCGCCGGTGTCCCCAGATCGTAAAGGTTTTTTTAGTGCCGTCACTTCGGAGTAATTAGAATTTTACTCACGCTCATTTAATACCCGGATTCAATCCATTTGAACCCGGACAACGTTGTCAAAAGTTCCTTGACGAGCTTTCTTATGGATCCGTGGATAGTCGTAAAAACTGTGTGTCGAAACTTTAACGATTCTCCTAAATGTTACGATTGTAACATTCGGATATTTTTTTGAACTGTGATTTTCCAAAAGTTTATCTAATGTTCATCATTTGTTCGGTTGATATTAAAAATATTAAATATGGATGAAAGAAAAAATTTTTCATATTAAAAAAGGATAAAAGAAAAGTTAAGATTTTTTTGATAATTAGTAATCCCAATCTTCAGTCCCGGCTTACTTTGATTAATTGAAAATGATCCGAAATGCCCGATGAATTCTTTTCCTCATAATCCGTCGTTCTTTTGCACTCGCGGAAATGTCTTACCACACGAGCTCAAAAAATGGCTTGCCGGAGGATTTTCCGATTGAGGAAAAAACACGGGAGGGTTTTCGCAAATTGACTTCTTTCGAAGTGTCGAGGGAATCTTAACGCGAGCATACACCCGCATACTTTTCTTCTTTTGGCAACGAAAGAGGGATCAATGAGAACGAGGAAAATCGACGAGAGGGAGAGATGATTGCCTAATCCCATAACGAAAAGGAAAGTTCTTGTATAGAAGTTGCGGAACCGATGAGAAAGAGAAAGAGAAAAAGAGAGAGAGAGAGAGAGAGAGAGAGAGAGAGAGAACCAGTCACAAAATTTCCAAGGAATAGACGAGAGGAAATGAGAGAATGAGAGAGGAGAGGGAGAGAAAGGAGTAGGATCAACGTCCCAGCCATAGAAAATGGGAACCCACCCACCAAACCCGTAACTTTTCTCTTTTTCCCTAGGGAACGAAGGAGAAACGAGGATGAAAAAGAGATAAAGATAGAACGACTGTGCGAGGGTTACCCTACCTATATACAGCTAAAAATAAACATGGAAACTCTCCTGCTCTCACATTTCCACGTGAAATGAAAGGCAGAAAAAAACCATAGTTGATATTATCCCCAAAAGCAGGTTGATTTTTCAACGCGAGTGAGGTAAATATGATCGAGAAATGAATTCAATAAGAGTTTATCGAAATTAGCACGCATTAGATGCGATCGAATGTTTATTTAAATAAATAAAAATTCTTGTGGATTAATTACTCTTCAGTTATAATTATAACTATGAAAGCTTCATTCACAAATGAAACTCCATCATTTTTCAACAGTAAATATTTTATTAAAGCCCTTGCACTTTTATAAAAATAGAAGTAGATTAAAAAGATATACATATATATTTTTAACCACTTAAAGCATTTTTTTACAAAACTAATAAGTGCTTCGGAGATTGAGTTCTGTGTTAAGACGAGAGCAAGGCACGAATCAGTTTTAGACGAATCGATAGCCTTTTAGCCGCGAAAAGTGCGTCTCTTTTTTTACAATTTTATCCGTTCTCACGGAACGTTTTTCTTTTTTTTTGAGCTCGAAAAAGCACAGGAGGGTTGCCTTTGTCGGGATGCTCTTTTTGGCGCCCTTTGCGTCAGGCTTCGAGATCCGACCAGAGACGTTCGGTTCTAGCGTGTTGAATCTTCTCGCCTGTCTTGTATAGGTATACACAAGTCGATAAAGGCTAGGAATAAATTATTACAAGGTGAAAAAAGATATGAAGAAAAAACAAATGAAAGAAAACGTAGCTACAACTTTGACCCTTAAAAAAAATGATTATATTATTATTATCATTATTCATTATCATTATCATTATCATTATCATTATCATTATTATTATTATTATTGTCATTGTCATTGTCATTGTCATTGTCATTGTCATTGTCATTGTCATTGTCATTGTCTTTCTCATTGTTATTGTTATTGCTATTGTTATCGCTATTGTTATTGTTATTGTTATTATTATTATTATTATTATTATTATTATTATTATTATTATCGTCGCACAAAATAGTTATAAAAATAAAACGAACTTTACATTTTATATTGAAAAAGACATTTCAATGTCTATGAAAGTCTTTTAATTTCATAAAACGTATTGTTCATTAAATAAACATTTATCCAACGAATAATTTCGTTTTAGAAATCGGAAAATTGTACTCTGGGATCATTAAAAAAAAGAAATAAAACATAACAAGGAGGTAACCGCGAGCGATTTCCAATTATTAATAAGGGGGAGAAATGTTTGTTCTCGGAGATGTCGAAGAAGAAAGTTCACGCAAGACGAGCTCGTAATTACCGCGAGACGATTCTCCGGAGTACCTGCAAGGGAAAAGGAGCGGTCGATGATGTACCTTTGCTCGTGAATGAGAATATCTTGGTGGGGAAACTCATTCTCATTTGCTCTCGCACTTGGCATCAAACGAGTCGTCCAAATGGAATTATTGCTGCTGTCTCTTTCCAATCCTCTGACGTAAGACTCGCGGAAGGATGTCTTTGATGTCGAAGGAGCAATTGGGACTCTTGTAAGATACTGAAAATATTATCAGTGCACAAAGTATTCTCAGCTGAAGAATTTGATCAAAAAAAAATCTCAATGATTAGTAATAAAATAATTAAAACAATGAATAATGTAATTTAAATTTTATAAATCAATGATCTTTTTATCCGTTTGTTTTCCTCAGCTAAAGGAAAAACTAACATCACAAATAAAATAATTTAAAAAATGAGTAATTTTATTCATTTTCAACAAATTAATGATCCTTCTTTTTCCATTTATTTTTCTCTTAAAAAATGAAAATTTTCTCTTCATTGTTCATAACAATAGATTTCTACGCAATAACCCCGTGTCGTTTAGAAAATTGGTAACCGGCTAAGCTCATATGCGGAAACCATACCCCAGGGAATGGGGAGACCGGAGCCAATCTTACCCTTGGGAGATACAGGATGCTGCGGACTCGTATACACATATAAATATAGCACCTAGATCAAGTTAGGGGAAAACGAAAGATCCGCAAAAAACGAATACGAAACGGTAAATGATCATGGGATTACCTAAACGAAAAAATTGTGTTGACCAAAAAAAATTTGTTACTTCTTTACATCAGCGGGCTTTCGGTTGACTCTTGATAGGTTCCAAAATGTTATTCGTGGAAGTGCGAGAAAAATTTGAGCAAATAAGGATTCGAGTTACCGCACGATTAAGAAAACATATTTCGACTTAGTGTAACGGTTTATAGAGAATAATATTTCGGTCTGTTATACTCAAAGGCTCTCGTAACTCTGACGAAATGATGGAAGTATCCAACGAAAATTTCGCAACGGTAATTTTCTCTATGTTTTCTCTCAAAATTCAATACGATCCTAAAAGATTTTTGCTTTGTAGAACATTTAAATGTATCTGATCAAATATCAAACGTTTTATATCTAGACACTCAACAGATTCTCGACGTCAAATCTTGGAAAGAAAAGTCACAAGTCACGACTCGCCGCGGTCCTATACACGACAATAGTTTCATCTTTTCGGTTACTGTTGAACAACACTTCAACTTCGACCAAAAACGCGTCGGCTGGTCGAAAAATGGCATGGATATTCAGTTTATACTTTGAATTATGTTATAAATATTACAAGCGTCTTGGCATAAGAAAAACCTAAGAAAAATGGATGGAAATATTGCCTGGTTTATCGTATGAATAAAAAACAACATTTGGCTCATCTCGCAGTTTACTCCAAGAGAGGGTGGCTTTTTTTCTGTCGCTCGTTTCGTGTGTCCTTCTAATCTTGGCAATTTAAATATTTGTCCCTCGCGGAGAGCGCAGCTAGACTGAGAGAGGAAGAGAGAGACAATTTCGAGCGATACGACGCAGATCGTCGTTGTTGCGTCTATAGATATGTATGTATATATTATATTGGTCGAGGCGACACGGGCGTTGCGCAAGGACTACGGGTAATCCCTTGTTGAAACAGGACTAAGCCCTGTGGATTGTCTGTGGTATTGCTCGCTGATACAACCGAGAAACAACGGAAGGGCTGCGGCTCTCCTGCAAATCGAGGCATCACCCTCACCCTCTTTTGCACACACTACCAGCTTTTTCGGGCGATACGCACCATGTATAGTTACTGGTCCTTTATCTTCATCCAGCCTCCCTTGTATTTTTCGAACGGATCGTTGTACCAACAGAAAAAGGCACATGAAAACTTGATTTGGCTTAACGTTAAGTTCACGCTTGTATCGTATACGAATGTTTCAAACCTCGAAACTAATTCCACGACTTGACCAGCATTTTCACTGACTCCCCTTAAATAACGTCCACGAGTCGATTTGATGCACATTTTTTTTACTATTGCTCGATTAATCGTTATTTTTTATGATTTTATAGATTATGTATAGACTGTGATGTTCTTAAATCAACACGCGCAAGAATGGCTGAAGCAGTAGGAAATAAACAAAATAGATTTATAGAACACTTTTTGTAAATTACCTTTTATAAATTATTACTTTCATATATATAAAATTGAAAACTATTTATGCCATTTCCAATTAATGGCTGCTTAGAAACAATAAACTCTTGATTTTCCAATTAATTTAAGGCTACATCTTTGTGCATTAAACCTAAAGAGAAATCACTGTTTCATAGGTCAGTGCCAAAAGTAACAAGAGCGACATCTCGATCTAAAATTTACGGAAATACGTAGTCGAGCGGATTCAACATTCTAAAGTGCTGCTCGAGAATTATATTTTATATTCCAGAGGTGCTTGAGATACCAAATATTTACGATGTTTTGAGTTTAAAGTGAAGAACGACATCATCGGTAAAACGACGTTCTCTCTTTTCCGTGACGAGAGACATGGGGTCTGGAGGAAAATAAATGTATGAGATTTCTTGAGAGGAAGGTGAGAAAACGGAAGAAATTGGTAGAGAGTATACAGATGAGGGCTTGGTTGGAAAAAAGGGAAGATGTAAAATTGGAGGATGAGTCAAGCGCGTTCGGAAGACAAACCCCCTTAATCCACCCCTTCCAACGTAGACCTCATTCTCCTCGCAGGATTAACCTTTAATTCTATCCACCCTTACTCGACATCTCAAGACCTCTTACCCTCAGAGGCACACGACGTCACGTTTTCGAGACATCGAAAAAGCCTGAGAAATAAGAGGAGACATGAGTCTCATTTTCGCGAGTATTTATTTTCGTATCGGCATACATAAACAAACATCGTTTACAAAAAAAACGGAAAATAAGAACTAGCACAAACATAACCTCAGATATAATTCCAACGTGCGAGTGCAACACAGCGTGTCGATCGCTTTCGACGAAAATTGAACTCTTTAAAAATCCGAAATGATGTTAGAAAAGCACAGCTTTACAACAAAAACAACTTTCCTAACACGTTTATCATCACCAACTTTATTACAACACTTGACTATCGACAAAAATAATAAAAGGAAAAGAAAGGAAAAGTTATAGGAAAAAATCACAGGTATAGAAATACATAAAAAATAAAAAAATTGAAAATGGTTATGATGCGAATGAATACTACAAAATAACAATTGACACTAAACGAAGTAAACAAATATGTTACAATTAAGTATGTTGCAATTATTATGAATCGAAAAATTATTATGTATTATAGAAAATAAAAATTCCGAAGAGGGCTCTGACCATGAGCCGAAATGTATCCACAACGTCTCCACAACGTCATAAACACCATCTTAATGACTGATTAATTTTACCTTAAGAGTATGGATCAGTCACCTAACCTCACCTCGAATTTTCGAAATTGAAATTCTTCGACACGTTTTGACCGAATACAAAAAAACTCTGTCAGCGAACGCGGGACGATGGCAAAAATCCGCTGACAGGGTCTTTTTGTAATCGGTCAAACCGTGTCGAAGAATTTCACTTTCGAAATTTGTAGCTATCCCTCTCGCACTCACGGTGGCGGGATACCGACTAACCCATACTCTTAAGGGGTAAAAGGCCGAGCTGAAGCCACCACGTTTTCTCATCAAACATCGTTTGCATTTAGATTAATGAGAAATGTTCGAAGCAGAAACAAAGAAAAATATTCAATAGAAAACTGCGATCGGGCGTTTTAGGTTCAGTAAAAAAATTTGCAGTGTCGCATGCGTTTTGCTTAAGTTATGCAACATTTTTTTAATTGTCGCTCAAGAAAAAATTTATTTGACACGCTTCATCTACAGGAAGACACGCACATCTCGGCAAAGCGAATCTCATTTTCTCGGCATATAAGTCAATTAAAGTGTAACAACGTCAAATATTCCGATTCTCAACTGACAAGGACATTCTGATTTCTCTTTAAAAACTATGGAAAAAAAACTCTTTTTTCTCTTCGTCAAGAATAGCTAGAAATATTCTCACAGTAAAACGTCGAACTAATTCTGAATTAAGTATATATTAATGAGCGTCAGACCTATATTTATATATACCTTGTATTGCATACCGAGTAAAAATAAATAATCAAATTATGATAATTTCTGAGAAACCGTCCCGCCTCATTAGATCCACTTCATTCATTGTTTTCTTATACAGGAAATACTATAAATATTCCCTTGTTACAGACTTACTTTTCAGATTCTATAAGATTTAAAGTATTTCCAAGAAAAGTGGGTCAGAAGAAATAAGGCGATAGGATAGTTATTCTCAATTTATTTTTTCATCAATTAATCAAGCAAAATTCATTCCCTATAATTATACGATTATCAGAAGCAAAATAATGCCCACGCTCTCATTTGAAAGATAATTAAGAAAGAAAATAATTTGAAATAACAAAAAGAATGATAAAAAAATACATTAATTTACCCGTCACATCATGAAATATTGCTAATTATTTATTCCGTGCACATACTTATGTACACGCGTATATATCTATCGGATCGACATAATTTCGTTTCACAATCCGATGATCGCAGCACGTATACGGTATCTCGTGAAAAATTCTATTTTCTCCGATGGCCTGTGTTCTCGTGTCTATTAGTTCTGAGGAATAACATCAGCTTGTGTACATATATATCGAGGATTTACAGCGCGCGGGTGTTATTGCGAATGGATGAGGTCTCCCGGTGGAGAGTTTAAAGATCGATCGCAATTACGAGAGGAGTACGATGGTGGCTCGTCTTTCTTCTCCTGTGTTTTATACTATTGTAAATATATAGTATAGCACCTGTATACACATTTCCATATATACAGATATATACACGGGGAAAACGTGATCGACGTCGTGATCAAGCAAACGATTATGATAGCCAGAGATCGCGCAATCTACTACACTCATGGCAATATATATATACGATCGTATATATACTTTGAGGGGGGTCTTGATACTTATCTATCCTCCGAGATTGATGTACGCTGCACGCGTCCTCTTGAGAATACATTATTGGGTCTGACACATACAGAAGTGTTAACAGGAAAATTCATAAATATTACAAAACAATAGCAAACAAGAAGAAGAGAGAGAAAATAATTTCTCATCTATTTGCAATCAGTACGATATTATGGTTCTTTTATCGTGTTATTACAGATGTTATTATTGTTATTTG
Source organism: Rhimphoctona megacephalus (assembly GCA_963989365.1). Taxonomy (NCBI): domain Eukaryota; kingdom Metazoa; phylum Arthropoda; class Insecta; order Hymenoptera; family Ichneumonidae; genus Rhimphoctona; species Rhimphoctona megacephalus. Next base: position 43,079,879 of record OZ022414.1, read on the forward strand.
TGTTTTTTCTAACATTATCATTCGCACCTGATGATAAATGATATATATATATATATAAACATAATGAATAATGCGAAGATCGATGATTTCACATGAGATACAAAGAAAGTGTGCTTGGAAAAAAAGAAACAGCATAGAAGATGTAGAAATAAATTATAATACGCATTGCCTGTATAATTAGAAATAAAAAGAAAATTAATCCGACGTTCTCAAGAACGGGTTGAAGGGCATGATAGTTATTAAAACCCCGGGAGATAAGAAATTCTGCAGCTGATCGGTGAATAAACTTAAGCTGGGTCTGTGACTCTTTTTATGTACTCACAAAAACCCTTGAAAAATATCTTCGAAATATTGCGACAATTTGCTGTAGATAGCGATTTTTTTCACCAATTTACATCATTCCGCAATTGTTCTCTCGAAATGTTTTATTTGACAAAGGAATTTTGTGATTTTTCAGAACGCGGTATAATAATTGCCCATTTTCATGTACGATACGAAACCGAACATAAATCTCGTCGGAAAAATGAATTCAAAACGCTTTCTTTAGTCATAAGATTAACATTGAAAATTCGAATTAAGGATAAAAACCCTATTCGTCAAAAGAATGATTTTTTTATACTATTCTAAGTGGAACGTTCTCTTTTCGCAAAAAGAATCCTCTTTCACGTCAGATATTTTTCAGACTTATTTCTTTCAACCTCGAAAATTTGGTTTATGGTCGACCTATATCTCAACCAACCAGAAATAAATTTACACTACGTGTATAATTCTCTTGCAGATGTAGACATAGAAAAGTTAGCTGATATGAAGAGCAAGAGAGAGAGAGAGAGAGAGAGAGAGAGAGAGAGAGAGAGAGAGAGAGAGAGAGAGAGAGAGAGAGGGGGGGGGAGGGAGAGGGAGAGGGGAGGGGGAGAGGGGGAGGGAGAGGGAGAGAGGGGAGGGAGGAGGGCGAGAGAGGGAGGGAGAGGGAGAGAGGGGGAGGGAGAGGGGGGAGGGGGAGGGAGAGGGGGAGAGAGCGGGGAGGGAGAGGGGGGAGGGAGAGGGAGAGAGGGGGAGGGAGAGGGAGAGAGGGGGGAGGGAGAGAAAGGGGAGGGAGAGGGAGAGGGGGGAGGGAGAGGGAGAGAGGGGGAGGGAGAGGGAGAGAGAGGGGGAGGGAGGGAGGGAGGGAGGGAGGGAGGGAGAGGAAGAGAGGGAGGGAGAGGAAGAGTGAGAGAGAGGGAGGGAGAGGGAGAGAGGGAGGGAGGGAGGGAGGGAGGGAGGGAGGGAGGGAGAGAGGGAGAGAGGGGGAGGGGAGGGAGGGAGGAGAGAGAGAGAGGGGGAGGGGGGAGAGAGAGAGAGAGAGATAAACTGAAATAAAAAAACGTAAAAGTTCCACAATTTAGCTGAAGAAGCTCCTTGCACGAAACAACTCTTCATCCAACAACACGTGTGTATCTTATGTGGAAGGGTTAGCTTCGTCGTCTCATGTATTTCTGTTAAGCTTATACACCTATGCGGTAAGTGCAATCGTGCACCAGGTCAAGTGGATCGATGCAGGTTTACCCGACCTACGATATTCTCCTGAGTATAACTTTGTAAATATGTATCTCTGATGCTTCCAATTTTGGCGAACCATTTCCTTCCCAATGGGACCGCAATCTTTTTTTCAATATCATTTCGTTCACACACTGTACTTTGAATTTGAGAAAAATTATTCTGCATTACATCGCTCGTGATAAAAAATTATTGTTTTTTGAAAATGTCTCGTAATGCTAATAAATTCATACTATTTAAGATTCCAAATACCTTGATTTTTTGAAATAAAATCTATCGTAGTAGATTTGATTATGATTTGGTCTGGTCTTAAAAATAATTAGATTCTTTGTAAAATATTTAAAAGGCTATTTCTCAAAATTAGTATACACTTTTATTCAGAAACTTAACTAACTCAACTTATGAATCTAATATTCGTCCTCTTAAATCAGTAACCCAGTTGAAAAAAATAAAGTGTACCGACGGACTCCAAAAGTATCGCGACCCAGGAATAACAATATTTAAAATACTTTAACGGTCATGGTTATTTATGAAGTATGAGGGAGTGAAAAAATAATAACAACAATAATTGTAAACAAGGTCACAAAGCAGGGAACATTTTCTAACGTTAGGAATAAAATTCAAGCGAGACCTCATAAACAAAAATTACAAACTAGAATTTCTCATTATTCATTTTCAAGTAATTACGTGCACAAGATAATGATTTAGCAGAGAAATATTGGAGTATTTAGGTTGCAAGACAGTTTGTTTACTGATAGGCTAAATAATCAAGTACAAAGCTCTTGGTTTGACGAAATTATCTTTCAGGAGGTTTAACCTGACCGGAAACTTAAAAATATATGATGAGTCTCAACCAACAAAAAATATGGAGGGTATGCTTCCCACGAGGAAATTACAGAGCGAATTAACGAAAGCTCTTTAGCTTGGAAAGGTGCGAAGGTGTACAGTAGGTGATATCCTAGTGGAGGGTGATGGTTTTGGTCGTGGTGCGCAGAATCCGAGGTAACGATTGCAGGAGCAATTCTTGGGCTCGTAACTAAATATACATGCACACAGTTGTAGCAGTTGAAGCTAGGAGGCTCCGAGCGTTGGCGATGTCGACGTCGGGGTCTGCAGGTGTGGGCGCGTTGGGAAGCTCTTGATGTTGGCTTTTGCCTGTTTTGCCCAAGATCTGGGTCACCGTGCGAGACGACCTCGTCGTAGCACGAAGGCCGGACCTACGACGCTGAGGTTACGACCCACTTAAAGGAACCCTCACGATTTACACTGCCTCGATTTTTTTCTTGCCCCTCGTCATTGTCATCGATCGTTAAACAAAGTATAAACACGGATAAACTCGATCTGGAGCGCCCACTTTTCTACTCCACAAACAATGCATAAAGCTAAAAACAGAATTGGACGCTGGACGTAAAAACATTTATCAATTTATGAGCTAATTCGATCCATCTGGCTCGATGACTTCACGAAAACTCTACGAGTTACTCGTTGGTTTGCGTTGATATCACGCGACTCCGTTGCCAGTTTTAATGAAAATGGAACAAAACTGTACTCTTGACCTGAGCTCAAGACGATCGATCAATGACACTAAAGCGAAAACTTGCGGCAATAGACTAGCAGAGAACAAATGCTGATGAGGGAATCACGAAAATAGAGAGGACATAAACTCACGCGTCGTGGACGGTTTCGTCATAAAAATGATCGATCGCGGTAAAATTTTTCACGAAAGGACATATTTTTGTTGAAGCTCCATTTAATTTTTCATACATTTCTCTAGAAAATAAATACCGAACCCTCATCCATTTATAAACATTTAGGGCACTGACAAACATACATACTGAGGGTGGATGAAAGGGCAAATCGAATTATAATTGAAGTTTAATGACACTCGCAATCGGACTTGACCTCTGCTATGACAACCCAATTGAATGGCAGATCGCGTGTTACAAACGCGAAACCACCTTAGTTCAACACGAACTCTAATATATTTTTCGCTCGTTTTTATTCCGTGAAGATTATTATCGCGAAGTTCTAGAGACTTGAAATTATTCTGTTACGAGCTTACACCACTTAGACGACACAATTTGGACAACGGCACATGCACGCTCGACCTCCACGCGTTTGGTGGATCGATGTTGGCAAGCTTTTCGACTCAAGAAGCGGACTGTTTCTCACTTTTAGGGTGTACGTACAAAATTAGCTTTATTACCACATTGTGAATCATAAAAATAATACTAACCTATGCAAAACTTCATGACAATAATTGGCGACTCGTGCTCGCTCCGAGGAAGACTCAAATTCGCAGCCCCAAGCTTGATGAACTTTCATCCATTGACCTCGGCGAAATATCTCATCCAGCATGGTTGAAACCAGTATGGCAATCCATTTTCTCCACATACAGGAGGGCTAACCCAACGGTTTTCACGAGATACGAGCAGCTATGTGGTTTCGGGTTTCCGTTGAGTGGGCTCAACGCGATATTTCATTAGTTCGGTGAGTGCGGAATAAACCGGGGATGGTGATTCGGACATTTGGGGTCAAGCCGACATGTGAAATGAGATTAACCAGGCTTCGGTTATAAACAAAAATATAGGATTTTTTTTTTCGGGCGAGTAAAAGTGTACGTCATGAAGATTAAAATACCTCAAGAAGTCCTGTTAAATAAATCAATCAACCATGTCACATCAAATTTTCAAGTGGACGGCGGCTAAACGTCCACTGCCAGAACGACTGAATGTTATTATAGCATGTTCCCATCTATAATGTCTGCATCGATCCAAGCCCACGACCATTCGAATAGTTCGAATAAATAGCCTGTTCATTGAAGCATCGGGTGACCTCTATTAAACATAATCAATGATCATCATTAATCATGTTTAAGAGAGGTCAGCCCGATTCGATCGATCATCTTGACTCTAAATGAAATCTGCTTGAGACTTTTCCAAGCTCGTAAGTATCTAATTATTTTGTCTGTTGATCGTGAAGTACCAATAACTTTAAAGGTTCGAAACCATTCACATAACCAACAGCGATTCACTCTCCTATTTGAATTGAAGGACAAATCAGTCGGGGGTGTCATCCGGCAAAGCGACTAAGCAGCCGAGCAAGTGTGTAAAGATACACATTAGAAACAAGCGGACAACATATGTGAGCAAAGCTTCGTTGAGAGGAAATGCTCGCTTTATTTCTATTCTCATATTTTCCCTCTCGCAAACCTCTCGTGTGTGTGATACATTGAGAGAATCGTGGCGTATCGTATGTTCTGTACCGTGTTTGCACCGGGGGGTCGATAACGCCGCGTTTGCGCCGACGTGTAGTGAGAAAGGTAGAGGACGATGAGGGGCGAGGATCGCGAGGTGTAAAGGTGAGACAAACAGACGGAAGGGTGTGTGAAAAAGGTACCGGTATGCGAGCCTTTCTTTTTTGTTGAGAGCTGTGTGAGAGAACAGAATTTATCATAGGTAGTAACGTCTCTAGACGTCTGGAGTAAACGCGAAAAATCGATTGCAGCCATCACTAACTAACTCAAATTCGGAAATCAAATTATTTGAGCTTTCTATCAGATATTGCATCAAATCTAATAGCAATTACAATCGAAAGATTCAATAATTACTTTAAAATATTCGCAGAAGAAAAAGTCATCCACAATAAGCGTTTTTTGGAGAATTAAATGTGAGAGAATAGAATATCAAGATACGAAGGGAATTACTTTTGTGGACTAAAGATGTCAAAATAGAAAATCGATCACTTTCTGACTCTAATTAAAAAATCTAATTATTCATTATATTTATCAAATGTAGCCACAAATCGGAGACAGATTGCAATCGGATGATCAGAGAATAACTTTTCAGAGATAGCGATTTGAAAATCCACTTACAATGGCCGTTATTTTTGGGTGTTCAGGAAATACGAAAAATATAGGGAACAAAACTACGGAAGATAGATTGAGTGAGTTCGATAGAACCGAACGAAGGCGTCATGTTCAGGCAGCGAGAGTTCTGTTGAAATCTCCGTAACTTGACACCGTTGGGCGAATGGATGGGACGAGTTATACGCACGCAAGTTTTGACTAGCGGGGTCGATGTCTCTTGAAGAATAAAGGGGATGATGTTCGTGTATATTGGATCTCACACATGTTCGTTGTGGATTATGTGTCACGATTTTCCACTTGCTTTCATAGCTTCAGGCTTTATTGTTGTACGACTGACATGCAACAATATTCACTTTTGTCCAGTGTATGCAAGCGGTTAAATAACGGATGGAACATACAATAACAAAAATATACGATGACTAATCAAAGTCTGGACGAACATAACATTTTATTGAATTTGAGCATTGCCATTGGTCATTTGTAGATTGGAAATGATTATAATTTAACGGGACAGACCTAGTTGGAACGTCAAAAAAAAGGCCTTTTTTCCGATTTTTTTTGGTCAAACGATAAAATAATTCACAACAAAAGTTCTTCCGTTTAAAAGATACATATGTAATGTATATGTTGCAATTTTTTCAACGCAATACATATCGAAATAAGCTGGTGACCGTCAATTGCCGAGGACGCTGCAAAAAAAAACACGGTTTGCGGTGATCAAGCTCACGCTGCAACGGCTCATCTGAAACAAAAAAAACGGAGGGGATTTTTAGTTAATGATATAATGCTCCAGTTGAACGAAGGGTTTTGAAAAATTTCCATTTTTCACAAAATGGCGGCCGTTAAAAGTCAAAAGTGTTTTTTTGACCAAAATATCAGTTCCATTTTTTGCTATTAAAAATAAAAATAATTATCCAAAAAAAAAATCCTTCGTTCATATGGAGGACTACCATGTATAGAAGAAGTGATATAAATTTCAACCCGATCGGTAAAGCCGTTCTCGAGCTACAGTGATCACCGACTTCAAAAACATGGTTTCGAGAAAAACGCACTTGAAGTCCGCTACCTGCTTACCTATGGCTCAGACACGACGTGCTACAAAGTCTTGTATTTCGGCGAATAATGGTCCGATTTACATTTACCTGGGCGGAAAATGTTCGTAAGAGATTCTACTTTTTGAAAATGAAATAATAAAAAAATCGATTTTTCGAAAATTCTAACTAGGTCTGTCCCGTTAAAGTAGGAGTCTCGCCAAAGCGTTTTTCTACAGAATTTTTTTATATTTCGAGAACTTATTCAGAACTCCATTATGTAATAACGTGCAAAATTTGAATAGGATTAACTATTCCATATTCGAGATATCGGAAATCAAAAATTGTATAGTTTTACGTGTGTTCTTATGGGCAAAGGTAGAAAATTTCACAATTTACGCAATTACTTCGAAATTTTTCTACAGATTTTTTTTTTTGTCATTTGCACTGGTGTATATAACGAAGTTTTTCGAAAAATTACAACAATTCTGACTACTTAGTTTCGGAGATATAGTGATATGAACTATATGTTACGTGTATTGCATAGGAAAACGCGGGTATTCCGGAAACTCTGAATTTTATATTAAACATTGTTCCCGAAAATTTTTAGTTTTTTAGGCTCCCGTATGACTTGACAATTGCCATTCTTAGGTTATTTCGCAGGTTATATCCAAATTTTCGAATTTTGACCGGAGAGTTAACTTTTGAACGTGACTGTGGCGAGACTCCTACCGTAATAAATCAAACATTCTAAAAAGGGCTTAGATCAGAAAAGAAACGTAACAATAACTGTTATTACGAAAACTTCAAAACACCACGGTCAACGAAAAATTTCGTTGACGCGATAGACTTTAAATAAAAATTTATGGTAAAAATCGTTTGATTTCTAAGTCAGAAAGCATCAAACTCCTTCAAAGTTATCTTTCAACCATGAAAAACCGTGCTTCCGGGGCTTGAATACTACTTATAGAGGCCTGTTTCAATGAGCACGATTCAGGTCAACAAAAGAGTCTACGAATGAAACCACGTTCAAATGCTGTCCATTTTCAAAAGATTATTTCGTATAGACATATTCAAAAGCTCGGAAATAGACGTAGTACGTCGCGTGATTGTTTTAACTCAGAACACTATGAAATCATCGCAGATTGGTTCATTCAACAACTCAAAGTCTTGAAATAGGCAGAGAAAAAAATATGACGTTTAAATTGCGTTAACAAATGGAGATATAAACGAAAAATAGGCCATCAATTTTTTTACTAGGCTCAAGTTTACCCGAAAAAAAAGTTGTAAAATAGAAATAGCCTAACTACGTCGAACTTGTCTAAAAATAAACATTATTATATATTATAACGATAACCTCAGAGCATAGAAGAAATTGTATAAACCAACGAGGGAGGTTAAAGTACTATATATATATTTAATGGTAGACCAAGCAAAACGGATACATTTCGAAGCGCTGGGAGTGAACGCAGCTGCAACAGTTACCGTATATCTCTCCGCACGTTCACCCAGCAGTGCGAGGGTGAACACGATATTTTCGCATGACTCGTCACGATTAATAATCATTTTCCGTCTCGCATAAAATGAAATTCACGTATAAAATGATATCTGTCTTTCGCTTAAGAAGACACGTTGATAGAATGCTTCCACTTTAATGAGTTTTCTTTCAATCTTGCGGGTTATTTTCACTGTGGCAAAAAAAAAAAATCAATTCCACATGACAACAGCAGAGCTTTATGAGAAACTTCAAACGTATTTTTTTCGTTAAAAAAATCACAAGCAAACGACTTTTATGGAGAAACATTTGAATTGATAAAATATATTATCGAATAGAAAAAGTTGCATTTTATTTTTCAAAATTCGATTTGTTTAAAGCGATGTCACATTTTTTCGGTTTAAATATAAGGAACAGCATTATGTATACGAGCATCTCTAGGTATATTATAAAGCGATGGAGCCTCGGTATTCACTGACATAAGAGGGTCGAAAGTTCGTGGTTGAACCTTAAGCCACGTTGAAATTAGCCTCGTCACCGCTATCCTTCATCCAGGGGAGACAGAACTCGTTTATGTGTGTGTTTGTGGATATGTCTATGTATTAGAATATGGAATGGAACGACGAAGAAAGAAGAGAGTTTGACGACAACGGATGTATACATGTACATACGTTATATATAAATACACGGACAATACATGTACATGTAACATGGTCGACCTGTAGGGTGTTTGTACGATGAATTTCAAGCCAGACGAGCTACGATAACCAGTAACTGAATCCTCGTCAAATTATTCGATTATCCTGGAGGATACGGACCGAACAAAATCGCTTCTCGTCTCACACCCTCCAAATAATTAATAATGTGAATATACCGCGTGTATACATTATGTATATACGTATCCATCAATATATAAATACGAATATCGAGATTTACGGATTGCCTACATTCATAAAGGAAATTCGGCCCGGAATTGATTACCCTCAAATCTCTACTATTTGAATCAAATCATAATGCATTTTTATTTAAATATAAAAATAATAAGTTCCGATTTTTATCATTGTCAATTTTTCTTTAATTCTCCCTCATCTTTACAAAAGATCGTCTTTCAATTTTTAAAAAAATTTGTGTTCTGTATATGAAACAATAAAACAGGAGGAAGTTTTCAAACTTTGTTAATTGGAGTTTCGTAAATTTTTTGTTGTGAGAAATGAGAGATTTGCCAATTTTTGAAGATGTTTTCGTGATTCAATTGTTTACGCGTTTTTTTTCTTTATGACTATTCTGTCCCGCATATATAAGTATTATTTGAAAATCAATAACTGCCGTGATTGATTGGTTATTATGATTATCGTACACATTGAACTCGGTAAATCACGGTCTGATTCACTGTAAAATATTCATAACACCGAATATTTGAATTAATCGTGAGACATAGCGGAAATGATAATTATTCATGGCTGTAAATAATGTCCAAAATTTGCTCGAATTTGTCTTTTTGAAATATATGCAACTTGTGTATACTCCAAAGGGGGTTTGAAAAATTTGTAGTTGCTTCGATCATTTTTTCTGGTCTATAATTAACTTGTGAAATGAGCTCACGTCACAGTTCACCTGTACAACGTAATAATAAACCCCTAATTAAAGTTTTTTTTTTCAAAATTATCTTCTGTCCTGAATACGAGTCATTAATTTTCTCTATGGCCCTCGCCACTTACTAATTCATGCTGTACAATAATTTCGCAATTTTCGACACTGACGTGAGAGAAGAAAAAGTTTCTGCAATCACGATATTTACATGGAATTTTTTTTAAATGTGCACGCTCCTTGTTCACGCCGAATTCGGTAATTCAATTAAGCATCCCATTTATACGCAAATAAATCGGCGAAGAAACTTTTTAAGTAAAATAAAAGATAATGATTTTTTAGAATTTCACACTTGTTGGCGACTTGGCGATTCGTTTTACAATCGGACCGAACACACCTCGAAAGTAACGTGTTGTGCTCAATTATGTATAATTCAAATAGAAATTGAATACAATGGAAACGGAAAAAAAGAGTGGAAATCGAAAGTGAAATTTTGACGAGGAAATGGCAGGCTAAATTCGTTTGTAAAATATGCACAGAATGTTGTTGAATGTCTGCATAAAACAAAAAACAATACAAATCGTTGCTGAAGACAAATTGAAAATCTATCGATAAAAGTGACTGGAATTTTAAAAACTTATGTATGAATTAAAACAAAAGTTATACATCATTTTTCAACGGCATATTTTGATATTAATTTTTAATCCTATAAATTTACGTATTACGAACTATGATGTTTAAATAAATGTACGATTATGTCTCAGCTCAATAGTGCACGTAATATATTACGTGTAAGTTCACGATCGGAGACGAAAACAATTATCGAGCAAGGCCTTTACAATGCAAACTCCGAGACAGGACTGCTCGGATGAACACATTGTTAAATCTCCTGGGCGAGAGAAAGAGAGAAGGAAGGAGGAAAAGGAAGAGCTGAATATACTCAAGCATAAATACAAATTACGTAAACCCACCGAGGGTCAGAGGGACCAAGCAGCACTGTAATTTTTTTATCTTTTTGAACCCAATAAGAGTACCAACAAATTCGATATTGTTGAGTCTTGTCTATAAATATACTATAAATAGATGAAAAATAAATTTCTGCAATTTTTGATAATCTTTCTTACCGTCAATTTTAAAAACAGCTGTGTACTAGATTATTTATAATTTTGGTATTTTTTTGTCCAATTTTAGAAATTATTTAAAAAAATATTTTTCACTTATACTTACTAAAGTAATAAAATTTTAAGGGCTTTTATTCTAGTAAAATTGCTATTTTTTCTGGTAAAGATAATTCGTTTACCCATAAAAAAATGTATTCTGTGTGAAAGTTAAAATCATTGACAGAAGAAATAATGTACGCGCCATGCGTTTCGCAAAGTTTTGTTCGCAATTGGTTTTATAGCTCGCCTACTTTAAGCCGATCCCGACGATGCATTAAAATTCTTTGTGTGAGCGTGTAATAAATATCAATTAAATTGCTCGCCGAGAATTTCGAAGAAATAAAAATTTCTTCGTGGAATATAATGGGATTGTATGGCAGGATCAACTTAGCGGATAAAAAGATGATAAAAAATTTATATCCAACCGAATTTCGACAAAGCAGACGATTGATTTTTTTCATATTCGAGTAGGTTCTCCAAAAGTAACAATTAAAAATCAATTACTTAAAAAATATATATTTCAAACAAGACATCGCGTCGTCCTCAACCCTCATTTGTCCGAAGCATTTTTCATCAACTTGAAAAACAATTACAGAGATAATTTGATGAAATATTTTTTATGACTGTCTTATAATGCCTAAACTTCAAATTGACTCAAACACAATTGTCCTACCGTTGATTCGGTAAGAGTTCATTTCAAAAATTCTATTATGGAAACTTGCGGTTAAATTTAGGAACAAATTACTCTTAAATAAACAGATATGAAGATAAAAATCGCATTCATCATTATTTCCCGAAAAAATGGAATCATCATAGTCAAATTGTCGTTTCGTGATATTTCACGTATTCTCGAGATAAAGAGAGAGAGAGTGAGAGGGGAGGGGAGGGGGGGGGGGAGAGAGAGAGAGAGAGAGAGAGAGAGAGAGAGAGAGAGAGAGAGAGAGAGAGAGAGGAATTGGAAAATAATTCTGTGAAATTCCGCAGGTTTTAGTCGACAAAGAAACATTATTAGATGGTCCATGTATGAGAGTCGAGTACGGTTGAATTTCACGTGGTAAAATTAATGTCCCGTGTTATTTCTCAAGCACATACATCCACAGGATTTTATTCGCGACGTGTGCATCAGCATCATCGTCTACACATCTAACGGTTGTCTCGTATCACGTAAACGATACATCAGGGCGAATTACGTAATGTAGATTACCCTTCGAATTACATCGAGCAAAACACTTGTACAAGCAATGTACACATATGCAGACACTTTGTTTGGGATACCGATCTGTAGTCAGTATCCCTGAAGTGCTTCTCTATGTACACGTTTCTCTTCGGATTTCATCACTTTCCAAGAGGGAGAGGGAGAGGGAGAGAGAGAGAGAGAGAGAGAGAGAGAGAGAGAGGGAGGGAGGGAGGGAGAGAGGGAGAGAGAGAGAGAGAGAGAGAGATCAGCATGAGAAGACCTTCCTGGGACAAGTGACGTCTCTTCGTATTTTAGCTCATAGGATCAAATTCATATTGCACCACACATTACCCAAAAAGTCCTTAGAGCTGCTGTACGGGTTAATTGAAATTTGATACTCAACCACAAACAGAAAGTTCCTTAATTAGTAAATACGAATAGTCAAGTATCATAATTTAGTTAAGCATTATTAAGCTCCTTGTATCGTATGCAAAAGTTTTTATTCATAAACAAATAAGTGAATGGTAATCATTCATTAACGAAAGGAAAATTTGATTGAGTGATAGCCAAAAAAAATCATTTTTTTCTACTCGTAACGTATTTTTGCAACGTGAAGAAACGTATTTTTACCTCACAGAATCCATGACACAAATACGTCAGCGAAAAAATCTTAGAGCGGATGTACTGGTTCATCAAAATTTTATACGTGACGTCAAACAGAAGATTAAAAAAAAACGAATACTCGCGAGTCTGATTTAAATACACAAAACTGTTTCATGACAGCTAATTGATAACAGGTTTTTTCAATGAAAGAGAATTTCTAGTGCAATAAGCGAAAAAAATAACTTTTTTAAATTCGAAGAAGAAGAGAGATAGGCCTAACGAGCTTGGCAAATATGAACGTAAAAGAGGATCCTGCTTCTTGCTTTTTTACATATATATATAAAAGGCACGAGTGTGAGGAAATATAGCTGGCTGGATTTGCAATGCTGGGAGATAGAGTGAAGAAGGAGCAGCAACGCAATATCTTAATGCACAGAATCCACACATACGATGTACGCTAATGGCGTAATTATGTTGCATACAGTTTGCGGCGATAACTCGATCGGATGCAGAACGAGTGTGTTAAAAAAGAAATAAACGTGACGAAGTTTCGAGTTTCTTATTCATTTGGTGTAAGCTTATTTGGAATATTTACTTTGGGACAAGGTGAACTAGTCTTAAGTGGAACAAAGTGGTCTATGTAAATATAATTTAATATGTTTAAATAAAACTTGAGGAAATCGCCAGACATTTGTAAGAAAAAAATGCTAGTTTCACTCAACACGCGATAACTAATGTATCGATAAAATTGTTTATTGAATAAACTTTAATTAGCTTAAGCACTTGGTGAAAATATAATGATTTCAAAGGTACAGATCTCGAGGTCTAGTTAGTTGGCGGATTTACAAAGATCTATATGAGATGAAGCTGCAAAGATCTGGGCGAAGTAAGAGATTGCAATGTCGTAACGTCTCAATGAATCTCGACACTAATTCCACGTATTACCGTCAATTTCAACGTGCCGCCGCGTGCGATAATCATTTATTTTATGGATCGTGCGAGACAATTCGATTGGATGCACGTAGCACCGATCGTTGGTATTATAATTGATACTATGCATTCACAATTGTGAAGAAGGCGAAGTACGAGGAGAATGTACATAAAAAATAATCATCTTCAATCCTGCCTGATAAATGATTCGTGCTCGATTCGGTAGAGATAAATTGCCTTTAAAACGTTCAAACACATCTTCGAACTATCCAATAAATATTTTGTAAAACGAAACAATTTTCAGTCTTTTTGGACAACAGGAAAAATCACATCAAAATTGTTTCAGAATCGTTTCCTCCAATATCTACCGAAAACGAGTGATTTTTAATTCCACAATTTTCTTCAAAATGAAATTTTTTTTATTATTTTATTCCTATTATTACGTACGCATTATTATTTTTCTATCGAATTGAATGAAAATTACAAGCTGCCCCAGATTCCAGCTCGTGTATAAAGCTTGAGCAAATCGAACGGTTAGGCAGAATTCTATAGACGTAAAAATACAATGCAACATAGTATCAAATGCTGTCCGTGTATAAAAAACGAGTAAATGTTTTGCTTACTCGGTGAGAGACAAAGCTTAAATTATATCCACTATTTAGACGAGCTCCGAATACGAGGAACGTGTTCGTGAAAGATTCATACGAGACGAGAATGTCGAGAATCGAGTGACCCAGATCGATATAGGGTTACCAGTACAACCGCCATTTTAGCAATTCGTAAGGTCCGTACTCTGTACTGAGTCACCTTCAACAAAAAGAGACACGCCTATGCAATCAATAAAAAGATTTTTCTTTAAATTTTCTCCTTAAGCTTGTTAACCCGCGTCTCGGTTGTCTTGGCCATGGCAAAATGAGAAAAATCGTCACGTATACGCCACTTTTTTCATGGCTCGGACTTTAGGACGTCTAGAGACGAAGCGGATATAGTTATATACGAGGAACAAGAAATGGATATTCACTACATCCGGAAGTATATATTTACGTATTGCATTGTCAGGTCGAATCTATTTTAGTGATCATTATCTTGGGCGTTTTAGCGAGCAAAAAAGGGAACTATAGAAACTCTCCACATAAAAATGTATATTCATCGAGTCGCTGCCACGACTCTTGATATATTTATATATTTATATAATAATGTATGGAAGCATTGTAATGATCCATGAGAACATAAATGAAATTGTATCATTGCGAATTCTTGGAAAGTTTTTTAATGGCATTCTGTCTCGTCGTACAGTCTGGAATCGATCGTTCAATCAAAAATAGAATACAGCTATGCTTTGCGAATTATAAAAATTCATGACAATATTCAGTCACTACAAAAGCAGGTAGAATCATTTTAAAAAAGCAATCATGCTTTGTGATGAAATACTAAAGAATTCGTTGGTCAGTGCAATCAACGAAGTCAAACATCACCTCAATACTGAAAGCAATATTTGAGTTTTTATTTTTATTATCACTTAATGTGACTCAATAATACTGAACAGTCTTTTTTAATAACAAAGGAAGTAAAAAAGTTATACAATGAAGAGAAACGATGGATAATTCCTCTCGGAATTTTTATGATCCTCTTACTGTCCATGTCTGACAATTACATTCCTTTTCTACTGAACCTTATTCGATGTTTATTCATTGCGAATTCACCGGTGGAATGAATCGAAAAAATAATAATACCGTCAGTACGCTTATTTGCGCAATTTGAGTTCGTTGTTGGGAGAAAAACGAGCCCTTAACCTTCCTTTTGACGTATCGTAAATCACCGAAACTTTTTATACTGTTATGATCTTAAATCACGTAGGCTCTACAGTGCAGCGCACAAATGTTTCACCAAGTGAAGAGGAGCATTCACTTTGACGAGATTCTTTGAACTCTTGCGTGCGAAAGTGAATAACTCGCAAAATCATCGTTATGCCGAGCTCCCGAGAGAAAGCAAAACCAGCACGTACATACATAGAAAATAATCCATAAGTCGTAAAAACTTTAGACAAAAGTGAGAATATGAGTATTTTTTTGTTTGTGATTCGCAATTTTTCATATATTTATTCCCGTTTGTCTGTATCAGCAAAATGCAGTCAAGACACGAATAAGTCGTCGCCAATTTGAGGATATCACAAGAACAGTATTGTCTGCCAAATTACATTTTTCACACTATTAAAGAGAGCTCGTTCACGTTCACGAAGCATGAGCACTTCTATTGTTTCGCAGCTCTATTGTTGAAAATTCAAATTTACTTTCTGACAAATTGTTCAAGCAAAAAATCACGTACACAATTTGACAAACAGGTGAATTTTGTTCCACGTTAATTATTGCGAAAACAAAAATAATTTCTTATTAATTACTGTTTCCTATTTTAAACCAAAATTCTACTGATTCTAATAATTCTAATAATTACGTCGTCCTCTTATTAACCGAAATATTGTATTTTCGCAAATTTAGTGAGTGTTTCGAACGTCAAGAAGCAAGATTAAATTGTGGCCATAATAATAGCAAGCTAGGCTTTTATCTCAAAACAAGCTTTGTCCAGCTTAAACTTTAAACTACCCTTTCCAAAGATTCCTACTGGAATATACGCTACGAAAAAACTCACGCAACGTTTTACGCGGCGGAGCGAGCTTACGCCTCATTAAATGAGGATTAGGGCAAGCCGCGACACCTTACTTTAATTTTCATCGGTATTTCGTTGGTGGTCTCATAGAAAATCAATATTGTTAAACCTTTTGTGAAAAAATTGTCATAAGGCAGTATTACAATTTTAAAAAAGTATACATAAAAGTCAATTATGAATGGTAATCAATCAATATATACAGCAATAAAATAACAAAGAAAATAACGTATACAATAATCAGAAACCTTTTGTTTGCGAATAACGAATTCAGATTTCACGCAACCTATAATTTAATTAGTAAGCATCGAGCCACCATAAAAAAATTATCTTCAATTTTATTGAAAGGTTTCATTAAAGTTCTATTCAAACTTTTACTGATAAATATGACAGATTTACTTTTCAGTAAAAAAATAATTGTTCGTTGGCTTTCATTAAGATTAATTCACACCAATGTCGCCTCCAATTTTTATTGATTGAAAAACTATTTATTAGTCGAATTAAGGATTATTCAAAATATATAAACCAATCAATTTAATACTCTTTCATCGCTCAGCATTGAAACTTTATCAGTAACATGATCGATCGATTATTTATGTTACATTATGACACGCATTCAATACTGTGTTCAAAATTTGCGTTATTTCCAGTGTTTTTCTTTTTGTACATCTAACGATAGTCGATGCATTACTTTTGTGATTCGCAGGCAACCGACTGGTGGCTCAATGACATGTATTTAACAGTGCCATTGGCACTTCCGATAAACAGCAATCCAGGACTCGCAGCAAGACCAAGAAGACTTGCGTGTCAGCGAGATGCTGCGACCTTTCTAGCTAGTTTTCTCACAGAATTGCTCGACTATCAAGAAATCCTAGACAGGTAAGATCATCAATCATTTCTATTTTTTTTTTTTTTTTTAATAAATTAATAGCTCTAGAAATATTACTGACAGTAGATATTTTTTCACAAAATTGAAATGAGCATTTTAACACTGCAATAACATGGAGACGCTTTAATTTAATAGGTTTTTAAACATATTTTAGTACAATATTGAAGGTGTAAAATAAATGACACAGTCGAGTATGCGAGTAATTCGCATTTGCAAAACATTCTTTTTGATGCTTGACAATTAATTTATTCAAAGAGCATAATAATAATAAAAACAACAATCATCGAACAACTCTCGTCTTCGCGACGACAGGTCGTTCAATCATCGTCATACTTGACACTCGTTACGGGCTTCTCGTTAGGAGATGACATTTCTATTTATTTACTTCGTGTATATCCACTTGTACACTTTCCTATTTCAGCGATCCACCTTGGAACGGTCACGTCTCGTGTCTTTTGAGGGTGAAAATATTCTAATTCAAGTGATTAGTTCCAATGCGTGGATAGAACACCCTTATATAAATATTTCATCATTTTCATTTGCAAAGATAAATGAGAAATGTACTTATAATGGCGTTATTTATGGAGTGAAAAAGAAGTGTATTAAAGTAGAATTAATTTATAGTGTTATTTTGATAATAATAGAAATGCAACGATTCGTTATTTATACTAGGAATTCTTCTTTTCTTATTTTGTCACTCTTTCTACCTAAATAAAGCGAAATAAAATCACTCGAAATCAAAATATCAAATTTCCAATTTTATCTCACGCACCTCGAATAATCTCATGTTTCCCATACACACCACTTCAATATCAATATGTCTTCGTTTTCCTTCGTCCTTTTACGTATCCTAACAAGGATCCTTTGACACTGTCGTTCTCTATATATCAATATACTCAAGAAAATGAATTTTCTTTGTAATTTTCTGCCATTTCTTATTTTTCGTCGTACTACACGTATTTTCTCATTTCTCGTGTCGTTCGCGAGAGAGCATATAGAAAATAAGAAAACTGAAAGAAAAGCACGGCGAGGCCATCTCAAGTAGCGCAATCATTTAGAAACGAGCGAATTCTTTCTCAAAGCTTTTCTCCTTCTATTGCTCATTCATTTATCAACCGAGCGTATTACCGCGATTTCGCATTTGGTAAATCTCTTGAATCTCTTCATTCTTTTTTACTTGCTCAATAGATCGCGTCTCCTCGACAAAAGTAAAAGAAAAAGAGTGAAAAGCCCGTTCTCGCGAAGTAGTTCGAAGAAGCCAAATGAATTTAGCGGGGTTTCTGCAACGCATTCTGCTAGGAGATCCGGCATCTACGTAGGATCTATAGGAATTGAGAGACTTAAAGAGTGCATATATATATTCAAAATATGGATTATTTCGTGCGAACTCAATCTGTACAATTTCGACTCTAATAACTGATTCCTTGAACTATTTGGACTAAATTTCTTTTGCACTTCAATAAAACAACATTGTTTATTCATGATTGTAAAAAAATCAGAGACTCTATATTTTTTAACCATATACACTAAAATATAAACTCGTTCAAAGATTACACCACAAATTGACAATTATCAAAATTACGAAACAATTGTCCTATTTTTTCTCTATTTAAAAAGAAAATGATAACTATTTCGCATGGAATTTCCCATACAGATGTAGGCAAAATCATAAGGCAGAAAGTTCAAAGCCGTATCCTTATCGGGTATCCGGTATCCGGTGCCGGAACGAGGTTTTTTTTCTCTTAAACGTCTCGAACTCTACAGACTCCGTACATTATTATTTTGATGTAATATTTCCTCTTTGTCATTTTTTTTTAGTTAACTCGAATCGACAATTTACAATTCGTATCATTATTGTTGGAAATACTAATGGGAACAATAATAATTATAATAATTATAATACTAATATTTGTTGAGACGAAGTGAAGGGAAAGAATCGATCGATCGATTCGTCTCGTTATTCTTGTCGTCCCCGATGTCGTCTTCGAGGCGAAGCGTCCACTCGAACGAGGGTCGCTTCGGGGACGAGGGACTCAACCCCATCCCCAAAACCCCTGCTCGCCCTCTTCTCGTTAGTGCTCATCCAACAGAAACTAGAACGTCTGTTATTTTGTTGGTAGAATCTATTAGCAAATTCATCATGTGTAAGGACAAAAAAAAATAGAGGAAATACCAATTGTAAATCAAAAAACTGGCAAATACTTGGACAAAGAAAAAATATTTTTAAATCTAAACAAATTTTTATTTTCAACCATTTTTTCTCTTCTTCTTCAATAAGCATCTTATTTCACATTATCGGAGTTATTTATATTGTTGTAATTAAAAACTTCGTAGATCCGAATTGGAAGTCGAACTTGTCAAATCGAAGGATGGCAAATCTATGCAACCACTGTGTATGGCCCAACATTACCAGATATTTAGCATTTATCGAAGACCCGGTGAAAGTGTCGACGAGCGGGTAATCTTGGACAGAGCAACCTCCGGTGATCATATCATAGTTGCTCATCATAATCAGGTACATAAATGTATTTAAGCCTCCGGCGAAATGTACGTAAGCTCAATCGACTACCGTGAAAGCGGTTTATACTTTGAAGCGTGAATTTCAAAAATACTTAAATTACAGTATTAGAAAAAAGAGTAGTAAAATTTCGAGTTTTGTTCATTTATCATCGAAATTCAAGAGAATATTTATTCATTGAAAAGTTCCATTTTAACTTAGATGGTAAATATTATATTTTGCCTGAAACTGAGGAGATTATTCATGGATTTGAATAAATGAGCAGCAAACGATATTTAAGGAAGTTGTATCGATATTTATATGACATCATACGAAAAATACATTATATTTGATTATTCCAAGTTAATGTATTGAAATTTGGCGTGAATCTTCTTGAACAGCATTTAATTATGTGTGAAAAATTTGGAGAGGTTTCACCGTCTAGTAATCGAGATATTCATTGTTGAAAATGACAAGTTTAACATGAGCTCTTATGGAAGCTTTCAAAAAATTGCGAAATTCAGCAATAAATATCTCAATTTTGAGACGATGAATCATCGGCATATTCCGCCAGAAGTTTAATACCATATTAAGCTTTCTATTTACAAAATTTTATTGTGTAAAGTTGGAAAATAATTTTTACATGAGAAACGCTATAACCTCCTTAATGAACGATAAAAATGTTTAAACATTTTATCTCACGCTGAACGATCGTCTTTCTTTCTTATGTTTGTACACTTTGAAAAATTGTGGCAAACTGTCGTTTATCTGTGAGCTCGATTTTTTCATTTTTATTTAAACGATTGCGCAATGATTGCAACCGTTTAAATAAAAATAAAAGTCAATCGTTGATAGTAACGAGATGTTTTGAATTTAATTATATTAGGAATTATTTACTAGACTCGAAAATTCGATAAAAATCAATTCAGATATTTCAAAAAACTTCATAAAAACTCTTGCACCCAAATATGAAAAAGTGCATCATACACACACTTCCTAAATTCAACTATAGAGCTAATAGTGGTAAAAAAAAACACAGAGAATACAAGGGCGTAAGTTTAAGAATTGAGAAATGTGTTGTTTTCAGTTCTACAGTGTACCGGTAAGGGCATCCGATAGAGGAAGAATCACGAAGGGTGAATTGATGCAACAAATTCTAAAGATCATGGAAACTCCGGCAGATCCAAGAACGCCACCTGTGGGAATTCTCACGACAGCTCAAAGGCCGGTCTGGGCGAGGGCAAGGCTGGAACTAATGAAAAGTGAGTATAATTCGTTTTCTAATCAGCAGCGAAGATGCTCAATCATTCCTACAATGTTCCTTGATTACTTTTCTTAATGAATAAAAAAAATCATTCTCACAAATAATGGACGAAAAAAAACACAACAAAAGATGTTATTTCGTACACGTAATTTAATTCACCCAACTAATTAATCTAGTAATAATTATACAAAATGAAATAATGATTACAAAGATTTCATAGTAAGTCCTATCAAAACAGCCTAATGTAAATGACTTCAATTGTTGGGAAAATTTAATTAGGAGTGATTTTGAAAGCTCCGGACTCTACTGAACGTTTGAAAATCTGTTAATTATTCTCTTCTTTTCAATTGAATTATGTTCAAATTCCTATGGCAGATTTTGAAGGATCAGTGTTCAAGAAATTCTCGCGGGAAATTCTCGCAACGAATATTTCAAAGGTCCAGGATAAAGCGAAGAATATATATCCTTCTCGACACGTTCTCTATCGCAACAACCCTCTTCGCTATAATTATCCGTTCGTTCCTCTCGTCCCACCAATATTCGCAATATTCCCCATTAACTTATCCGCGGCGGTAAGAGAGAAGCTGCCATGAATGTCTGTCTACCGTACAATCCTGAGAGGGAAAAGCAGGCCGAGGCGAGACCTTACTCAACACAACAACTATATGCACGTTTGAGTGAAAGAGACAGAAATAGTCTTGCGACCCCGTAACGTCGAGAAGTTTTGCCCCGTGTTGTTAGCAAATCGAATGAGCTATGCGATAACGAGCTAACGACGAATCGCGGTTGCTTCTTCGATCTCTTGTGTCTCTCTTTTCTGCTTTCTCTATCTCTCATTCTCTCTATGCTTTGAATCACCGCGGGAGATCACTCAAAGAGAAGACACTCGAAGCTCTGACTTGATCCCTCGTAGTTTAAACTTTCGAGTACTTGCACTTCAAATTCCCCTCTGTCATCGCTACAATTGGATAACAATTGTTATGACTTTTGTTCCTTCTCGAAAATGTCCCAATTTTATTTTAATTAAAAGCTTGCTTCAAAATTCGAGTGCACTTAATCGAGAATAAATCTTTGACGAATAATAATATCGAAAGTTAAAAATGCTCGAAACAACAAGTTCATACGAATCAACGTATCTGAAACGTAAAAAATTTTCATGCAGGCCAATTAACGATCAAACACGTAGCCCACGCTTTATTGATTATTTTATTATCAAAGATACTCACGAATTTTCAACACCCCCATCCTTAATTGGAGTTTGAATAACCCCATCGTTTTTTATAACAGACGAACAAAATCGTCACAATCTGGAACTGTTGGAACGTTGTCTATGCGTCGTTTGCATCGACGAGGACATTCTACCATCAACATTCAACGAACCACTTAGAGCCGAGGATCGATGGATCAACGATCGCGACTACGCGAATGTTCTTCATCATGCTATTCACGGCGGGGGTTCGAGGCATCTTGGTGCAAACCGTTGGTTCGACAAGACCTTCAATGCGATACTAGGCAAAGTAAGTACACCTCTACTTAAATCCTCAAAATTTCATTTAAAGAAGTACAATTATTCATACAAATGATCCATGCATTCGCTGGATATAAATATGTTCTGGGTTAAAATAATGCTGGTAGTTTTGTGAATCGATAACCTGGGTTTAAAATAAGAATTGAGAAGTTAAGAGAAAGAAATATCCGCGTACATACAGAGTGGACGTATAATGTAGACGTGAAATAATTTTTTCCGTTTTATTCGTGTGTAAAACTGAAAATATAATCGTAGCGACTTTACAGTTCATCCGACCTCAAAATCGCATACAATCATCATCCGTACATAGCCGTGTTTAGCACACATATTCTTAACTTTCTCTACTGCACACGTTTACTGTCTACAAAAGTTGTGTTAAATCATCGATTAAAAATGTATGAATATCTTTAATTTTCGAAATAGTTTTTTTCTTCGTAACGATCGAGAAGTTCTCATGGTTTGTTCGTATTTAATTGAAAAGTTGATATATTTGTATATTTATAATTAGTTCGAAGTTGAAATGATTGTTAATCATTCTTTACAGTTATTCGTTTGAGATTATCTCGTAAATTTTGCACATTCACGACCCGCTACGACAGGCGATTAATTATTTTTAACTGCTTAATAAAATAGTGTTTTTATAGTGAAAAATGAAGGAATATTTATGCACTTTAGACTATTTATCGTCTTTTGAAAAATGATTTTGAAAAAATGCCGGTCAATAGGATGGAATGTGGGGACTTACGTATGAACATTCGGGAGGAGAAGCCCCAGCAATTTTTAACGCGTTCGAGGTATTGACTGAGAAAGTCGACGCTCAAGCAAACTCTGAGGAAAATGTCGTACCATCTCATCTACCGGCACCGGAAAAACTCGAATGGTTCCTCAATGAAAAAAGCCTCAATGACATCAGAGAAGCCATGACGAATTTCGATACGTCAGTAATTGAACAAATATTTTCTGAAAGTCTCAACGATCATATTTTCTTTCAATTGTTTGCCTTTTTTTTTTAAGTATGGTGGAAGATTTGGATCTTTGCATCATGTGGTTCCAGGAATACACGAAGGAGTTCATCAAGACTTGTCGTATTAGTCCCGATGCCTACATTCAATTGGCTTTGCAGTTGACCTACTTTAGGTAAATAAGAAAATAATATTAATCTCGAAATTTCATGAATTTATTTACAAAACAATTCTCACTCGTCCAAATGAATGCCGAATATTTTAGGCCGCATAAAAACGCAGCTTTCCAACAGGTTGAAATGATAATTTGAATGTTACGAATTTGACCTTTGAAAAATGTCTCAATGTGATCCACTTTTTTGAGAAAAAAACGTCATTTTATTCAATGCTTAATCGTGATTCACTCGACTTCACCTGAGCATTGAATTTCTCGATCGATTAGGGCTCTCTGTTCCAAAAATAAGAAGGTTATAATATCCAGATGTCAATTATGTACGACAGATTACACGGTCGTCTAGTTGCGACCTACGAGAGCGCTGGTATAAGACGATTTGCATTGGGACGAGTTGACGTGATAAGAGCAGCGAGTCCCGAGACTCTGGCCTGGGTCAAAGCGATGTGCCAAGGTGATCCGAAGCTTCAAGCCTCAAATCCACCGATCAGCAGCGAGCTCCAAGAAGAAGGCATCAAAAGAGTTCAGTTCACCATTTACAGTGTAAAATGAAAATCCTTCGATTATTCACACTAGACTTTCTTGGCTCAAGCCTAAGAAAGGCTTGATCCAAGGTCGAGCCTTGGGCCGGGTTTCTTGGGTAACTTTTTACAGCCACATCGCGTTAAACGTCAATATTTATTATTTATCGATTTTTTATTTACAGTCGAAAGAAAAGAACCGTATAAAATATAAATTTACCCAGTCGTAATCAATTTTTACCATCACATTCTGAAAAATAATGACTCGATACTGTTCAAAGTATAACGAAGACCGTAAAACGACGTTGCATTTAGTTTTTAGTGAAAACCTCAATCGAAGTTTCGTTTTAAGATTCAAACAAACTATTTCAAATAGTGATTTTGCAAATTTAATATTTTACCGCGTAACAAAGATGCATCAGATTTTTTCTTAGTGAAAAGAAAACTCGATAAAAATTCATATAAGGGATATGGACAAAAAAAATGAGGACAATAAATTACTACGAGGTTACAGAGACACTTGAGACGAATTGGATTTGGACTTCGTCACAAGTTTTTTTTCTTTAGTACTCTATCACTAACTGTACCTGATTAGGGTTTATCCACGAAAGAGCCGAAAATAAAAGCCAAGAAAAAATACACGACTGCGAAAGAACAGTAAAATAAAAGGCACACAGGAGAAAAAGGGAAAAAATCGTGTAGAGGCTCGAGAGATAGCAATCAATTAGATCGTCAATATTATATCCGGATTCTTTCAGACGTGATCGAGTGTTTGCTGAGTCCTTGAAAAAGGGTCGGTAGGTCAAAAGAAACACCGAGAAAAGTTTTTCCATTGCCCCTACCTTTTATCACATAGATACATTCCAAGAGTATAGAGACAAAGCAAACAGAGTGTATTTTCTATGTCAGGAATACCTTTGGTCTTGGAAAAAATATCTCCAAGACATTTCGGTGTGTTTTTATTTTCATTTGAGCCCAAAAACACTGCTCGAGGTTTCAGCTCGTTTCTCTGAGTCGTTGTTTTTCGTTCGTGGCATTATTGTTTCAATCTCAGAATTTCGGAAACATCAATGTAGTTTGATCAATTTTTAATTTTGAGTATTTTCGGACTATTGGAGGATTTAATCAAATTAGTGGCGGAAATTCTCCGATTTTCGAAATATCATTTAAAGTGCATCGAGATTATTTTAGATTCTTGTTCCCCGCTTCTTCATTCCTGTAATTTAACTTTAAAAATTGATTTCCAATAAAATTTGAAAATCAGGTTCGTTCTAAATAAAATACAAAGTCAATTACGATTGGCATTAATTAAAAAAAAAATCCCTTTGCACATTAGAATCGGGCTAATCTCACCTACCGAATTCTTTATTTTCGATAAAACGTGTCCGGTTTTTCACGAATGTTGAACTTTGTTTATTTTTTCCTGACGATGCGTAGGAACAAAGAATTCGCGAACTCTTCGATCTTGCGGTTCAACGACAGACACAAGAAATGTACGATAATAATCATGGACATGGAATTGACAACCATCTTATGGGACTCAAATACGCTGCGATAGAGACTGGCGAAACGATTCCTGAACTTTTCCTCGACGAGAGTTTCAAAATTGTAAATCATTTCGGCCTTTCAACGTCACAGGTACGCTCATTTTTAGTTATTTAACATTCTAGCCCTATGAGTTTTGTCACTCAATATTTTATTAAAGGTTATCACTCTAACTCTTACTTCATCCAATATTATTTTTAATTTTATTAATTACAGCAAGCTTGAAAAAAAAAAATAGGTCAAAAATAAAAGAAACAATTAATGCATTTCTCATATAAAATTGCTAGATCCATACAAATTTAAAGCTCGTGAGATGAAAATAAAATTCTCCACTTAACATGGATCTTATCCCACTTTTCTTAATTTCAATTTAATTTATTTTATTCAACCTGCATTCAGATTAATTCATTGTGTACTCGTGACAAAACAAAAAGATCTCTTAGACTCTAATTGCTTTTTACGCGTGGAAAGAACGTTGGACAAGAGGGTTATTAGAAGAAAAAATTACGAAAAGGGGAACTTGAAGACTCGGCTGGATCAAAACGTCAGCCCTTTTTTAAGCGCTGTGTATGAGCCCTACAGTGAGTGAATTCAGACTCAATTTTCGTCAACAAAGACTATTACCAGAGCGTACTTCCGATGCTCATTCAACCTCCCGGATACAATGCACTAAAACTTCCGCGAGGGTGCGTTTGGATGCAGGAAATGGGTCTGCGGGTGGGCGAAACAACCATCGTGAAACCACGAAATTTTAATGACGAAAATCAATTTCTAAGACCTCAATTATTTACATTCCGATTACATTTATTTTTCATATACGGATATAATAATAATAAAAAATCATTATACAAAAAGCGATGAATGTGCGGTCGGGGTGTGGTTTTGGCGATTTCCCAGATCAAGCAACTTCGGACGAAGCTAGCACTTGGTTGAGTGACCGCTTAGTCTTACACCGAGTTGCGCATCGACCGCTGCACGGAGAAAAAAAATTTGTTCATTGAACTAAATCCGATTTTGTTGAACGAAAAGTGGCGGATTCAATAATATTTTTTTTGTTGAATGGCAAATTGAACTGAATTCTTGAAAATTCCTTGTAGATTAATCAACTAAATCACCGGAGCCAAATGTCAATCATTTATTTGCTAACGCACACTTTTTAGTTGCCTCAATGAAATATTTGTTTGAATCTCAATTATCAAATTGACTAAACGGTAATCGTTAGGACGAATAAATGAATTAGTTTGAATGATATTTCGTTGTATTAACATTAATTTGTTTGGCTGCGCCGAAGTTTTCTTCATTCGGCCAATAAGTTGTTTCAGCATTGACAAATTATTTTCTTTCATCTCAAAAACATTTTGTTGCCCCTATCGAACTAAATATTTTGGTGGAAATAAAAGAAAGTTCTTTCGGTCAACAACATTTTTTTCTCAGAAGAAGTTTTTTCAGTTTCTGATGGTGTTAACCAACGGAAAATTAAGAAAAATGTAGCCGATTTAATCGGCACAGATTTCCCGTAAAAATGTGAAAACAACAATTATACCAAATTACAGATAACAACGAGAAACGATGCGATCGCTGGTTACGGTCCGGTTGTCCCGGATGGTTACGGGTGTGCCTACAATGTTCGTAAGAACGGATTTATTTTTTCGGTTTCGGCTTTTCACAGCGATGGAAGAACGAGCGCAACGCGTTTTGCTCAGACTTTGGAGAACAGTATGCGACAAATGGCGGTCATGTTGAAAAAAACGAAGCAACGATAATGGGTAGAAGAAAAAGAAAAAAATTTCCACCCGCAATGAAACCAAATGACAAGGAGATGAAGTCCGTGAATTGTCAAGCGTAATGAAATGTGAAATTTACAAAAAAAAAACGAAAGAAATCGATAAGAAAAACAGAAAATGAGGAAAATGAGAAAAAAGTAGAAAAATTGCGTACAACAAATTCAACGAAAACAATTGAGGAAGGCTCTGATTTAGAAATTCAATGACAAAGTCGAAAAAATCGCATAAATATATTTAAATCGAGTAAATCGGTAATAGATCGTTTTCCATTCAAGGTGCTGCACGTTGATTGAGACATATCCACATTAAAAAATACGAGAAACTCGCGAATCAGAAGCGCGATGAGAATTGCGTGCTACAAAATAATAAACCTTAGATAATTTAATTGATTAGAAATAATATATGATATTAGAATGGCATGACTAAATAGTTGAATAACGATCAAGAGGCGTAACGCATCCTAAAATAGTTCAAATAAATAATTAACTATGAGTTTGACGATTCGATATATAAGACATTCGATGTCATCGATCCAATTGAAATGACCGATAATTTGGATGTATCATCGTATCATCGACCTACAGCCAATTATACTAAATCCTCGCTCTTTAATTAAAGAAAAAAAAACGTTTGTCCTCGCGAATTTTACATGCCAGTATCGTCTGGTTTTCGTTTCTCGATTATTCGCAACAAAAAAATCGTGAAAATGAAAACGAGAAAAAAGTACTCTGCATATTAGTCAATACAGTGAGAAGAAAAATTTAAGACCACATGACGTTGGATTTTATTCGTCTGAATAAATGTTAAAACATAAAGAAATTTATTTGAGTGTAACTCGTTGAGAAAAATATTTAGTTTTATGAGACATTATGTTTAAATCGATTACACATCGTTTTTTCTCTATCGTTATATATAAATCTATATGTATATATTTTATCGAATGATTTACATGAAATAATTAAATGGTCTATTTGTAAAATCTCTGATATTTATGGTGAGGGATACAAATCTCTGATATTTATAGTGAGGGATACGTGGGGGATACAAATGAAATAACGAAAGAGAAAGAGACAATATCTATCGAGATTTTGAAATAAAACTTGCAATACAGTGGCAATATTATGGCAAATAAGAAATAAGATATAAGAATGAAGAAAAAAGGTGAGAAACAGAAAAAAAACGATGAAGATAAGAAGCAAAAAAAATAGATCAAGAAAAATAGTCAGAAGAAAAACGAAAGAAGATACATAATAATCTCACAGAATCTGTTCGTGCCTCAGTTCTCTGTCGCAACGGCATTCTAAATGTAGCCAATCTTCGATATTGGCGCCCGCACAGTAACTCTTGTCCAATTCTTAGATAGATCGTATTTTCGCACCATCGATTTGCGCGGTCGATCGAGCGAAAGTATCGGCTTTTTCGTACATAGAAACTATCCGTCTATCACCCTTAATCTCCCTTCGTTAAAATGAGCTTATGTGTTACTCACCAAATCGCACGTACACACATTTATATTGTTATGCTTCGTTTGTAAATCTAGCTTGAGAACGAGTTTCGCCATGAAATGAGAGAGAAAAGATCGGAACTTTTACTGCAGAAATGGAAGATTTTTCATTACCATATTTGATATCATTTTTTCATAGCAAAAACTTTAAAACTATTGAAAAAACCATCAATTCATTAACGCTACTGAATTAATGTTCTCTTTTCAATTTGTCCAATTATTAGTGATAATAATTTTCAAATTTAATGTTCAACAGTTCTTCCCAATCTGATAATTGCTCCTCTGTCCATAATCGATTAACAACAACAAAAAAGCTGCTTTTGGAAAGGATTATTTCCAATAACAAGCCGCAATTGTCTCCATTTCTGCAATACGTCCGATTCGAATGTTCTTAAAGATAAATATGCGCTCGATTATATTTACCAGATGTTCGTTATTCCCGAATTAAATTCGTTATGCAGATTTCAAATATTTTTTCGTTATTCATCGAATCCGACGTTGACGTCGGATCATTAATATTTTATGAGATGTTGAAAAAAGAGCCTCGTCGTTCTTCGTATAGCAAATAATATATACATAGAAATATATCTATATATGTGAAATAAATATATATTATGTTGCATTAGGCTAATGTTCGTGAAATCTAGTCAGCTTGAGAATCGTTGTAGCTTTAGAATAATCGACTGTTCCTTCGTTATTGTTAAATTCTATTAGAATATATTTTATGTATAACTTACGATTAGTTTAACGTATGAGCTATGTGCGTGTGGCCAGGGCCAAACATTTTTCGACTGTAACGCTCGCAGTGGCGAAATGAGAAAACGAATGCAGCCTTGTCTCATATGTTTAAACACAATTCCTGTCCCTATTTTTTGTAAATATCACGTGTAATCGTGGTAGAAGTATTATTATTGGAATCAACGAAGTTCACCAATTGTTAACATTTATATACGAGCATTTTGTTTATGGAAAAATTCTGGCATGCAGACGAGCGATCGCAGTCGTAGCGCAACAGTACGTGCCATAACCAAAAAGTGCGTCAAATCAGAGGGTCAACAATGTTGAAAAAGTCGGTTGGATACAAAGTGTTGCGTAAACAAAACTTGACGTGAGGAAAAAGGAAGGTTAATCTGTCGCATAATCTTATAATTTAAATTTGCGACAATCTAAATTAAGTAACGCCTGATTAAAATTGACATTAAAAAATAATGGGAACTTACCTTGCATATATAAAAAAGGTTCAATCATTTAACAATAATTCACTGAGTTATTAAATATATTATTACTTACACCGTGAAGCATCGTACAGACAGCTGTTTTCAAACATGGCCACCTGGCGGCGCCACGAGGGCAGTTGCACATAGCCCATTGAGTATCATATTGTATTCTACATATATGTATATCAATCGTTCATAATCCGAGTGTCCTGTGACACCCTAAATAAGATGAAAAGAATTAATGTAATGTTTCAAATAGAAAAGAACTTCGATAGGAGCAGCTTTTGCAAGATTGTTGGTTGCTTTTATTGATGAAAGTTTCAAATATCGCGCGAGAAAAAAACATATTGTGATCTCGCATTTTTGCGACCAAGAATATCACACACATATCAGGCTGCAAGCCAAAAACGTAATGATTATCAGATAAGAGCATAAAAAATGGGCATGTAATCGTTCTTTCTCCTGACGAAAGTTTCGAATTGTTATCAACAAATTTAAACAGTGTTTATTTTAATGGAGAAATTTTGATCGAGTCGATAATCACGCTTTTTCGTTCTCGAGAATATAAAAATACATCTCACTTTCATGTTTCGTGTATTTCGAAATGTTTTTAACGATATTTTGTTGAATTTAATTAATAGGTAATTAAAAAAAAAAGTATTGCGTCGTCGGTAGGGGATCGAACGAGTGGTAATTATTCATTTTAAATCAATTGTAAAATTGTATGAGTTTGAATAAAAAAGGAAATGAAATATGTAAAAGTGTCAACTAAATATAGCGATGAATATATCGTCGCGAATTTTCACTCACATCGATGAAACTGCCCATTTCCCTCGACGCTAACAAATGAACAAATACACGAACTTTCTGTTTACAGGGTGCTCAAGAGAAGATACGAATGAGGTTCGATATAATGTGCAAAATAGTTGCCAACTCGATGCTAATAAACACGTACCTACGCGTTTGTAGAAACATGCACGTTCAAAAATTTCAGATTATTTCATTACTTATGTAATTCCGGAATAAACACGATAAGTTTTCAATTCTTCAGGCTGTAATATTAAACAACCGAGTTCAAACGATTGTTTGTTAACATATAACAAATTAAATTGAAAATGAGCAAATTATTGACATGTCTTTTTGATCAGATATTTAAAAAAATATTTGTCATTCGTCTTTCAAAAATCAGAGCGCTAGAACAATTCTTTAAACTTTCGACGTGTAATACTGAAAAACAAAATTTGAAGTAATTTTTTTTTATATTTAAATTGCTGACATTTCATTTTTATCACGTGTTTAAAGAATATTTAAATACATTTTGCATAAAAACTTGAATAACGAAAAGACGAAAAGTATGTTTTAAAAAAATCAAATAAAAATGAAACAGCATTGCGAAAGGACTTTGGTGAATAGCAGTCGGCTTTGTTTGAAACGTGATGCGACGCTGCTCTCCTCATATCCCAGCATGTATACGTGTGCACGATATGCCGAGATGGAAAGACGCGATGGGAACTAGAAAGTAGCCGATCGTAAATTGTCTCGCGTGATCGGTAGAATCGGTGGTGCAACACGGGGTACTACACGAGAGAGGCGTGAAAACGACGAAATGAAATACTCAAAATAACGGACCCAACAATAATTTACCGTCAGTCACATATTCGCATTATTCTGTTATCATTTCATTATTTTTTATTCATTTTGCTCTTTAATTTTCTTCTATTCAATAAATAAATATATTTTTCACAAATAATAATTCTACGATATTAAAAATAATTTACAGTTCATATTTACATGACGTTTAACGACGATATTTTTTCACCACACCTCCACGGAAAGTTCGATTTCCCGCCTTGCGTAAGTCTAATTTTCCGCAAAAATGTGATGAAAAATAGTATACGCACACACGCGAGTGAAAAAGACCATCCCAAACCGCGTGCTTACCACCCTCGCCTTCGGCTCGGGTGGCAATTCTGCACGCGGTTTGACATAGTCTACTTTCTCTCCTTAGTGACGTAATATACTATTTATAAACAATAAATGCATTTTTTTCATTTCTTTTCACATTTTCAAAGGTACTATTTTTGTTTATTTTGTGATTTTCCATGAAGGTAATATGGCTGCTTCACACTAGTCAAATGAGTGCTGAAGTTTCAAAATACATTTATGCAAAGTTCAATGCACTAGTTAAATTAATCGAAGATTGATGTGTATTACAGCATGTCTTATTAACCTAAAAAAAAATTAATAACGATGGATTTGCGAAATCATCAACTGATAAACTGCAAAATTTCATGATGTCATATTTTCATCGAAATTTTTCAACCGATTTTAATGCATCGCGTCTTATTTTGTTCCTCGAGAGATCCTCTACAAATTCATCGCGTGGATTTTTTTCTAAACGTATTAATATGAAAATTACAACAATTGGTTTATGAACATTTTTTTTAGCCAATTAAACAATTGGCTGCAACAGTAAAACGATGAAACTCAGAAAAAAACCCACACGGTGAATTCGTAGAGGATCTCTTAGGGAACAAAATAAGACGTGATGCATTAAAATTGGTTGAAAAATACGGATTATTCTTTGAAAAATCTCGATGAAAATATGACATCGTGGAATTCTGCATTTATCAGTTGAAGGTTTTACAAATCTATTAATACTTTTTAGGTTAATCAGATATGCTGTAATTCAAATCAACCGTCAATTCATTTCCTTAGTGCATTTACTTTGCATAGACGTATTTTGAAAATTTATCACTCATTTGACTGGTCTGCATCAGCTATTTTACCTTAAGACTTTATATGAGTTAATCGACTTGGATTTTTTTTCAACTATTTTTGAAAAGACAAAATAACGAGGTACAACGGAAATACATAAATTACAAAACTAAGTTTAAGACATAATTATGTACGATGAAGAACCGGGCCCATCATTTTTGGTTCAGTCCAATTTGTTTTCAGCTTTAAAATGCCTTATATTTGATGATTTTTTTCAATATTCTAGTAGATTACTCGATATTTTGGTAGATAATTTTGTCACAGACCTCTAATTCCTAATACGTTTGCCAGATTATTTCAAAATTTGATAATAAAATAAAATTAAAGGTTTTGCAAATCGTCCTTCACTTATTTTTCGATAAGCTTAAAATAACTCTGACGTTCAACAGAACTTGAGAATGTTTGAGACGAAAAATATAGTTACACAATTTCTATACCGGTTTGGAATTTGAGATTGCAATCGTTTTTGAGTTTCAATGACTTTAGATCTAATTATGCCAATTAATCGTGTGTATTATCGACTCATTTTTCCATGTGATCACGGACATCTGTTAGCAATCACAATACTTAAAAAAAAACAGCCTGTGTTAAAATTAGTTTAATGACAAAAAAGTTATTTCTCTTTATCCGAAAAAAATTGTAAAAATGGCCAGAAGGCGAAATTGAAAAAGAAAAAAAAATAATCTATTAAGCACGTTCTGGGTTGTTTTTCGGTCACGAAATAATCATCAGTCTTTCTAGTACGGAACGACCACTCGTCCGTTTACCACTCTATTGAATTTTGATTCGTAAATTTTTGTTTTTCGTGCAAGGTCGTTATGAATTTTGATGTCAAATCAAATGTTTTCCTGCACGTCGAATGACACATGAGATTCGGTCGATAAATTTGTTAACAAATAACTAATTCATGTGGGAATAAACATTATTACGTTAAAACATCAAGTCACCTAATTAAATTACTTAATCACTGAAAGAGGAACAATGAATACGATTTTTAAAACCTCGTACCTTCGAGGATGAATTGACATTACACAATCATACCACGAAGAAGGTCCGAATTAACGTCTTCGTAAATCTTTGCAAATGGATGGGAAAGCAAAGAGTTTGCAGTTGGTCGTTTTCTGGGATCATGCTGAAGACACTTTTCGGTAAAATCGAGGCCTTCCTGAGAAAAATTCTTCGGTGGTGCAGGGCTTTCACCCATTCCAACCTGAACAAGAGAAAAACAAAAGATTGCCAATCATTTCTGAATCAAAATTAATATAAATCACAAATAAAACAACTTGAATCAAACAAAAAAAAATTAACGTTAAATTTCGATATTGTATGACAAAAAATGTCAACACAAAATACGCTAATTTTATTTAGTTTCTTTTCTGACCCCTTCAATTCAACAAACCTATTTTTTTTGTCCTTAATATTTTAAGGTCAGCTTAGCAAAAATATTACTCCCTCAAAATATTCATTTTTGTGAATGAGAATTATGAGAATTGTCGGTGATGATAAATCATTTATTATTGAAAACTTTTTTTATTTCTTTTGCGAATTGCCCATACGAGAGACTGGTAATTTACCTTGAACATAATTTGATAATTGGAATCGAATTCTGCCCATGGTCTTCGACCACTTGCCATTTCAATGACGCAACAACCGACTGACCAAATGTCAGCTGCACGTCCGTGACCTCCGCTTTCGATTTTCATAAATACCTCGGGTGCCATGTATGCTGGAAAAAAAAATAGCAAATCGCCGAATAATGTTTTTTTTTGTTTTTCAAGAGAATACATTTCTCACGATTGAATTGGTTGAATAAGAAATATTCATGACTTTTCCCTAGCGGATCCGGCAACTCTCAGTGACCGAAATTTCGATCGAAAATTGAAACGAATCAACCGAAAACGGTCGTTTATGGCGAATTAGTAACCGTAAATTTGGTCATTGACGGTTGTCGGATCCGCTAGGGTTACCTTGGGTTCCAACGAATCCTTGCAATTCGCCCGGCATTGTTGTGTGAGCTCTTATTTGGACTGCAGAACCAAAATCACCCAGCTTTAAACAATTTCCCTGATCGGTCAAGAATATGTTGGCGGCTAATTGAAAAAAAAAAAAAAAAGAAAAACATTTATATTTGTTGGTGAGCCCCTTTGAACAAAATACATTTTTTCGTCATATTATATTGACACTTTTCTCACTTTTTATGTCGCGATGTACAATTCCATGGGAATGCAAAACAGCTACTGCCGATAACAACTGATTAGTATATTTTCTATAAGAGAGCTCGGGAAGTCCGTTCTCACTTCCGGCTACGAGACTCTCCAAAGTTCCTTCGGCACAGAATTCCATGAATATCAACATTTCTTCCTGAAATATAAATGTTCAATGCCGAGTAAGAAAGCAATGACCAAAAGAAACAATGCATTAGAGATTTAACAAAAAAAAAATTAAAAAAAGTTGTGAATTCACATGGAGAATTAAAACTGAAAAATTACCGTTACAGCAATAAAAACGGGAAACAGCCATGATTTTTTGAGATTATTACTATGCAAAATGTAATTTTTTATGAAAGTAAAATAAAATTTCTTGTATAATACAGAAAATTTTCTTTTCTTTTCATGAAAATTTACATTTGCTCAGTAATAATGATAATGATTCGAGGTTGTCCCCCGTTTCTATTGCTGTAACGGTAATTTTTCAATTTTAATTTTCTTCGTGCATAAATATTATCCAAAGTTAACGAAAAAATTGTATTTTTTAGATTGGTAAATTTGACATTATTTTATCTCGTAAAATTTTTTGACTGTATAATTAAATGAAGAAAAAAAACTCACTCGATGAATTTCCATTCCGTAATACCGGACTAAATGTTTGCCTTTAATGCCTTCGAAAATTTGTAGTTCTTCGGCAACACGTCTGATGGCTCTATGATCGCCAGGTTGAAGTTGAACTTCTTTCATAGCCAAAAGTTCGCCAGTTTGATTATTAACGACGGTGTAAACTTTGCCGAATCTCCCTTGACCAACTTTGATGCCACGCTGCCATGTAAATGTGACGCGACGAACTTTGATGCGAACAGTGTCGACATCGCTCCGATCGGTGACCCGACCGATAAGTTCGTGCTCTCTTCGTTTCTCGTCGATCACGTTATCTAATTTTTGTACGGCGACGGCGAATTTCTCGCGTTTGAAAAAACCGCTGTTTTTCTCGGGTACCAACAATGTCACGACATTGTTACCATCGACGACACTGGACGAGCGTGATTTCGTCTGGATCGACAAAGATTCCTGAGGTTTTGAAGCTTCTCGCGATTTCGTTGTTACGGTAAAATTTGGACCTCTGGAGTGTCTCGAAGGTGAAACAACCCGGGATTTTGGTGATCTCTTTGTGCCTTCCTGATCCATCGAAGAGTTTGGTGTCGTAGCTGTACCCACTACGTGGGAAATACAGCGATCCATCGAAGCTTTGAGTTCCTCAAATTCCTTGTCGCTAAGATGTTTTGTGTTCAAAGGTTCGCAAACGATCATAAGATACTCTAGACCATGATTTGCCCACCTGGGCCTCAATCCTCTTCCTCGCTCGCACCTCGTCTTCACAAATTCCATCCACAACGTAGCGAAACTCACCAAACCCTTAATCAACAACCCACGCTCTTCAGGAACGAAAAATTTACACGCTATTTTGTAATAGTCAAAACCCATTCTATAAGCTTGATGCAAAATCTCTCTGACTCGAGTTTTCAATGCTGTGCGATCACTCTCGGCTCTTGGCTCCCCGGCTCGATCAACGTTCGCTTGAAATTTCTCGATCAAATCGCGTATGCGCGAGCCCAGGCTCAAAATCGATTCCGTCAAGGAACTTACCGCCTCGTCGATGTAACATTGTTCAAGAGGAAATGTTTCGATGTCTCGTCTCAAAGATTTCGCCAGACAAACACACTTCACGACTTTTTCGCGTGCCTCAACGAACATTCCTTGCCATTCACGACCAACGTACATTAGATGAAAACGCGTCGAGGCTCCGTCTTCTTCTTTCACTTCGGTCGATTCACTTATCTCTTGGGGACGCGTCAAAAGAAAATCTTGCACTTGCTCTATCATGGCGCAGGTGATTTCGCTGAAACCGTCAAACCAACAAAATTTTATATCGAATTGCGTGAAAATTAAGAGATTAACATTGAAACTACGATGATTCATATTACTATTTGTAACCTTTTCGTTAGAAATTTTGTATTCGACTTTGACGCTTTTCTCTTCTTGTTTATGATCAAAATGGACAAAACATTATAAAGACTAACGTAAAACAAGTTTCAATTTTCTTACCAAAATTTGATGCTACCGATTTTGTAACCACCGGCGATATTTCCAGCGATGGATTTGACAAAAGTCCACTCGTCGTCTATGAGATTTTTATGAAAACTATTATACTCGACCATCTCGACCCACTGATGCAAATAATCGAGATAAACTTCGCAAACGGATTTCAGGCTGTTGTCAAATTCCTCGATGTCCTCGATAAATAGCGTATTTTCAGTGATCGTGTCACAGGCTAAAGCGGTTCTCGAATGTGCCTCGAATCTGTCCCGATGAATACAAGCGATTCTCAGGCCTTCGCGCATCTCTCGCATCAATTGACGAACCGAGAGAGCTCCTGGCTGTTCGGGTTTTTGCTCGAGTCTCATGCGCAAAAATTCGTGTACAACTTCAAGAGGTACGCGTGACAAAAAAACGAAAGCAGATCTGAAAATTCCGAATTAATCATTACAAAATTAAAAATAACAATATTGAAAAAAAAATCATCAAGTTTAAAAGTCGCTCAATGAATTCAATCGAATTATAAGCATTCTTGATAATTTAGCAAAAAATGTAATTTCTTCTGTAAAAATAAAAGAACCAGGAAAAAAACTTGACGAAAAACCTTCACCTGTAAGAAGGAAGATTCAGAGCTCTCGCTTCAGGACTCCAAGCTCCGTAGCGTCTGAGTTCTTGATCGCCCTCGTACTCTTCACCCGACGATATATCATCCTCAGCACTATCGTATTTTTCTAAAGCCAATCGAGCTTTTCTCAAAACCGAAGTATGGAGTCGTTCAAGGAAATTAAGACTCTTTCCTAGTCCTCTAGTTTTCAGGACATCTTCGATGTACTTCCTACAAAATAATACCAAATTGCATTAGACAGACCACTTCGCAATTTGTTTTTTGTTTTGTTTTTTAATGCAGAAATTGTCAGTAGAAAAATTCTAGAAAAAGAAACAAACCTGTAGGCCTGTCGGTCAAATTTCAAGAGATAAAAATCAAGTCTGTCGTCCTCGGGATAAGCAAACGAGGATTCAGGGGTTGAAGGACTTTGAGCGTAAGTAAAACCACCGCCGGAAGAGGCGTTGCTGTTATTACTATCGCTCGGTGTTGTACTTTGTGCTTGATCCATATCTAACAATTGAAAGGTTACTGCGCAATGACGCGCCTCTTGAACCTCGTTTGATTCCGATGCTCTAGAACTGAAAAAAAAAAAACTGAACTGAGAACTGAAAAAAGTTGCCAACTTCCATCATTTTTACAATCATCATAATTTTGGTTCAACAATAAAAAGTATAATCAACCTGAAAGCAGAACTTTATTAATTCATATTTTTCAATCAATTATACGGACGAAGCACTTTAAAGATTTCCTTATCGAGAGGGGAAAATACTAATTTTTCCTGATCGAAATAAATGTACCGATACCAATTATTTGTTTCTTTACTACTCGATCTTTTTTCTTTCATTTTGTTTCTTACGATTGTTTTGGATGTGTGGTTCGGAAAATAGTTTTTTTACCTCCACGTGCACCTTGTTTTTTATTATACTTAAAAAGCTATTTCAACGAATTATTCTGGAAATTTCTGGGTACAGCGGTTTAGTACATATGAACCAAACTTCGCGTATTTTTGGAGTTTTTTCCTAACCGTGCTAATTGAACGAAAAATGCGTTGAAAAAATGACCCTCTTGACCGGAATAGGGTGTCGGAAAAACGTTGACCCTGTACGAGTCGATTCTGATTTGTTCTGTGAAAATTTGACAAACAGTTTTTACATTTTTGCATTTAGGATTCCTCTACATTAAAGATAACCAATCCATACTAGTTTTCTATGAAAGGAATTCTAAATTGAGTAATTTTTCGACGTTTGGACAATTTAAAATTCAAGTGCCGATATTGTCAAATAACGAATGAAAAAATGCAAACCTTATACCAGAATCCGAGTGATCATAATGGCTCTTTGTAGTGTCAAGCATCATGAGTAATTTTCCGAGGATCATAAGTTTCAACCTGTGATGTTTGGTCATGTTATACCAGAGACACATTGCCTTGACTCTGTCGGTGAATTCGGGACTCTTGTACATTGGGTAATGGCTCGCAAATGCTTGGGACGAGGGATAAAGAGCCTCAGCAGCTTCAAGGCGCGATAGCAAATTTTCAACTTGTTTCATCGCGTATAATTGCGAACGAGCACAAGATCTGCAATGCATTGATAAGCATCCGGGACAAAGTGTCTCGATTCCTGGACTCGATGTGATCTCGAAACCACTGTCATTGGAAATTGATGAATATAAATTTCGGTCCACGAGACTTGTCATTGGATCGTATCTGAAACGAAATTCATACGTTTATTTGTTATCATAGTTCAATATAAGAGCAAGTAAAAACCTCCTAATTTTTTTAAATACATTAATTGCAACGAGAATAAAACAAAAAAAAATTTCCGACATCATCTAACCTGTACTCGATTATTTCCGTAAGTAATGCTCCCACAGCCTCGCGCTGTTTGCAAAGATAACTGTCCTGAGAAACAGGACTGCGGTCAGCGTGATAAGCCTGTAGTTCAAGCCATATCAGATCTTTGAGCTCGTTTTGCCAACGCGTTTCCTCACTGCTCATCTGACGGCGACAATTGCGATCTTTGTCGTTGCCACCCTGTTATAAAGAAATAAATATAACAAATTTACATTTCAAACATTGTCAATATAACATCAAAATTGAAATCATTACCAGCTTCGATTAACAAAATGTTTTAATTGAATTCCTCAATCCCTGCGTCCGAAAATAAATAGACGAGACTCACCAGTCGTATAAGAAAGGAAAAAGTATCATGAAAAATTTCTCTCTCTTTGATATTTAGAGACCTTGGTGATTCAGCTAATTTGT
Organism: Rhimphoctona megacephalus; assembly: GCA_963989365.1. Taxonomy (NCBI): domain Eukaryota; kingdom Metazoa; phylum Arthropoda; class Insecta; order Hymenoptera; family Ichneumonidae; genus Rhimphoctona; species Rhimphoctona megacephalus. Next base: position 43,119,762 of record OZ022414.1, read on the forward strand.
CAACTTGGCTCGATATTCCAAGAGGCTCGGTCTCCGTTGTTTCGTTTTTTCGGTCTTCGACGTCAACCGGTTTGGAGCTAAGACACCTGAATCTATTCCTGGTCTCGATCTACGAAAAGTAAATTAACACACGAGTTTGAATGTGAGCCAAGATTAGGACCGTTTTTTTAAGCTTTTTTAGAGCTCTTATAACAAAAAAAAGTTTTCTATGCAAAGCCTGCTACAATTTGTTTCAAAGACAACATTTTTTACATTCTTAACTTTGTGACTTATAATTCGAAACCAAAATTCACAAAAAATTATTTTCTTAATATTTCTCAGACATTTGGTCAACTTTTTTGTTTACAAATAATATTATTGCGTTAGAAAACGCTACCTTCATGTTGTTAGGGGTCGTAGCTGGACGTCTTTCCAAGCACTTTTCTGAAGCGTAGTGCGAAGCTGCCTCAACATCCAGCTTTAAATCCCTCTCGCTTCCCCTCATCAGTTTCAAAATTCTTTTGCATTTTCTCCCACAGTCTTTCGCTGCCTCTTCTCTATTATTGTTGTCTCTGTCAAAATCAGCGCGATCGCACATTTTGTTGAATATTATCGTATCAAGGGTATTCCTTCTGAACAGACAAGTTTTTGGACGGGCTTCCTTCGAGGATGAAAATTTCCCCTCGCTGAGAACACAAAAGTAAAAAAAAAAAAAAGATTAGGGGGAAAAAGTTCTTTGAATCAACGATGAAATCTTTTTGATATTTTTGATCCAATCACATACAGGATTCAAGAAGGTAAAAAAACGTCAAATCACATTTTAGCAATTTGCAATAAATTTAGTTTGATTTTCAAAAATCAAACGATTAATTTGCCAGTCAGTATGAAATTGTATAGAAAAAAAAAATAACACAAAAACCAAAATAACAATTACAAACGCCATGCAATAAATGTATACTTAAAATTATAGTTATTATTAGAGAAACAATAAAAAGAGAAATTATTAATAAAAATAATAATAATTATAGTATAAATTATACTTTCGATATTCCTTATAAAATAAATAACCGTTATTTTTATTATAACACGTAACTTGAGAACTCATTCAGTTAAGTTATAGTTTTTTTTTTTTCGAATTTCCGTATTTGTCGCAAAACACAAGATTAAAATTTGAAATGAAACGGACCTCGACGATGTTCTCTGTTTCTTTTCTCGTTGCCGCCTGATGTAACGAGTTCTGGGTGGTGTCTGTCCATAAATATCGCTCATTTCGTGAAGAGATTCTTCGTGCTCGTTACGAGAACTGAAAATGTTCCTCGTATTACGACAGAAAAACATTGTTCAAATGAATAGAAAAATGTCGTCTTCAATTGTTTAATCAACTGTTCAAATTTCTTTTTCTATTTCAGTCTCATTCACGGTTCTTATACGTTTTCGATATCTTTCGTTTATTTTCCTAAGACGTTTTTTTTCCGGCGTAGAAAAACAATGCTTCGTTGGCGTCGAAAAAAAGCGTGGCCTTCTTAAAAAATTGGCGGGAAGGTGTTTTTTGATCGGCAAACAGAAGTGTATCGATTATTTTTTTACTTTTGTTTTTATTCAACTTATTTTATTCAGCGTTTTGTCGCGCCGATCGAATGACTCGGCTATTCCACACGAAACAATTTATTTAATGTAACCAACGATTTTTTATTGTAGAAATAATGGTGCGAAAATTGTATCGATTTATTATTTTTTTACCAGCGTTATTGAGGATAGAGATTTACTTTTTCTACGAATAAAATTTATTAACGATGGTTTTGTTTCCCGCGTGGAAAAACCGAATGCGCAAAAAAATTTCCGAGCGGTACAAAAAAAATCACACCTTTCCCTCACGATTTTACTGCAAGAACTGACACGCATCTCTTATCGTCGAAAGTCGAGAGGACCAATTAGATAACGTGCAGCTCTGGCGCCAACACTGAATACGCAATTCACGTGTAATATGAAACAGATTTATTTTTGCGTAAGAACCCGTACGATAGCGATCGTAATTTTTCCAAAAATATAATTTTCCGCCAGTCATAAACGATCTCTGATGAATCAGTGTCTTTCACTAACTCTAGTTAATATCAACATTTTTTTAATACGTAACTTGCCATTGTAGTAGAAAAAAACACGTGTGGATCAAAGCATTGAAATAGGAAAAAGTTCAATGACCTCGACCATCGTAATTTTGGCACTGAATAAATCTAGTGTTTTCTTTTTCTAATTTTGATTTGTACTTATGCTTAATTTATGCAAAAATATAGTTATTTACCTTTTTTTATTAACATCGAAATTTGGGGGTAAAAATGGAAATTGAAAAAAAAAAGTTATGAAACAAATTTAAGTGTAAAAATTATCTGTATTGTAAAATCACGAAAAAAAAATGTTTGGATCATGTAGATCAAAACTAAAATCGACTGTCATCAAAACTACGATAATTCGATCCGAAGAAATTGAACGGATACATATTTAACAAAAAAATCATGTTTTATATGATTAAAGAAGATATCGCAAGATTTGCACTAGTTCTATCTTCTTAGACAGATAAAATGAATATCTGTCATGGAAAATTCGTTCCCAAGCAGATTGGTCAGAGCAGTTATCACAAAATTCACACTATCTTTGATATTGATTAACAGATATACTTTAATTGACACTAGTTTCCAATGCTGATAAACCAACACGTCAAAAACGCATGAAAATACGATCAATCATGTTTTCCGGATGAACAATATTCCTATGAATTATACAAATTTAAATTTGAATTTTTTTCCCCCACGCAATGGCAACGTGCATTTTATATCAAGTCGAAGTTAGAATCGGATTCGCAGCGATTACGTGGGCCAATCTAATGAAACACTATGTAAACATTGCAGCAACTGTTTTATATTCAGTTATCTATTGCGTACAGAATTTTTAGACTTTTTTTTATTGCGTTTACCGTTGCGAGTCGTAGTCAAAACTTTTATTATGACAAAATATTTCGCCGGCATCGAAACTCGTTGAGAATACTTGTCAAAAAACAAACATGACCTACCTGTCAGAACCGTCATAATCGTCGTCAAAGTGATCCGTGATAGAATTATCATAGTTCTCTCCTTCCCAACTGTCACCGAGAAACATTTTTCTACAGGGTCAAGGATACGAGCCGACAATCAACGATGGACACAATTTTCCCAACGGTGGTTACATTCGCGTACGTGCTCAATTGCTACGACGCTCCTCATCAAGTTGATCAAAAGAACTACATGACAGTGCCATCTATTACGAGTTGAACGTATTATTTTCTTAGATGGGACGATCGGTAACGAAATTTTCTTAAATATTTTACGATTTTGCAGACGGTATAGCTTCAGGTCGACAGAGTTTTTCATTGGTTTGATAAAAAACAGCAAAGCAGTGGAAGAATAGATTACCAAGAAGAAGATAACAATTGAAGTTCAAATAGTCCGTTGGTATACCTTGGCGGATCATAGCGACCGAAATTCTCTGTCTTTTTAGGCGTCTAATTTGCCGAAAAAAAGATCCAATTGGGTCGTTTCAAAATTAGTCGGTTAACGGGACAGACCTAGTTAGAATTTTCGAAAAATCGATTTTTTTTTATTTCATTTTCAAAAAGTAGAATCTCTTACGAACATTTTCCGCCCAGGTAAATGTAAATCGGACCATTATTCGCCGAAATACAAGACTTTGTAGCACGTCGTGTCTGAGCCATGCAAACCGTACTCAAAACTTTAAGTGCGTTTTTCTCGAAACCATGTTTTTGAAGTCGGTGATCACTGTAGCTCGAGAACGGCTTTACCGATCGGGTTGAAATTTATATCACTTCTTCTATACATGGTAGTCCTCCATATGAACGAAGGATTTTTTTTTTGGATAATTATTTTTATTTTTAATAGCAAAAAATGGAACTGATATTTTGGTCAAAAAAACACTTTTGACTTTTAACGGCCGCCATTTTGTGAAAAATGGAAATTTTTTAAAACCCTTCGTTCAACCGGAGCATTATATCATTAACTAAAAATCCCCTCCGTTTTTTTTGTTTCAGATGAGCCGTTGCAGCGTGAGCTTGATCACCGCAAACCGTGTTTTTTTTTGCAGCGTCCTCGGCAATTGACGGTCACCAGCTTATTTCGATATGTATTGCGTTGAAAAAATTGCAACATATACATTACATATGTATCTTTTAAACGGAAGAACTTTTGTTGTGAATTATTTTATCGTTTGACCAAAAAAAAATCGGAAAAAAGGCCTTTTTTTTGACGTTCCAACTAGGTCTGTCCCGTTAAGGAGGTTGTATCGATATTTATATGACATGATACGAAAAATACATTATATTTGATTATTCCAAGTTAATGTATTGAAATTTGGCGTGAATCTTCTTGAACAGCATTTAATTATGTGTGAAAAATTTGGAGAGGTTTCACCGCCTGGTAATCGAGATATTCATTGTTGAAAATGACAAGTTTAACATGGGCTCTTATGGAAGCTTTCAAAAAATTGCGAACTTCAAAAATAAATATCTCGATTTTGAGACGGTGAATCATCGGCATATGCCGCCAGAATTTTAATACTGTCTTAAGCTTTCTATTTACAAAATTTTATTGTGTAAAGTTGGAAAATAATTTTTACATGAGAAACGATAGAACCTCCTTAAATCGGGGTGTTCACTTGACAGTCAGATGTTTGTCGGTTCATTAAAAAAAAAACTTAGAAAAAATTACAAAAAAGACTTAATTGAGTCTTTTTTTTGGCAAATTAGACGTCTTCTAAAAAGACCAAAACCCTATTCGGTCTTTTTTTCGGTCGCTATGATCCGCCAGGGTAGTGAAAAGACCGCCACATGTACCAAACAAGTAGCGACATCAACCGACATTCTTCGATCGAACTAATATTCAAATAAAAAATTATCGGTCGAGCAGGTCGAGCTTTCCCATCATACATTTTGTATTCTTGGGTTAAGCCACGAGGGGTTATGTCACATTAGATCGGATAATTTTTAAATAAACTAAACATCATGGCCCAAAGCAGATTAGAAAGAATTGGAACAATTTTTTCGAGGTATCGTTTTTTCATTTTAATCGCCAAATCAATTTTTCTGTAAATCATTTTAGTTTAATAACAATTCTCGATGTTTGTTGTTATCCCTGAGTGACAGAGATTAGAATTTTTTAACCAGTTTGTTGCTTTTCGTTACAATGTTTTTATCAATTTATCAATCAGAACTACAGCGTTATTACGTGGTGGAGCAATGCAAAAAGTGGACACCCCACTTTGGTACATTATTTACCAAGCATTTCCACCAAAAATTGAACCTCGCTTTGACAGACCTGTTTCAAAAATTCCCATCAGAGAGATACTCTACAAAGAAGATCTTATTCGAGCGTAAGTCATTTTAAGTTATTAGAGAGTCCCTTAATAAATATAAGAAATTGACTTTTGATTATTTTTAATGAAAATGTAATTTAATCTATATTTTTTAGCCATTAATCCCAATTATACTTTGATCCTTCAAATCAATTGGGAAAAATACAATTAAGTTTCAGATAAAGTAGATTATTACATACTAATTATATGATATGAGAAAATAATTAAATCTACAATGAAAAATCATGAATACATTTATCTTTTTCTATCAATAAATTGAAATATGCATCTTTCAAATGAACCTGAAACAACTACAACTCAACATTCTTTTAAAGATGAATGACACCTACATTCACGCCTATAATTTTATTACATAAAATTTCTATGAGGCTGAAGTTTGCAACGTTGGAGTCCAACGAAATGATCTGAAAAAAACTCTCCAATAATTCCAGTAATTCTCCAATTCTGTTCCCTGCCTAATTTGCAATTTGTAGTTTTTCAATATGCACCAATGATTCACGAAATAAAAAATACGTGAATTACAAATGATTTTTTGTTCATTTCGTTAGACTCCAACGTTGCAAACTTCAGCGTCGTAAATTTCTAGTATTAAGCATTTTGAAGAAAATTTAGAAAAATTCAGCAATTTTTAAGACATCAACTTTAATATGCTGAGAGACAATAATAAAGTTATTAACAAATTGTTGAAAAAAAAAAATGGTTCACCAAATAATCCTAAGATTTTTTGCTTCTTCATACGAAATGAATTTGTTGATTTTTTACAATACTTTGGAAATTTTTTGAAATATTTTGTTTTGTTTTAAATTATTCTTTTTTACTAGTTACGGAGGCTGTAGTTCAGAAACTGCCTGTTTAATACCTTTGAAATTTTGTACATATGATATCAAATCATTGTACAAACATGTTCAAAGATTTTTTATGGATTTTTGACAAGTTAAAAAAAATATATACAAAATCAGATTATGCCAAAATTGATAAGCATTTAGAAAAATCACTCATTTCAGGTAACGAAAAAAAAAATATCTGATTATTTGTCGAAGAATATTTTGTTCAAACGATTAAAATAAGTTTTTAGAATTATTACGATAGAAAATCAATGTCTGTAATGTCCCAAAGATGACTGAATTTTTATAGTTTTTTTTTTTTTCAATTCCAAACTTTCTAAATTCTGATTCAATAAAGTTTTAGACTAAGAAACATGTGTCGTTAATCCTTAAGTAATTAAAGTTTTCTGATGAAAAATAAAAATCATAACATCAACGATTTTTTGCTCGTACAGTAAATTCCAGAAGGACTACAGAAAGTTCCTAGCCACCAGCCTAGTAAATACAAAAGCAAAATCGCGAACTCAAAAATTCATATCAATTTATGAAGAATTGGAAAAGGTTTGATATTTCATTTGTTTTTAAATCATTGTTAATGAAATTTTTATCATAATTTTAGTAATTTTACTTTACTCAACTCGCTTTTAATGGTAAAATGGCGAATTGTAATGTCTTCCAGAGTGGAGTACCGGAAGAAGAATTGTATACAAAAGCGATGGAAGTGTATGGGTCTCAGATTGATACACCAAAAAGTGAAGTTCTTGAGACTGTTGAGCAAAATAAAAAACCCGAAGAGTCCAAAGAACTGAATGTTAATTTGAAGAAAATGTTTACAGATTAATCTAGTGTAAATATATATGCGATAAAAATATAGTAAAAATGTGTTTAATAATTTAGTAAATACCTGCTTCGAATCGTTAACTTCCGGTTCTGACCCGGAAGTGAGTACGAATTTTTTAACGACTGTATTAATTAAAGATTCGCGGTAACGAATCGAGGCAAGTACATTTTCGAGAAAAAAAAACAAAGACATGACAGCTGTTGCAATCTCTATACAGCAAGGACAGTGTTCTAACCCGACTTTCAAAACTTAAAATTGGTTTTTTACATAAATTGTTATGTCTTAATAAATATAATGCTGGCAGTAATTTTTTATTTTTTTCTCTTTAAAAAAAAAATCAATGCTGTAGCTATATGCAGTACGGAGATCTCATTTATCTGAGGACGTTTGGGGCTTCTAGTAGCTTGTTCCTTATAGATAAAAGAGTGATAGTGCAAAAATAAGGTGTAATTCAACAAATAAACTTTTGAACAATATCTAAATAAATAATTTTTTTTATTAACTCTAGTCCCAACAATCCATTTTTCCGAACGTAAACTCTAGAACGGAGTCGAAAACGGTGCCTCCTCTCTTTTATCACAAAATGTCCCTTGCATATCCAATAATAAGGTTTATTTGGAAATCATTCTCTTCGTGTTTTATATAACCCTAAGAACGATGTATGATACCACCCTATGTTTGAATTATATATGGTTTTAAATCACCCTAGAGTGGTTAAATACATGAAAATACTATTTGCACTTGCAACCGAAAACGGAATCAAGTGATGCGAAATAATTTTGAGCAAAAAGATGTTCGATTTGAGAAAAAAAAATTATAAGTACTTCACCAATTTTTTTTACCTATTGCTCATGAGATATATGTAATTCGTGATCAACAAACGTTATGAAAGAAAAACTCGCGTGGCGCTTTGGCCGAAATTGTTTTTTCTATAATCAAACGTTTGCTCTCGAAATTTTGTGCGCATACTTTTTTTTGTTTCAAAATATCGTTTCGTTATGATTACTTTTATATAAAAACTTTCGGTGCATTCTAATGATATTGGAGTATTTCCTCGGTGTCATTTTTTATGGAATACTTTCCGAACCCTTGATCTGTTGATACGGGTGTTTCAGTATAATATTTTTTTGAAAATTTTTTTTTACAAAATTATGAAAAATCAAGTTTTTACTTGTTCGTGGTTCTTTTATGTGTCGTATCTTCTCAGAACTACTGTACGTTTTAAGTAATCTAATAATTTTATAAGTATCGACGGTTAATTACGAAGATTGAATTCATTTCAACACATTTTAGATCAATATTTCACATTGCATTTTTAGTTCCAATATAGTCTTGATACATCAGTTCGAAATTCGATCATGTATCCATTTTTAGCCGAAATTGTGAAAAAATTTCTTGAGCGACCTTTAAAATTTTTATTCAGGATCCAATTCTTGTGAAAATCACTTCTTGATAAAGTGTTACCATATTTTGCTGCAATACCGAAAAAATGTTAATTCTTTTGCATCACTTAGGTACGTACGCAATATAGACATGTTTAATTGGCAAGCTATGAATTTCATGCGAAAAGTCAACAAATCTCCGTAGAAAACAGCATATATGCTGTAAAAAAATTTAAGAAAAATACATTTACTCCCCCTAAATAGTTGTTCCGGTAAATAGTCTCCTTCTGAATGCAAACCCTAACAAAAAGTTATAAAGCAGATTTCCTCCCAAAAAACTAATTTTGCAAAAATTCTCTCATTTGCATCAAATCTCTCAAAAAATTATAGAAGAACCCCACAAAAATTTTCTCAATAAATTAGAAACTCAAAAAGTTATGAGAGCCTCACAAAAATTTACCAATTAAATCATAATCCCACAAAAGATGCCAATTCACATCCGACCAAAAATTAATTCTAAACTTTACAAAAATAAATTAAAATTATAAAAGCATCAATAGTAAAATACATTGAAGCCTATTAACCTATTATTAAAAAAATTAAATATTAATTATTAATAAAAAATCGTTCAATTAATTAAAAGTACGGATGTGTTACAGTACAGTTGTTCTGCTCAAAAAGAACACGAATAAAAAATAAGAATGAAAAAAAATTGGATACAAAAAAAATTTCAAAAGAAAAAAATCAGATTGAAAAAAGAATTTCGGCCGAAGTACTTGGCGAGTTTATAATAACCGTGAGTGAATTAAGCACATTATATGAATTAATCAAAAAAACTCGTCAAGTACTTCGGCCGAAATTTTTTCTTTTGAAATTTTTTTTGTATTCGAATTTGTTTTTAATTCTTATTAAAGATTCGCAGTAGCGAATCGAGACAAGTACATTTTCGAAATTTCGAAAATAAAGACATGACAGCTACCGTATCTTTATATAGCAAGCACCGTGATCCAACCCTACTTTTCAATCTTGAAATTAGTATTTTATATAAAATTGTTCCGTCTTGATGAATATAAAGCCGGCAGTTATTTTTTATTTATATTTTCTTTTAAAAAAAAATCAATGCTGTACCTACATGCAGTTCGAAGATATCATTTATTTTTAAATGACGTTAGCGGCTTACCGAATTTAGCGTTTTTACAAAAGAGTCACATTTGACCTATAAAGTTGGTAATGCTGTCAGTGTATTTTGATAACTCCAAATATTCCAACTACGAATATCATTAGCAGTCGACCATTCTATAAGCAGTAAATTTTACATATACACATATGCGTTATTTCATACCAAATATACAGCCAATTGACTTTTGCATTTCTTTATTTTGTTCATTGAGTTCTCTTTAATGGTCGTTGACGGCAACTTGATGTTGGAAAAAATGGACCTTTTTCTTCATATACATGTATAACTCCTTGAAAAATCGAGCAAATCAAATGCATGAGGGGGTCAGAATGTTCATTTTCAAACGTAATTTCGTTCAAAACTATGCATCAAATTAAAAACAAATTACTTCCACCAGTTTTTTTCAATTTTAAGGACGTATTGTTATCTAGAATCCTGTTTTCCAAGATGAATTTTAGGAGAGAGTAAATCTTAAACTGTTCGAGTTTTCTTTCTCAAATCTTGTACACATATTTAGTGAATCTTCAAGAAAACGTACGTATTTTTTCGAAAAAAAAATAAAATTATTAAGAACTTCAGAAAGTTCTTTTCAAAAATATGCTTTTTAAATTCGCGATCACAATATTTTGATAACCAGTTGACCGGCTTAGTTGAAATTTTGTATGCGTTTTAGTAGATGGTTTTTCAATGGCACCAAAATTTAATCGAAATAATTGTTACTTTTTTCTCTAAGACCGGTAGAAGGAGAAAAAACATGGGAAAAATCGATAATCAAACTTTAGGATGCCGCCATTTTGAGAAAAAAACGTTTTGAATACGTTCGATTTTTATGTTTCAGATGCATAGAATGTCCGGCTCGCTCGTCGCCAATCAGTAGTATTTTCCGTGCACCGTTTTACTTAATCATACAAAACTATAGAATTTAATTTTTTAATTTTTGCTCAACAATTTGTACGTGTTTTTAAATAATCTATAAACACGTGAAAAAAATTTCAAAGAAAAAACTCAAACAGTTTTAGAATTATTATATTCTAGAAATCACCTCTGAAAACGGTAATCTAGTATGTAGACAACAATACGGCCTTAAGCGTGACAATTTTTTACAATACATGTATCTCAATTTTTTTGATATTTTCTTATAGTGTGATCCTGGAATGACCTTTCATTATAGTCTACATGTATTGTTTTAGTATATGTTTTATAAAAATAATTATTGATCACATTTTGTTTTTAAACGTACATGATTCCTCGGAAAGTCGAGCATCTTAAATTGTTAAGGTTGTTACAATTGTATATTTTCGAAGAAAAGAAAGTCATGACGATTAAAGCGAATTACACATGCCACAGAAAAAAGAATACTTTCTGACAATATTTTAACAATTTTGAATAAGTATTTAAAAGCAAATGTGACGTATTCTATCATTTGATACGGGCTGTTATTATTATAATTCTTTTATCTGTTTTGTTGTATATGTAAAAAAACATAACAGAATAAAATAATTTAAAAAATTAATAACGTGTTGATAAATAAACGTATTGCAAAATGCGAAGCTTTTTAGAGTACCTCCGCTGTGAAATATGATTATCTGTTCAATATTAAGGCAGTCACCCCGTGTGATATGTTGAAAAAATCGATTTTTTTTTGCATAAATTGATTTCTATACATGTGTAGAATATGCTGGTAAAGTGATTTTCCAATATTCGAAGTCGTTGGAAAATTACAGCAATTAGAAGGCCAGGTGTTCGGAGCGCTCGGTTGAGAGGTCGGTATCTAAGTATCTAACGTACGTAGGTGATGGAGATAGTAAAATATTTAACGGAATTTTATATGTCGAACCATACAGAGAAACCTTAGTATCAAAAAAAGAATGCGTGGGCCATGTAGAGAAAAGAATGGGGACGCGACTCCGTAATGCAAAAAAAAGTAATAAAGGAATCGGTGGAAAAGGCGCAGGCAAACTGATTGACAAGATCATCAACGAAATGACAAAGTTCTACGGATTAGCAATTCGTCGACATTCAGATTCTGTTGAAGAAATGAAGAAAAAAGTTTGGGCGACTTTCTTTCATAAAAGTTCGTCAGATGAAAATCCTCAGCATCAAAATTGTCCAGAGGGCGAAGACAGCTGGTGCAAATGGCGGCAGGCTGAAGCTAAGGGTGAGCTCAGTCAATTCCATCGCGACAAGCCATCTTTAACACTAGCAGTCCAAGCAGCTATCAAGCCTGTGTGTATGAAGCAGCTATCAAGCAAGTATATGAAGACTTGTCAAGAGATGAACTGTTGACCCGATACTTAGGAGCAGAAACGCAGAACAATAATGAATCTCTGAATTCATTGATCTGGACTTTCACTCCAAAACATCTTCACTCCGACGCCAAAATCGTTGAGATTGCAACATTTTTGGCTGCAATTATCTTCAACGAAGGATTTCAAGAAGTCATAAAAACATTGGCGACAATGGGATGTCCAATTGGCCACGAAGCGCATGCTTACGTGCACCGCCGTGATGAAGCACGTATCGCTCGCTCCGAGCGGTGCGTGAGCGATGTCGTGAAACAAGCCAGTATTGAAGCAACAGCGCAGCAAGCAGCTTTAAGGGACTTCCAAGAGGAAGAAGAAGGAATTCTATATGGACCAGGCATAGCAGATTAATGGTGAATAAAGATTTCATAATTTAAATCGTATTTGAACTTTTAAACGCGTTTTTCTTAAAACTGCGTTTTTATAACTGGCCTCCACGATATCTCAAAAACGGTTCGACCGATTGCTTTGAAATTTTAATGGTAGATTCCGCATATGTATAGTCATCGATTAAACTAAAATAATGTAAAAATTCCAAGCCGTTTTTTTTTTTATAAAAAAATAATCGAAAAAAATTATGAAATTTGAAAATCATTTTTCAAAAACATATCGATTATTCAATTTTCAATATTTGAATGAATGATTCTAGTTTATTCGATAGCCACAGCTTCACAGATTAAAATGCCGTTTGGTTTTTTGATTTCAGATAAGCCAATCAGCCGGAATCATAGAGAAAGTCGACAAACTTTTTTTCGACATGGGTGCCTTCGGAGTGGTGCAACATACATTGTGATGAAGATTCTGGTCTGAAAATATTTTGACTTACTGTTGAAATATCAAAAAATATATATTAAAATTTCAAATGTTTATATTTTTATTGTTCGTCAAAAAAAAATCTCAAAAAAAGCTTAAAAAAACCGGCAGTCACACGGGGGGACCCCGTTAAATTAATAATTTTCCAGGTCATCAGAAATTGAATCTCTTCAGAGAAAGTGCAATTTTACATAATGATGGTCTTCAAACTAAAAAACAGTATTTCTTTGATTCTTGCAATGATTTACAAAACCCATTAAAAATACATATGCTCACACCTGTCTGTATCAGTACGTGCATTCTATTTTAGAGAACCAATCGTCAAGGACTTTTCATTGCATTTACAGAAGATACACTTAAATCACTTGACTTCTATTGGTCAGTCATGCATAAGCATGACCCAGATGAAATACAAAAATGTTTAGCAGTTAATACATTTTGGCGAACTGAAAATCACCCAACTGTTATAGTGAGATTGTATAATTATCTGTGACAGGCGCATGGATAGGTATAAACTATTTGGAGAAAAATCGTGTAATTTCTTATAGCACGAATTCCAGCTTACCGTAAACATCTCAGCAGATTGGGAACAAACATTTCATTAATTGATCGTTACGTATAACTAATTATGGCCCTGTATTGAAATTTATTATGAAACGTCTAAACAGAATAGTCTAAGTACTATGCAAAAAGTAGACAAATCCCCCAAAAAACAGCGAACCTCCGTTAAAATATCCAGACAAAAACATGTTCATAAAGCGTATAACATCCTAGTGAAAACTGTATCATTGACTTGGCTCCTCATAAAAAGTTGTAAGAGACCCCCTATCCTCTAGAAACTACCAAATAATTTCAAATCGAACAAAAAGATGACAATTTAATTTTTATAAAAACTTGAAAAACTCAATTTGGGATTTAACAAAACGATATCAAACAGATCAAAAACTGCTAAAGCATAATATGGCCCAGTATGTGGAGATTTCTTATGTATTATAAAATATTTGAAATATATTGAAATACATTACAATCTTTCAATTAACGTAGTAATTTCGCAACAATCACCTTCAATAGTTGTCTATCCGGTAAATCTATGAAAGCTGGGATATAACTTGCGGGATAATCTAATAATGTTAGTTGTTTTATCTAAAAGGAATGTAAAAACGTATAAAGTATTACAAAGAGTGCCGAATAAGAAAATCAATGTTTTAGAAATAACGACTTCAAACACACAGCATATGCTTTCCGTCGCCATAACTCCAAAACAAATTGGTCAAAATCCTGGTTTTCTTTTACAAATAACGTCATACGTTTTTCCATCCATTAAAATTAAAAAACAAAAAACTAGAAACGTATTTAAGCTTTCGTGAAAAATGTGACACTCAATATTTCCCATAAAAAACACATGTCGAACTGTGCAGTCTCAGGTGATATATCAAATCTGGAACCGTGAATCGTTCAAAAATTTTAGACATGATCGCATAATAGTGTCCTAAATGTATCCTCCGAATTTCTAATGATTCTATAGAAAAACTCTTTGACGAAATTACACCGTTAACGTTTGATATCAACACAAATTGGTCTGCAATTGTGAAGTATAGTTTTATTGGAAACAATTAAAATAAAAGTTTACCATCGTATGTCGAACGAAGACGCAATAGGTACCCAGTCTAAATTTTTCAAATGATTGCAGCTAATTAAAATATTGTATATTCCACCGTTATTTTGATATGGTCAAGTAAGAAGCTTTCAATGCTTTACAAAAAGCATACAAATAAATACCAAAAAACAGCACGCAAGGTTGAGACAAGTACAGTAAGTTCGTAGGCCTCCGAAAAAATACGCTCATTTATTTTATTCACCCAAAGGTGTTCAAGTTTGCAAGAAGTTCCAAAATAAATTCAATCCTCCCAATAAACGGAAATTCAATCCCCGTAAAAAATGAAGTTCGAACTTTACAAAAAGTTAGTAAATAAATAGAGATCTGCTAAAGCATATATGGCCAAAGTACACAAAGCTTATTACTTTTATATAAAAGCTCCAAAAAATGCTGAAATATATTCCAATCGTCTAAGTCACATAATAAATTTTCCCACGATTCTGAAGTATACTATAGTATAATTTGATTGGTAACTATTTGATAAAAGTTTAGCATTGTACGTTGAGCGGATATACGCATAGAGTACTTGTCCGGCCCGAATTTTTTTAAATTAAAATACGTCATTTAAGTAAAAAATGACTTAGCAGTCAGTTTTATATTATTGAGAATTCATCTTAAAAAATGAAAGAACACGCAAATGGTTGGTTAAAATCTTGCGAATATCTGTTTTTTGAAGGAAAGCTTGGAACCGCTGATACAGCTATTTCTGTCGCACACATTCGAACTCAGTCGGTGTGTCATCTCGCCTCAATTGTTATATTGGGTTGGCAACTAAGTTCTGACTCACTTCAGATACACAGATATATTTATAATTTTGTTCTTTATTTAAACATGTCAAATTACTATTTACGAATTCGTACTCGTATAAAACGCTGTGCACGCAATATCTAGATATTGCGTGCATAGTGTTCACGCCATCATCATACGTAATCAGATTACGAAATCAGCTGATTTCGTAATTTTTAACAAATTGCTTTCCGAGTCGGGAAAAAGCTTCGAATGTGCACGGGATACTTTGAATGATATGATGACTCCATGTCATGATTTGAAGTTGTTTTTTGAGGTCACCGAGGAAAGAATAGCATATTTTGAGCCTCGATGATTCGAAAAATTTTCGGGCCAGACAAGCACTTTGTGCGTATCCGCTCAACGTACGATGCTAAACTTTTATCAAATATTTACCAATCAAATTATACTATAGTATACTTTAGAATCGTGGGAAAATTTATTATGTTACCTAGACGATTGGAATATATTTCAGCATTTTTTGGAGCTTTTATATAAAACTAATAAGCTTCGCGTACTTGGCCATATATGCTTTAGCAGATTTGTATTTACAGTACCGTATGAAACAATAAAAAAAAAACCAACAGTATATATTTCACCGTTGTTTAAGAACATGGATTTCCGGTCTAGACCGGAAGCGAATCGGAAAAACTTTGATTTTCGTCCGCCAGAGCGAGTTAGCAATCATGCTATTTTTTCTTATTTTGTTTTGTACGTTACGCCACGATCTCACATACAGGTATTGCAACTCAGGTGGTGGGGAATGACCCGTGATACGTCGCGAAAAAGTGGCTGCTAAAGCGGCGTATCATAAGACTGTAGACCGGATACAGCGAAATCATAACCTATCTTTTAATAGGCATATATGTGTATGAATTTACCGAATTTACAGCGAAATAAAAAAATAGAGCAAGGCGAAAATAAATATGCTGATGGCACATTGTATTGATCAATGATAATGTTGAATATGAAAAAAAAATGTTAACGTAGTGTTCTATTCTTTCAAGCTTTACATTTCAAGGGGGGAGGTCTAGATAGAACTTAAAAAAAGGCCTTTTTTCCGATTTTTTTTGGCCAAACGATAAAATAATTTACAACAAAAGTTCTTCCGTTTAAAAGATATATATTCAAGCTAAACATTACAATTTTTTTAAAGAAATATATTTCAAAATAAGCCGGTATGAATCAATGGCCGAGGGCGCTGCAAAAAAAAACAGGTTTTGCGGTGATCACTCTCGCGCTGCAACGGATTATCTGAAACCAACAAAACAGGGGGGGGGGGAGGATCTTTAGTTAATTATATATTGCTCCGGATGAACGAACGGTTTTGAAAAATTTCCATTTTTCACAAAATGGCGGACGTTGAAAGTCAAAAGTGTTGTTTTGACCAAAATTTCACTTACATTTTTTACTATAAAAAAAAATAATTGTCCAAAAATAAAATCCTTCGTTCATCCGGAGGACAACTATGTATAGAAGAAGTGATATAAATTTCAACCCGATCGGTAAAGCCGTTCTCGAGTTACAGTAATCACCGACTGTGAAAACATGGTTTCGAGAAAAACGTGTTTAAAGTTTTTAGTACGATTTGCATGCAGGTAAAAAATTTTTTTTGTCACTTACATAGAGTCGTCTATTCCTGGGCCATATACTTCGCCTTCCTGCGCTTTATTGACTGCATTTGAAGCAATTTTCAGCTGCCGCCAAGCTACCCTCGCCTCTCTCGCCGGTTAGCTTCGTTGACTCGAATACAATCTTCGGTCTTGGCAAACGCATGGGCGTGTGGTCCCAACTTGATCCCCATAGCATCAAAGACTGCTAGCAAACCGTATGTACCCTCGTTAAAAGTGCAGGTAGCAATGTAAGCGGCTATGCTGACGGTAGTATAGCTGGCAGGTAAGGTTTTCGGCATGATCTTCCAAACACTTTGGTTGAAACTTTCGTTGCTGTTTTGTGTGAATCCTCCAATGCACCTTTGCAACAATTCATCGGTTGTAAGACTTTCATAAATAGGTTTTATTGCATCGAAGACTTGCTTCGGCAACGCAGTGTAATCGTGTTTGAAAGACTTCAACTTCTTCTCGGCCTTTGTTTGTTGATATTTGCACCATGAGTCAGCACCTCGTCGACACTTGTGATGCTGCGGTTTCTCGTCGGTTGAAATCTTGTGGTAGAGAGTAGCCCAAATGGCATCCTTCATTTTTTCAACCGAATCACAGTTGTCACGAATAGCCTTGCCAAAATACACAGACAATTGGTCAATCAATTTAGCAGTCAGTTTCCCTTTACCGCTAAGTCCTTTGTTATTTTTTTTATACGAAAGTAGACGGGTGCCCATCCGTTGTTGAATATGACCAACGCATTCTTTTTCGTCACTTCAGTTTTTCCATAAGGAGCAGCTGCAACAATGCCAGAGTAAGTCTTTGAATCTCCGTCCCCGACGTAATACAAAAATCTCACTCCAAGATTTTCCCACGAACGACGAAACATTTCGATTGCAGCATCAACCTCCATTTTTCCCGCACTGCCTATATGATTCGCCGAACAAGTTTCTTTGTGTCTTTCATACCATTCTTCATATTCTTCCGTGTCTTTTTTATCTTTCCAAACTTCACAAGCCTTGCAGTAAGAACTTTTTGCAAGAACGTCAAGAATTTTGCCCGTAAAGTGTCCTATTAGCGATGTGACGCCAAACAAAGACGAAAATTCGCGTTTGTGCCACGTTCCATCACCCGACACAATCAAATCAATATTCTTACTTTCACTGTTAGTAGAATTCGAGTTTATCTCTTCTTTAGAAGCCTTCTTCATAAAAAATTGAGCCATATTTTTACTCGCTTCACATGCACATGTGCTCCAGTAATATGCAGTACGTAGATTTAGCCAACCATGGCGGGAAGTCCATCAATGCACAAAATTTTTCTGCACCTTAGTAACCAACGCTTATGACACACATCGCTAATGTGAACCTTCGATTTATTTCAAAAGAATGGTTAATAAAATCGCACGACGGTATGTATTGAGGAGTACACTTATCATACACAACAGAAATTTTGAACCCAAGTCCACGTTCGCTTACTATGCCAAAAGATATTTTGCTGTTGCACTTTGCACATTTCACAAGACTCGCGATCGCCGAAAAAACAGTAAAAAAATTGATTATTCTGTAATCAACTGCATCCGTTTTTGGCACATGATATTCATCCTGATCTCTCAATTTTTTTGCTGACGTACTCGGTCCGCCATCATCACTCTCCGCAGTTTTTGGATTAAAAAACTGTTTCCTTTTCAAGGTTCGTGACTTATAAATTCGTCGATTTGTCCTATCTTCTCTCGATACTTTTATATCCATCTTGCACTGGAAAACTCAAGAAACTGTTCCAAATATCGCACGGTCCAATGTTTCGAACCTAACCCCTGACTGATCTTGATACCGTATTTTTTTCGGTATCGCGACTATGGCAAAATGGCTTTTTTTAACTGTAACTGTGTCGGTATCGATACCCGAAAGCAAGTCCCAGCGGACCCAATTGAGGGTATCGGTACCGTAAATTATGCCGATTGCTACCCAAAAGCGAGCCCGCAGGTACGGTATCGGTACCGTAAATTATGCGGTTCGCTACCCAAAGGATGAAAACTTCCATGAGAAAAGCTATCGAGCGACAATGAATTGTACTCCACCATTTGATTGCAACGGATATATTTAAAATAATTGTAAATCGATAATCATGACCATTGAAAAAAAAGAGATGAATGCAAAGCGTCCCTTCTCCCAAACACGTGTTCCAAGAGCAAAAAAAATAAAATAAAATTGCTCCTGGATTCATCGAACCTTCCCTACCCGCCAACTACGATCCAGTGGTGTAAATTTATTTATCCATCCATTTGTCTATCTTGCTATGAAACACCACCAGACTCGCGAAGAAAGAAATGCCAGTGAACACGGTATCGGACCTGCGAAAATGCGGTATCGAGACCGGATCGGTGGATTGGAAAAAAATTCGACAGGTAGGCATCGGACCTGTAAAATGACGGCATCGATACTGGATTGGTGGACTTAATTGAAAAAGCAAAATTCGACAGGTAGTTAGCGACCCAACAAATTATGGTATCGATACCGGGCCAGTTGGACTTGAGCAAAAAGCGAAAATTCGGCACATTCGGTATCGGTGGAATTAAAATTAGGTATCGATACCGATATTAGGTCCGTTGGACTTAGTCGAAAAAGCAAAAGTCGACACGGCATCGATACCGAAAACGATTTCGGTTAAAAAACGCCCAGTTGAGACGGTATCGGGAACAGTCAGGGACTGCTTCTGAAACAGTATTTCGAACTACGAAGGTCTTTCTTATTTTCTATGTGTGTGTGTGTGTGTGTGTGTGTGCGCGCGCGCGTGTGTGTATGTGTGTGTATTTATACATGTATGAAATACAATAAAGACCTTCAGAGACCCTCTGCAGTCGAGCGCACAGCTGCCGCTACCTGCTTACTTTGTACGGCTCAAACACGGCGTCTTTCAAAGTTATGTATTTCGGCGAATAATGGTCCGATTTACATGCAATTGGTCGGAAAATACTCGTAAGATATTATACTTTTAGAAAATGGGGAAAAAATCGATTTTTTGAAAATTCTAACTAGACCTCCCCCCTTCAAGCGATCTGATAAGCATGTATCATTTTCTGCCAATATTTTGTAAGTACATTATTGGCTGAATGGGTCACTGCAAGACTCGTAAGCATATGGTTTTGAGTGATCCAATCCATCAGACTTTTTTTTTATATAATGAAACGTCACATCCCTTTTTGTTTTCTCATTTCTTTTACAATTTGAAATGCGCGCCAGCACAGTCGAGCCTGCGCTCAGCTGCTCGAGGTGACACTCCTCGACAAAACTCTCAGGCTACACATAGAATCAGTTCTAGTTCGTTCTTTCATTAAAAATCTCTTATTTTATGTTCTGAAGCATTAGTTAGACTCATTTTTATATGAAAAACAACAAAAAGGGTTAAATTTGAATAATAAAACAAAATTCACAAAAGTCCAAGTGGTAAACTCATGCAAAGTCCAATTGCACGTTGGTTCCAACGGAAATGGCAAATCACGAAACAGAGTTTGGATCCAAGGGAAATAATGCTCTACATCGCTCACAAATTGTCAATTTATCATGTTTAAAAAGAAAATTTGATTCCTTTTAGTTAAAAAAGGATAAAAACGAACTTTTCACAGCAAAAAATTTATTTTCTTTAAGAAATTATTATTTCTCACACGAGCGATGGAAACCAGCCTTAAGCCCGTCCAGTCACACTGTGGAGGGAAATCGGCTGACCAACCGGAGAATTTAGAGACCAAGCTCTGGTTCGAGATTATTTTTCCGAGCCAATCCGAATTCGAATTATTTTTAGAATGAATTATCATTATTATTTCTTTGTCTAAACCAGTATAAAAGGCCGTGCGGAGCAGCAACGGCAGCTCATTCTCGAATCAGCTCTCACTTCAAGTACAGAGGTAGTGACTCTGGAAAAACAAGCTTCAACAATCCTTAACCTTAAATATTCCAAATTTCACGCCGAGAGGGAGGGGATTGTGCGATTCCGTACAGTCTGCAGATTCAAGGGTGAAATTCCTATCCGAACACACGAAGAAGGGAGGGACCGGTGCGATTCCATGCAGGTCAAAGATTTCTAATGTGATAACCTTATCCATCATTATTGAGAGGGAGGGGACTCTGCGATTCCGTAGGGTCTGCAA
This sequence comes from Rhimphoctona megacephalus, assembly GCA_963989365.1. Taxonomy (NCBI): domain Eukaryota; kingdom Metazoa; phylum Arthropoda; class Insecta; order Hymenoptera; family Ichneumonidae; genus Rhimphoctona; species Rhimphoctona megacephalus. The sequence goes on from OZ022414.1 coordinate 43,140,687, forward strand.
GATTCTCAATTTTGATTCTTACATTCCTATGCTAAAGAGGGAGGGGATTGTGCGATTCCGTATGGTCTGCAGATTCTTGGCATAGGACCCTTTTCTTTAACCCATTGTATATTTTTTTTTTAATTGGAGCTAAGAGAGTTCATTTCATTAAACAAAAAGAATTCACTTTATTCAAATTTTTCTTCAAGCGAGAACTGTTGAATAAACAAAATCAATCAATCTCTGTAAGATTATATCGAGCCATGGAAAGAAATGAGATTAGAATTATATCGAATCATTGAATAAATCGGATTGATTGAATTGGATAAAGGATCCTATAAATTGGAAAAGTTTGTTGAAATTAGGGAACTAATATCGTAAAGTGGACAAGTTTATTGACACAAGAGGAAGGAGCCTATAAATTGGACAAGTTTGTTGAAATTAGGGAGAGAATCTTATAAATTGGACAAATTTCGTTAAAAGGGATTGTAATCAAAGACTTTAAGCCCAAAAACACCAATGATTTACATTTTTATTTTGTACACTGACAAAACATTGTGAATAAACACGATCATTTATTTCTTTTGACATAAAACCTCTGACTCACGCTTCTTTTCATACCTGCTCCTAAAAATTCTTAGTTGCTCGAATTCACGCGTGGCAGGTCACGTCAAAAGCGAACCGTTAAATACGGGCATAAATAAATATTTTTTTAGGTAAATAGACATGTGAATAACTAATTCTATTTAATTATTTCAAAATTAATTCTTCGCATATTTAACTATTCGAAAAAGAACAATCAATACGTCCGCATTTAAAAAAAAAGGCTAGAGGGTGGGTTTAAATTCAAAAACACACATCCGAAGTCTAATGCTGAACCAACCAGCTAAAGCTGGTAATTTGAAAACGAATGAAAGAAAGTGGTACTGGCTTTTCAGAGCTGTTTACATCATTGAAATTTGAAGAATAGAAGTACTCAAAGTAAGCTATAATAAAATAAATAAATCATATTCAAATAATTACTTAAAAAATATCAAATAATATCAACAAGAATAATCAATAAATAAAATAAAAAATAATTAAATTAAATTTAATAAAAAAGATGTTTAAATAGTAATTATTGAATAATTTTATTCAATTAGTAAATAAAATAATGAAAAACTTCTTAATTTGATCATTTTCCATTTTAATAAATATTATTTTAATAATTTTTCATTTTATTAAGGTTATGTCACTTATGACTTCCGGTTTCGTCTTTATGATACGCCGACAGCGACGTGCAGTGGGGAGAAAAATCCGACGCTAACGCGGTCACCCCCACCACTAAAATTTGGCTTAGTTGCAAGACCCGTATGTAAGACCGTGGTCGTCTACGCGAGATTCAGTGAACGATGCTACTTGCCAAATAAGGTAAAGGGCGGAACGCGTATACCGTAGTGTTTGAGCCGCAATCGAACGTGTATCGCGGAAACTATACACATCGATATAGCGATAACATTGCGTTGGGGGGGGGGAAGCAAAAAAGTGACAAACCGAAAAAATACATATTGAATATCTTTTTTTTTAACGGAGGAAATAGCGCACATACAGCACCGAATTTTTTGTGAATAAAAGTGTCAAAAATGTCGTACGAGACCAGTAAGTGTGCAAATTCAATCTTAATTTACTAATTAAGAATTAATGCTGTAAATTCTCAATTCGTTCCTGTGTGAAGCGGTCAACGTCCGGCAGTTCTCGCACCCGTACATCTTTACTCCCAGCGCATTATTATTGTTATTAATAAGTATTACTCTTCTTCAAGCAATGAAATTTTTTTTGTAATTCTGTATTCCCGAATTCCTGATATACTTTCTTATCTTTTTTTCACTGAAATCAATGATTTATCCGGTTTTAGCATGAGATAAAATTCGTGATAAGGTTTTCGTTCGTCTTATCCGCGAACCGGTTCATATCATTTTTATTATCGTTCAATTACTGTTGTTCTTACTCATCGAGTACTTCGATATTTCTCGATGCATAACCATCAAAATAGTCACCGATTTACTATCGTCTTTTCCCTCATTCACCCCAGGGTGATTTTTTTTTCGTTTTCTATTTAATGACAAACCGGAAAACTCGCAGAAGCTTTATGGAGTGATAGAAACACGCGATTCTATTTCGCGATCACGGAAAGCTCCCGAGATAATTTCGACTACGATTTGGATTCTTGCCAAATCATATTAAACTGGAGGTTGGAGGTTGAATAGTTCTACTTGATTTCTTGCTAAAATACTTTTATTTGTTTTTTCAACTCTTAAGTTTGACGTTTTCGTTTATTTTCTATCTTATTTATGTAATGTTGATTAAAAATCGAAATAAATCAAGGGCATATTATTTTTCTTCTAATGAAACAAAAAAATAATTTACATTAATATAAGAAATGTCTAAAATATATGAATCTTGTGAATGAAAATGTTTTGAATGTGCTGAAAATTCGAAAATAAAAAATTGCTTAGAAAATCGTTAATACCAAAGAATCAGAATTTTTTTTTAAATTTCATAATTTGCAATATCTGTGTTGAAAAATCAAAACATTAATGTACAAATTGTTTATTTAAGCTAACAATTTTCATTGAACACAAAAGAAAATATTGATTATTTATACAAAATTAAAAGAGACAGTTTCAAAATATTTAGTATTTGAGTAACTTTTTTCTTAAGGCATTTCATGTACCGAAACAAAAATTACAAAGTTATCTGGTTTTCAGAGTATATATTTGCAACGCTACCACGTACGCAACGTGGAAATCCCCTTGTACTTGGTGGTGATCCGAAGGGCAAGAACTTTTTATATACCAATGGAAACAGCGTGATAATAAGAAACATAGAAGTAAGAAAAATATGACAAGATCAAAGTAGCTTCCTAACAAAGAGCTTTAGAGATGAGTTTAAAAAATAATATGACAAAAAAAAATAGAATTTGAATAAATTATTACTTGGTAAAGGTCAAAAGCATAAAGAATAATAGATGTTGATTTTATAGAATCCAGCAATCTCCGATGTTTACACTGAACATTCATGTGCTGTGAATGTTGCAAAATATTCACCGAGCGGTTTCTACATTGCTTCAGGAGGTGAGAGATATTAAAAAGCACATAATGACATTATTTAATGAATAAATTGATTTTAAAGAATAATCGATCAAATTGTTGACATTTATTTCAGATCAATCTGGCAAAGTTCGCATCTGGGATACAGTGAATAAAGAGCATATTTTGAAAAATGAATTTCATCCAATCGGTGGTCCAATCAAAGATATCGCTTGGTCTCCCGATAGCCAGCGAATGGTTGTTGTTGGCGAAGGACGTGAAAGGTAAATTCTCACTTTATAAGTGTTTCACCAAATACATAGAGAAAAATTTCATTTCACAAATTATTCGAATTCAAACAACATAATGATCATTTGCGTTTATCACCTACTTGATTAATATTTTTCCGAATTAAAAGGTTTCCCTTTGTTTCTTTACAATTTATTTTTAATTTGTGATTTCACAGGTTCGGACACGTTTTCATGGCAGATACTGGCACGTCGGTTGGTGAAATTTCGGGTCAAAGCAAATCCATAAATTCCTGTGACTTCAGACCGAGCCGACCCTTCAGATTGATTACTGGGAGTGAAGACAATACCATTGCAATATTCGAGGGTCCGCCCTTCAAATTCAAGTAATTTTTTATCATTGATTTTTCAATTGTATCGTTGATTCAAGCCGCCATAATCATTTATCAGACAATGACCATTATTTCCAATTGAACTATTGTTAAATAAACAAAAATGATTTTTAGACGTTTTCATAATTCAATTGAGAATCGAATATCTTCCAACTTTGAATAATTTTCGTAAATATCACAAAGTCAACAATTTCGTTCGCAATTATTTTCGCATGACGCTCTACATTTTCATTCCTTTGCCCAGAATGACGAAACAAGAGCACACGAGATTCGTTCAAGCGGTGCGCTATTCGCCATCCGGCAATCTTTTTGCATCGGCGGGTTTCGATGGTAAAGTTTTCATATACGATGGAACGACATCCGATCTCGTTGGCGAAGTAGGCTCACCTGCCCATCAGGGTGGTGTTTACGGGGTAAGCGTGAAGAATAATTTAAAAAAAATCAGCAAATGCATTTAAGGTGATCTCTATCGGTCGGTAAAAATCCTGCTGCATGTTTTTTTTTCGGAGAGGCTTGATATTTCAAGAAAGAACAAAGTTACACGTTGTTCTGCTTTCGTCAGAGAATAAGGTGAAACTTTTCTTCTTCTCGAAATATCAAGCGTGTCCGAGAAAAACGTGTATCTGCCTTTTAATTATCTCTCTCGCACTCACGCAACTGATAGAGCACCTTAAAAAGTGAAAAAAAGAAAATAATTGTTTTAATTGTAAATCGAAATAAAGTTTCTAATCAAATAATTATGGTTGGAATCGTTAAAGGTTGCTTGGAAGCCCGATGGAACCCAATTGCTCACTGCTTCTGGGGACAAAACCTGCAGATTGTGGGACGTTGAAACTCGATCTCTTATCACGGAATTCAATATGGGAACTACGGTCGACGATCAACAGGTAAAATCCTGCTTTCGCCGGAAATCACATACGATCTTTAAGGAGGTTGTTGACGATTATAAAAAAAAACGTCCAATTTCGAAAGTAGATCGTTTATAAAAAAAACTATTCCGTTCAATTTCAGGTGAGTTGCTTGTGGCAAGGTGAACATCTGCTCTCCGTATCGCTAAGTGGTTTTATCAATTATCTCAACGTCAACGATCCATCGAAGCCTCACAGAATAATAAAGGTAAAACTAACATTCATTTTGATAATCTTCTCGAACCAGAAAATAGCATTTACTTTTATATTTAAAAAATGCTGACACATTTGTTTACAAACGAAAGCGACTTTGTGAATAATCGTCAATTCAACAGGGACACAATAAGCCAATAACAGTATTAACTCTCAGTCCGGATCGAAGTACGATTTACACGGGTTCCCACGACGGTCACATCACCAATTGGAATGCAACGACTGGTGAAAATGATCGCGTGAAAGGACAAGGTCATGGCAATCAAATAAACGGAATGAAAGCCTCCAACGATTTGTTATATACAGCTGGAATTGATGACACTCTCAGGGCTGTTGATATTGCGACAAATACTTACACCGAGACAGCGATGATTAAACTTGATTCGCAACCTCGGGGCCTTGACATTCACGGCGATCTGGTTGTGACAGCTTCTATTCGGCAGGTAAAAAAAATGCTGATAATAGAAAAAGATGATAATAATGACTGTCATTATTAAAAAGTATTGTTATTTTTGATAATTAATTCGTATTTTTCAAATTGAAGATAAATTTGACGCAAGGCGGTAGAAAAGTGGCCAAATTACCAATCGATTACGAGCCGTCGTGCGTGAGCATAAATCAAGAAAGCGGGGACGTCGCAGTAGGTTCATCATCCGATAACAAAGTACGTACGATGTAACAATAATTATTTGTGGGTTTTAAACAAAAATTACAGTTGAGCAGACAATTCATCAGAAAATGAAGATAGTAGACAGGAAATATAACAGACTGTATTATTCAGAAAAATTTTGAATAACTGCTGTCTTGTGAAAAAAAAAATGTTTTTTGTTCTCTTTTCAGGTTTATATATATGGACTATCCGGAACTGCTTTGTCGCTCAAACTTGAGCTGGAACATCTTGGTCCTGTGACTGATGTTTCCTTCAGTCCCGATAATAAATACCTCGTTGCCTGCGATGCCAATCGAAAAGTTGTTCTCTACGTCGTCCCCGAGTACAAGGTGAACTTTAAAAAACCTTCATGCCAAATTATCAAATTGATGAGATACTCCGCGTGAATGGTCGATCAAAGAAATTCTAGTTAATTTTTGTACTTAATATATTTTTAACCCTACAACTCACAGGGATAAAAAGTTACCTCACGAGAACATTCATCATTCAGTAATTTTTGCATTTACATAACTTTTTTATCAATAAATATTTCCTAAATTAGACTTTATGATACACCATTCTCTTCGTTATCAAAATACGAAAAGAATTGTGTATAATTAATCCCTATTATCGCATGCGAGAAACATTTAATGCTGAAGAAACGATTGGGGAAATTATTTACCCCAGTGTGAAAAAATTGACCACTAGGATTAATTATTGTACGCGATTATAAAATGAAAATCTAAAGAAAACCATAATATCGACGATTTAAAAACAGGAATAATGTCACAAATTTCATGGAGAAACTTAGAAATCCATTTTTATGGAGTTGTCACCGTTTTTTCGTGTCCCTACGTTTAGGACCGTAAAAATTCGCGATTTTTCGTCTATTTGTTTTTCAATATGGCTCAAAACTCTGAGCATTTTTCGTATCTGCTAATCAAAAAATGTATTTATTTCCTCTTTGCATTGCAATCTTTGGATTCACAGGGGGTGAGTTTGGTGCAACTTCGAATTATTTTAGAATGTATTGGTCGTCAATCGGGTCTGAAAAAAGAACTACAAAAAAATGAATCATCGTAACATCTTTTCGTTAAAAATTTTCCTTTTTCGGTTCAATTTCAAGAAGATAAACATTAAATCTGAACACAAAATCGAAGGGCTGATTACAAATGTTCGAAAAGTGAACTTACGATCATTTCCTCCTGTTTGAAATACTCACAAACATGTGATAACTTTTGTATTCCTTAGCATACGCTTCAAAATTTTCATCAAAATCGTGCCAAATGATTAATGTTCTGAAAAGATTATAAGATTCAATCACTGACGTATACTTGTTCAGTGACAACTGTTACATCCTCAAGAACGCCGATCTAAATCAAAACTATTTAGTCTCGTTTTTTCACAATATGCCAGATATATTCAAATCGGTTTTAAACAGCATATGTTGAATATTTTTAAAAACTTAGGTCCCCTTGAAGTAATGTTAATTTACCAGGAAAGAGGAACATCGATATTAAGATAAATACTTTTTTAGCTCGCGCACAATCGAGAGTGGGGCTTTCACAACGCTCGGGTAAATACCGTAGCGTGGTCACCAGATTCCATAATGGTTGCGAGTGGTAGCCTCGATACGACCATCATCATTTGGAGCGTTACAAATCCCGCAAAGCACACCATCATCAAAAGTAAGCTATAAAATTGCCTACAAAAATTCTGTTACTAGAATATTTTTATTTTTTTAGAAAATATTCGTCGCAGTTTCGAAGTTAACAAATTTTAAACAGAATTGAAAAAAAAAATAAATCAAATGTGGAAGTGTCAAAAAGTTTTCAACAGCATTTTCCCCACAGATTTTGTAACCGAATTTACGGTTACTAACTGGCCATAAAATTCGACCAAATTTAAAAGAAAATTTTAATTAAAAAAAAAGACAAAAAAAATTCAGCCAAAAAAATAGACCATTTTCAGTTGATTCGTTCCATTTTTCGACTGAAATTTTGGTCACTGACGGTTGTCGGATCTGCTAGGGAATTTCATTGTATTTTCATTTATTTATCTTGCAGATGCACATCCACAGAGTCAAATAACCCGGATCGTGTGGCTCGACGAAGAAACTTTGATTTCAGTTGGTCAAGACTGCAACACGAAGATGTGGCGTGTCGAAAAGATCTAAAATAATCAAAGAAGTGTTTTTTTCGGTGTGTATGTGTGATGCACGATAATCCTCCGCCCCATTCTGGCTCACACTATTGTGAAAGGCTTCATTAACTTTTCATGCATTTAATTTATTTTATTTGTAGCATACAAATATTGTATATTATTTTTGAATACGATTCTCAATATACAATTTATATATGATCTTGTTCGTGTTTTTAATGATCTACGTAATGATAAAACACACTGTCATGAGTCACACGCAAAATCACATATACTTACACTTCCTCGCACTGATAACCACGGCTACCTACTTCTTGTATTATATTTTTTTCTGTATCTTTATCTTTTTGCTTAGTAATAAACAATTTTATTTAATTCCATTTATGTACGTATTTGTGTTTCTTCATCTTTTATAATTGTTTAATGACAAGCCAAAATAAAATAACCTGACAGATCAAAATTTTCATTTAGAAAAATTCAATTTCACATTCAAAAACTGAATAAAGGATTGAAAATTTCGAAAAAAAAGGACAAAATACATATAAAGGGAAACGGCATTCATTCACATAAAAGATCGAAAACATCATTTAAAAGAAGTTTTAAACATGGTTCACCAAAAAGCAGACGTGGCTCCGAACGAAACAAAACGATTGAAGGCTCAACGAACGTTCGAGCACGTGTTCGTGCCACAAACGTCCTGCTACTTGTCATCGACTTTCAAACGGGTTTATTTGACTTTAGAGTACCGAAAAACAAAATATATATTATTTGTCAATTACTTTTAAAAACTTTAATTTTATTTTTACAATTTGTTAATCGAATTTCATTGCCATTTATTTCACTCTAGAACTACATTATGATTAATTGCCTAATAAAGTCATTTGAAAAAAATAGCATATTGCAGATTTTTACAAGTGTAATTGAAAAATTTTGATTCCGTAGGTCTTTGCTATTGGGAAATAAGTCTCTCGAGGTATTACATGATCCAGTCATTAATCTGAATGAGACTAATTATTTTTTATATATACATATATGTATAATTTGTGTATATATATGAATATATACATATACATGTACGCGTCTAAGCAGTATTTATTAAAACGATTTAACGATAACAAGAAAACGATAACAATTTGAACACTAAAGGTTTCGAGGAACTGAATTGCTCCGAAAATTCATAAACACGCAATACTTGATAGAGAAAATTGTGTTGTGGGTCTCCATCGTCTCATTTGTTTTTTTTTATATATATATATATTTTTTCGGGACTAGTAAATCGGGAACAGCCCGCAATCCGTCCGCTTTTCTAACTATTTACAATTCATTATTTCGTATATATATATATAGTTTATTTTCCATCGTTTTTGCGTAGGACAAGCACCCCAAATTAAGAAAACCGGGACTAAATTGGGTTATAAATTTGGTCAACATCACCGTGAATCTCCTCGAGCTCCAAAATACACCCGTTCGGAAAATATTTCTCTTACGGGCTCTCGGCGAAAGAATCGCCACGGTTTTTCGTGTCTTTGGACTAGAATTTGTAATTGTGTCTTTTTTCCATGCATCTATTTACAATTGTTTTTTTTTTTCTTCAAGGAAGTACAAGTATTAATTCATTTTGATAAATTGAGTTCACTTCCGAAACTTTCGTACTTTGAACCAATTCTTTTTTTGTAAATATGTTGACCCCACAATTCTAAATTCAAACTGACGAAGACAATCGTGGTTTCTTTCTAAATGTTGTAATTAATTTTAAGAATGAAAACAAAAAGAGACACAATCCTTTATTTTGAAATGATACTAAAAAAAGAGTTAAATCAAAATTGATGAAAATCGATCGAAATGAAATAAAAAAATATTTTAACGTTCTTATTTTTCTTTCAACTGATAAATTCAATAACGATGGTCGAGTTTTCATTATAATTTGCACTGAACTGTGAGGCCAAAGCACTTTTAATCACAATGCAGATTGTAATCCGATTCTTTCTTGCAACAAGAAATAAGAGAGGCCGAGACACAGGAAAAAAACATGCCTAAAATCTAGGAAAATATAATTCTCACGAATCCTAGGGTTTCGTGAGACTATACCGGGGACGCTTTTGGGGGGCTGCAACGGGATGTCTGTAAGAAACGTGCTTTCTCAAGGCATCGCGCGATCGTGATACGTGCGAGCAAGCTGTGCAACTGTACGAGCTGTTACTGTGAGTTTCCATGTGTACCCTCAAATTGTACTGATTGCTGAGTTGTTTACCACAAATTAGACAAGTTACGCTGGTTTTGTTGCAAGTCTGTTGTTGTCCAGCTCGAGTTGAGGTTGTAGTATTGAGGAAACGAAAATTAGCGTCGAGAATAGGGGGCGGTTTAACATTTTCAAGTAAAGGACAACGATCTTCCGTAATTGGAAGAGTTTCTTCGATTCGATTTTCCGCATACGCTTTGTCCGGACTCTTCATCGCATTACCCGGCCCATTAACGGATGTTGTTGTCGATTTTTTTTCCTTTTGCGCAAGTTTCGCGTTTATCGAATAATACGGTTTGGTTTTCACGCTGCAGGGAATCCCCTCCTGATCGTTCGACGATTCCTCGTCGACCGTTACATTCTCCACCACTTGTGAAAGGTTGTCCAAATTTTCCGTACCCAAGGTCGTCGTACCTTCCGGATTTTCTCGCTTTATCGTCGTTTCAACAGCCTCAATCTCGTCGCTCGCCGTTGTCGGATTTCCGAACAATCCGTTGTCGTTTCGATTACTCTTCTGCAAGCACAAATTTGTTAATATCACGTCACCTCTTGGCTACCCAGTCGCGACAACATTCATTTACGAAAGGAGAGAAAGAAAAAGAAAGAGAAGGGGGGAGAGAGAGAGAGAGAGAGAGAGAGAGATGCAAATGGGAAATAGATCGGATATGGGGATCTCGAAAGAGAATCCTTCTTGTTCTTCTTTACTCCCAAACGACACAGCGTTATTAAGGGGGTACACTGTAACAATTCTTATAAAAAATAGAATCGAAACTTTTGTTTCTGTAAAAAATCAGAAGAATGGATGAACATTCACTTCTACAAAATATATTGCAAGATTTAGTTTGAATAAATGGAAAATACAAATAAAAAAAATGTTGAGATCGATTTTGCAAATTCTTTTTAAAAATTTATACGAATGATCCAATCAGTTGTTCAACTATTTTGAAAATTATTCTTTTTTTCAACGCCTTTTAAACTGAAACGTGACTACTCAAAAATATTGCAGATTCACCTTGGAATTTCATATATTTTCGTTACAGTTAAAAATGAAAAAATTCCAGTTTCGATACCATTTCATTCCACCCGAGTGTACCACCTTAAACCGAAGTGAAAATATTCGAAATTAGGGCTCACGAATTTACGGGACAAAACCTCACGCGACTCGAACTCGACGAAACGTTTACTTTTTTCTTTCTTCTACTTTTGGACATAGAGCCAGATTGATATTAATCACGTGATAATCCGTCGGAGATAGGCAAAATTCAATTTCTCAAATGACCTCAAAAGTTTAAATTCTAATGAACATATTTTTTTATTCGATATTTTGAAAATATTAAATGATAATTGTAATTTAATACACTTATCAAGAGAAAAATATAATTTTGCACTCTCTCCGTGTACATTCTAGACGAGCCGGTTTCGTACAGAAGGAAAGGAACAACAACAAGGATTCTGAGTTGGATTGATCAAGGAAATCATTCAAACGAAAGCACAATTAAAATATGTCTGAAAATAAATTATGAATATTTTCGGTAACCGGAAAGCGAATGATCAAGTAAATATGTCTAATTTTGTCTTCATAGCATGATAAATCATTAAATCAAATCGACGATAACTATTTAATTAAGTAATTAATCGTGAAATAATGAAAAATCGTGTTTCGTTCGAAAAACATATGATTTCTGGACTAATTGATGATTACAGACAAAAATGGATGAAACACAAATTGTGTAGGAGGTTGGGGGAAGGATATTCATCTCATTGAATGAGAAAACAGCTATTTTAGAAGATATACCTGTAAATTTCATTCTATGGGGTAAGGTTCCACGGGATGCATCCACTTGCATTTAGTTGCAACACACACAACGATCTTGATCTCGTGGATATCGTTTTTTGTGTTTTTTTTTTGTTTTTGGTTTTTTTTTGTTTTATCAATTCATTATCGTTCCATAAGCGCTCTTTTGGGACGCAATTCGACTTGTACTACTTGTGCCTGGACAGAATCCTTCAGCGAAGTACTTCTCGAGGAACGACAGTGAATGTGTTTAAGTGACCTGAACAAAACAACACGATCATAGGATAACAATTGTAATTAGAGGCTGCTTTTTTTTAACGAGAAGAGTCTCATTGACGTTTAATAAATAATCATTCAAAGTTCAATATTCGACCCTTATTTTCTGAATCTTTTATATTTATTTAATCGAGTGACGAACGAAAAAAACAATGCCAAAGCTATAAAATGTCAATGTCTTTTCTGTTGACTTGGAATTGAAAAAAAAAACGGCCGGCCAATCGTTTAAGGAGATTAAAAATGGGGGACCATTTTTCATTTCTATTTGGTAATAAGCAACACGTACTCATCGAGTACGAGTATCGTTCAGTTATCGCTAATTTAACAACGCGCTGTACAATCCGTGTTCAGAACTAGACTAAAAATTCTAATCAAACTATTCACTATTTTGTTGGATTATGAACAAATTTGTACATAAAAAAGATGACGATTTTTCTTTATCTTTGATTTTCTCATATTTTTTCTGTTTTTTCTTTTCTTTTTTTTTTACGAAAAGTAACTATAATTCGCAAATCCTCGGATGATGTATCGTACGAAGCTTAGGAAAGTGTGACAACGGGTCTATCGTGTGGTTAAAGAGGTTTCAATTGCGTTCTTTTTTGTTTTTTTATCGATAATCGCAAAAACTGGAAAATGGCATTCGTGAGCTTCAGTTTTTTGATCAATTGCGTGTAAACTTCTTACCCCTGCAATGTCAGCGAGACCTCTGATGTGCAGAGTGTCAGCCATAGCCAAAAGAGCTGGCAATTGTTCCTGATATATATTCACTTCTCCGTTGTACATGAATGTTACAAGAGCGCAAAGATTCGCATACTCCATTCCTGGTAATACAATAACCGGATGTTGCAGCGAACTCAAATCCTGCAAAAAATCGTGCGACAATAAAATTATTTGTTCAAAGTTAAAAGAGATGAATTATTTTGTTTAAATAAATAAGAAAATTCAATGGATCTGCAATAGAATGCATTTACTAAGATTTTTTACCATTGGCTACAATGAGTTTTTATTGTTTGTAAAAAAAAATTATATCATTTGCTAATTTCTCGCTTGAAACTTATTTTTTCATAAAAAAAATTGATGGTCAATGATTTCTCTGTGAGAAAAAATGTTTTAGATTCTTTTTCACATAATTTGTTCATCAGACTATTTTCCTAATTCATAAAAAATGTGAAAATTATATTATGAAACTAATCAATATTTCAGCAATTAACAAGAAGAATGACCAAAAATACAGAGCAAAATACAGAGTTAAAAAATAAATTCGAAAAACCATGCCATGGATATCAGAGATTTCTTAGATTTTTTTTGACAATTGTCATTTTTTACATTTTGAAGAATGCTTGTAATAAACAAATTGATATCACGCATCAAAACTTTCTGTCATTGTTGAACACTTTGCTGTCTGAATAATTTGTCAATAACTTTTGGATGTTATGATTATTCGAAATTAATGTTTACCACATCCCAAGATGGCTGAATTTTTTCAGGCCTCTGTTTATTCGCTAAGTACTAAAATAGTGATTGAATAAAATGCTTGGCTTTATGTTTAGAAAATCTGAATAGATGGAATCAAAGGTTCACATACCTTAAACAATTCTTTGAAATAGTAACTGCAAGCGGATAAAATAATTTTGTGAGCCCTGATATGTCTACCACCGGCGCTGAGCGTAACATCCGTCAAGTAGCCACCATCGAGTAACTTTGGCAGAGAACTGAGAAGAGTATTTTGAAAATTGTGCCACCTCAAGCAAAACTGTTGACCCTCCATGCTACCTGTGAAAAGAAAAACAAATAAAAAAAACTAGTAATTGGTGATGACATTATTTTAAATTTTTTTGATAAAAGTTTGTGAAGTTGGTCAAAAAAATCACGGCGTAATTAAATAATAACAAGCACTTCCTCCTCGAAATAATTCGCTAATGCTCCAAAAAAAAAAAAAAACAATAATTTTTCGGTAGTTTCATTTGTGATTTGGTTTTGTTGAAGCACAAATTTCATGACGATGAAACGTGATTGTAAAAAAATTTTTTTTAACGCGACACGATATAATTTTTGGCTGAAAGTATATGTATTGAAAAGAACCTTCGGCTTAAGGTTATGTGGCTGATTTTGCAGCAGTTCTCGAAATAGTGACACGAAAAAGAGAAAAGTAAATGAAAAGAAAAGAAAACGAGAAACAAATTTACGGTGTGGTCTAGAGTGAAGTAACGTGAGAGCTTTTATTGTACGTTGAACGTGTTACATTTAGGCACACACTGGCACCGTTCGTCACTTCGAGAGCGAGAGACAATCCTATTTATTTAATCAGCCCGCAGGTTCCAGCCAAATCTATTATTGTCCCTCAGGTATGGCTGGAGGAAAGAACAGGCATTTGGTTACGGTGGCAAGAGGGAAATGAGGAGGGGGGAGGAGGAAAGAGGGGAGCAGACTCCGATAACTCATTTATTGGTTGTTCAAAATTTTTTTCACCCTTTTTCTTCTTTTTATGTAAACATAATCCCGTAAATATTCACAATAATCTATAGATCGATATCTCAACCGTTCACACCTTGGTTACTTGACGAAATGGTTGTAATTTTGTATCGACGAGAAGAAAAAGAGACGACGAAAAAAAAAGAAGAATGATTTTCGCACAACACACTGCACTTGGCTCGAATCTCTCGTTCACAAGTTCGGCAGATCTAGATGAAAAGGAGAGAGCGAGAGAGAGGTCATTGGAGTAATAGATATAACAATAGAATGCTACATTATCGAGAGAGGTATTTATTATCTTTCTCAACTTCGTCCTTTCTCATAAACCTCCACTGAGTTAGCCCCCCCATATGGATTAAATTAATTTTCAATTTCACAAATCTCTTGGTGGTCGTACAGTGGTGTACGGTGTCGCATTTGAAACGTTGAGTGGTTTATCATTTTTTCAAAAAATTAATTTCAAAAAATACCCCCGGAGTTAGCCCCTCCATAACGACTATTTTGACTTTTTTTTTGCAAATCACTTGGTGGTCGTACAGTGGTGTACGGTGTCGCATTTAAATCGTTAAGTGGTTTTATCATTTTTTCAAAAAATTAATTTAAAAAATTCCCCCAAAGTTAGCCCCCCCATAAAGACTATTTTGACTTTTTTTTTACGAATCACTCGAAAATCGTTCAGTGGTGTATGGTATCGCATTTAAATCGTTCAGTGATTCATCATTTTTTTGACAAATAAAATTTAAGAAATTGCATCTGCGAGCGATACCTTCTCAAACGTCATCGATCCATCGAATCGAATTGAACTTTGCATATCGTTTACATATGTGCGCACGCTATGGCCGCCTCATGTCGGACTGCCCGCTCCCGTTTTTCATAATAATATTTTGCAAATAAATGGTGGAAGTAGTTGTCCTTATTCGTGTTTACTCCAGTTCCATTCAGTTCGACGTGTGTTTGTTCTCATATTTGTAAAGTTACAATGTCAAAAAGTAGCTGTTAACTTCTCCATTTCTCATTCAATGATTTGACCATTAAAATTAAACGATTAATGGAAAATATTTCCATTACCCATTTAATTAAATAGTTAATGGAAACTATTTCCATTAACCATTCAAATTAAATGATTAATGGAAATATTTTCCATTAGCCATTTAATTTTAATGGTCAATTAAAATATTTTCCATTAACCATTTAATTAAATGGTTAATGGAAATATTTTCCATTAATCATTTAATTTTAATGGTCAATTAAAATATTTTCCATTAATCATTTAATTAAATGGTTAATGGAAATATTTTCCATTATCTATTTAATTAAAATTAAATAATAGTAATGGAGGTTTCCTCGGTTACTGGTACCGGCAGTAGTTTTGGCTTGGGTAAGATGACCCCATGGTAGTAATCGAGGCTCACTCGGTTATCAGTAGCAGTACCAGTTTTGATCTGGGTCAAAATGACCCTATGGTAGTAACCGAGGTTTTCTCGTTTACAAATAGCGCGAGCGGTTTTGATCTGGGTCAAAATGACCCAATGGTAATAACCGAGGTTTTTTCGTTTACTAGTAGCGGGACTGGTTTTATTCTGGGTCAAAATGACCCGATGATAGTAACCGTCGTTTTCTCGGTTACTAGTAGCGGGAACCGTGTTACTCTGGGTCACAATGACCTTATGTTAGTAACCGAGGTTTTCTCGGTTACTAGTAGCGGGAACGGTTTTATTCTGGGTCAAAATGACCCAATGGCAGTAACCGTGGTTTTCTCGGTTACTAGTGGAATGATTTTAGTCCGGGTCAAAATGACCCAATGGTAATAACCGCGATTTTCTCGGTTACTAATAGCGGAAGTAGTTTTACTGTGGGTCTTGTTTGGATTTGTTTTGGTTACGATTCGAACGAGGCATTTTGTTTGGGTTTATATTTGGGTTTGTTTATGTTTGTTTAGGTTACGATTCGAACGCGTCATTTTGTTTGGATTTGTTTGGTTTACGATTCGAACGCATCATTTTGTTTGGGTTTGTTTGGGTTACGATTTGAACGCGGCATTTTGTTTGGATTTATGTTTGGGATACGATTCGAACGCGGCATTTTGTTTGGGTTTATGTTTGGGTTTGTTTGGGTTTGTTTGACGAGAGAGGGAGAGGGGAAGAGAGAAAGAAAGAGAGAGAGAGAGAGAGAGAGGTTTTCTTGGTTACTAGTGGCGGTAACGGTTTTATTCTGGGTGAAAATGACCCAATGGCGGTAACCGTGATTTTCTCGGTTACTAGTAGTGAAAACTGTTTTATTCTGGGTCAAAATGACCCAACGGTTAAAACTGCGGTTTTCTCGGTTACTAATAGCGGAAGTGATTTTATTGTGGGCCTTGTTTGGGTTTGTTTGAGTTACGATTCGAACGGGGCATTTTGTTTGGGTTTGTTTGGGTTACGATTCGAACGCGTCATTTTGTTTGGGTTACGATTCGAATGCGGCATTTTGTTTGGATTTATGTTTGGGTTTGTTTGGGTTACGATTCGAACGCGGTATTTTGTTTGGGTTTGTTTGGATTACGATTCGAACACGTCATTTTGTTTGGTTTTGTTTGGGTTACGATTTGAACGCGGCATTTTGTTTGGAGTTGTTTGGGTTTGTTTGGGTTATGATTCGGGCACGGCATTTTGTTTGGTGAGAGAGGGGGGGGGGGGGAGAGAGGTTTTCTTGGTAACTAGTGGCGGTAACGGTTTTATTCTGGGTCAAAATGAACCAATGGCAGTAACCATGGTTTTCTCGGTTACTAGTAGCGGGAATGGTTTCATTCTGGGTCAAAACGACCCAATGACACTAATCGTGGTTTTCTCGGTTACTAGTAGTGGAAACTGTTTTATTCTGGGTCAAAATGACCCAATGGCTGTAACCGTGGTTTTCTCGGTTATAAATACCGGGAACGGTTTTATTCTGAGTCAAAATGACCCAATGGTAGTAACCGAGAAAACCTCGGTTACTACCATAGGGTTATTTTGACCCAGATTAAAACTGGTACTGCTACTGGTAACCGAGTGAGGCTCGATTACTACCATCGGGTCATTTTGACCGAAGTCGAAACTACTGCCGGTATCAGTAACCGAGGAAACCTCGATTACTATTATTTAATTTTAATGGTTAAGGGAAAATATTTCCATTGACCATTAAAATTAAATAATTAATGGAAAATATTTCCATTGACCATTAAAATTAAACGATTAATGGAAAATATTTCCATTGACCATTAAAATTAAATGATTATGGTAAAATGTTTCCATTTACCATTAAAATTAAATGGTCAGTGGAAATTATTTCCATTAACCATTTAATTAAATCGTTAATAGAAATAATTTCCATTAACCATTTAATTTAAATGGCTAATGGATATTATTTTCATTAACCATTTAAATTAAATGGTTAATGGAAAATATTTTCATTAAAAATTTCGCAACCCTGGTGGTGTATGGTATCGCATTTAAATCGTTCAGTGATTCATCATTATTTTGAAAAAATCGTATAGCTTGATGGAAATAAGGTGAAAACAAGAAAAAAAAACCGGCACAATAAAAAAAAATTCTAAAAAATGGTTTATTTTAAAATTCCTTCACAAAAAAAACTATAGTGAACCTTAAAAAGTCTGAAATAAAAATTGATAAAATATAATACAGATAGATAAGAAACCATTCAATTGTTAAGTACAACTCCCTCGAGATTCAATTCCTATGATTAATGTTCATTGACGGTAGGATAAGTCTTTTACATACAAAAATAAAATTTTAAATATAATTGTCGAAGTTGAATGATTGTACGAAGAATGAAGATGATAAAAAACTGTAAACTTACATAAAATCAAAAAATGTTATAATCGGTATGGAATTCAATTTTGGTCGGGAGAAGTCTCTAACCAAATCATTGAATGAGAAATGGAGAAGTTAACAGCTACTTTTTGACATTGTAACTTTACAAATATGAGAACAAACACACGTCGAACTGAATGGAACTGGAGTAAACACGAATAAGAACAACTACTTCCACCATTTATTTGCAAAATATTATTATGAAAAACGGGAGCGGGCAGTCCGACATGAGGCGGCCATAGCGTGCGCACATATATAAACGATATGCAAAAGTTCAATTCGATTCGATGGATCGATGACGTTTGAGAAAATAAGGTATCGCTCGCAGATGCAATTTTTTAAACTTTATTTGTCAAAAAAATGATGAATAACTGACCGATTTAAATGCGATACCGTACACCGCTGAACGATTTTCGAGTGATTCGTAAAAAAAAAGTCAAAAACAGTCTTTATGAGGGGGCTAACTTTGGGGGTATTTTTTTAAATTAATTTTTTGAAAAAAATGATAAAACCACTCAACGATTTAAATGCGACACCGTACACCACTGTACGACCACCAAGTGATTTGCAAAAAAAAAGTCAAAATAGTCGTTATGGGGGGGCTAACTCTGGGGGTATTTTTTGAAATTAATTTTTTGAAAAAATGATAAACCACTCAACGTTTCAAATGTGATACCATACACCACTGTACGACCACCAAGAGATTTGTGAAATTGAAAATTAATTTAATCCATATGGGGGGGCTAACTAGTGGAGGTTTCTCATACTCACCCATGCGAGCAGCGCGAGCAGCACTGTATAAATTCGTTTTGTACGACGTAAAAAGGAATAAATAGATTTCTCAGTATGATCAGTTTACCGGAATGCAAAAAGACGATTACATCGATATTAACTTGAATGTAACATATAAAGGTAATCAATCAAGTTAATCATTAATTTTGAAAAACTACAACCTAAATATAAAATGGTTTTTTGTGGAAAATTCGCATGATAATGCAGTTCGCTGTTATACGGACACAATTTTCGATGATAAGAACACTTTCTATGCTCTACCGCCAGAGGCGACACTGAACACTTGTTTTTTTACGACGTAAATGAGTTGTAAAACTTAACAATTGAGAATATAGCAGAAGGATTGAATTTAAAAGAGTCTTGATAAATTTTCATTATTTACAATAATAACTCAAATATCATCACTTTTTTTTAAGTACACCGAATAAACAATTTTGGTCATCGTCACAGTTTAAAGTCGATCGGTATAGATGTATTTGATCTCTGTAATTTGCTGGTTTCAAACGTCTCATATTGTTGGGCAATCTTCTAAGATTTATCTGGTCAGTGCAACGGTGGTTGAATGGTAGAAATTTCCAACATAAACGCTCCTAACCAAACCTTGGTGGGTCAGTTTGTTGAATGCTGATCGGTGTAGAAAGGTCTGTAACGGGAATTGACGGTAGTGCTGAATCCGTCAATAATGTTTTTTCGAGCAACAGATTACTCGAGATATGGTCGTGCAATAATAATTTAGTAAACGTCAAAAATGTATCTATGGAGTCGACCCGGGATCCTCGTGTTCATTTTCGTAAATTTGTTAACAACATTTATCGGAAGTGCAGAAAAACTGAGTGTATGTGGACCATCGTCGACGGAGGATTCTCCTCGCAGGTAAATGCCTTTTTAAAAGTCAAAACTTTGCAACTTCCCACTTTTTTTTATTCGAGTTTTTATTTAACCAATCGTTATCTATCTGCTGCAATTATTTTTTTTTCAATTCCGACCGCATCGACGTAATTCCCGCGTTCGTAATTGAAGCTGATGTTATCTCAACGATGTGTTGGCAATCCCGGACTTGCGTACTTACGTTATCTAATTGACCTTTTTTGTTTGACGAAATATTACATCGAATGTAAACATAAATACTCCAAATTTCAATTACCATCATTATTTTTAAATACAATTAATTTTCCCTCCAAAAAAATATCGTAATTTTTTCAGTTTTTCGCCCTTATACAATTCAACATGATTGACCTTACAGTGTACATGAGATTCAATGTTTACTCCTTTGTATTACGTGAATTTTTTTTTCTTTTTTCTTTGATGAATACTGGAAACAACATTGAATCATTGTACCATGTAAAAAAAGTGCAATACTACTCATTTTTATCGAGAAATAAATAAGTTATCTACATGGCTCAATTTTGACAAATACATTCGCCAAATTTGTAAATATTGAATTTTGGATTGTAGTTATTGACATTATTTTTAGATAAGCAATTTGAATCAAAATACGTAGGTCGCTACAAAAGTTGTGTCACTCCTGAGTATTATCCCACTATGCAAGATCGTGACAAAACTTTTGTAGCAACCTACGTATTTATATGAATTGACTCCAAAAGATATCAAGAATTTCGTTTTTGCCTTTTTTCGAAACTTCTTTTCATTTTATAAAGTTTTCATTATCAAATGTTCACCAAATGCAACTTTATCATACACCATTCTTTTCGTTATCAAAAAACTAAGAGAATAGTACATAATTAAACTTTATTGTCGCATACGAGGAACAGTTTATGCTGAAGAGAAGATTGGTGTTGTTTTCTACCCCGTTGTAGTGTTTACGTTCGGAAAAATAGATTGTAGGGGTCCAGAGTTAAGTAGAGAAATAAACGTTCTTTCTAGCCTGGCTTACATCAGCACGCTGGATGGGAAAATTTCAGCTTTAGACATAGGTAACAATGGAGAGTTACAATGGACAGTGGATTTTGAAGAAGGACCCATGCTTTCGTCAAACATTCATCTGCGTGAAGTAAAAAATAAAACCATAAAATACAAGATTGACTTATAAGAACATCATTTTTAAGCGATTTTTATTTATATAAAGTGTCAATTTTAGTTGAACAATGATGGTCACTGGGTCAGATTAATACCATCTTTGAGCGGCGGATTGTACAAATTTGATGGCGACAATCTGGAACCTGTGCCCATAACGACTGATCAATTATTGCGTTCATCTTTTCGTTATTCTGATGATTTGGTCTTCTCTGGAGGCAAGGAAACTCATTCGTACGGTAAATATCTGTTTTTTTACTATTATTAGGAGCAAAAAAATTAATAAATAATTGGTTGGGATGCTGCAAACTGGCTTTTTGCCATGTTTCAATACATTTTTATCATTTAATTTTGATTAATGACTGTCGACGAAGTTGAAATCGAAAAAAAATCGTGGAAGATTTTTTTAGCGAAAAGCGATAATTAATTATTTAATTTTTCTTATATTGTTCATATTTCATCCAGTAAAGGGTTAACAAAATTGCAAAAAAAATGTATTCAATATTTTTTATTCCTTTTTTTTCAATTATGACAGGCATCTCGACATTGACCGGTCAAATACTTTACCAATGTAATATCAGTGGATGCACCAATACTACGGAAAGGGATTCATTGGCAGAGGAAAAAGTTTTGTTAGTCCAACGTTTCCAGCAAACAGTTCGAGCTGTTAAGCCGCGATCCGGCCTTGAAAAGTACGTTACATAAACCATTTCAAAATATCGATCAATTCGATATCGACGAAATACTTCATGATAACCTTGTATTTGTGCAGATGGAACTTTAGTGTTGGGCAGCACGAGTTGATATTAATGGCACAAGAAAACGAGGCTTGCAATGATAAAGTTCGACAAATCACTCGAGACATTGAACTTCGCGTTATTGTGCCCGAGGGCCTTGTATGGGCAATAAACAAGTCGAATCCTCGAATTAAATTGTGGCAATATAAGGTGAATGTTCTTTGGGAGATGCACATGTTTAATAATTGAAATTCATCTTCTCCAGATTGCCAAAAAAAAACAATTATTTCTTTTTATATTTTGAATCCCTTCTAAATGTTTCAATGCAATGAATTGTGGTATTTTTCGATTTTACAGTTTGGTTCTCCGATAGTTTCTATATGGCGCGACGATTTGAGCGAGGAAAACGACGGTTCCTTAAAAGAAGTGGATTTATTTGACGGTAGCCAATGGACATGGGGTTCAGAATTCTCGACAAGTCCAGCTATTTACGTAGGAATGCACGATACGCAACTTTACGTACAAGAAAATACAGATTTGACGAAAATAATCGAGCACTCGCGTCGAACGTCGAATGAATTTCTCAAATTCCCTTGGCGACCTTATCCTGCCGTAGAAACTGCTATAGCGACGACCGGCGAAAAAAAATCTGAAAATTATAACGGAAATGAAGAATCTCATGAAATCGTTGAGGCTACGAGTACAACCGCACTTTCGGTGTTGTACAATTCCAAATACATCAATGGTATAATTTAAAAAAACATCCACTAAAATTACAGAATATTTTTTAATTATTTTTGCGAGCCACGAATAATTATCAACTTTTTTCATCCGTCAATGGTACAATTACAAAAAAAAAATGAAATCGATAAATATGATATTTATCATTGATATCGATTGTTTTTGTTTGGCTGTGTCTAGCCGTCCGGATACCGGACGAATACAAGACTGGTATTCGTCCAGATATTTGTCGAGAATGCGATTATAATTGTTTTATTTAACTTTTCTAATTAACTTTTCTACAGTATAATGGTATATTGAAACTCCCTCGTACGTAATTTGTACGTAATCCATTCGGATATACAATTTATGATAGTTTTCATTTATATCTGGACGAATAATCGCATATAATTCGTCCGGGAAAACGATTCTCAGTGGATTTTGATGGATGAAAAATGAATGAAAATTTATAACTACAGCGGGGAATACTTAGTTTCCTTCAACTATAGTGGGGAATGTTCAAAGCTTTTCAAATGTAACGGAAAATTTTTGCGGTATCCGGACGACTAGACACTGCGTTTTTGTTTTATTGACGAACTGTGAAGAATCATTTTTTTTTTTTTTCAAGGCAATGGATTTTATCTCTATACGAAATTCGATAGCTCAAGTCAGTGCAACAGCACAAATCCTAACGTTATTATCGTTGACAACATCAGTCAGCCAACGAATCCCAATAATGAAAATATCGAAGAAGAAGATGAAACTCCTGTTCAAGTTATGATTGTGTCTCTTTGGTATTGGTGGTGAGTGTAAAAAACTTTTTTTCCTAATTGTGCTTGTTTATCCTTGGAAATATTTTTGCTAAAATACGTATAGTTCGACGTGCTCGAAGAGTTATATTGAAAACATCATTATTTCAAGTGTTGAAAAATCATTCGAAAGAAAAACTTTTCAATGACTTTTTTCTCGTTATTTTTGTTGCAGGAAAGAGGTTGTTATAATTTCTGTTACAACTGCTGTGCTGTTAAATTGTATGCTGGCGCAACGTTTCCTAAACGAAAGAACACCAGCAAAGGATGCAGGATTTCCAGTAAATTATTTTTCTTATTACTATAATAGGTGTTTAATGTTGCAAAGTTAAGGTTGTTTATTATTTCAGTATATTCTATATAAATTTTAATTATTTATCGACTTTTTTTGTCTTTTTTACAGCCGGTGATAGTGGAGACTCACGTAGAAATAAAAAAAGAACCGCCGGCCAATCCCGATACGGAAAATGCTTTGGATTTCAAGTCACGATATCGCACCGATTTTGAGCACATTGATTGCCTCGGGAAAGGTGGCTATGGAGTTGTTTTCGAGGCAAAAAATAAGATAGACGATTGTAATTATGCCATCAAAAGAATCTGTCTGCCAAACAGGTAATTATTAGTATAAGTTATAATTAAAGCGAAAAGGCAGGACCGCGTTTCTACAGGTTTCAAACTGTCACCGTTACAACTGTCACCAATCGACTGTCACGAGGATATAAATATTGCACGATATTTTCACGAGTAAACTGTCTCCAACTTAAACTGTCGGGTTATAATTGTCATAGAACACAATTGTCACGGCTTAACTCTCCCGGGTCTTTATTGTACACGGCATAATCGTTACGTGGCAGAACTGTAAACGTTCAAACTGACACGAGTCTTGACTGTAATCGGCACAACCTTCACGAGACAGAATTCTCACCATCAAACTCTCACGGTTAGAAATTGTACATGTAGTAAGCCGGTGACAGTTTCGGCTCGTGACAGTTGAGCGGTGTTCAGTTTAGACGGTGTACAGTTTCGCCGGTGACAGTTGTTCAATTTAGGCGAAATTTTAACAACTCTACACGCACCAAACTGTCACCGCATAGGGCAGCTTCACGAAACGCGCGATACGCGGCTAGTGTACCGCGCGTTTCGTGAAGCTGCCCTATGCGGTGACAGTTTGAAACCTGTAGAAACGCGGTCCTGCCAACGAAAAAACTCGAGAGCTATCGTAAAGACTTGATTTTTTATGTTTGAAGACAGAAATCTCTTTCGATCGACAGAAAATAATGATAAATGTACTGTAACAAGGCGTAAAATGTTGTTGTTTGAACTTGATCCATATTCGCACTAAAAAATATGAAAAATTTTTTATAGCCGAGATTCGCGAGACCGTGTGATGCGCGAGGTAAAAGCATTGGCAAAACTGGAGCATCAAAATATAGTAAGATATTTCAACGCGTGGCTAGAATGTCCACCGGTCGGTTGGCAAGAAAAACAGGACGAATTATATTTGACGGATCAGAAATTGTCGCCCTCCGAATTTCCTTCGGAATATACGCAGAGTGAGACAAAGCCAAACAATTCGATATTTATTGAAGTGCCACAGAGCGAAGCTTCCTCGGTGGACAGTGCGTTCGAGGCGTTTGAGTTAAACACGAGGTACAGCAAGGGTGACGATTCGTATATCGTGTTCGAAGCTTCAGGCACGGAGGACGAATCAGCGATTACAGAAGAAATAGGAAATTTTAGTAACGATGAAACTTCTAGCGGAGCAGAAAATTCAAAAACTTCTGGAAAATCGAATCACGAATCGACGCATGATAATGAGACTGGAAACTCCGAGTCAATAGTATTTCGTCACAGTTGCAGTGACAAAATATCGGAAAAGGAGAGTCTCGAAAAATCCAAAGCTTCATTCTCGCTGCAGTTGAACGAGAAAAACACTGTGAAAAAATCAGCGAAAATGTTTTTGTATATACAAATGCAATTGTGCCAGAAATTGAGTCTCAGAGAATGGCTCAAGCGTCAACCACAGGCTCGAGATGCCTCAAGAGTTGTAAATATATTTCAACAAATCGTCGATGCCGTTGAATACGTCCATTTACAAGGTCTCATTCATCGTGACCTCAAACCGTCTAATATATTTTTTGCCTACGATGAAAAAATTAAAATCGGCGATTTTGGTCTTGTAACTGCTATGACCGAAGGTTATGATGATGCTTTGAGAACTCCTGATTGTGAAAAATCCGATACTACCACGAGATCACAAAAAAATGGACTTCATACCGCCTGCGTCGGCACTCACTTGTACATGTCTCCCGAACAAATGAACGGACAGATTTATAATTACAAAGTTGACATTTATTCCCTCGGTATTATACTTT
This sequence comes from Rhimphoctona megacephalus, assembly GCA_963989365.1. Classification (NCBI taxonomy): domain Eukaryota; kingdom Metazoa; phylum Arthropoda; class Insecta; order Hymenoptera; family Ichneumonidae; genus Rhimphoctona; species Rhimphoctona megacephalus. The sequence goes on from OZ022414.1 coordinate 43,166,401, forward strand.
TCGAATTGCTCATACCGTTCTGCACCGAAATGGAGAGAATCGACGCTCTTATGAACTTGAGAAAATCCATTTTTCCTAATGGTTTCACTGAAAAGCATCCCGAAGAGGTAAGTTTTTATTTCATCACCAAAAAATATTTATATTTTATTGAATGAATGAATAAAATTGAAGTTCGAAAATTATTCAAAGAAATAATCAGATTATTTTCTGTGTATGATAAGAATTTAAGAAATTTTTTTCTTAAATAAAACTTCCAAAAAACAATATAATAATTAAATTAGAGAGAAAAAAATCTAAAAATATTAATTCGGCAAACAAAAAACGACTATTCTTTAATTTGAAATTATTTTTCTTTTTTTGCAGTACGAGCTGTTGAATATGATGCTTGACGAGAATCCGATGAACAGGCCAACGACGTTTGGAATAAAAGCTCGAAGGCCGTTGTCAAACGCGAATGGCATCGAGTTTGGCATGAGCGATGTAAACAAATGGCATTTTGAATTACCGCAAATAAGCCGACATTCCTCAGTAACGAATAGCAGTACAAGTGGTGAATCCTGGGACAAAATAGAGGCTGTTCAATAAAAACAAAACATAAGAATTGTTTTCTTGCGATTTAAAGATATGAAGGATGTGATAAATTTTTTTATCTCTTCTTTCGTTTGATTCACGCGTAGCTATTACGTGAAATTAATGATCGTAGGTCTGATTATTCTTTTTTTATTTTTATTTTTTTTCAAATATTTTCGTCTCCCGTTCCTAAAAATTCAACGAATTCGTTGTGTAACGTTTTTTTTCTTTTTTCAAACTCCCCTTTCAACGACGTTTAATCGTTTTAACGAAATTGTGAATAATTAAAATTATACAAATGAAAGGAGAGCCAAAAAAGGTTGTTACTAAAGATTAAGTACTTATTTTAAAATGTAAAATGTTTATTATATTGAATAATATACGATAATCAAGATTTATCATTTAATGCCATATTAGATATTTTTTTACATATCGTCTTTGAAATTGTATTATTTTGGAGCGTCAACCAATTGCGTTGAAAATCAAGGTTAAACTGTTCATTTTATGCTCGTTCCAATGAACATTTATTAACAAACTTTGAATTTTTAGGTACAGTTATTATTTTATCGAGATAATTATGTTAAATAGAAATAAACGATGAAAATTTTACTACAAATAGGTACGATTATTTGTTATTTTCTTCAACCTTTAGATTTATGGGGGGATATTGTCGTCAAAATGATTCATTTCGATGATTCTCATGTTTCGATGGAGCTTAAAACATTTTCGAAATGTCAAAATCAGTTGACTAAGTTCGTAAATACAATTTATCGCAAAATCTCGAGTCCTTTTACATACAAAAGGTCATAACTCGGTGGCTAATAATTATGGGAGGGTTTCGAATAGTGTTTTGGTAGAATTAGAAACTTTAATGAAGATTTTACTGCGACAGTAGTTTATTTGGCCATTGTTAAAATTATTTATGTTACCAAACTTAAGCGGAGCCGAGAGCACGGTTATTACATCGTAAAACAAAAAGTAAAATATTTCGTTGAATCATACAGATCGGTTCTACGCCTGAACTTCGCGAAACTGATAGGGATCGATGAATTTCCTTCATAACCTTGAAGTCATAACCTTGACTGTTGTGGTTTCTTACGCTTGAGAGCGTTCGATTTGATAGATTCTTAATAACAACAAATTCTCAAAAGAAACTAGCGAACTTATTAAAATTTATTGAACGGCTAGGAGGCTTTCATTTGCATGATGAACTGTTTTTTCCTTTTTCTATTCGTGTGGGATGTATATTGTTCACTCTTAGATCATCGGTTGTTAACCTCCCAAGCCCGAAGATGACCGTTAAATTTCATTTCTGATTTTCTATGTGCATGAATTATATTGTACAAAAGTCAAACGTTGGTCCAAATAATATGAAATAAAAATTGTTTAAGCAAGAGCCAAAATAACTTGTACCAGATGATACGAGTTTACACTGTGGAATTGAATTTTTTCATAGGACTTATGCTGTGATAATAGCTGATCAATGGAATTATTGAATGATAGAGATTTTTAAGCAGATAGAACAATAGCTACGATTTTGTCACAATTCTGTGTTAAGCTGCTAAATGTCGGTTTTATTATTTGTACTATTTCGGAGATAAAAAAGCCATGTTTTCAGTACAGTTGTATTAATTTTTTCGTAATCCCAAACGATGGTATATGATCTATACGATGGAAACTGATTGGCGCACCAATCAAAGCTCAACATTCACCCACCACTCCTTAGGGCACTGTGATTGGTGCGCCGGATGGGAAACTGTCTCCTATAAATAGCAATTTCTCTCGCATTGTTCTTCACTGTACTTTACGCAGCGGACGACGAAACAGTTATTTCGGAGAATTTTTATAAACACATAAATCATCTCGTCATTCACCATGCCCCCAAAAGCAAGCGGTAAAGCAATGAAGAAAGCCGGTAAAGCTCAAAAGAATATCACCAAGACCGACAAAAAGAAGAAAAGGAAGAGGAAGGAAAGTTACGCCATTTACATCTACAAGGTCTTGAAACAGGTTCATCCTGATACTGGTGTTTCGAGTAAAGCCATGAGCATCATGAACAGTTTTGTTAATGATATTTTTGAACGGATTGCTGCGGAAGCGTCGAGATTGGCTCATTATAACAAACGTTCGACAATCACGTCTCGGGAAATTCAGACTGCTGTACGTCTTCTGTTGCCCGGTGAATTGGCAAAGCACGCCGTTAGTGAAGGCACCAAAGCCGTCACAAAATATACCAGCTCGAAATAAGCTGCTACCACGATTCATATTTAACCAACGGCCCTTTTCAGGGCCACCAATTGTTTAAACGTACTAAAACTCTTAAACATTCTTCCTTAATTAATAACGCATTAATAAAATGTTTCTAATTTCGATAAAAGTCACTCTAAATTACTACACCGAATTTATTTTTATGTCCTCAGTATAAATGTTACCTTAAAGTGCTGTTATTCGAGATAAAAATTTAACTGTGTTTATACCGCAAACCAAATTTATTTCCAATCTACGTCATTATTGAGCGAGTCCTTAGTCCTATGCTTCTAAAAACAAATCTGATTTTCATATTCTCATGTAGGGGCTGTTTTGTTCCACACAAATATGTTCACTTTGGGAAATACAAATATTTATTATGATTGAAGTTTCGTTCAATCCAAGTACCATAAATAGTGAATAATTGGACACAAATTTCTAATTTGTTTTCGTGATTATTCGTCAATGTAAAATGTAATTTGGAATAACGGAAAACAGTCTCATTCGTCTGTATGAGAACGTGACCATGAATTTATAAATCTTTATAATACTTGCCGTATCTAAATTAGTTTTTCTCATTATTTCGAAAATTCGAGAGCATTTGGGCTTATGCTTGGATATAACAGCATACGCCTAGAATCGTATTGGCTGACACAAACGGAGTAAGGATAATATCGAAGCGTCCAATCAGGCGTAGAATAGGAAGTGTAAAATCGATACAGAAATTAAACAATATTTACATTTACAAAAAACGTTTATCGTTAACGTTAGCATTTAACGTTAATATTTGCACAAGAATGTTCTTTCGTTTGAATATTTGTTGGCCCTGAAAAGGGCCGTTTTGTTCGATGTATCTGAGATTTACGCTTTTTTTTCAGTCTTCTTTGGAAGAAGCACTGCTTGGATATTCGGAAGAACACCACCTTGAGCGATCGTAACACCAGAAAGAAGTTTATTCAATTCCTCGTCGTTACGAATTGCGAGTTGAAGATGCCTCGGAATGATTCTCGTTTTCTTGTTGTCACGAGCTGCATTACCAGCCAATTCGAGAACTTCAGCTGCTAGGTATTCCATGACAGCTGCAAGATAAACGGGCGCTCCAGCACCAACTCTTTCAGCGTAGTTTCCTTTTCGTAGCAATCGATGAATTCTTCCAACCGGAAATTGAAGTCCAGCTCGGTTCGAACGAGTTTTTGATTTGCCTTTAACTTTGCCACCCTTGCCGCGTCCAGACATATTAAATTCAAGAATTTAAATTCCAAAGTCACAGAAACAAACGTACCCTCACGACGTTTACGATGAAGTGAAGCTCGACAAGAGTACATCGTGTATTTATACTTTTCTCCATCTTGACTAGCGCATCAATGAGACGGCGAACTTTCAGCGAAGCGTTTTGATTGGTGCGGTGGTTGTTGCGCCAACGCATTTGCACTAACCATAAATATAGATATACACTTAGCATTGTATCGTAGCATAGAGGAGCAGATCTATAATGTATTTAAGGAAACATTGAGAATAGAATGCACATGACAGGCAATCATAGTTACATTAGGAAAATTAGTTGTACACTTTTCCATCAATAAAATAACCCAATTATCTTTTGCCTATTTTGAAAAATATACAGTAATATGTAGTAATAATATGAATAGTTTGTAAAAAAAAACTCAAGTTTAGTCGGATCCAAGACATATTTGCATTTCGTTATCTTCTTAAAAATTATTTGTATTTTTCAAAGTTCCTACATGAATCATAATAATTGATTTACTTTCAGCGATTTTTCTGAATTTTTCTTGAATATGATGAAAAAAAATAACGATGTGTTGACTTTCGGTGAATTGATTGCGGCGCCTTCGAGGCAAATGCCAACAACTTGCGAAAATTCAAAAATTCCCTGTAATTCTGGAGAATTTCATGGAAACTCAAAGTATCTAGAAATTTCTTTCCAGGGTTCCCGTTTATTTTTTCCCCTACTCGTGTTGGCAACGGCGTGTGCGAGGTCATCGTTCTTGATTCACAGGCGCGTCCGCTCATACGTGCAATGTATATATATATATATAATAGAACGAGGCGTCGTCCGAGTTCCGCCGTAAATAACCGATTACTGCCGAGCGTCGAGAGAAGTGTTTCAGGTTTCGTGGGTCGAGCCGCGTTTGTTAAAACGGCGTCGTTGAGACACACGCAGAACACGCGAGAGACGTGCGGTGATGATTTACCGTCCGTTATACACGAGTTTTTCCATACCATCGGTACTTAACCTGTACTCAACATTGAGACGAGTTAACCGCGTTCCGTGTCTTATAAACAATTGTTAATTTTATTATTATTTTTTTTTATTATTTCGGCATACACGATTGAACGAAAAAAACACCCACACAGATTGACATATCGCGACATGCTGCGTGGGCCAGCTAGAGTACGCGACGTGTTCAGTACTACGACCGTCAAAATCGCCCACGAACCTAATAAAATCTGGCAAATTTTAAAAATTCGGCGTTCCCCAAATCTCCAAAGAATGTTTTAATCTTTGTACAGTTCTTCAGCTAGTACGTAGTATCACTACGAGTGTTCCAGTGGTTTTATTTCGCTCTTTTTTGAATCAAGGAAGAAACGAATTGTAATCGTGAAAATCCGAGTGAACGAAGGTACAAGAGCGACAACGCCGCAACGAAGTGTACGTGTGTGTGTGCCTGTGTTGAGTGCGTATTTTATATGTATGTGTTTCTGTGGACCGGCTTCGAGCGGTGAATAAGGCAAATCTTATTCTCGTATCTTTTACTTTTCTATTTTGTTTTACGTTCCTTCTACCAATTAATTTATTCGTCGCCTGTACACGTTTTAACCAGTATTTTGCATACGTGACCTCGTGTTTCGCACGGTGACACAGTATTTAAGTGATTTTCGGAAAGTAACAAATACTTCGAGTGTAATAGGGACATCAAGATGCTTAAATTTATCAGAGGGAAGGGCCAACAACCCACTGTCGAGAGGCAGAAGTTGCAGAAGGATCTTTTTGCATTTAGAAAGGTACCAAACCTTAGTTTCAACTATTATTATTATTTGTTATCACTATACGTCACTATACGTCATCCCGTGGCCAATAGGATGTTTTTATTTGTCAAATGATACAAATGTATTGTTGAGACTTACAATGTAGCAAAACTACACGAACAAATCTTTTTTTCCCCGAAAACTTTAAAAAATGCGACAGCTTAATTTTTTAATACTTGACCACAATTCCTCGGAACATCGAGAATCAACAAGTCAATATTGTGAAACAACCCACAACAATCAATCGCGTTACTAATTGATCAAAATAATACGTTTCCGTGAAATGATTTTTTGTTTCGAAAACATTGTTTCGTTAAAGTATACTTTACACTGCATAGACACAATTTCGAATGTATTTACAGTAATAAATACTCTTTTCGATTCATTTAAATGGTTTTTTTGCTCCTACGATTCCCAATAATTCTGCACTCCTTTTGATATAAGCAGTCTGAAATTATTCGAATTACTCGTTCGAGACTGGTATTTAGCGTAAGTGAGGCGTTGTCTCCTGAAACGTTTCTCCGATGCACACAACTATACACATGCACACAACTACAGAGACAGGGAAGGGCAACATCCACCGAGTTCGTTGGCGCGAAACAGAGCTCGGAGGAGCATTTGCGATTTTTTTTATTAGTTTCGTTTTTTATTATTTTTCTTCATCCTCTCATGTTCCATCGTCGGCTTTGTGGCTGCGTCAAATCTTCCTTCTCTCTCTCTCTCTCTCTCTCTCTCTTTCTCTCTCTCTTTCTTCCTCTTTCTCTCGGTCTAACGAAACCGTCGTTGCCGGTTTGAACCTCTCAGACTCTCGGAGGCCAGAGCCGGGAGATATTCGCACTTTCACGCGCTATCCTTACTCACAACCCAGTACAAGAGTCAATATTATCCGCCTACTCTATACTAAACATTTGAAAATGTATCTGCCTCGATTGGCTACCGTAAATCTTTAATCGCTCAGATTGATTTCGCTCTCGTATATTTAATAATGATAACTGTACTAAAAATATAAAAACTAGTCAAAAAAATTACACGTCCTAACACTGAATTAATTCATTCATTTACTTATAATTCTAAAATATATATCATTTGACACCAACGATAAGAATAACAAAAATGATAATGAATTGTATTTAACAAATAATTTGTCGAACTACGAAACTTCAATAAAAATCAAAAGTTGTTCCAACAATGCAATTTCAATACCATAAATGTTTGCAATGTAGTAGTGAAATTTCACATAAAGTCTAAAAAGTTTCAAGGTCATTCAATAACCAGTTACGTAGGCTACCTATGCTACAGAAATATTTTGAGGCTTCATACATTCTAACTATTCATTGAAATTTATATAAATGAATTAAAATAAAAACAAGAGAAATTAACCCTGCGCGGATTATATAATTTTTGCTGGATTTATGGGTCGAAAATGACCCATATGATCCGCGCAGGGTTAATTATTGCATTGTGAAAAATTAATTGATGTAAAAATATTGACATTATCGCCCAAAATGGCAATGAAAAACGTATGCACTTGTGAGCAAAGAGACTTTAACAAATGTTATAAATTACGGGCATAAGTGGTTAACTTGTTTGGTCGATTTCATGGCTTGCAGCTACGAGTTTGTGTATACATATGTTTATATGTATACAGTGAAAATCCTTTGAGTAGTAGTCTATATAGGACATCGTACTACACACGGCACACAGTCTGCATGATCCGATAATGAATGGAACTGTTTCAACGAATAAGCAAGCCTGTCCACAGCGAAGTTACTACATTCTATTCCTGCGTACGTTACATCGATTCAATTATTCTGGGAACTTCGTCTTTTATAGGCACGAAAAAACAAATAAATAAATAAACAGAGGAGCGTAGAGAGAAAAAAGGGAAAGAAAAAAAGCATAGTCTACGAAATCAGCCGTTCAATATTGACTCGAGTTGAGATTACACGTTTACAAATATACTCACGCTTATGGTTTTCGATAAAATTACATATTTATTGTCTGATCGATTAAGATCAACGAGAAATTGAGCAAGGTGTGTCCCAAATGTTTTGACGTATTTAAATCAATGGGATGTTGGCAATAATAACAAACGTACAATTTTTCAAATTCCTATCGTTTTTATAAATTGAATTTTTTTTCTCGATCGTTGAATTTTTAGTCAAAATGATGGTTCGTTTACAAAAATTCGTTTTTTCAAAGTTTGCCAACAATTTTTTTCGTTTACCAAGCTAAAAAAATGAAATCACTTGTGTTATTTTTTCTTTTCAATTTTCAAACAATAAAACTTAAAAAAACTTGAAATTCTTTCTGTCTTCGTTTTGATATCACAAAAAAACTAAATACCTTCGTAATTGAAAAAATTCACAATTTTCTTTAACCGTTTTCTCTATTTTACCGTATACGAGGGAAAATTCAAAGATTAATATCTTATCGCAAGGGTATCTCTGGGCAAATAAAACTTTTGTGATAAGGAACACACATGCCCTGCCCTCTTTTCTAAAACATGAGAATGACAATGGTGCTTGCTTTTGGGACAATAGACTACGAAAAAAAATTTGACGAATAAATAATGTATTAGGAAATCCCTTTTGTAGTCTGATAACAGAATTTAATGAAGAGAAAAACTTATAAAAAAGGGTGACTTCTTATAAATAGAAAAAAATATTGAGAATTAAACGTTGAAAAAATGAATAAAAAATCATCCCTATTTATCTCGTAGATATTCACCTTTTTTTTGTTTTTAAGCGTGATTAAGAATGATCGTGTTCAGTCAATTTTTATCGTAAAGTTACACGTGATCCACTCGTCTCGAATGTTCACGGTTTTGCACTCCAATGCCCTTAATTACTTAATCATTTGTGCGATCGGACTCTCCGGTTTCCACAGACGCTCTCGTATATCCTATACACGAATACTAAAAATCACTTTTTTGCTTAGTCTTATCGTGACATCAATTTTGAGCCCACTTCCTAAAAACAATAGTAACAAGATAACTCCTATGAGAAGTTTCAAGACTTTGTTATACGAAAAAACACGAAGTGCAAAAAAAAGTCAGTTGTGTGAATCGTAAATTTAATTTTTGGAGTTCGTTGATTGAATGAAAAATCAATTTTAGCAAATAATTACTGCTGGCTTAAAATTTCTTCTTCTAGAAAAATCCTTGAATGCTCGTTTATTTATCTTGTTTGAAACGAAGTTATTGTTATCACATTAAATTTAATTTTCATACGGTTTTCAAATATTTTTTACCGCTACTCTATCTCTAGAAGTTTGCACGAGAATTCGCGTAGTACGCGTGAGACTAACGACACCCTTTCTCACAATAAACGTTGGCCGCATTTTCGTTTCGTCCATTACCAACTCTGTTCTCGTTTTCACACACGCGATACTTGTGCCCTCGTCGAATCGATATTATATCAGGCGCAAACTCCAAATTCTTTGAATAACGTTAAACAATAGATTAGATCAATTATTCACTGCGACATAAATTCTATAGGTCCAAATTGTATTTGATAATACAAAAAGGAGAAGAAAAAATGGGCAAATCGATAATAAACGATGACTGGAATATTGGCGTGAGAAATTCTGAATAAAATTCATAAAATTTATTTTTTCAAATTCCCACAATTTATTCGTTTATTTTTCATTGCACGTTACAAAAAAATATATGAATTTTTTCTGGTATCATAATAAATAATACAGCGATCCATATTTAAAAATATGAAATTTCACAAAATGTATTGTCGCATTTTTTAATACAGTTCCCATTTTTTAAATGCCTACGAATGTTCGCTCGAGTTTTGCAGACTTTGCGGACAGGATTCTTGGAATTTAGTCGATTCTTCCTGCAGAATAGGCCTATGTTTAGACAAGTTAGTCCAGGTAAAAGGATTTCTCTTTCGCAGGTAAGAAAAGGTCGCTGCTTTTGAACGAGCACCTTTTTTCACAAACTCGTCTCTCCACCTCGTTTTGCACCAGCTCGTCGTCTCCTTCGTTCGCTATTTCGATATTCTTTCTTTCTCTCTCTCTCTCCGCCTTTTTCTCTCTCTGTCGTCTTCGATCTTCGATTATATTCTGCATTCTCTCGCCAGAAGTTTCTCTCCGAACTTTTTCCTAGAATGACGTATACGGAAAAATGGCGCGAAAGACTTTTTTTAAGAACTCTCACAAAATGAGATCGAACAGAAGGAAGAAAAATACTTATGAGAGAATCTACAAAACATAAAATTTAAAGACTTGCCCATGGAAAAAAGAATGAATCGTATTTTTCCAATCATTGAATCCAGAATTTTTGTAAAATACCTTCACATTTTTTAGGACCAAAGTATTATTAGTCAAGCAAATCTGAATTAATTTGTCTATATCCACAATTTAATTCGTAATAAAAAATGAATTGATGAATTCGCAAAGAATGCCTCGTGCATTTTCGACATCGAGCCTGTTTGAACGTCCGGAAATTTCACTACCGAGAATATTTTCTCCTCGATTTTGATTCCCATGTTTTCGAAATTGAGGAGGGCGAAAAAAAAAGAGCAAACATGATGTTTTAAGGCGTGTCAAGAATACAAAAACGAGAAGCCATCCGGACTAATCTACGATATTATCGAAATATGACTCATCCGACGATGACTAACCATACTCGATATGCCTCTCGATACGTTAAATGTTATATAAAAATATAATTTCGTACCGAGGGCTCGTTAAGAATAAATACAAGGATCCGGATAACGACGATAATCATTATACCGTTAAAATTTTTTCAACGAGACTCGTTATTTTTGTACTCAAAAAAACGACGAGTTCTGAAATAATTTCCCTGTTTCGTAATTGTGCCTTGTTTTTTTTTGTGTCTAGCATCTAGTATCATTTTTCAATCCTTCGTTTCTTTTAGCAGGATAATAAGATTTTTTTAAAACAAAATTTCAGTGCTTACTATTTTCGAGTTTGAGTATTTAAGCTACGTGATATTCCTCTTTTTTTCAATCATCAATGCGTTTCATAGGCCCCAATAATTATTTTTTGTGTTTCTTTCACTTGACCCATTTTTTGGTAAACTATAATGCCTCGAAGGCCTACATAGATAACGATTAGATCAAAGAATTTCGACACCTCGAAATTAATTTCATGATTATGATATCATTTCATCTGAGGTGTCAAAAGTGTTTTCAACGATTATTTCTTATTTATTGATTTTTATATTTCCAGACTGTTCAGCATGGATTTCCCAACAAGCCAACAGCTCTGGCCTGGGATCCGAGTCTTCGACTCATGATTATTGGAACTGCATCCGGAGCCATCAAAGTGTATCCTTTTCTTATATGTTCTATCATTGTCTTATCGTTATTTATTTAATCTCGTACGTTTAGCAATTAAAATGTGATTTTTTTTAAAGACATTTTTTCTCCAGAGGTTTGGAACGATAAATGTTCGAAAATATGTTTTTATATATGTTCCAGGACATTTTTTAAATAATTCAGTTTATACAATTTCGTCAAAAATTAATAACTTTTATAATCTTGATTTTATTGTTTTTTTCCTCAAATTTTTATATCGTATGAACTTTTTTTTCTTTTTTACTAACCGAATTCTTAACGCAACTGTACGACTCGCACATTTTTTTTCATTCGGATCTGCGAGTTTCATGAATCGTACGTTTACAAGTCTGGAAGGGAAAAGTTTTCCTTTGTGTACATAATATAGCCAAACTTGCGAAATCTTTGTACCATTGTAGAATACAATTTTCGAGAACAATCTCTTTATACGTAAATATACGTAATTTTAAATGTTTATCAACGCAAGATTCTGTGTTGATTCGCAACAACCGAGAGAGACAATAATTGCGAACGAGAATTTCCTCCAAGGGTTCTTAACGTTGTCTTCATTTTCTCAAGGAAAAACCGTTGCTCGAACATTTAATGGTTCCAGGCTCGAGAAACTTTTTATACCTAACATTCTTACCAATTAATTTCACTCGACATTCCACCGTCAGTGCGTTTCGAACGCAATTCTAAAAACTCTCAATACAGAGACAAAAAAGTTATTTTTAGATTAATATTCCACCGAATTGATATGAGTTAATATAAAAAAACAAAAATAACTTTTTTCCACGTTTCAAAGTTGATTTCAAAAATTAAAAAATTTCATTCTAATTAAATTTTCGATAGTGTTAAACTTTGCGTCATTGAAATGGGATGAAATTTCATTTTTTTCATGTATTTCTAAATATATTAATGCAGATTTTGTTTACAAAATTGATCACACTTTTTTGTCGCCCTCTTTTAAGAATTCATAAAGAAAATGAGCAAAATAGCTGTTTGCTACTTCATAAAAATAATGTACATTTTTCATTGTATTTTGTCGATGTATAACTTTTAAACGTCACTGTTCATCTCATGTATTTTTTTAATTGAAAAAAAAAAGAAAAAAAATAGGAATTGTACTCTGGCAATCATACGTATATCATTTTTATTTGAGGCACAATCTTGATTATGTTTTTCTAAAGATTATTGAGAATCACAAATTTGTATTTTTATTATTATTGCTTTCTATATAAAGCGATGATGACAGAATCAAGATATGTGTCCGATCAGCGCTTTGCGATACCGAAAAGTGTTGACGTAGACTTTTCGTTTCCTTGCGTATGTTTGTGTGTGTGTTTTTAAGAGCGCTGACGGTTACCTAATCCTTCCGTGAAGGTAAAAGGTGCATTGGCCTTGCTCTTTGGTTTTGTCGTGGGTGTACCTATACTTGGCTGCAACGTCTCATTTTCCCATGGACGTATCAAGTTTCCATCATCAACCCGAAATCCCCCTTGTCTCTTTCGATCTCCAGATTTATTTATGAAAAAATAAAGCAACGAAAGAAAAACTGACCTTAACCCGAATTGCGATCATGCGAAAACAGTTTTGGCAGACCTGGTGTCGAATTTTATGGACAACACGCGACCGAGAGCGGCGAAAATGCGGTTACAAAAATTGTTCCCCTTCCTAACGAGGTAAGAATGACTGATTCATTACATTCCATTGTTTTTTTTCTTTTTTTTTTCATGGGGTTGTTTATTATTTGTGAGTTTTCGAAAGGTCGATCGATTTTATGAAGGATCACAAAATAGTGAAATTATATTTTTTTATTCTGATAAAAAAAATAAAATAAAATGATAGTTTTTAAATACCGGCAACAACGGGTACGTCGTCACTGTGATTAAGCGGCTTCGGGCGAAGCCAATACTTGATTTGGTCACCGCTAAGCCATACACTGGTTTAGGCATTGATCGCTGAGCGGGAGACAGTTTTTCACACTTTCTGATGGTGTCAACCAACTAAAACCCAGTAAAAATGTAGTAGATTATATCGAACGCACGTTTCCCGTAGTTTTCCTGGGCCCTCGTGCTCATGCAGGACAAAAGTGTATTAGGAAAGAATGTCTGCGGGCAACAGTCTCAGGGGAAGGGGAAAATGTTACAAAAACATGGGAATCAGTGAAATAGGGTCAAAGCGGTGGTATGGGCTCATAAAAACCCGAAATGGGTATACGCAGGAACATTTAAAAAATTGTATAATGAAAAATATATGATTTTAATTGTTTTAAACGTTTTTCCAGTCATTAAATATACTGCTAAATGATTTAATCTAATTTCATGTTTTCAATTGCAACAGAAATTACTCGCATCTTTTTGGTTTCTACTCTTATGTTCGAATATTTTTTCCCCGAGAACTCTGAACAAAATTGATAGTATTTTAAATCCAAAAATAGCACGAATAAAAGTGTTTCTTCGAAACTCGTTCAAGATTTGAAATTCTAGATATATTTGATTTTGAGAACATTTTTCGGGCTCGCTATTTGATTTAATTAAAAAAATGACCTCGGGGGTGGCTGTATTGAATTGTACGAGAATATAAAAACATTTCGACAATGGGTTCGAATGAAATGCTGAATTGTAGGAAATACTTGCCTCAGTTAATGTTACGCGAGCGATTCTTTTGTCTGACGTATGGAAAGAGTAACGGGAAATCCTCCGCCCCCGCCTCCGCGCGCGTTTCGATGGCGTTTTTTTACGTCCGAGTCACCGTGCGTGCATGCGCAAGATCTCTGATATATATGAACATCCTAAGCCTCTCGTGTGTACGTCAAAGTCGAGGGTTGACGCTCCGGTAAAACACACCAACCGTTACGTGGGAGTGACTTTATTTTTATTTTTTTTATTTCAATTCCTGTCACGGTATTAATCGTACGAGTTTCGATATAAGTAACGAAAGTCACTTCCGGTGCGTTTGGGTTCAAAAATCTAACATTCCAATCGATCGATCACTTCGACCTATAAATCAATAAAAGTAAATTTATTTGTGAATTGTCATGTCTCAACGAGATTAATAGCTCACAATTAAAAAAAATCTTATGATTTTATTATTTATCTTGAAAATATATTGATAAAACAGAAATTTTGGCATAATTGTATTTTATCCTTTTTTTTAATATATTTGAGTAAAAAAAATGAAATAATTTTAATAAGGATATTATGATTTTATTATTTATCTTGAAAATATATTAATAAAACAGAAATTTTGGCATAATCGTATTTTATCCTTTTTTTTATATATTTGAGTAATAAAAATGAAATAATTTTAACAAGGATAAAACTTAACGGATTATTTAATTGGTAAATTCGATCTGAAACAAATATTCGAGCATTTTGATAGATTCCATTTTTTTCGAAAACAATAGAAAAATATACAGAATTATCTGAAGATTTAATGAGATTGTATTTCTTAAAATTATTTAGCTATACAGTTTATAGAGAAAAGAAAATTCGTTATTATGACAATTTTCTTAAGAATCCTGGAAATGAAAAAAAAATGCATTTCCTTTAATTGGAAAGACTTGGGCAATAAAAGGTCATAAAATCACAATTCAGGGAAAATAGAGAGACGAAAAAATCTTGTTTTCTCCTTGCAACTCATTACACCGTAGTAGACTTAGTTGTATAATATTATGTGTGTATTTCTCTCTCTCTCCGTCCTCTCTCTTTTTCTCTAGTTGCATAAATATAAAAAACGTGCTCGTATAGCAAAATATACGACGGTTCATGCAACTCTAAGTATATTACAACACTCTCCTGAAAAATAAATACACGCCTCTGTTGCACTATAAAATGGAACCACGCTGTTGCAGATACGCACTGATGTGCGTGACGACCACGCGTCTGCGATTAAAAACACCGAATAAATTTTTGCAATATTCCCCTCATTATAGTTTCCTCAAGCACATACAGAAATAATGTAAATAAAACTTGCACGTTCATTAATTTGATTTCATCACGAATGTTAGTACAAAAAATGGAATATTTATTGTAATAAAAATTTGAATTATAATTAGGTCAAAACGTGCAACTACATAATACTAATTTGGGTTTATGAAACTCATTTTTATATAAACAAAAATGGGCCAGAAATTTGGCGTAAATTGGAATATTTTTATATTTTTTGTTCAGATTTCGGGTTGATTTTTGTACATTTTTTTGAGCATAACCTTCTTTGATTAATGGGAAAGAAGTGCAGAGAGAAAGAGAGGAGAATTCGTGCACATGCATTTGCACCTATGTACACGATACATAAACACACATGTGTAAGAGTATGTTTGTATTCAAAAGTACGCGTACGCCTTGATGCTCCACATGACCTTCATTTCTTTGCTCGCATTGTCTTTTTTCTCGCTCACGTATTCATGATATGTAACAAATTCCTCCTCCTCCTCCTCTTACAGGAAAGTAAGGGCCTGCAGACGGAAGACATTAACACCTCCTAGGAAGCATGACACGGCCTATATTTATTCTTTTTTATTTTTTCATTCCATTCTTATCTGTTTTTTATGGCTATAAAAATCTCGAACAATTATAAAATGATTTTTTTAAATAGTATTATTAAAGTACGAGATAATTTTTTAAATTATAAAATAAAATAAGATTGTTTCATTACAATTTTCAATTGGACTCGCTTGGTTTTTTTTCTTCCTCGTTGACCAGTCTTGAATTTCTGCGAAATTATTTCAACGAAGAAAAAACAATTGGGACCTTGACTCTTCATCGGCCCGTAAACGATTTACGTCAAAGACAATTAGAAGCGATGAATTCTATTCGCGAATATGGTCACGGCGTTCGGAAATGTCAACACTGCTAAGAAATTCAAATTTTTCCATTTGTTCAAGCGACAATTACGATATTGTATATAAAATTACGTTGCTGCTTGAAATATTTAGATAAAAAAATATTCTCTTATTATTATTATTGTTATTAAAAACTAAAGATGGCATGCTCCTTCGTAAAATACATTTAGTAATGTTCCAATTTTTGATAAATGGTTTTTTTTTTGCGATTTTTCAAACAGGGTCGTGTCGTTTCGTTGTGCGACGACAATTCGCTGCACTTGTGGGAGATCAATGAGAATTCAGTTGTCGAGACAAAGTCGCTCTCGTTGGAGGGAAAATTGAAAAAAATCTCGGCCATGTGTCTCGAATCAAACGGCGATAATCTTCTGCTCGGTACCGAAGGTGGAAATATTTATCTCTTGAATCTCAAGAGTTTTTCCATGTCTGATAATATTATTTATCAGGACGTTGTTATGCAGAAGTAAGCAAACGATTTTTTTTTTTCAACAATATTTTGCAATATTATTCCTAATTTCACGACACGTTTAATTCATAATAAATTTAATGCTACTTTCTTAGGGTGGCATGTCATTTAAAAATTGCCACTTCAGTTCTTTTGGAATACATTTATTTTTTATGAGTCCATGTATCGGGTAATAACGAAGTATTAAAATTTTTAGTGTTCCCGAGGATTACAAGAAAAATCCTGGCGCAGTAGAGGCAATTGCCGAGCAGCCTGGTCATCCTGACAACATACTCATTGGTTACAACCGTGGGTTAATGGTTTTATGGAACAAAGCGACACCTGGTGCTCAACAGGTGAGACAGAACTTACTTTTGTTTTTGATACTTAACGCAATATATATCATACTGAGAAATGCGATGTCCAAACGATCTTTTTAATTATGAAAATATGATACTGCATAAACACGCTTTAAATAAATAAACGGTGCTTTTGTAAAATGCTTGAATATTGTGAATAAAAAATGCAAGCTAGTGGTTTATAAAGCTAATTGGCTGTGGCGAAAAAAATGTACAAATATATTGTAATGTTTTTAATTCATTAAAATTTTCTTTATTAAGTATTCGGAACTTTTAATGTTATGATTTTTGAACAATCAAAAATGTCTGATTTTACTGAATTCTTTAAGTTTTCTTTTAGTTTTCCATCGTTGAGAAATATCAATTCATTATTTATCTATTTACTTAATGCTGAGCTAATGTGCATTTGGGAATTTCATGTGCGTTTTTTTAGACCGCCTGGTAAACAATAAATGACAAAATATGGCAATAAATTTAAAAAACATTATATTGAAGTTTGCATCATCGTAATGTATTCAAATTGCTTTCTGTTTTCTTTTTTTTCAACTTTCTTCAATTTTTGTTTAGAATTTTTGAAGAAAATCTGAAAAGAAAATAATTGAGAATTTCTTTAATTACGAATTTGCAAAATGAAATGAGAATTTTTGTTGCATTTTAACGATGCAAACTTCAGTGATATAAATATAAATAATTATGCAATGAAGTATGTACGAATGTTTTACGTGGTGCTGGTGTAAAACGTTTTCTGACTGTATCGTTTGTGTCACTGATGGGTTTTGGCGAACGCGTGCGTGCAGCTGATGGGTTTGTTTTCGCGTGCACAGACATTCGTCTCAACGCAACAATTGGAGTCGGTAAGCTGGATATCTGAGAACAAATTTGTATCGTCTCACAACGATGGATCTTACATTTTTTGGAATCCTGGTAACGAGGCCATACCCGAGCCTACAACCCTGTACGGTCCATTCCCGTGTAAAGCCGTTTCCAAAATACTCGTTCATCCAATTGACGAGTAAGTTTAAAAATATTTATTTTTTTTCAATCACAAAGTAATAATTATTAAATTTATACAATTCAAAGTTTCAAAAAATTGGCCTCGATTTGTATTAAAAAATTGCACGACATTCGAGCACAATTATTGGGTCCCAGAACATTATAAAATAATTATCATTCTTTGTTGCTGGTTTTCTCTGTTTGTAAATAAAACAATGAATCGTATTTTGAAAAAAAACTTTTTCTAATATATATTCCAACAGCCTTATAAACGTAATGTTGCTGGATATAATAATATGGAATTTATATTTTTGAAGAGGTGCTTTAAGGCGAGCAACCATTTTAGGAGACCGAAAATTAGATGATTTTTTGGATTTTTTTTTATTGTGAAAAAAAAAACGGTAATTTCCGCAGCTCTATCAATAATTTATTCATATTTTCATACATCTTTGGTAATTTTTTCAAGTTATTTCATGCATTAATTAAGGTGTAATTCGCTGTGTCCCTTGGCGTGCCCTCATCGTCGTTGTCGATTTGCGGGAATTGTGCAGCTCGCAATTCGCATCTGAAATAATCCAATACATTTTTATACATTCCGGAGATGTTTTTTAAGAATATGAATCTAAATTTTGAAAAAAAATCGAGAATTGAATGTTGGAACGTGTTTGAAAAAAAATGATCGATTTTTAGCCTTTTTTCCCGGCATTTTACAATAATAAATATGTTTTAAACAATCTAATCTTTCCAACTTTAGGTTCATGTTTTAATAAATTATATTATATAAACGTGTTCTAAATTTGAAGATGATCCATCAATTAGTTTTTGAGTTATGATTTCCGCAAATTGAAAAAATGTCATTTCGAGAAGAACACGTTTAAAGTTTGAGCGCGCTTGGAAGTCGAGCGGAGAGCCTTTATCATTTATATACATACCGTTAAAAGAAATCCGAATATCGTTTTGAATTTTTCAGGGTGTATTCTTAAGATATTTTCCTAACGATTTATGAAATAAAAAAAATTGATTTTTTTGAAGCATCTAAAGTGGTTGCTCGCCTTAAAGGAATTACAATTTCACGATGTAATAAAATTATTTTATTTCCATGTATTTGATTATATACATTATAAACTAATTTATTACCAAGCTTATTCCTGTTAATAATTCACGTATCATTATTTCAATAGAAATCTCTGTGTTTTATTTACTTTATAATTTTTATTTAAATGGGAGGCACATAAAACATCATTTTTCATTATCATTACAGGGAAGACGAGTTAATATTATTTTCCGGAGGAATGCCACGTTCGAGCTACGGCGATCGTCACACAATAACAGCGATGACTTCATCCAAGCATGTCGTATTTGATTTGACGTCTAAAGTCATAGACTTTTTCACTGTTATGCCGAAGCAAGAGGACGAGAGCAAGGATAAGGAAATTGTCGGCCCGGAGGCGCTAGTTATCCTCGCCGAGGAAGAAATTATCGCCATTGATCTTACCGATCCTGATTGGAAAATGATGGCTCTACCTTATCTCGTCTCACTGCACGCCAGTGCTGTAAATATTTATTTTTCACTTAATATTACAATATTCAAAATTGAGAATCAAATAAGCAATTCACTAGTAAAACTGATCAATTCTCAACTTTCAAATTAAACTATTTCTATTTATAAAAATATTGTTTTAATTCGACAAGAAGATTTGAGCGAAAGTATTAAGCGAAAATTAGTATTGAAGCTTGCAACGGACTTTTTTCAATTATTTTCCACTTTTCGCAACTATTGAAACTGTTATACTTTCATTGATAGTTTTAGGACGTTAATATCAAGATTTCAAATAGACTTGAATCAGTTTTCAAAATTGGTTTTCATGGAAATATCGTGTCAATAACAGGGTGGTGTTAATTAATCTTGATGAATTTTCAGGTGACATGTTCCCAACATGTGCCTACAGTACCCGAGGATCTTTGGGATTCGATAGTGTCAGCGGGAAAATCGCAAACAGAGCATTTGTATTCGGACAAAGCATGGCCGATAGACGGTGGTGTGTTGTTATGTGGAAAATCAGGAAAACCGGAAAGGTCGCGAAATCGTGAATTATTATTAACGGGTCACGAGGACGGTACGGTGAGATTTTGGAACGCTTCGGACGTGGCGTTGACACCGTTGTACAAGTACAACTCGTCCATATTATTTACGGGTGAGCATTTAGACGTATTGGAGCAGCCACCGGAGGACGAGGAGGACGAATGGCCGCCATTTAGAAAAGTGGGTTCTTTCGATCCGTACTCGGACGATCCGAGGTTGGCAGTGAAGAAAATATTATTGTGTCCGTTGTCGTCGACGCTTGTAATCGCTGGTACAGCCGGTCACGTGATAACGACGACCATATCGAACGAAGCGACAAACAAAGAGATAAAATCGGTTACGATGAACATAGTAAACGATCGGGACGGTTTTGTGTGGAAAGGACACGATCATTTGCCACCGAGAACAGCGAGTATCTCATTCGCCGTTGGTTTTCAGCCACGAAGCTTGTTGCAACTTTATCCCCCAGCAGCTGTGACTGCTTTGGCGATACAAAGCGAATGGGGATTAATAGCTGCTGGAACAGCTCACGGTTTAGCTGTTTTCGATTATTGCCGTGTCAAAGCTGTCAGCGTCAAGTGCACCCTTAATCCTAATGATCTTTCGGGTGCTGGTGATACACCCATTTCTCGTAGAAAATCATTCAAAAAATCTCTTCGCGAAAGTTTCCGAAGATTGCGCAAGGGAAGATCCCAACGACGAGCCAATACCAGTCCAACGAGGGTCACTTCGTTGCCGGAAAAGAAAAAGGACGTTACTCCGAGTGCTGCGAGCTCACCGAGCGCTGATCAATCGCCCGGTGATGTCAAACCTGTCGAAAGACAAGTCGAGGCAAGACCCGTTGACGACGCTTCTGGTTCCATGGTACGAAGCTTGTACTTCGCTAGAAGTTACATTATCAGCATGCAAAATACCACTCCAACACTCTGGGCTGGTACCAATAACGGCACCGTTTACGTTTTTACTCTCGCTATTCCTGCCGGCGTACGACGCACCGAGGAAGACGTAAATTGCACTCTTGGCAAAGAGATACAACTGAAACATCGCGCACCCGTCATTGCCATAACAATTCTCGATGGCTCGAGTGTTCCATTGCCCGAACCTTTCGAAGCTGAAAAAGGCGTCACCCCCGGACCCGATATGACCGCACCGCATCGCGTTGTCATCGCCAGCGAAGAACAATTCAAGATCTTCAACTTACCATCCCTCAAACCATTCTGCAAATACAAACTCACCGCTCACGAAGGCTCGCGCGTTCGAAAAACTGGTTTCGCCAAATTTACCTGCCCAGCTGAACCCGCTGGCACTCACGAAGAAACTTGCCTCCTTTGTCTTACCAATCTTGGCGATTGCCTCATTCTCAGCATACCCGAATTGAGACGACAACTCAATGCCGCTGCTATCAAACGAGAAGATATAAAGTGAGTTTTTCGTTTTTATTCTCGCTTCCTCGTATAAATATTAATTTATAGTCTCAGGAGCATTTAGAATTTTCCATTCGTTCATAAAATAATTTCTAGTAAATAAATCTTTTTCTAGCTCTGCTACTATAGAAAAATCATTAACAGAACATTGCTTTAGACTTACCTAACAGACTAACGAGAGGAACATGAAGAAAAATGTTATCTGTTGTATTTCTTTGAATTTGTCAGCGGTATATCGTCCTTGACATTTACGAAAGCCGGTGAGGCTTTGTACCTCCATTCGAGCTCGGAACTCCAGCGCATTTCGTTGTCAGTTACGAAAGTCACGAAAGCCCATTGCGCCTTGAATCTTCCGCCAAACGCGAGATCACTTCCGGAAGGTTCATCCGAAGAAGTTCAAGAGCAGGGAACAGTCGAAGGTCAACCGGAAAATGAGAGTGAATCGCAAGGAACTCAGCCAGTGCCGAGGCCAAGATCGATTACGGAAAATGGCACAGTCGGCAGTTCGAGTAAGTAAAAAGAAACAGTCTGAAAATCTGATTATTAATCAATCGAGGCAATTCAATGTTTCTCGATTGACTACAGATCAACAGAACAACAGAAAAAAACACATTAATCATCATAAAATTTCATCTTTTGTGTTACGTGTACTAAAAACAAAAATGGCCCCAGGAGCTTTGCATTTACTTAACATTTTCGTATGTAGACTATTTGTGTACTTTTTGAGCTTCTCGCCAATGCTTTAATTGTTTTATCGAGTAATTATTTAATCAATTGTTCAACGAATAATTCAAGTTTAGATTGCTTCTTGTATAAATCGATCCCGGTTTGATTTTTCCGAAAATTCGAATCCCGCTTTTTCGTCTTGTTCCCGACTTTTCAACGAATCTATTTTAGCCGGTGGCGGTGATACCTCCAAGGAACCATCGATCAGACCTACCGCCAGCTCTAACGATGTCAATGGCGATGATGATCGTCAGGATTTAAATTCCATTGGGGATATTACGATTGACAGTGTCAAGGATCATTTACTGTAAGTTTTTTCGATTTCTTTCTTTTGATAAACCTTTTGTTTTAAATACATGTGAATGAGGTGAAAAACCCGAGTACATAACTACGTAGTATCATAAAATAAAGAAATTTTTAACTGAACTGATTATTTTTTTTTGCGTCCACATAAATTCAAAAGAATGCTCTTGATTTCATGTGGAATTTTTGATTTTATGTATTTTAATCGAACATTTGACATAAATATTTTGAGTTTACCATTAAATAATTAAAGTATGATATAATTATTTTATTACCGTTATGGGTTCATTTGAAAAAAATGATAAATGTTCTAATTGAATTATTAAACTTGTTTTTGGACCGACAGCAACAGCTCACTCTTCAGAACTGCAACTTCATCCGAGGATCTTCACAGTAGACTGGCCGGACTTAAGATGGAAGTTACATCACGAACTTCCGAAATATCTACGCAGAATCAGTCGTTGATCGTTAAAACTACAACGGTTATATCGCAAACTTCGACTGCGAACACAAACGGTACAACGGAAAATGGTGAAGTTGAAGCTTCCCAAGCAATCGAGGGTCAACAAGTCAACAGTGAGTTTTCGGTTTCACGATAAAGCAACTTTTCCAACATGTCTTTTCCCTTCTCACTTTCTTTTTAGTTCTTTGAAAATCATTTTCTTCTCATGATTAATCGAAATTCTTTACAGGCCTTTGAGGATTTTACGAGAGATCTCCATAATGTTATTGTAAAAGCCCGTAATTTTTAGTGGTAAATTTAAATATCCTGTAACAAGTTTTACTCAAAGTTTAGGAATTTTCCTGCATTTGCTCGAAATTTTGTATTTTCCTTATTTAGTACTTGTGTTTTGGCGCTAGTCAAATATTCCAAAAATATTTTCAAAGAAATCGTCTATTGCAATTTTTCTCGAGTTTAACTTTTACATTCATTCGATTTAAAAAATTTCATCTACTAGTCGAAGTAATGTGCTTAAAAAAAACTCTTAGCTTCAAATTTTGTTGAAGATGCTTAGAAGGTTCGAACGCTCATGAAATTTGACACAAGAGCTATTTTGAAAAATTGTGCGCCCCGTACGTTGCGCAATCCGATTGTGATTGTCTTTTTTGTTCGTACGATTTTTTTTTGTTTCATTTTGTTGTTGCGTAGGCACTACGGTAGAACGAGAGATAAACAGCGGTACCGAGACGACTACAACACACGCAACAATCACCCTGCCGCCAAACGTCGAGGTTAGAGCAATAAATCAAAAGAGACAAAATAGTATGAGAGAGAACATTTTTTGCTCTTCTCTCAACGCATTTATATATATATATATATATTTCGTCTTTGTCATGGAACATTTGTCAACTAACAAACGCTTATGCACTCTAATTCATTCACACAAACACCGCTTGTATTTGTCCTGTTTATGTCAATCTCGTGAATCACCACAAGTATTTCAACACTTTTTTTTAGTATATATTTTTTTCCACTCGAAATCATTTTTACACACCAATTTTTTTGTCGATTTATCCAAATGAATTTTTAATTGCTGCTGGATTTTTTTTATCTCGCGATGCTCGCTAAACTGAGTCAAAATAATTGCAAGTGTTGGTTTCTCCAAAAATAATGAGTTTTTAAAATTTCCAGATTAGCGCAGCGGATCTCGCCAATTTGGAAACCGTGCAGACGACAACGGTAACGACCGAAAAATCAAAGAGTCCGATGCCCAGATCCGAGGAAGTCGGCTCTTAGGATTCTTAACTTTTTTCGTTCGTTTCACGAAATTCATCTCTATTCTCATCGCGAGTCCGAGCAAAACCGAAAATATCGAAAACTGAGAGGGGGGGGGGGAGTGAGAGAGGGAAAAAGAAGAAAAAAACATTCAATACCCACGAAAACAAAAGGATGAGCGTGTACAGTGTACGCAGCTATGATAGCTAGAATTTATATAAAACACACATTTACACATGCATATATATATGTATATGTATATATCGATAGATTTTTTAAGTAAAATCTAGATTTATACTTTTTATTAGTATTACGAAGTTTAAGCAACGTCGTGACGCGTTTTGCCCGATTAAAAACGCACGAAATTGTTTGAACGAATAGAAAACACAACAAAAACAAATTCCATACAACGCAAGATAAAGGAAAGATAGCGCCAAAGTTGTAAAAGCATTTATGAATTCCTGAACGAACGAGCATCGAATTGATTTCACTCTCGCGTGAAAAAATTAAGGCCTAAATAGCTTCGGAAATACGTTGATTTTTGGAAACTTTTCACCTCTGGGGTTTTACCATTTTGTAGACAAAACAATTTCCCGAGGCGCAAAAAGGTTATTTTCCGAGGCAAGGGTCGCAAATACAGGGAAAAACAACATTTTAATTATTTATGGAAAATTTTATGTTTCCCTGGGCCTTGAGGAATCGACGATAAATGTTTCAAACGAAGTTTGAACGAAGGGAGAGAAACGCGATTATATTTCTACAGTATTTAACACTTGTGCAGCTCATTGTTTTCTTAAATATTCGTTCTTTTGTTTTGTTTTTTGACCCCCCTTTTTTTTTTACTTTTCGTACTCCGATGAGAAGGTTGGGAGGGTTTCTTAGATAATCATTAATAAAAATTAGACTTGGGCAATCCATCGCAGGATTTTCAATGCATCGCGAGTATCTTTTGCTCTTTTTGTTTTTGTGTGTTGCCGAAAAAGAGAAACAAAAAAGAATATTAATTCAGCCATATCGAACGAAATGTCGCGAAATCCCGAGCCACCATGTTATTTTTCGCATTGTAAAAGTCCAGAGGGGATGCATTTAGTTTTTTTTTTCCAACGGGAATATGATACAACTTTTGAACCATTAAGTTTGTTCAAAATACCTCGGTCTTTTCTTATTGAAAAAAAACTAAAAGTAATTGGAGCGGAAACGAATAACGTTGAAAGTATATTTTTTTTTTATCAATGTTGCTTAATCGTTAAGTCTTCGTTCTCTCCACAACCCGTTACTCAAGTACATTTATAAATACTTAAATATATAAACATTGAAACTGCATATATATATCGAATAGCTTGGTTTGGATGATTTTATTACGGGAATTGAGAATTCATTTTTCTTTTCGGTAATTCGAAATAATTCGATTCCTGCTCCGATATTTTAATTTATGCGGATCTTAACGTCACACGTACACACTATTAGTTTCGAAAAATGAGCAAAGTCCAATTTTTCAAACGCATTTGTAGCAAACGAAAAAAACGCAATTTCATATTTTATCATCTCATTTTCGTCTCTGTCGCCCTTTTAAGTTGTACAAATTTGAACGATTTTTATTGACGCTTCGAACAAAAATAAAAACATTGACAATCCATTCTCAGGTAATTCGTGGCATTTTTACATTACTTTTAAATTCCATTGAAAAATTCGATTTTGCACATGTACTTTGTTTACCCGGATGCATTTTATTTTTGTCCGTTTTTCTTTATTCAGTGTTATCTTATTAGTTTTTATCCGTTTGTCCGTTATATACGCGAAATCGCGTAGCTTTTTATCATTCTCGGACCACGCCAACTCCGGCAATATTACTGAAATATTTTTGAAAAAAATTGAAAATAAACATGAGAATAATTACAATAAAAAACCGCGTTTGCCTTTGCACAATTCTTAGCTTCGATCCAGGCGAAATCGCCAGGTATAGCCTGATAAGCACGTAGAATTCTCCATGTATTCATAATTTTATCCCTTCTGTTTTCTTTTTCTTTTTTTTTTATAAGAGTTTTGGTAAATTGCAGCCTCATACTCCTAAAAAATATGAAAAAAAATATAATTTTTTTTCTCAAATTATTGATCAAATATCAATTATGAGGTTTCATTTATGCTATTGGACGTTTTTCAGGTTACCTCTAACTGAAAAAAAAACATTTGTTCTATTTTTTGAATTATATTTGACAAATAATTGTATCAAGAATCCTAGAGAAAGCTTAAAATCCTTGTGATTTGAAACATTTTTCTAATTACGTATTAATTGGGTGAAAAATGGTTTCTTTTGTTCACAGGCTAGTTGAAAATGTCGTTGAAATAATTGGGCTCCGATTAATAGATGAGAAATTAAATAATAGATTTTCTCGAACTCAGCATTTTTTAATTTCATTGTATGATGCTGCAATTGCCTTGACGTTAGGATTAACATTCTTTTGATAAGAATAAAGCGGGGCCTCTGTAGATAGACTTTTATTACTCAATGGTATTATCGTTTTATTTGTTTTTTGTTTCTTTTTTTTTAATAATTAATTATATTAAATAACTTTCGATCCAGGACAATGTTTTCTCGGATGTAGCGGGAGATCGAACCATTTATTTTACTAATGTTCCCAGAAATATTCGAAAAGGTATAGAAAAAAATGTTGCCGAACGTGGTGATATGCATACCGTGAATTGATTGAAAATAAAAATGAATTATAAATATGTCAAAATCGTGCCGGAACTTTTATAAATCAAGAACAAAACATGACACTGCCCATCGAGGCTCAACGTCTTTCAACGTTCGCTGAAATTAAGTATACATATTGTAACATCACTTTATTCTACATTAAAAGCTTATTTCCGAACTGTTAATGCGTTTTTTCTTTATCCTCGCATTTTATATGATTCTACTCTTATTTATTTTCTTAAATATTGTAGACACAGGTTATTCAATAAGCAGTTTCTTTTTGTCGATAATTTTGTTGGGATTCTTGCAAAATTTGCCGTGTGAAGATTTCAAAAATTCTCACAAATTTGCCTTTGAGATTAAATATTTAAAGATTAGAACTTTAATGAATTTTTTAATTTTTTTTACATGATGGCCTATTTTGTAGAAATTATCATGGACGAAGAAAAAATAGAAAATAAAGTCTTGAGATTATCACGAAAATGTGGAAAATCTGTGACGAAATTTTCGAATTGAAATTGAGATTCGCAGATGATTTTCGTCCTAGAACGCCCTATCATCATGTTTTATAAAATAAGGATAATTCGCTTCAGATGGCGCCTTCTCTCACCATGTTGTTGGCCCTTGTATTCATGGTGAACATTGTGTTTCGCAGTAAAATGCGGAATCTGTCGAGACCAACGATCAAGAGAGAAGTAATTAAGCTAGTTAAAAACTTGAACCCTGTATCACATAAAAGTGCATATAAAAAAAAATCTTAGCTGGATTTCTCGACAATAAAAAATCAAAACTTTTCACATAGAAATATACGATTAATAAGGAAAATTTTCCCAGCTTTTGGAATATGTAACACGCCCTTGCAACCGCGGAAACTCCTTACGCCCGTTTTCTCCAACGTTAATCGGAGTTTAAACTCAGTTCATCCTATGTCAAAACTATATCAAAAAAATTGAACTGAGTTTAAACCGCATCGGAGAAAACGGTCCTTAGCAACGTTTACCAACAAGTTTCGTGAAGTTTCGAAACTTCACGTAATATCTCGAAATTTACTCAAGTATTTCGGAACACGAAAAGTGTGATCGCGAAATGTTCAAAATGTTTCACGCAAAGTGAATAAATCATTGAAATTTACATTCGAGAACAAAAAATCAATAAACTCAAAAAGATAAACAAAAGCCACATTCTAGTTTAACATTGGTAAAAGAGTTTTTATTTATTCATGAATTAATTCATGTTCGATCAAAGAATTTCGCATATAAAATTGATAACTGGTGTTGATCGTACAAAAAAATAATTTAGTACACTTTTCCGTCTATTCGGAAGAGGTATCATATAGATATAAATATAGAAAAGATACACTAGCTGTGTAGGATTAGTAACCGCGAGGGAGCGCTACGCTATATAATAATGAGAGGGCGTTTCGAAACGACAGTAGTGCCATTGATAAAAGAGGCGGCGAATTATTGAAGTATGGAGTTGACTATAACGAAAAATCTCCCCACCCGATGTTGGTTGTCCGCGAGTTCGCGAGCGGAAGCACAATCAAACATGGAGATTGAGGCCCCCCCGAGCCTCTGAAACCTCGCGGCGCCCCGTATACGCGACACACGAAACTCGCGCGTTCTCCCCTCGACACACGTATACAAACATACACAGAGTGAGAGAGAAAGAGAGAGTGAGAGAGTGAGAGCGAGCGAGACGTATACACACAAAGGCCACGAGGGGGTATTACAGTTAGTGTGTTGATCAGAGGTACGTCCCCAGGGTGATCGGGGCCAGTTCTTGGCCAGCCCAAGCCACGAGGATGGAGCTCCGAGTCGGCAACAGGTATCGGCTAGGACGCAAAATCGGGAGCGGCTCTTTCGGCGACATTTATCTAGGTAACTTTTCTTTTGCAATTCTTTTCTTCCAATCCCCTTTTTGCCCCCCCTTCCTCTCGCACCTTTCCTTCTATTCTTTCACCCTTGTTTCGCTCTCACGCCACGCTTTAAATATCTTTGTCTCTTCTCACGCTGTCGCTTTTTCTTACTTTCTTTATCTTTCTCTCTTTCTCCCTCTCACTCCGTTTCTTTATCTTTCTCTTTCGATCTTCGTCTCGTACCCAAGACGTAAGACTTCGCTTGTATCTCTCTCTCACATGCACTGCTTTGATCTTTCGATCTGAAAAGTCCTCTCGATAAGAACATCCCCCCCAATAATCTCCAGATTTTTACTCTTGTACACTCACAACATTTCCAAAAAATTCGAACTGTGTAATGCTCCTCTGTCATCGATTTTTCCGCAGTTAAATCTTTGATTCCTCGCAAATCCCATTTTTCATCTCCGTCATTGCCCTCGAATTTCCTCATTGCGATTCCTTTTTCCTTTTTTACCTCCAACGCTCTTTCTCTCTTTCCTTGTAACGACGGTACGAGAATGTGGAAAATGAGCTGGGATTTTAAAATAATGCTCTTCCGTGACAGGCACAAACATCTCTACCGGCGAGGAAGTCGCCATCAAATTAGAATGCATCAAAACTCGCCATCCGCAGTTGCACATAGAGTCAAAGTTTTACAAGCTAATGCAAGGAGGTGGTGAGTTTCATTGGTTATTTGTTTTGTTTATTAGAGGTTCAAATGTTTTGAAAACATTCTGACGATATACTTCTCTTTTTATTTTGAATTTTTACAATTGTTTGTTCATCATCAAACTGATCCTTTTTCTCATTTTTTGAATCAGGTTGAACTCAAATTAATTAACTAAACTCAGAAACTTTATGTTTCTATATTTTTTTATTATATTTTCTAAAATTCGTTTTAAAAAAACCATTTTGCAATACTTGTAGTTATGAAATTAAATTGAACATCCAAGGGATTTCACAATAAAAATAAAAAAATGACATCGTGCTTTTAGCGCATTACAGAACCTTTTACAGGAAGATTCAATTTCTTTATTCAACTACTTTTTTTGCAATTACAGTTGGTATACCTACAATAAAGTGGTGCGGATCAGAAGGTGACTACAATGTTATGGTGATGGAGTTACTAGGTCCATCGCTTGAGGATCTCTTCAATTTTTGTTCGCGAAGATTCACCCTTAAAACAGTTTTATTACTAGCCGATCAGATGGTGAGTTATCGGAAAAGGAAATCAATAATTTCCAAAAACATTTAATGGAAGTTCGCAAAAGGTCATTCACATACTCTAGGGAATATATCCAGCGTTAGAATTAATACTTATAATAAAAATTTTACTTTTGATAAAGGACTATCAATGATCATAAATCATGAAAGCCAAAATGTTGAAAAAATAGAATTCATTAATTTGTCAAAAGCCCAAAAAATTCTATGGCAAAAAAATCCAATGAATTTTCCAAGTATTTTCTTAGCCGCAAACAAAAATTGAACATAGTAATATTTCCGGATATCTGCATCGTTTGAATAGTAGTATCATGAAAAAATAGTACAAATACTTTTGTTTTTCGAATCTATTTTTGTTCATCCAAGTTTTTGTTTCGTATGTTTTCGAAAAAGAACGAACATATTTTTCAGAGCTGTCGGTTTAAGTCAATTTTTTGATTATCATCATTACTAGTGACTTTCACACAAGTATACGCATTTTTAATGTAAAGTTAATACAGTGGATGTTGAATTTCGATAGAAAAAATCTCGGTCAATTCTGTGTTTGAAAATTTAGTCATTAATTTTGATTACATTGATACTAAAACGTTAACCTGAAGTAGTATATTAAGTTTCTCATTAAATTTCAATTAGTTTCTATGTGCATTCGACCGATCAGTAACAAATTCAGTTTTTTTTTTTTAATTAAAATTCTTATGAAAATTTCGAACTGGTGATAATTTATCAATTATTCTAAACCTGCACATAATTTGTTTATTTTATTATCATTAATATGCATAATGGAAAAGACGTTTTTTCGAAGTGGGAGACTTGAAATGTTGTTGAGGATTAATAGTTATTACATAGGAACATTGGAAAAATGCATAATTTACAAAAGGACATTCGGTACAGAGTAAGAAAAGAATATAAAACGAAGTAAACATGTATTTGAAGATAAAACGTAAACAAATTTGAGACAAAACAGATATTTCGCAAAATTTCAATTATCTTCGTTGTTTCCATTTTATTTTTATTATCTCAACAATAGTCTCAAAAAACGTCGAAATTTGTGACCGAAAAGTAACGAAGTAATTCCCAATTTCAATTGGCACAATTCTTTTAAAGAAAAAAAATTAACACTGCAATGGAAGAGGAAAATCGTAAGGACAACAAACGTTGTTCAGACTTAGGCTTTCGCGTTGAAAAAAGATCTGTTTATATTAAATAAACCGAGAGTCGCAAAAGGTGCGTGAATCGACAAATATTGACGGATCAGCTGTGAAAAATTGATCGAAATTGCTTTCACTGACAGGCGTAAGAACGTCGAAGAAACTCGCGTTATGCTCCACTTAATCTCGTTTCACGAAGTGGGTCAGTTTAGTTCTACTCGGCCAATGGTCATTAAGAACAACTTCCTTTCTTCGAGACGGGAAGTTGGGCTTGTCCGCCTTATGGAGTTCGATAAAAAAAAATAAAAAAAGAAAAAAAAAAACAATCGGTATCTCAATCCTTTATAGTTTTTTTTCTGATGGACGATCGAGATGGAAAAAAAAATTTATTTCATCAAGAATGTCTAAAGTTATATCATTCGCTTTGCTTTCTTTTCTCTCGTTGTTCTTATGCAATATAAATATATACATACATATTTATATCCGAATACAAAACGTAATAAATATTGTGAGCATTTGACAGCAAACTTTCCCCGTGAAGGAGACGACGATAAGAATAATCGTAAGAAACTCAGTCTTCCCTCGAACCGACCTTAGTCGTTTCTTCAATGACTCGCTTGTTAAGGTTTCGTGGTAAAGAAGTTGCCAAATAATAATAACAATGGTAATAAAATAATAATAATAAATAAATAAATGATAGCTACGATGGTTTGTTCTCGGGAGTCTAAGATGAGATCAAAGTTCGCCACGCGTTGGTCCCCCGATCTGAGGGAACACAATCCTCCGTCATGCTTTGTTTTGTTCCGAGGCCAGCCGCTCCGGCGATTCTCGCAAGGTCATTGACATTGCTGTTTCTTCATTCGATACGCCAAATCTTCGCAAATCACCGCAGATTAAACTCCCTATTTTATTCCGTTTCGAAGTATTTCTATTTCTTGTTTCTTACAATGAAACTTTTTTTCCCCCAATGAACGAACGAATGATTTTCAAAGACGACGAGTTTCGTTTTAAAGCAAAGAATGATCCGGCCATATGTGTATTCTGATCGATTCGCGAAGCTTGAAAAAGAAATGTTCCGAGAAGTCCGTCGAGCTCAGATATCGGATCTGACCTCGAATATATTCGTCACACATCGTGGAATCGCGTTGTTCGCTAATTCAACTCTTGTAACAGTCACTGATCCTAATTCGCGAAACAGCAAGATCGACCAAGTTCATAGAACACTTCGTTCCTCGAGTATAAATTTAGATCATGATTTTCTAAAAAAAAAGCGGCATGAAATTTTGCAGCCAAAAATAGAGCCACTTTCAACCATGATTTTATACTCAATAGTACAATTTTAGTGCATGGTGTTTCTTTTCGTTGTTTTTATTTTGGACCACTTTTTCGGATCCAATCATTCGCTATTTCACTTCGAAAATTATTCATTTAATTTCATTGAGTAATAATAAATTATTGTCAAGTTAAATGAATTTTCACTGATTAATATTTATTATTCTCTTTCAGATCAGCAGAACGGACTTTATTCACAGCCGTCATTTCATACATCGCGACATAAAACCAGACAATTTCCTTATGGGCTTGGGCAAGAAGGGTAACCTAGTATACATTATAGACTTTGGACTTGCGAAAAAGTACCGTGACAGTCGCACTCTCAGGCACATACCCTACCGAGACAACAAGAATCTCACGGGTACAGCCAGGTCAGCAAATCAAACAACTCAAATAATACAAAAAATCATGAATAAGGGGGTTCGGAATACAAACCGATACATCCACTTCAACTGTTGTCCTTAATTTATGTCACAATTGATTCTGTCAAAATCTAGAAAAATTAATCGATTTATCTTTTTTCTGGCCATGTCTGTGTTTTTTTTTTCGTTCACCTTTTTCGTTGGATTTTTTTTTTACAGATACGCGAGTATAAACACACACGTGGGAGTCGAACAATCGCGGAGAGACGATCTCGAATCACTAGGCTACGTTTTCATGTACTTCAATATAGGTAGTTTGCCCTGGCAGGGTCTCAAGGCCGCGACAAAGAGGCAAAAGTACGAACGCATCTCGGAAATGAAAATGTCAACGTCAATCGATATACTCTGCGCTGGCTATCCTAGTAATTATCATATTTATTTACTTTTCTTTCCTTTCGTTTATCCGCAATTACTAAACGTAAATATGTTTAAACAATTTTCAAAAGTCTTCGTTAACTCAGATCTAACAAAATGTAACATTTATGATAAAGCTTCCGAGTCATTTAAATTGTTGTTGAACTTTCCAAAGTTTTTTCCGGCATTTGAAAATTCATCTCAATCTTTTTCTTCCATGTTACGGATGTTATTTGTGTTTTTCTCTTGTGCATGCTTTTTTTTCTATTTCAACGTCTCTTCATGTAATCAACATTTCTTCATTCTTCAATATCAATTGTGAAATTTCTTTTGAACCATAAATTGTAGGGCAGCAGAAAACAAGCAAAGGTTTCTGTTTTTCATTGGCAATCAAACTCGCAAAAAAAAACGGTGGTCTGTGAGTCAAAACGTGCTATTTCGTATGTAATGTTTTTTCACAAAATATTTGGAAGTAGGAGAGTTTTTAGTATATAATAAATATTTACATTTATTGAGAACAATTTTTTTTTTTTTCATCAACAGTGATGAAAAGCTCTCATAACTTTCAATCATTTATTAACAATTTCAAGTATCGTTTTGAACATTTTTGCGATTTCATTATAATATTGAAGTGAAATTAAAAAAAAAAAATGTGATTTCGAATATTTTTAGTTATTTTGTAGCTCAAATGAAAATGGGTGAGCTTAACTTTTTCGCGATTATCAGTTCACAATGAGAAGAGCAAGAGAAAGGAAAAATGTATATATTTTTTTTAGTTTGTGTCATTGTGTCATACGTGGTATTGATTATTTGTTTTTTTCTGTTTGCGCTTATTCACACGTTTGTTTCGTTTAACAGGTGAGTTCGCCAAGTATCTGAAGTACTGTCGGCAGATACGTTTCGAAGAGAGGCCCGATTATTCGTACCTAAGGCAGCTATTTCGTACGCTTTTTCACCATGAGACCTTTACATACGATTATGTGTTCGATTGGAACATGCTCAAGTTCGGTAACGCGAGGCAACCTGCATTGCCAGCTGCCCAGCAGCAAGTACCGACTCATTCGCAACCGGCCAACGTGCCGCTACCTGCGGGGACCAATAACGAGCAAGAACATCCATCGAGGTCAGTCTCAAGCATTTTGACCATTTTTTTCTTATTGCTTCATTTAATAAAATTTTTTTTCGTGTTCATAGAATATTCAATTCTAATTTTTCAATGAAAATCGAAAAATATTCTGATTACCTAGAAAATCATGAGATGCTTTATTTATTTCGTGGCAATCCAATTTTATTTATTGAATCTTTATAATAAAAATCTCTCCCGACGGTTTACATTGTTTAATAACAAAGAAATAATTCTCATTGCCGAAAAGAGGATCGTGGAATCAATTTTTTTTCGTGGCATTTATGGAATGAAAAATATTTTTTGATAGTTCAAGTTATTCGTCGAATAAGTCATGATAATTCTCTTTGCCAAAAAGTCAACCATGGAACAAACCATTTTCTGTGGTGATGCAATTTTTTTAAATCATATTTTTTGGATAAAAATCTTTCCATAGTCCTATTTGTTCAAGCAAATAATGATACTTCTCGTTGGTAAAAAGATGATTTCAAAGAGGAAGAAATGTATGTACCCGTGTCCCGGAGGATTCCCAACGTTCTCGAGCGATCAAATCGCACAGCTCTCCGTTCCTTCTCCGATCTATAAATAGTTCGAGAGTCATTTTCCGTTCTCCCTTAGCGCGATATACTTCTTAGCTCTATTCTCGGTCGGCTGGGTCAATGAATCGAGAACGAGCTGAGAAAAAAGAGAGAGAGAGCGAGATAAAGAGATGGGAAAACCGACAGAAGAGTAAAGAGAGGGAGGGAGAGATGATAGATCCTTAAATCTTCTTACGCGGTGATGTATACGATGCACGCAAACTTTGTCCCTCGCTCACTCTCACATAGCTGCAGTTTTTGCATTGCTAACGTCTCCGCGAGTCCTTGAATTCTAATTACGTACCTCTTTCCTCTGGGAACATTATGACAAAATTCTCTTTTTCACTCCGTCTCTTTCTCACTTTTTCTCTCGTACTCCCGGTGAATGTCAATTGCCATGCAATGTTTCCAAAGGTGCGAATATCATGAATAAAGAAGGTGAAAAGAGGGACACGCGATCGCGAATTATCGTCTTTTTTTACTTCATTCTTTTTTCCTTCACAACTCTTCATACCTAAGACAGGTTTACTATTGAAAAAATTATCACGAATTTTTCTTGACATTCATTTTGTTCGAACAGTTGATCAAGAAAAAAAATTTTATATCATTATTTCTTTCAAAAAATTTTTTTTCGTCTAATCGAATTACTTTCCTCAGTGTATATCATTTGATTTAGTTCTTTACCGGCTTTATTCCATTACGAAAGTGGGAATTACCATGAAATAGAGCAATGAAACTTTATTTGCTAAATCACATCATAAAATTAATTCATTCTCCTTTATAAAAAGTTCATGAGCAATCAAATATTGAATTGCAAGTTTGGCTTTTCCCGTTTTATTCATTATGTTATTGTTCGATGTTGATCACGCACAACTTCATATTGAACTCTCATAGAGTTTGATAGTTGTCGCGTGAAAATCAAATGTGAAAATTATCCGAATTTTTCTTGTTCTGCGTCAAACATTCGCCTTTATTCTATCTTCCCGTTTTATTCGTGATGCAATTGTCCCGTTGATGAGCGGCAGTGGTGGGAGCGATATTCCTCGCGCGCGAGCGTGCGTTTTTCCTTACCTTCATTAAATACGTTATTAAATTAAATTAAAAAGCTTAATTTTCTCAAGTAAATACACATTTTTATCGCATTGAAAATTACAGCGAAAATATGACAATAAACAAAACAATGAGGATTGTTAGGATTTTGAAATACATAAACTTGTCGCGAGAGATAAATGGGATTTAATACT
The DNA here is from genome assembly GCA_963989365.1 of Rhimphoctona megacephalus. NCBI lineage: Eukaryota > Metazoa > Arthropoda > Insecta > Hymenoptera > Ichneumonidae > Rhimphoctona > Rhimphoctona megacephalus. The sequence continues at coordinate 43,202,491 of OZ022414.1, forward strand.
TTTTCGAATGCACGATTGTATTACGAAACTTTCATTGCATCCTGGACGATATATGAGAATATTGGGAAAACACTCAAAATATCTTTTTCAATTTTCACTGAGCTTCACTGCCAAAATTCCGGTTACAGTTTCGCGAGTCGAGGTTAAAATTATATCCTGCATTGAAATTTTTACGTTTCTTAAACTCGAAAAAAAGAACGAAAAATTAATTTTTACATTGACTCTTCGTTCTAGCGTATCCTGGTAATTTTAAGCGTGAACTTTAACGTGTGGAACGTAACTTATAATGATTTTTGGGTCAATATAAAAGCAATATGTATAAAATGTATATTGAAAATAACGAGTTGCAGGCTTTACACCCGGCAATGTTTGGCAAACGCATCGACCGCGGTCGGTCCAGCGGTGGGAACGTCGAGTCGACGTCATAGACATGAGGCGATAGAGGCCCGGGGGGTTGACCAGGAGGATCAGGAAAAGAGCGACCTCCAAGGTAAAATACAATTCTACCAAAAGTTCTCGGCTAGCCAGCAGCAAGCGGTAGCTGAGCAGCGTCGCGCGGCGGCAGCTGCCGCTTGTTCAACGCCGACGACACCGTCAAACGCCAATAATTACCAAACGATCGTTCGCGACGGGACAGCGACTTCGAACGCCTGCAGATTCAGCACTTTTAAGTCTTCGAACATACGTAAAAATGAGAAAACTAAACAGGATCCTGATAAACTGGACATTGCTAGTCTCGGATTGGACAATCGTGATTACTCGCGGGCACGTAATGAGCTTGGAACCGATGAAAATCGTGATTATTATTATCGCACGGTGACGAAACTCCGCGAGCCCAGTTCAAACGCGGAGTCTCGTCGCCTTGACAAACAGAGTTATTTTTTTCATGGGCATAAGACTGAGAAAAACGTAGATCGAGCTGTGACGATACTCGAGGATCATTTAAGATCGGTTAATAGAGTCGTCGGTGGTACAACTTCGTGTGGTTTATCATCTAATGCAGGGAACGAGGATACGACGAGAACCGCAGCGACCAATCCGCCGGTAGCTTCGGCGAGCACCATGAGTTGTTTCGGCACTGGAGATCGAGAGAGTTTCGCCGAATACGAGGATCGAAGACAACATCTACTAGCTCCAAATACCCCAAGGAAATTTGAGGCACGTCGCGATTCCGGTAATATAGAATTCACCGAAAGAGAAGGCGAGATTTTTCGGAAAAACAGCAATGAGTTTCCCCAAGATGCGATGACGGTCCGACGACGTAATTTCTCTTTTCGCAGCAAGGAGAAGCAACATCGTAGCCTTGAGTCTCTTGAGAAAAGCCTCGATTATCCAACCGGCGAGGCCAAAAGCCTCGACGACTTACCGGATGAAACAACCAGGGTATTTTTTCACGCTAAACAGCGAAGTCTCGATTCTTCGCGGAAGTCAAAGAATACCGGCGATTCCGGCATTGCTAAAGCGCGCAAAAGACCCGGTTTCTTTCAGCGCGTCGGTCGTAGTTTGCACTTTTTGTCACGCGAGCGTGAAACTCGATCTCAGGATCTTCTCAGACGAGAGGAAGAACATATCGCTGATTACCCACAAACCGATCAGGAAAAGTGCGAATATTTTTTGCGCAGACACGGAAAGGATTTTTTTGAGGCAACAACCGTCGAAAATATCGAGCAGCCGGAATCGGAGATTCATTTTTTTGATGAGCGCCCGTCGAAGCCTGACACTTCGATAAAGGGTTATCATCGTGAATTCACTTATGCCAACGACCACCAGGAGCAAGCGAATGGGCTTCTCGACCCGGAAAATCTTGGTACTTGCCTCATGGAAAGAGGCATCGAGAAATATGAGACTGACGCTAAAACTCTGAGTCTCGACGATGCCGAACAAACTCATTTCGATCATCCTCTTATCCGAGACAACAAAAATACGAAAAATGTTCTCACCGATCCCTCTGCCAGTGTCGACACTCACGTCACTACCAGCGGCAATAAAGATAGTCTTGAGATCGGATACTCGATTAGTCAATTGGGCCGATTGTACTTGCAAAATCTTCAAAATGCCAGTCAACATGACAATCCCCGAAATCCGGATACGAACGAAGGTGAAAAAAGAGATCGTTATCTCGATTGGATGCAAGGCCCTGATTTACACGCTCTCAGTCATCGCACCAATTCTACCAACTCACTCGGACGTGCCAAACCTCAAGGGAATCTCGATATTCTCAAAGGAATTTTACTCGATCTTTTCGTATGCATTTGCATCTGACGCATCACCCTGTGAAGTACACTTTTTTTTCGGCTCATAGAGAAACGGAGATATGGAAAATCGATCGCATTTTTTATTTATTTTATTTTCAATATATTTAATGATCTAGGATGGTTATTTTTCGATCAAAATTCTGCATATAAAATCATGTCTAGAAAATAGTTAATGAGAAATATTTGCTTTCAGAGCTTTTTTTCTTTCTCGAAAAAATGAGAAAATTTTGATTTCCTTATTCTATTTAGACAAAAAATGCTTTACCTTTCCATTGAAAAACAATTTTGGTGAGTTTCAAAGTAATAATAGTTATCTAAAATAACAGTATTCTCAATTTTTTTTCCGCGTTCACATCGAAGTTTGTAAAAATCATATTTTCACTCATCAACTGTTTTTTGGACATGATTATACGGTCGGTACATCTTTAGTCCACGGTAACCTTGTCATTTTCTATCGACACCTATCAATTTCTTGGCCAAATTAATTAATTTTTGTTTTATAAATTAAATGGCCCGAAAAATAACATAATTTCTCTAATTGAATTATCGACGATTACAAAAAAGCTTTCCTAATATTTCAAAATTTGGTAAGAAAAAATATAACTGCGTAGAAAAAAAATGTCAATTTGTTTCGAGCCTTTTCGGGTTCAAGAAAAATGTTCTACTTGTTCAATAGAGTTGAAATAGTTTTGATAATCTAGCCGACATCTAAAAACATTCAAAGTGCCTTACGAAGAAACAATGTGTTACCAGTTTTAGTGTCGTTTTAACATTATTTCGTATTTGTGAGTAGATTAAATTTATACTAAAATGCATTGATCCCGTAAAGCACGTTTGCGACACGAATAAAAAAATGAAGAATCAAAGTCAATAAAACAAAGTTGAACAATCACAAAAAGTTATCAGCCTTTTCTAGACTTGGAAAGAAAAATGAATAAGGTTTTTCGGGCCTTCTAAAATATATTGTACCTCAACAAGGCAATGTAAATAAATATTTGTGCTTCGAAGGGTTAAAAAAGCGAAAAATAAGAATAAAAAGGGTAATTAGGTGATAAAAATAAAAATTTCAAGCCATATCTATTAGATTTTTCGATTTTGCATATCTCCGTATCTCAATAATGTTCCGTATAGAGACAGTAAAATGGATCGATTTTATTGAACCAAAATATTTTCGATTGTAAAAGCTGTACGTGACTTTTAAAAAATATGAATAACGGATTGCTGTACTTCAAAGGGTTGAGGAAGTATAGTCATTACTCCAAATTGGTGTCGAACAAAGAAAAATATATTTTGGCACAATTTGAACTGCACAATTTTGTACATACATCCTCGTTAAAAAGAAGAAAAAAAAAGAATTCGATAATTGCGGATTTCTCTAAAAGTTTTATAACAATTCATATTCATTGTTCGTGGCTTTTACATTTTTCGGACTGAATCCGTGGAATTGAAAATTATTTCACTCTTTACTTTCAACAATGAGCCAAAATATATCTATATATTTTTTTGAGTCGACCTCTATTCAACAGTAAAGTGATAAAAATGGTTTCTCTGGGAAGAATAAGATCTCGAGATCCTCGAGAAGGATCGTCACCTCGCAATACATAAAGATTTTTCTCAGTTCGAAACTTGCAATGCTTTTTTTTCGCAATATGTCCTTATAAAGTTCGGTTGTGAAAACTGGATAGAGAGCGAACAATTGAATCAAAACTCGTAGACCTCAGGCTTAGTCATTATGAAACAATTTCGTGACGTCCCTACGCCTTCGACCGATCGCTTTATTTCACGATTATCATTATACCATTAAATTTACTAATATTTTCATTATTATTACTTTTACCTATATATACATGTATATATCTATATATATCTATATATAAACGTAAAAACGTACACGTACATAAACCATAATCGTAGGTTTTTTCCTCGAGTCAGCGCAAACACGATACTTATATCCCGCCGAATCCAGAAAAACAGTTAGTCACTTCGAAAAATCGTACTGGGCGCGATTTTTCGATGGACACTTGTTTCCTCACTGTTTTTCGAAGGGTTATTATTTTTTTTTTTTCGTCCTCAAGTCCTTAGGTTAACCGCGACTTGTGTGCGCGAGCCAAATACCAAACTCATCGTGTAGCTGACAGTTTAATTAAGGATTAATGATTTTTTTTTCTCATCTCCGTGCACGTAAATATTGTACGAGATCGACGAAGAAAGAAAAAGTTGCGAAATTTTCTCGTGATTCTTTGATTTTGAAAATATGTTTTCGTTACTTGATATTTAAAAAAATGATAATGTACAATGGACTGATTCTTCAACATTGATAATAACGTGAAACGTTTACACAATTTTTAATTTCGTGATTGTCGAATGATTATTTGACGAGACTTTTGTCTCATTTTCTTTTTATGTTCTCTGTTATTGAATTTATTAATTGCACAGGTAAACGTTAATGTGCTTGACTCAATTTACAAACGTATTTTATTTATGGACTGATGCCTATTGGCTTGAAAAAATTACTTTTAGAGTTATGAAAAATAAAAAAGAAATTAATTAGGACGATTACGTTTAGCGATAAAAAATTTTTTATAACTAAAAATATGGTTAGAAGAACGATTATTTGTGAGATGTTTTTTCTCTTCAAGCATACTCGTTCGTTTCGAGTTGTGGAAAATCATTCACTGCCGTTTTTTACGTATATTTTTGTTCTTAATTAAAAAAAAAAGAACATTCGAATCAGTATTTAGTACATATTTTCTTTGTCAATGTCTTTGCACGGTTACCATTCGTCGAATCAGCGCGCGACGTCTCATCTCATCGCCATAATTAATCTATGCGTCGTTAACATATTTTTTATTTTATTTTTTTTCATCAGCACACACTCTTTTTCTCTCTGTCTTTCTCTTTCGTTATCTCTGCGTCTCAAAATCCATTCTTTGATTTCCGGTCTTCGTGTCATCTATTGTATACGGCCTGTTCGTTTTTTTGTTTGTTTTTTTCTTAATGATGAATCAGACGAAAGTAGAAATAAATGTTTTTCCATTCAAGGACTGGTCTTTGTTTATTTATCTCACTGCACAACCACACGATATTTTTTCGTACTCATAAATCCTGATAAAAAAAATATTATCTTTTCTCACTTGGCTTGAATGGAAAAACCTCCCTTCCTCCTCGAAAAATTTTCATGGAAATAAGAACTCTTGGAATCGTCGTTGAATTTATTTGAATTATGAATCACTTGAGTCGAAAAATAACAAAACATATTTGGATGATTTCCAGAGCTTCTCGCGACTCTATTTTTTATTATAATCTCTATCATTCTTTTCCACAAGACCACCCGATATTTTTCAATTAACATATACGAATCGTCAATTTCAACTTTCGTTTTACGCGACAATCATTTAGATATTTTATTTTCCATTTATTCGGCCAAGCGTGAAAGAAATCCATCGTCCTTCGTAATTTTAATGATTTTCACGTATAGTTGTAATAACAATAGTAATAGTTATGATCGAGGCAACGAGGGAAAAGTCATCGATCTCGCGACAATCGGAGGAATCCTCGAAGAATGTTTAATTTTTTTTTAAATATTATAATCATTTTATATTTTTTTTCTTAATCGAATGAAACATCGTTAATTGTAGTATTAAGTTGAAAGTGATGAGAATGTTTGATTGAGGATCGGTGGGTATACGTATTAAAACGTTACTTAAAGTGCTGTGAGCGAGCTATGAGTCACATTTTCGTGTATCGTTGAAATAATGTCTGTGTCTGATTTTAATTTTTGTTTTTTCCTTTTCAAGCTGCGAGTGCAATCTCGTAATTGTGTTTGAGAGCTAAAAAAAGAACAAACAATCATCACTCCCAGGACTCGTATTTGCAGTCGTCTTCGAATCGAATATTTTTTCGAAGAAAAAAGAAAACAATAGCGTTCGTAAGAAAAGAAAAAAAAGAACAAAAATAAACAATTGGGAATTCAATATTGGCGATACGATTGCAAATAGGAGTGGATTAAAATGTGTGTGAGATGCTAGGAGAACGATGCATGAACTCGTCATTCCTTTCCTGCTTCCTATTTTCCAATAATTATTATCATATGATTGTCCAATTTTCGAAAATAAGACTTTTGTGAAAAAAATAAGGAGAGACGATCTCTCTCTCTCCCCCCCCCCCCCCCCGCCCCCTCTCGTCAAATTCTTCCTCTTAACATAACTTGGTTTTTTATCGTTTTTACTCATTCTTTTTTTCTTTGAGACCGAGCATTTTGTATACAATTCGTTAATAGCGAATGATATCTCAATTTCAGGTACCGGAACCGATGCCCACGAGAGACGAAGGGTCAGCATAACAAGGTTGTTACCCAGAAGCTCTGCCGCAGCAGTTGCTGCTGAAATGCAACCGAAACCCAAGTGAGTTGCGTATAAAAATGTACACACAAATAATAATTAGGAAAAACAAATTAACACACGTAAAAACTCATTATATTCGTACATGCGTATGGTTATGGAAGGGCATATTGAAAATGTGGCGAGAGGGAATCAGTTTCAAGCGTGGTATTGATTAAAAATTTTCGGACATTTGAAGAGTGAAATGTTATTTTTAATTGCCTGAATTGGGTTTAAAAAAATTGTCTTGAAACATTTTTCTTGTCCCTGAGTATTTGTTTTTTTTCTCATAAAACACGAAATTTCACACATTTTCTGCCCTTTGATAGAAAAAAAAAACACGCGATTCAGGGTGTCCTAAAGATGAAGGTCAATAACTTTGAATTTACTTAGACAATTAACAACTTATTCGTTTAAACTTTGTCCACAGGCTTTGTGTTCGATTTCCGTTACACATTCAAGTTTATGATATTGACCTTAATTTTTGGAACATCGTTTATAAAAAAAGTTTTGTATAGGTTACTAACAATAATCATTATCGATAATTAACAAGGGATAGCGATTACTCGGCGATGGGAAAAATTATAAAGAAAAGGCGATTTTATTACTTAAAATGATGACATGGAAAAATTTTAAGAAAATTCATTGCCAACGTTTATTCACACTATTTGTTCTACATTTTTTAAATGCATGTTTCAATTAAAAAATCGATGAATCAATTGCCGAAATGTTAAATTAATAAAAATAAAATCAAATTAGTAGATTGTTGTCCTTGAAAGTGATTAATTCGCCTCATTAACTGTCAATAATTAAAAAAACTTCATTATCATCACTAATCTCATAAATGTTAGATTGGTACGCCTGAGGTTTTCGATCTCGTGACTGAATAAAATTATTTTTCAAAATCATCCAATTATTCTTCCAATCATTTTTTCATCACGATTAGTTAAAAAAAAGAAATCAACGTTGAATAATCTTTCATCTTTTATTTGTAGCAGAGGAACGTTGTGCTTAAAAAACGTTTGTGAAGAATAATCATTGGATTACAAAATAATTTATGACACTCTGGTGATGTTCTACAAACTCAATGCAATGTTCCGATCTTTGGATCGGCATATTCATTCAGTCTCTCTCATTTCTTGGCACATTTGTACATGTAAATAAATGAATATTAAAATAAGCAGGCTGATTGTCGCTCTGTACCGTGGCATGGTTATGACTGGGTTTTTATACATTTGTTTTTATTTGTGGTGATTTGGTCTCTTAAAAATGATGAATAATAAAAAATAAAAAAATCTCGGTGATTCGTGCTTTGATATTTGAATATTTTTCGGTTTTCGAAAGTTGTAATGAATTTCTTGTTTGTCAAAAAGAAAAAAAAACAAAACTGCATGCGGGAGTTTTGGATCTCACTGCGTATTCTCTACATATGTATGTTTAAAAATCTCTACACGCTGTTCGCATAGAAAAAGTAATACATGAAAAAATATTCGAGCACACTTTTCGGTAAAACGTAAAATTGTTCATTTTTTCTCGAAATTTCACACTTGTGATTGTTGATTAATTTTTCCAGATAAACTGAACGCAAAGAAAGATCTAAATCTAGTATGAGAAAGTAACGTCGAGAAAAAGGCAAAGCGGAATGAAAAACAAACAAAAAACACAATTGAGGGTGGGAATAAATCGCATTATTGGTGAGCGTTATCCATGAATATAGTTTTTTTTTTTTTGCAAAAAAGAACGACTATAATCCAGTAATAAAAAAAAAACAGGGCATTCTGTGCCACGGTACAGAGGACTACCCTGGGGGAATCCGAGACAGAGAGAGAGAGAGACAGAGAGAGAGAGAGAGAGAGAGAGAGAGAGAGAGAGAGAGAGAGAGAGAGAGACTCGAAAAATGAGAAAATTGAGACGGGGCCTCGCCATCTTTTTTCTCTCGATCCCCAATCTTCGGGAAATTAAAATAAAATTCCAAGTATAAGGAGACAGATCGAAAAGGAAAAAACAGAATTGTGACGTCGGGTGTGAGAAAAGAGGTATAACGGCTAAGGCTCCGTTTCTTGATGGATGAAAGGACAAAAAACTAGGCAAGAAAAAGGCAAAGAAGGGATATAACACAAATAAACAAAAACCAACTGTACAGTAGACTTTCGTGAGTTTTTCTCCTTTTGTTTTTCATTACGTTCGAGGCCTGAAACGTTTGAGAGACAGCGGAAAAAGAAAAAAGGAATCGACGAAAATGGAAGATAAGCACGAGGATCGCCCTAATGTCGCTGCTTTTGTGTTTTCTTTTTTAATTTTGGAAGCGCCAATGCAACGTTAATGGTACAGTCCAAGCCGGTGGCCAGACGGACAAACAGCAAGTGAATAATGAGGATGCTAATCAACATACTGCCCTGGCTAATCGTCATTTGTCCTCGCAGCTGATCTCTCGTTCCTCTCGCAAATAGTCGTCGAAAAGGATCAATTATGTCAAAGAGAAATGAGAAAAAGAGATGAAAAGAAAAGAAACTATACGTCGATCCTCAATGAAACATGCTAGCAGGAAAAATACGTTCTGAGGATGCGTCAGCAACAACAGAAACGAAGAATGAACAAAAACGACAAATTTTCTCACTCAAGCGAGCTCATTTTTGTCTGCTCTAGCCCTAATCTCCAAAACCCAAATTCGTTCCATTCTTTTTTATACGACGATTACTACCAAGATTTTTTGTAGATCGAGGTTCGATGATAAATGCTTGTGCGCGTATGAATGTGTTTTCCTTGTCGGATCGATTTCCGATATGGAGTCCGAAACTCTGAATGTTGTCTGTAATCTCGCGCCGATTACCGCGATGCGTGAGTGTCAAATATTATACGTAACAATATACATATTATATTATTATTATTTTTTTTTATTATCCAATTTTCTCTACCAATTTAACTCAAAAAACATGAAAACACCACGTGGCTGTTATTTCCATTGCGAAATAACGTAGATCATGCTATTCTTTCTCTTTCGTCCGTCTCATCTTCTTTTTTTTCTAATTTGTTTTTCAAGGAAAGATTAATCTCGAGGTAATGAGAGCTCGTTAGGTACGTTGCTTTGTTTTTGAATATGTTTCATTGTTAGTGAAGGAGGGAGGAGAGTTTTGTAATTCTAAGGCATCGTCGAAAACACGTGAAAACAAAATTTTTCACGTAAATAAGCGATTGATGGACCGTTTGGAGAAATTTATATTGAGATTAGTCACACGGAAACTTCGTGCACAGCTTAAACATTTCCTTTATACTCTCATAATTTTTTATTGGGCTCTTTTCTACTGCGGAACTCGAAAACGCGAGTGACTTGGAGTTGTTCGTTTATTTCGAATTTGAACATTAATTTCGAGAGTTTCATTGTGTTTTTAAGTACGATGTAATTTTTTTTCTGTCGTCTCATCGATGCAAAGTTCCTCGTGAATTTTTTCTTTGAAGAACGCGACTAATACATTTTTTTCAGTATAAAAAAAATGCATTTATAGAAATTTTTCAATCTGTTTCCATTTTTTCGGCATATTTCGATTGGCTCGCCGCAATATTTTTTTGGTGTTGAGATTTCTTGGAGATTTTTTTTTAATTGACTGAGGGTTTTATTTTCTTTTTATTATTACGATTCTTTTTACAATTGAATGTTCTTTTGTATTAAAAGTCAGTTATTCAAAAGTATGATCATTATTAACTTGATAAGAATTCACGCAAATTTTCCATATATAATTCATTAATATTAATTACACGAAAAAAGTAATTAAATCAAATAACTAGATTGGTTAAGTTTTCTCAATTTACCATTACTCTTTGATATTGTTAAATATCGTTCATTAAAGCAGCTTTATGAAATTCACCATACTTCTTACAATTAATATCCTGGGTAAATGTTGATTTTCGCCTTGGTTATTTCTTTTATAGACGGACAGACGTACTTAGAATTTTCATTTGTATTAATCTTCTTTATGTTTTTTCTCCCATCATAATGCCAAAATCCTCCCACGACAATTACTTTAATTATAAAATTAATGTAATTTTCCAATACAAATGTTCTCTCGAAATTTTTTGACTAACGCGCTCCTCAACCAGAATAAGACAGTGATTTAGTTTTGTTTTTGTTCTTTTTTTTTCGTAAAACGCAAAAATAAAACTACGGAAAAGCATAATAACACTGCCAGCGCAAAAAGAAACACAAATGTGTGGAATGATGATCGAGGTAAAATTTTTATCCCATTTTTTTTGTTACTATCTGCCACGTCGTAGATTGGCTTCGCATTTAACACATCAGGAGAGATGCCAACTTATTTTGCAAAGTATGAAATTTGCAAAGAACGTAGTTAAAAAAAAAATTATTTTTCATGGAAACGAGAGTGAACGAAAGATTTTGTTTTTTGTACGATTTTCTGTTGCAAGAGGATGCGTGTTGTCGGAAAAAAAACTAATGAATATCATTTTCGTATTTATTTTCGATATTTTTTTCTTTGCAAAAATTATACGGCATATTTTTTGAACTGTAATAATAAAAAATATTTTACTCGTTCGAACGAGATCGATCGTTTTCGATCTGAATGATAATTCCTATTCGAGATTGGCGAAAGAGTTTTCATATTGTTTTTTTTGTACTTCTTTAAGAATGCCCGATTATAAGAATTCTATGAGCCTTCCGCGGCCTACAGGAAGACTCTAGAGGATACGAGAAAGATTGAAAATAAGAAAGAGAGAGAGAGAGAGAGAAATCGATAATTTAGATAGCGAGAATAATGTGTAAATCGAGAAAGAGAATTCTTGCAAGATTTTCTTCCTCGAGAATTAGTGGCAATGGCAATGACGCGTTTTTAATGTATAACCGCCTGTAAGCGAATCAAACGGTTTGTATATATTATATACAATTTATTATATTAGCCGACTTTAAGGAGTTACGCGTTAAGGAGATTAAAAAACAAAACGAAACAAAAAAAGTGTAAGTGTGAAAGAAGCAAGATACAAATATTTGTGAAAGTTACGTGGTGTAAAAAAAGTGGATAAAACACCTGTAACTTTTAGCATTCGTACGATTGAATGAGTGTGCGTCAATGGAGCGAGTGAAAAGGAGAAAAAAATGCAGAAAAAAAAACAATTTTCGAATAACACAAAATTGTAAACTCTTTGTGTACTATAAAAACAAAATGAGTTTAAAAAACGCAAAAAAAACACAAAAACGTTAACGACCTGTATCAATGGGTCAAGAAAGAAATGGCTTTTTTGCTTTCATCACAAGTGTATAATGACGTGTCCTTGATTTCGGTGCTTATTGTCGCGAGTGATTGGTAAACGAGACGAAAAAAATAATGAAATTTTAAAAAATTCGACAAATATTCATTTACGGATTGCCGTTAGTGTAAATTTATCGGTGTTGCCGACTTTTCCGGATCTTACGAAAAAGACACACACAAAACACATAGACAAACACAAGCGCATACACATACAAATATACATAATACTGAGTGATAAATATCCGTGCGTGGAAAAAAAAAATTAAATAAATTGTATGTGCATTCGTTTCAAGCCAGAGGGTGAAAAGTGATGCAAAAAGACTTGCCCGAATGTACGCTAGTGACAAAAAATATTGTATAATTCGTCGTATATTTATTTTCGTGCGAAATTTATCGATCTAAAAAGGGACAAAAAAATATTTGAACGGAGAAATGGAAAACACAAACGCCTTCGAATTCATGTCAAAAAATACATAAAGAAAAAAAAAGACAGATCGACGCAGCTCGAATGAACGGGCGGTCGATAATGCCATCTTTTAATTGTGCTATTTTTTTTACATACGTTTATTACCATGCCCAATAGATAATTACATTAATTAAAAATTTCTTAACATTTAATCTATTGCATAGATAAATTCGTGATATTGATATTTTCAATATCATCAATATCGACTTCGTTGATACAAAGAAAACAACAATGATGGAAAAAAATCATGGCGACATGTTCAGCATGCCAGAAATCCACCGTCAACTGGCAAATGAACTCCGCTAATCATGGAACTACGTTCGCTAAGTAGATAAACAACAGCATCCACGACTTCATCGACCTCTGAAAAAATATGCAACACAATTATACAATTTTTATGCGAAGATATACATAGATTTTTTATGCAATATATAAATTATATATTTATATATTGTGTAAGTAATATATATATTTAAAAAAATCTTGATCAAACGACATTGTAAAGTGATGAGAGAGAATATATTTTCGCATATAAACATTGTTTGCATGGAAAAATTTACACGGAGATGAACATTTTTCGATACTTTGGCAAAACTATGTTGACTATTTTGTCATTTTTTTAATTTTTTTTTTACATGTTTTTATAAATATTCCTGACAGATGAAAATAGTTATGAAAAACGTCATAATTATTTTATTATGCTCAAGTTCTATAAAATAATTGCATTATTTTTGATGACTTAACACAAATCATTTATTCAACTGTCAAATTATTTTAATAGTTTAGTGGCCAGTTATGATGTATTGGCTATATAATATTTTTGGAGTGATAGAAAACTACGGATTTAATTATATTTCTCAAATAATGAAAAATCGTTTTTGCCAACGTATCGAGATCTGTCATTATGAGTGTGTACATAAAACTTTGGATCGTGAATAAGCGTAACAAATCTTTCCATCGAGTTAAGAAAGAGTTAAGAAAGAGTAATATCGCTTTCTTATCTCTCTCGATAAACTTTGAGCCATACAGTAATGTATGGCTCAAAGTTTATCGAGTCTGGCACTATTTCAATGTCAAGTGTCGTTATCTTATGTTTTTATGCTCGGGAGTTTATCATCTGTTTTTTTTGTTATTACTATTTTTTTCTAATTGAATTCTTACCGGCAAATCTACCGAGTGGAATTTTGTCAAGCATGGTACGAGCCTTGTCCGGATCGCTCCAGCCCAATCGACCCATCGCGGTTAGTACGACAGTTGGGTTCACGGAGTTTACTCGAATTTTATGAGGTCCTAGTTCCAATGCTAGAGCTCTAAAACCAAACGATATTTAAGTTTGCATCGTGTAAATACAATGAATTTTTCGAGCACATAAGCAGGGCCTTTCAGAATCATTTACAAATTAGAATTTTTCAAGTTTTAGAACAACCTTAGCTTTCTTCAGAGAATTACAACTTTGAATCTTAGATTTTCAAAGTTGTAATTCTCTGATGAAAATTCGCTAACTTGACTCGATATTTTTCTAATAAAATAGAATGTATTTTTACTTGATTCTAGCAAAAGATCTGTTAATTTTTAGTTATTCGAGTTCGCGAAATGAATATTTTTTTCGTCATTTCTGGCTTGCTAATATCGGTCAGATTTTTCTGAGCCTTTTTTCGGGATCCGAAGAAAGTTGTATTGAAAAAATTGTCATATTTATTCTTCAATATGATGAATAAAAGAATTTTCGTTGTCTTTCAACAATCCAAATCTCAATACCATAAAAAAGTCAATTGTTAGTATGGTCACAGTTTAATCGTGATGATTCCAAAATTCGCCATTTTTTCTGTATATGTTCAACTTTCCTTACAAAGTACGTGTACCGAAAGCAACATTAAAATACCTTTTGATTCAAAATAGTGCTTCACTACTTGCTACAGATTGTCAGCCTCGTAAGACTATCTTTTTTATGATAGTTTACACATTATCGCATGTGTCTCAGTGTTGAAATCTCTACTCATCTATTTTTACATTTGAATCAGGGGTCCAAGGGATTCTTGTATGCAAAATATGAGCCAAAATTCAAAAATTTGTATGCAAAAATTGAGCCAGCACATATTTTTTCTAGAGATCACAGAAATCAATATTCAAAATGTTATTAGGTGAGAACGCAACCCTCACATTTAGCGTACAACAACACAATTCATTTGTCGACCGGTTTAAAGCGATCTAGCAGTCGTTCAGTCGGCAAAAATCATTTTTCTCGAATACAAATGAGTTTTCGAAAAAAATAAAAGTTGCGCGCTGTTTTCCTTTTATCAGAGAATAAGGCGTAACTTTTCTTTTTCTCGAAATATCAAGCATCTCCAAGAAAAAAGTGAATTTGCTTTTCAGCTGTCTCTCTCGCACTCACGCAATGATAGAGCGCCTTAATTTAAAAAAAAAATGAATTTACTCGTTATTTCGCAGGAATGATATTTTCGTTATCAATTTGGGTCTAAAATTCCAGATAATGTTTTCCAATATGTATCATACAATTCATTTAATTTTCTACTTAATTGTGTTATAAAATTAATTACTTTGAAAATACAAAATACAACTTTTATTTAACTTGAATATTCTTTCTACGATCATACATTACTTGTTTTTAGGACAGTGGACAGCATTGAAATAACATTATATAATTAATTATGATGAGTAATTGGAATTAGAATAAAAAACGATCGGATTTAAGTCGAAAAAAGGTACAAACTTCGTGATCATATCAACTGCTCCTTTCGAGGCGCAATAGGCCGAGTGATCTTTTAGAGCTGCATATGCAGCTTGTGAAGAAACGTTGACAATTCTGCCATATATTTTACGTCGTATCATATCAGCTGTAACGACCTGTGATACATTGAATATTGCACGAACGTTGACATCGAACGTCAGATCAAATTGATCCTTGGTGATTTCGAGGAAAGGTGCGAGGCATGCGACCCCCGCGTTGTTTACCAACAGATCGATGGGTAAGACACTTGTTACAGCTTTTCTCGTAGCTTCCCAATCCGCAATATCAACACAAACAGCCTCGATGTTTGGATCTTCTTTTACGAGATCATCCAATGTCTCACGGGTCTTTCCGATACCGATAACCTTACCTCCGTATTTTGATAATCTAAGTGCAATTGCTCGACCGATGCCTGAATTTGAGTACGAATTATTTATAAGAAAAAAAGTCGTTTATTTTAATTAATATTTTATTTATTTGAAGGTTTCGAGTGTGCAATACGTAGTGAAAATATGAAAAATCATAATAATCAAAATAATGCAATATTCGATTTTATTCGTGCCTTAATTTTACACCTAAAAATATGGTTTCTGTTACATGTACAATTAAGAAATGCAGCTTGAAAACATCGTTTTTCAATATTTTATATGTGTTAATTTAAATATATGATGATTGATTTAATGATTCAACATGATTTAAATGTTCAACATATTACATGTTCAACATGATTTAAATAAAATCATGTTGAATATGTTTTTGTTTTTTCGTCGTCTGATTTGACTAGCAAACACCAAAAAAGTAATCCCAAAATTTCTCAATGAATGACTTATCTTAAACTCAAATAGTTCATAATAAAGTTAAAATGATTGATGCAATCGTCGTTATTTATATGAATCTCTGGGAATTTGAACAATTTTGAGGGCTCAAATGTAGAATCTATCGCGGTTCAAGAAACGAATCGCGACACTTACGCCCGTTTTCTCCAACGTTAATCGGAGTTTAAACTCAGTTCGTCCTATGTCAAAACTATATCAAAAAAATTCAACCGAGTTTCGGGCGTTATTCGTACCTTTGTTGGCGCCTGTCACGAGAATGCGTTTGCCGGAAAAATCGATTTCCATGACTATATGAGAAAGATTAGCCTATTCTTGACGGTCGAGAACGCAGATGATTACTGCTTTATCTCAGTTGCAGGAGTTATTATATCTACAAGTGTATGTTCGATGCTTCGAGTCTAATAAACGCTTTGAAATGTTTAATAAAAAAAACAAGTGGGGGGAGATGCGTGTACGAAATGAGGTATATACATGTGTCAGAGACCAGTAAACATGAATTAGAAGTTGCAGGTTTGCCAGACTCGGAAGTCGTCGCTGTGTTAAAAGATACGTAGATTTGGCGATTTATCGCCCAATCTGGCAACTGTAGTTTGGGGAAGCGTAATATATCGAAAAGTTACGTATACCCAGTAAACAAAACGTAAGTTCGCGTACCGCCAGACTCTATAATATTACGATATTAGTATAGACAAAATACGGTGTACTAGTATTGTACGCCGTTTGGTTTTATCTGGGCAACGCCTTTTTGTTTACCAACAGTCGATACACATTTTTAGATACTAAAGCTAGATGGGTATGGCAGCACGATGGGGCGATGATGTATACAAAAAAGTGACGGAATGTATACACACATTGATGTGCAGTGTTTATCAATAATAATGGACGTTATATCTTGATAAACATTTATTTCCAAATTTCATGGAAATCTTTCAGTTACTGTAGAAGTGTTCAATTAAAACAAAATATTGTCTTTTCGCCAAATTTCCGAGAATACCGTATACGTTTTTGGTGACCTGTCCTTTCGAGGTTAAGTTCATCTCGTATTTTTCAAGAAAAAAGGGTGATCCTAGACTTCTGCTGATATGCTGCCGACCGAGGATGGCACTTCCTGAATGCTGCTATAACGTGGTACCCCTGCTGCGATTTGAAATCTTTCAATTTAATTATCTGTACGTGCAATTTAAATATTGAAGTTTGAGGTCAAGCTTAATTATCCGAAAAAAAATGTTGGGCGAATCGGGACTCGATCGGTATTTGATTTTTTTAAATAATGGCTTTTCGATGAGTGCTAAAAGTCAGTGTTTCAATTACGAATAGCCGAAAACATTCTAACATTCAAATAAAATTCGATCTCGGATCTATGAATTTTCAAAACGTTTTTAGAGTAATAAATTTAGACTTGAAATTTGAATGATTATTCTCGAGTAACGTTATGTTATTTTTAATTCTATGATTATCAATCGCTTAATAGCATTGCATAATTATCCGATTACTGAAAATAGATCATAGGAAAATTTATTGATGTTCTATAACGATTTTTGCAAATAAAATTACGCGGTCAATTACTAAAAAAGTTAAAAACACATAAATTTGTTAAAAATATATATAATTTTATTACTTTTACGGATTATAGACGCTGGTGTCTATGATTTCTGTCGCCCATCAGGATTGTTTCGAAACGTGTGAAGAATGCGAGCAATACCAGCTGGAATATTTCTCAGTAGTGGAGGAATGTTTCATCGCTCACTGATATTTATGCTAAAACTCGGTTGGAAATCAAGATTTCGTCTGCCAATTTTAATCGTCGTAGCTTTCGTCGCTATGGACATAAGAATGCAGGTGGAGGTCGACCTTGAAATCGGAAACGATGATAACCACGCAAATATATGATTTTTACATTTTTTCTTCTATTCAATTTTTTTGCCGGAACACAAAAAAATGGCCGTCGATCGAAGTTACGATTACGATCAAAGTTACGATACATCGCCTAATGTGAAATAATGTAAATAATTGTTATTGACGACTGGAAAACAAGTGTTTCCTAATATATAATATTCGAAAATGTTTATTAACAATTCACGATTTCGATCTTATCACGATCTCGTTGAATCGTTATTTCTTTAGGTATTAAATAAGTTTGGTCGTTTAATGTTAAGTTTGATAAGGCATAATTATTATCGTAGAGAGTAAATACGACTAATAAATCGTAAATAAAATTATAATCAATCAGTAGTTTTGTTTTTCCCAATTATAGAATTACGTAACGACATACGATTTGAAAGTTTGTAAGGGTACAAAGTATCGAATTTTTTTTCTTTATCGCACACCATTTTTGGCAAATTCACAAAAATTAATCATTTGTTTTGCTCTTTATTAGGAATTTAAAAATAACTTTCGTCAAACGAATAAAGAGAACATTTTTAATTCCAAAATTTACAAAATATAAATTTTTTCGTTTCATTCCAACGTTGAAAGCTACTTCTATCATTTCATTATTATTATTATTATTGTTGTTGTTGTTTTAGCTGTTCTTTCAATTAAATATATGGATTTTGAAAAATTTCATATAAAAATTGCACAACTTTTTTCTCATCTCAACTATGTCAAATTTCTGCTAGAAAAAAATGCTCTATCTCTGATTTCCTGTACGCAGATTTTCCCTAAAAGCCTTGATGTAATTCTTAACAATTATCTTGACATGTATGTATATACACACTTACGATCGACTTTTGTCTCCGGGAGATGAAGTGTAATGAAGATAAAAGTGGCATTGTCTCTCGAAGGATTTTTCTCTATTGACCTCTGAAGTGCAAGTTTCAATACAAGTCAACCTTTTCATTAAAGAAGCTTTCCACTCGATTTATGTCCCTTCGTAGGGTGTGAGAATTTTCAAGAGTGGGGATACGGCAAGTTTATATAGGAAGAGCATTTTCTTGGTTTTGCTTCTTTCTTAAAAGGAAATTCAGTGAAACTCGAGCTATGAAAATTCCTCGTAGTTGTTTTACCCTTATTCTCATTTTTATTTTAAATGTGGGAAATTTGAAATATGGATGTTGCAAAATGCGTTCAGCGACTTTTGGTACGTTAATTCTTTTCTAATACACAAAAATAATCACAATATTTATTCAAGTTTTTTTGCCAATTAAACTGACAAGAGTGATTTATGTGTTTTTGTGCTTAGACCTCATTATTCTTGCCCTATATCGTGATGTCCAATTTATGTATGTGAGACCCGGACAAATGAACGTTGATGCGATTTTTGGCTTAAATCTTGCGCAAGGTAATTTTTCTAACATTTTTTTCGAATCGATATTGTTTTTATTGAATAAGAGCAAATATAAATATAGAAAAAAGTAAATAAAAAATGTATGCGAATTAATTGGTGAATTTTTACTTTTCATGTTAATTGTCAAATGATTGTTTAAACACCAGAAAGTAATTAATGCCATTTAAAAAATGTAGTACACGTGAGTGCGGTGCTGGAGCATGATAATGCCATTTTTCTAACGAAAATAAATCGACACATGCTGGAAGAAATACTGATGTTTTGTGAAATCGCTAAGAACGATGGGGAGAATCTTGTCAAGGCCAGTGGTGAGAATGTTTAGATTTTGAAAAAATGAGAAAAATAAAAACAAGATGTGCGTCTGGTTGAAAAATTTTCTTTTTTATGTCGGAAAAAAAAATCGACGATAAAGAACGGACCAAATTTAGGACTTTTTAATATACCAAAATAATACTGTCGATATTATTCGATTAAGCCCATAAAAAAAACATATTTTTCCACTTATATTGCTGGGTGAAATTTCAAAATATTTTAAATAAAGTACCACGACAGTTACGTTTATTCGAAACGTAATTTAGAGTTGAGCTTATACAATTATTTGTGATAAAAAAAAAAATTGGGCTAGTATTCCATTTTTATTTTATTGTGCCCGAAATACATCGCAAATATTCTCAGGTTTGGAGACGATGATCCACCCGGAAGTCTGGAATCATACGATATTCTGGAGATTCGGTGAGCTTGGTAAAAAACCTTCGATGAGTGCAGGCCTCACAAAAGTGAAAGCTTCTTTTTTATTTTATCAAGGAACTCCATCCGAAACTGAGAGTTTACGTTGCTTTATTGATTTATTAGCACAAAATGAAAATCTGATTTGCAGGATTTCGGAAAAATGTGCAGAAATGCTCATGAGAAAAGATTTTTCGCGGGGATATCCATTGACTCATCGAATTCTCTATGTTCAGCTGGCGATGGCGGTGGGTCTTTTGTTGACGATTTTACCTTTAAATATTTTCCATATTCCATTTATTAATATAATAATAAATTATCAATGAAATAAATGATACAATATTTAATAAAAATTTTAAAAATACAGAAGAATATAAATAAGCAAAAATAATGAAGAATTTAACAATTGGTGCATTAACTTGGCAGTTGGGCTGTGAGGAAAATTCACAGGAAAAGCTCGAAAGTATGAAGAAAACTTTTTGTACCACTGTCCTTCAGGATTTGGTCGATTTGGAATCCATGAATTTTCCATTTTTTTCGAGGGATCTCGTGATGGAACAAAGTAATGATTAGAAATTTTTTAAAACTTTTTACATTGTTCGTTTTATCGTGATTTAATTAAGTCTTATTATTAATAAGAAAAAAATTGTTTAAGTTGCCGTTTGCGGTATGGAAGGATACTTGGAATTTACTAACGAGCATTACGCCAAATTGATCACCAGTTGGCCCAATTCCCATGGATGCTTTTCGGCTTTTGGGTACGAAATTACAAAATTATATTTAGGGGGAAAAAAATAGTCATAGTAAAAAGTAATATCAGAAATAATGTTATTAAAAAAGGAGTAAAAAAAATTCTGCAGGTTCGTCAAAGGCGAAAAGAAAAAGCGCGAAAAGAGATCAACGTCCAAAATGGATTACGGATGTGATAATCATGCTTCCGGTGTTGCAGCGGCAAGTCTGTCGGTGCTCATTAGATCCGCTGTGGAAAATTCAGATCTGGAATTTTTTTGACAAAAGAAATCAAATACAAAAAAAATAATTTAATACGATGATAATTTTGGTAACCAAATGTTATCATGATATTTATTATTACGCAAAAAAGTAAGTTCGTTATACAAAAAAAAACAAAAAATATAACTACGGTTGAATTGAGTCTCCAATAAACATAGTGTTCTTTTTTTCGACATTTTGTCGAAATCTATAAAAATTGAAACAGTTTTTCATTTCGATAATTCAAGTCTATTTATTTAGCTAGTATATACTCAAATTAACGTTGTGGTTCAAATTCGCCAAGATATTTTTCTGAATTTGATTGCAAAGCTCTGTTCAGCTTTTCAATCTCTTGAGTGTCTGTAGTATGACATTAAAAAATCTATGAGCGTAGAACAGAGCGAACGTGTTCATTCGATGCAAATCTCCAGACGCCGATTAAACATTCTCACGATGCGTCTCAACTGGTTCGCGTCGTTTTACATTTTTTTGCTACATCTTGGGCTATTTCCAGTTTTGCAATGTCACTTCAACCCCAGGAAATGAGGTAAGATTAATCTTTAGATAAAAATCATTAAAAAATGCATTAAAATCACATGTTACGACCTAAAGATTTTTTTTTTATAAATATTTCTGAACCTCGCAGCAACCTGGATTCATAGTATTTTTTGAGTTGTGAATTTCATGCTGCAGAGGCCTAATGAAATGAACGTCAATCTATTAGTCGGTGTTATTTTGGCCGAAGGTACAAATTTGTGTCAAATATTATTTAACGAATATATTATTCTAATTGGACGATAAAAATTTAATTACATTAATTAAGCCCGATTCCACTGAACTAAATTCAAAACATCATAAATTCGAGTTAAACATGAACTTGAATTTCGAATTTGATATTCTACCTAATTAATAATTTGCTGATGAATTTTTTACCAAAAGAAAAAAATCCATTGTTTTTCTCCATATATTTCGATTAAAGCTCATTTGGCAGGGACGCTATTCCCCGAAAACGTCAATAATATAGTAATCCTCGAAAAGTTTCTTGAATGTTTGAGCAAACCCCGCATTTAGATGCACGTTACAAACAAAAAGCATTTAGAAACACGTTAAATTCAAAGAGCCTTAGGGCCGTTTTCTCCGATGCGGTTTAAACTCAGTTCAATTTTTTTGATATAGTTTTGACATAGGATGAACTGAGTTTAAGGATGTATATAAGGTCAAATCCGCAGTACATCTATTTATTTTTTAAGGTTAATCTTTATGTCGAAATGTCAAGTGCCGAATCATTCCTTTTGTTTTTTATGATGTCTAATGAAAAAAATATGTCATTTTGTATAATAATTTACGATTTTTAATGAAATTGATATGCAACTTGATATATGTGGCCGAGTACAAATTGAGCCAATCAGATAATTTCATTTCTGTCCCGAGAAAATGTGGCAACAATGCTACACCCAGCCATGACAGTCAACTACAGCTGATCATTCCGAGACCGGCAGTTGAAGCGTGCTGCGTTGCCACATCTACGTGTCCGATATGATGGACGTATTAAATTGAACAACAGTTTACAGAACGCTAATGAAACGTCAAAAGTTAACCATGAATATCTTCACAACGACATCGGGAACAGTAGTTTTTTTTTCGTGAAAAAATTGAAAAATGTATGAACTTTCTGAAAATTCTTTTTTTGGCCAAACATTGACTACAATACATATATTTTTTTATCATTTTAGTTTCATTTTGTCAACTTCCGGTACAAATAACACGGAGTTAAATGAGGCTTTAATTCTTAAGTATTTGTTTCAAATCATCGGCTAAGTGCCTTTTTCTTTTTTCCGAACGATGCAGCGTGATAAACTCTATCATATTAGTCATTTTTATGGAAAGTTAGACGACTTGATATATTTTACATACATCCTTAAACTCCGATTAACGTTGGAGAAAACGGGCGTTACAGTTACTTTAACGTCGTATTGTTGTCTAGATTGCTGTTTTCACAGGTGATTTTTAGAATAGATAATAATTCTAATACTGTTTGAGTTTTTTCTTCGGAGTGGCTACTCATCCGGCTAGTCGGACGAACAATTGCTATTCGTCCGGCCAATTATATTGTTGAGCATTTTTATCGTTCGTCATGGGACGCCTCTGCGTTTGACGAATTCACGTTACGTATGCGCACGATCATGTTACTACATTTGCGCGCAAAAGGATATCATTGCCAGTTGTGCGAAAATTTTGTTCTTTTCAGTGATTCATTAGTAATTGATCAGTGGTTAAAAACGAATAGTAAATTCAGTGTCGGTTTGTAATTTCAACAGGTGAGTTTTCTCTTAATGATATGAACCAGAAATAGCAATAAAATTTGTACGACTTTCCTTTTTTGGTTGTTCGACTAAGTTAACCTTACATTTTTGCACGTGTTACAGAGAGCGTCTAATCTGTTCAACGAAAAAAAAAACCGGTTGATCAGGATTCGTGTTTGGCAGCGATGTGTAAGTTTTTTACAATTTTTTTTATAGTTCAAGACTTGTTCAGTTGTCTTTTTGTTTTTTTTTTGAGATCATTAATTTTTGAAAGCTTTCGCGTTATGGAACGTTTCATATGTTCAATGAAGTTTTATTGATGTATCTTTTTCATTTGTTTTTTATGTTCAAATTTAAATAATATAGCTGTCATATTAAATTTATACTAAAGAAATTTTAATTATTCAGTTGCACCGTCGACTTCTGATCGCACTCTGATCAGTTCGAAGGCGGTGTAAAATCATGTACCGATCTCAGCGATTTTGAGTTTAATATTTTCGATATTTAAATTGAAATAATATAACCATCATATTAAATAAATTTGTACATGAATTATTTCAATTATTTAGCTTCACCGTCGAGCTCTGATCGCAGCTTTGATCAGTCCGAAGACGGGGTAAAATTTTGTTCTGATCTCAGCCACTCAGATTTAGAGCGACCATCAACGAGTAAAAAGAAATCTTCAAAATCACCATCCTGACCTGAGGACTTTCATCCATCGAGGGAAAAAATATCACAATCCGTCATACCACTGAGTGTTGGGGTTGAGTTCGATTCCATTACCCAACTTGAAGAATCGATTTCAGTTTTCGAAGAGAAAGCTTTTTGTGTTTTTTATAAACGCGATTGCTCAACTATAGAACAGTCCAGAAAAAGAGGTATTTCAAGACCTCTCAACGCTAATCTGAAATACTATCGGTTGAAGTACAGCTATATCCATGGAGGAAAAAATTCAGATCGTTGACGAGAGGCATCCGGAAATCATCGTGAGTTTTGATAGTTATTAATATTATATCTCATTTCTCGTGGTTATAATTTGTATATACATTTAAAAATTTGATTTTTCAGGACGTTTCAACAGGAATGTCCGGCTGTGATGTTCTTCATTTGCAACAGTGATGGAAAAAAACTCGTGTTGAAAAAAATGGTAGACGAATATAATCACATCTGTTCAAAGGTATTTGGTGATTTTTTAATGCACGAGAAACATTTTTTTAAGGTTGACATCCACCGAGAGAGTTCTAGCTCTTCAGCTCAATTTACTGATGTTTTTAGCGTTCATTTTTTTATTAACTTTTTTAATTATTCAAAGATGGTACCACCTTTTGACAATTTATTTTCATTTAAGTCAAATTTCAAACCTAGAGGCTGTTTAAACATTAATAATTTTGAACTACCGATTCAAGCCTTTTTTGCAAACCTCTTCCTCTAGGTGTATGTATGCTCATAAGACAATTCGTTCAAATTTCTACCACTTTTTTTACAAACGACACTTTTTCATTTTTTTTCAGCAATTGTATGATTTTTTGCCTCAAGTTCGAGCTATGACAGCAGACGAAAAGACTCAAGTCAAAGACTTGTTAAGTCTCGGCGCAAATAAAAAATTGATTAAACACAAAGTCGTTAAAGATTTTGGCAAGCAAATTTTGTTCAAAGATTTGTCTAACGTTATATTACGACAAGAAGGCCAGAATAGTTTGAAAAATACAATCGAAAAACTGGAAAAAGAGTTTGGTACGTATAAGCATAATTCATTTTCATATTTGATATTGAGTGAAATATCGTTTAACGGATTGATGTTCAGAAATGTTTATGTGTGAATGTTCTATTATTTTTTCTAGGAGCTGAATGCCATATATTCGAAGAAGATGGACAAATGAAGGGTCTTTTTTCGCAAAAACTGAAATGAAACAATTGACGTCAGCATATTTTGAATTCGTGGGTATCGACGGTACGTTTAAGTTGCTTGATATACGGGCTCCGGTCTATCTTATGGTTGTAGAGGATTCGAAAGGGAACATTGAAATCGTTGCCGTATGCATTCTTGTTAACGAAGACGCAGAAAGTATGACCTGGCTTCTCCGAACGTTTAAAAATGTCCATCCATCTTGGTCAAGTACTAAATGTATCATGGCGGACAAAGATTTACTCAAGAGAAAAATCATCAAAGAAGAATTCGAATCTGTCAACGTTTTGATTTGTATTTTTCACGCTCAAAAGACGTTCAACAAGGAAGTTAGTTGCGAAAAGATACCTATCACACTCGAGCAACGGGATACGGCAAAATATCTTTTTCGGAAAATGCTCTATTCTTCAACTGAAACGGATTACATGCATTACTACGAAGAAACCAAGAAGTTGCCATTAGCGATCGTGAATTATTTCAACAAAAAATGGCACGCGATTCGGAACGAATGGACGTTGAGCACCAATTTTATGCAGAGCACATTCTTGAATACCACGAATAATAGAATCGAATCGTTGAACGCAAAGGTTAAAAGTATTGTCAAATTATACAGCACTTCGGAAGAATTCATCGAAAGCTTTTTCGCTCTAGTCGCTTGCTTAAATTCCGAACGCGATTTCAAGGCTGCTTATAATTACCAGAAATTGTTGGTTATACCGTACGAAAAAAACTCTGTAGAATGGTGTTACTGCCATTATCTTACGCGATTTGCGTGTATTTGCGAAGACGTGTGCTTGGCGGAAGTTAACATGAATCGCTCGATGCGAAACTTTGACCTACAAAACGTCAGGGTTCCTTATGCCTTGAAACGTAGGGGACGTCCAAAAGGGCCCGAAAAAACAGTTATTGAGCTGCCCAAAAAACGCCGCGTGCCTGCAGAAATTCGAAAACGTCCGTTTCTCAAACTGAGTCTTAACGAAAGAACCCTTGTTATATTAAAATGGTTGGTTGATGAAAAAACTGCTTTCTCAGCCGTTTATCATGGTGTACATATCCAGGAGGAATCTGTCGAATCGAGGCCGAACGAAGTTTCTGATTCAATCATCGATGAAGATGTCAACATCAAATCAATAAAAAAAAAATTTTCTGACGACGCATGGAAAGTTGTCGAACAAATTTTAAAGTGTAAAAGAGATAATGGTGTCTTTTTATGCGCCATATGCACTATTGATTTGGATACTACCGTCGATGACGAATCTTATTCATCGGATCACAAATTTTCTGTACGATGTGATTATTGTATCTCATGGTATCACCTGCCATGCGTTGCATTGAAAAAACCTCCGAAAACGAAATTATGGAAGTGCAGTAGATGCTAATTGAAGGTCGATTCATCTCGTTTTATTAAAAAATGTTTCAGTTCCTATTACTTTCTAATCGATATAAATTTCATAGATTAAGTGGCAGCTTTTCTATTCTTAGCATTAAGAATTATTTTTCTAAAGAAACATTGTGATAAAAATATTCTTAAGGTGATGAGCTTTAATAAAGTCAAAGTCTATAATTCTTCAATTACTTGTATTTGATTGAATATTTCCTCATGATTTATGTCTGTTTCAGCTACGAAAGAGTTTGAAATTTTGCAAATATGAACAGTTTCCAAAAAAATTGATATACATCATTTTGTGCTCTTTCCCGATCGTCGGTCGAATAACGTGATCTTATTGGTCCAGAGGCTTTCTCAAACGGCTGCAGAACGCATATTTGGACGAACAAGGACTGCTTATTCGTCCGGATACGCTTGAATATACGATTTTCACGATGGACGGACGATTAATTTATTCTTATTTGTCCGAAGGCTTTCTTAGGCAGCTTCAGAACGGATGTTCGGATGAGTAAGGGCTGTTTATTCATCCGACCATGCTTGGATGTACTAGTTTTCATGATGGACGGACGATTAATTTATTCTTATTCGCCCGAAAGCTTTTTCAAAGGGTTGCAGAACATATATTCGGACGAGCAAGGGCTGCTTATTTGTCCGAACGCTGTCACAACGGAATGTCCTTTGACATAATATTTGCGACAGAATATCCGCGATTAAAATAACCGCGACAGAATATCCGCGGGAAAAATATTGGGAGGAAATTATTGAATTGCTGAACACACAATTCAACACACGCGCTATGTGTGTGTGGTTAGGGGAGGATATATGGTTTAAAACCATATACGATTTAAGCCTAGGGTGGTGAGACCTTTAATACATGGAAATACTATTTGCACTCGGTCATATACTATTAGAACTTGGTCATATATGGTTTAAAACCATATATAATTTAAACCTAGGATGGTTCAAACCTAGGGTGATGAAACCTTTAATATATGGAAATACTATTTGCACTTGGTCATATATTATTTGAACTTGGTCATATATGGTTGAAAACCATATACAATTCAAACCTAGGGTGATTCAAATCTAGGGTGATGAGACCTTTAATATATGGAAATACTATTGGCATTTGGTCATATACTATTCGGACTTGGTCATATATGATTTAAAACCATATACAATTCAAACCTAGGGTGGTTCAAACCTAGGGTGGTGAAATCTTTAATACATGGAAATACTATTTGCACTTGGTCATATATGTTTGAAAATCATATACAATTCAAACCTAGGGTGGTGAGACCTTTAATACATGGAAATACTATTTTATATACATATACATGGAAATACTATTTGCACTTGGTCATATACTATTAGAACTTGGTCATATTTGGTTTAAAACCATATATAATTCAAACCTAGGGTGGTGAGACCTTTAATACATGGAAATACTATTTGCACTTGGTCATATATTATTTGAACTTGGTCATATATGGTTGAAAACCATATACAATTCAAACCTAGGGTGGTTCAAACCTATGGTGGTGAGACCTTTAATATATGGAAATACTATTGGCATTTGGTCATATACTATTCGGACTTGGTCATATATGATTTAAAACCATATACAATTCAAACCTAGGATGGTTCAAACCTAGGGTGGTGAAACCTTTAATACATGGAAATACTATTTGCACTTGGTCATATACGGTTGAAAACCGTATACATTTCAAACCTAGGGTGTTCCAAACCTAGGGTGGTGAGACCTCCAATACATGGAAATACTGATTTCACTTGGTCATATACTATTTGAACTTGGTCATATACTATTAGAACTTGGTCATACATGGTTTAAAACCATATACAATGTTTTCCGTGGATATTCTGTTGCGGTTATTTTAACCGCGAATATTCTGTCGCGGATATTGTGTTGCAGAACCGTCCGGACATGCTTGGATGTACGATTTTTCATGATGGAGGGACGACTAATGTATTCTTATTCGTCCGAAGGCTTTCTCAGGCAGCGTCAGAACGTATGTTCGGACGAGTAAGGGCTGCTTATTTGTCTGGCCATGTTTGGGTGTACTATCTTCCATGATGGACAGACGATTAACGTGTTCTTATTCGTCCGAAGACTTTCTCAAATGGCTGCAGAATGTATATTCGGACGAGCAAGAGCTGCTTATTCGTCCGGGCATGCTTACATATACGATTTTCATGATGGACGGACGATTAAGTTATTCTTATTCGTCCGAAGGTATTCTCAGGCAGCTTCAGAGCGGATGTTCGGACGAGTAAGGGCTGCTTATTCCTCGGCCATGCTTGAATGTACGATTTTTATGATGGACGATTTATGTATTTTTATTCGTCCGAAGGCTTTCTCAAACCGCTTCAAAACGTATATCCGGACGAGCAAGAGCTACTTATTCGTCCGGATACCTGCAAAGGGTGTAGTTCCGAAAAGCCCATACCTCCGATTAATTTGAAATTTTGTATATCCATGTATTTTCACTCGCTGATCATGGATATGATAGTGAAAATATCCGCAAGTTTGATTTTCGAGGTCAAGTCCGCATCCGCATCCGTTATACTATTTGCACATGTCCAACTATTCAAACAACAACCCAAAGATGACCTGAACCCACCCTAATATTTCCAGATGTCCAACTATTCAAATAACAACCCAAAGATGACCCGAACCCACCTTACTATTTCCAGATGTCCAACTATTCAAACAACAACTCAAAGATGATCTGAACTCACCCTACTATTTCCACATGGATGGACAATTAATTTATTCTTATTCGTCCGAAGGCTTTTTCCGACAACTTTAGAACGGATATTCGGACGAGTAAGCGCTGCTTATTCGTCCGGATACGCTTGCATATACGATGGTCATGACGGACGGACGATTAATTTATTCTTATTCGCCCGAAGGCTACCTCAGGCAGTTTGAGAACGGATATTCGGATGAGTAAGGGCTGCTTATTCGTCCGGCCATGCTTGGGTGTATTATCTTCCATGATGGACGTACGATTAATGTATACTTATTCGTCCGAAGGCTTTCTCAAATGGCTTCAGAATCGGACGAGTAAGGTTCGCTTATGGTAGCACTGTTTACGTTTTTTTCATTCGTATGAATACGTGTTGACTAATCATTCGGGTTGGTTAGATTATTTGAATTTATTTTTAACGTTTCCAAAAAAATTCATTGACATTTCGTGCAGTTTCGATTCGGAGAAAAGATAACCTCACTTTTGTCCAATTTCCGGACGAATAATAAATACTTATTCATCCGGTTAGCCATACGAGTAGCCACAGCTTTTTTTCTTCGAAATTTTGTTCACGTGTTTATGGATTCTTTAAAATCACATACAAATTTTTGAGAAAAAATAAAAAAAATGTTATGTTATAGTTTTGTACGATTAAAACGGTACACGAAAAAATCTTGTGATTGGCGACCAGCGTGCCGGACGTTGTATGCATCTGAAATATAAAAACTGAACGTATTCTTAATCTGTATCAGTGTTGTGAGCAATGGTACTAGAACCATACAGAAAACACTTTTTTCACAAAATGACGACATGATAAACTTTGATTATCGATTTTTCCCATGTTTTTTCTCCTTCTACTGGTCTTAGAGAAAAAAGTAACAATTATTTCGACTCAATTCTGGTATCATTGCTGAAAAACGATTTACTGAAGATGAGTGCCAAATTTCAACTCAGTCGGCCAACTGGTTATCGAGATACAGTGGTCGCCAATTGAAAAAGCATATTTTTGAAAAAACCTCTCTGAAGTTCTTTATAATTTTTTTTTTTCGTAAAAATTTGTACGTTTTCTTAAAGAATCACTAAACATGTGTACAAGATTTGAGAAAGAAAACTGGAACAGTTTTAGATTTATTCTATCTTAAAAGTCATCTTGGAAAACAGGATTCTAGATAACAATACGGCCTTAAGGTAAAATAGCTGATGCAGACTAGTCAAATAAGTGCTAAATTTTCAAAATACATTTATACAAAATTTAATGCACTAATTAAATGAATTATTACAGCATGTTTTATTAACCTAAAAAATATTAATAACAATAGATTTGCAAAACCTTCAAAAAATGCAAAATTCCACGATGTCATATTTTTATCGAGATTTTTCAAAGAATAATCCGTATTTTTTAATCGATTTTAATGCACCACGTCTTATTTTGTTCCTCAAGAGATCCTCTACGAATTTATCTTGTGGATTTTTTTCTGAGTTTCATCGTTTTACTGTTGCACCCAATTGTTTATTTGGCTAAAAAAAATGTTCATAAACCAATTGCTGTAATTTTCATATTAACAAGTTTAGAAAAAATCTACGCGATGAATTCGTAGAGGATCTCTTGAGGAACAAAATAAGACGTGGTGCATTAAAATCGGTTGAAAAATACGAATTATTCTTTGAAAAATCTCGATGAAAATATGACATCATGGAATTTTGCAGTTAACAGTGGATGATTTCGCAGATCCATCGTTATTAAATTTTGTTCAGGTTAATAAGGCATGCTGTAATACAAATCAACCTTCAATTAATTTAATTAGTGCATTGAACTTTGCATAAATGTATTTTGAAAATTTAGCACTCATTTGTTTAGTGTGAAGCAGCCATATTGCCTTAAAGGGGCATATACACCTAAAAGGGTTAAAAATGAGTAGCTATATGTTTTTAGAGAACTATTAGAGTAATTGGATGAAGGTTTTTTGTGGTTGAAGGCTTACATTTTGAAAAATGCTTACAATTTTTTTTTTTTAACGCAACACGGCTGTGATACTGTGTCGTGAAGGGACTTAAAAAAAAAAATATGTCGAAACGGTGCTAGGTGTACCACCGCCAAAAATCGACCGACAAAAAAATAGAGTGCGATATTCAACGATATACCAACATCCTCCATGTATTATACCGGATTTTGAAAAAATCGATTTTTGACAAAATGGCAAAGCTTTAAACAAAAAAAAATAGCGTTTTTTAAATAAGAATATTTTGGTTTTCTGCCAAAAACGAAAAAACTTATTGTTTTAAAAACAAATAATCCTTAGATACACGATATATATGGTGTATAAAGAACCATGAAAAATTAATGTTTTTGTGATGCGTAAAATTTTTATTGTTCAACAAATAATCATCGTGGAGTAAAATAATCCGAAATATGATATACTAATAATATAAGAAAACAATTATGTTTCAAAATTTTTTTAGTAAATTTTTTTAGTCGACAGCTTGACCATTGGAATTTCCACGAGGACCGTAGTTGCATACGAGATGATTGTTCGGCAGGTCGCACTTCTTGTAAGTAATAAAACCGCATCCTACCTTATCGGTATAGTCACCAGTCATCCTTTTGCGTCGTCGGAATCTACGAAATAGTTCAACCAATCTCACGTAAAATAGAGAATAAATAAAATAGGCGAGAAGTAATGTAAAGAAAATTTGTATTATTTCACTTTCACTACTTTTTCATAGTTAAATTAATAATCGAAATATTTTACTATACATCAAAACTAGTTCGTTCGGAAATTCGATGTTGCATATCCATCAAGAAACGTTATTTTCTATTCATTAAAATATTTAATTACTTCAATTATAACCTTAAAAATTTCGCATTGTCCCTTTCATGCAATGATTTTCATAGTAATATTTGCAGTGTATCGTTACTTAATATGGTTTCAATTGTAGTGTGTTAGGCGCTAGTTAGTTATAAATGTCCTATACTTACAAGAAAAAATCTTTTATATTGAAGATAAATTTTTCACGTGTATTCATGAAGCTAATCATTTCAGTGAGGGACGAATTTCCGCTAGAAACTTGCGTATCCACAATTGACTGAGTAATATTCAAGCCAACTGTGAAAAAAAATCGAGTCATTTTAAATTTGGATAGTTCCTCTGCGATTAATAACCGATGAAATTCGAAAAAATATTGAAGATTATTTTGTTAATTCAAAAAAAAAATATATTGTTCTCTATTATTTACCATTTCAAAATCTGAAATTTCATAACTGATTTTGAATTCGAGTCCTCATTACTGACCAGATGAAATATGATGTAATTTCAATAACCAAATGAAAATTGATTGTTTGATCTCTACAGTAAACCTTTAAATCGGTAAAACATTATCACGATTACTACTTACGATAAGTTACGCACGGGTCGAACCGACTTTTGCATTGATTCGCCCAGGCTTGAGCCTGGGTGGCTAATTCATTAGACCATTTCTGTAAAGTGAAAAAAAGGTAAAAAATTGTTATCTGTTGACTTAAGTTTTCGATTTTCGGATCATTTAACAAGTATAAATACCAGTGGCCCAGTCTTGTTCGAGTTGTGAGCATCGAGGATCTCTTGAATTTGAGTATCGTTCAGACCATAGCTGATGACCTCGCCACAAGCTTCACTGGGTTTTACGTCCTAAAAATAACAGACGTGCATTTTTTTTAATTCTGATCAACAGAATATTATTTTTATTTGCGAAAAATGGTTGGTTATACATTTTGGTTCAAAGCCTCATTGTAAATTTGTGAATATATTTTATTTTAAGAATCTTGAATAATCATTTGCATGCGCGATTTTTTCGGGATATCGATCGATTCAAAAGAACTTTTTTAAGGGGAAACGCCACTGTGACGAATAAAAAAAAATCTATATTTTTTTGAGTTTTCTTGCAGTATACACATTGAAAATTATGTAAACAAAATTTTTAAGTCAAAAGTAAGCATTAATATTCAAGTTAACACCTTAGTTTATGTCAAGAAAAAAGCAACGAAAAATTTAAACGCATTTTCCTTGACACAAATGTATTCGACTTTGTCCCAGGGAATACTCGGACTAATGGACCGATATTTTTTCACATTCGTTATTGCAGTGATTTTTTGAAAAAAAAGGTCAAAAAATAAAAACATGAAAAAAAATTTCAAACCGCCGCCATTTCCTGACAAATAAAAAAAAATGACTACATACAATGATAGCTACATTCATATACATAGATACTGAAATTTGTTTACTTGTGGTTGTCGGGTAACCCGTTACCAAGATTTCCTTTTTAATTCCGATTCTCAAATAATCAGGAGCCGCGGTAGCGGCTCGACGTCAAGTGTTTAAAAAAAAGCCAGCACGGCCCTACCGAAAATTGTCATACTCGAATATGACAGTTTTCAGGCTCTTCTTTCTTTTCAATTATTTATACATGAGAAAAAAAATTCCCGAAAAATGACAATTTTTTGGCGCGTCATAGTGGTGTTCCTCCTTAAGACAATTTGAAAGTAGGAGAAAATGTCGAATCATTTGTATTTTAGGCATAAATCGATTTAGTGTAAATAATGACAAAAAAAATTTGTATTACTTACGACGTTCACGTTGCAATTGTCTGGGATTTTTGTCTCAGCAAAAACTACGAGGATCCCAGCGAAAATGAGAATATGCACGCCAATAGCCATTTCCACGTTTTTCTTAACTCAACTGATTCGTTAGATGCTTGGAAGACTCGATTATGCGGCTGAGCGATTGATTGTGAGAATAGACTACTTCTGCGACGAGAGTTTATACCCGACGAATAACGTTCGAATCGATATTGCGATGTAGAAAAAAAAGAGGCGAAAAAGAAACACCATGAACATAGAACGCGCGGATAACGTACTTACGATTCTTCATCCTTCTTTATTATCAAATATTAGCGTCGCAATTTTATTCAATAACATTTCGACGGGCTAGTCACCCTACGTCACACACTCTATGAGCGAAACGTCGCATTTTTTGCTTTTTCATTAATCAACAAAAATTGATGAATGATACACTTGTGATAATTTAGCTATTCCTGTATTATTATTAATAGAACGTAATAAAACAGAAAATTATACAATAATTTTCAATTTATAATTTATAAATAATATTTAATACGACTAAGTGCAAGAAATGCAGCGTAGCTAGCACGTGTAGAGTATATGATTTTACGTTCGACGACGAATGATTTTACGCGACGTGTGTTGCGACGTTTGGAATTTTAGCGCGTATGATGGAGGGTTAAAAGAAAAGAAAGACGAATCCTATAATTTTTCTATCTGCACAAAGAGTTTGATATTTTGGCAAAAAGCATCATGAATGAATTTTAGAAACTCACTTAATTTTGAAAATTGTTGTTTGTTGCAATATTCTCATTTCGCAAAATCGGTTGCTGGGATTAAGGCGATCTATCAGTTGCATGAGTGGGGGGTCGATAACTGAAAAGTAGATACACGTTTTTCTCGGACACGCTTGATATTTCGAGAAAACGAAGAGTTACACGTTGTTCTCTGATAAGAAGAAAATAACGTGTAACTCTTCGTTTTCTCGAAATATCAAGCGTGACCGAGAAAAACGTGTATCTACTTTTCAGTTATCGACCCCCACTCATGCAACTGATAAATCACCTTAAAAAAAAGGGGGAAATCCACTTCTCCGTCATAAAACCTTAAAAAGAAGATCAATTTGGTTTTGGAAAAAAAATTGCGTTTTTTCTCGTAGTTATTGAGTTTTTTTCCCGTAGTTATTGAGTTTTTTTCGTTTGGATAGAAAATTTACAGGGTGACTAATACTGTCGGTGAAAGCTGTATATTAATGTGCTTCAGCTGACTAAATAACTGTGCTGCTGTATGATCATTCTTCCAATATTATCCAAAGTCAATAGGGAACATCAACTATAAAAAAAACTTATAAAATAATTTTTCAATATTCAAGGCGTATGACGCAATAGAAATTTGTATGCTACAACCCATGTCAACAGAAAATACCAACGACGAAAAAGGCAAATAGACCCAATTACCCTATCAAAGTTGAAGAGTAAAACATCTTTTATCTATTCTATCTAACAAATAATCGGAGCAGTACTATTTTTTTTAAGTCACAACGCAATACGAAAAAATATGTGGGTAATATACGCAATAGTTATTAGTCACAATCTACGCAGGTCGTTACAAAAGTTTTGTCACTCCTGAGCATTACCCCACTATGCAAGATCGCGACAAAACTTTTGTAGTGACCTACGTATTTCGAGAAGTTTCATCTGATAATATTAAGCCAAATTAAACCAACGGATTCCGTACTCATTAGTCATCTACTGGCTCTCATTTTGACGAGGAACGAACAAATTATATTATTTATAGTGATGACATTCGTAATTTTAAAAAAGTATTTATTACGCAATATAATTGTTTTGGATTTTTCAGAATTAATTGGCTCTTGAACATTCCTCATATTTAATGAAATATTTAAAGAGATTTGATCAGTTTTTCATTATTGAAACGACTTTTTGACCATTTGGAGTTGGGTTTTTTAGTTTTTTGGGTTTAACATACTTTCACCTTTGTTCAAAACATACTTCTAACTCCAAATATTTATTTATTCATTTATTATAAATGAACAACAAGCCAAAACATGCTGGTTTTCTGGACAAAATTCATTTCCACTTTGGAAACTGCACCAAATTCCACAAAACTTTCGGATACCGGGGTTTTTGGGGATTACGAATCCAGTATCAGATTTTGAAAATTCAAAATGACGGATCCAATATGGTGGGTGTTAACCCTTTGAAGCATACATTTTTTCTTACGTGCAATCGACTTGAAATTTGGTACTCAGGGTTTTCGGGGTTGCTGATTACAAATCTGCACTCAAAATTTGGAAATTCAGGATGGCGGATCCAACATGGCGGACCAAAAATGCAAGTGTCGTTTGATGAAAGTAAAAGTTGATACTCGGGGGTTTTTGGGGTCGCTGATTACGAATCTTCATTTCAAATTTGAAAATTCAAGATGGCGGATCAAAAATACTAAAAGTCGTTTGATGAAAGTGAAAGTTGGTACTCCGAGGTTTTTCGGGTCACTGATTACGAATCTCCACTCCAAATTTGAAAATTAAAAATTGCGATTCCATAATGGCAGACAGAAAATGCAAAAAGTCATTTGATGAGAGTGAAAGTTGATACCCAAGGGTTTTTGGGATCGCTGGTTACGAATCTGCACTCAAAATTGAAAAATTCGAGACGGCAAACCTAATACGACGGACCTTTTAAGTCCGTCGTTTTAAATTATCCAATATGGTGACTTGCATGAAAAAAACAATGCTCATCCAGTGTAAAACCGGTACATGGATATTTCTCGTCACTGTTTGAGTATTTCATTCGACACAACGAACGAAGACCTAAAAAATCATTAATTCGAGAAATTTGGGGATTTCTGTTCCTGAGTCGTAAACAGTACGTTTGGATATTTTACTCTTGTCTGAAAAACTTGTCTCGAGTCAACGATTTCTTAAGTCTTCGTCCGTTTTGTCAGATGGACTTCGCAATCAGTGACTCCAGAAATATCCATGTACCGATTTCACACTCGATCAGCATTGTTTTTCGGATTCGTGCCACCATATTGGATCAACCATCTCGTATCTTGGAAATCTGGCCACGGATTCGTAATCAGCGGCCCCAAAAAACCCCGAGTACCAACTTTCACTCTCATCAAATGACTTTTTGCATGTTCGGTCCACCACATTGGATTCGCTATCTTGAATTTCCATTTTTTGGGTGGAGATTCTTAATCAGCGAGCCCAAAAACTCCCGGATACCAACTGTTACTCTCACCTAACGACTTTTTGCATTTTTCGTCCACCATATTGGATCCGCCATCTTCAATTTCCCAATTTATAGTGCAGATTCGTAATCAGCAACGCCAAAAACCCTCAATTATGGAGTTTTGCGAAAATTAACGACATTTTTCGATTTGACGTCCGTCATAAAGGATCCGCCATTTTGAATTTTGAAAATCTGGTGTCAAATACGTGATCAGCGAGCTCAAAAACTTTTGGGTGCCAAATTTCATTAAAATCGATAAAAAGGAATAATTCGTGGCTGCAGGGGTAACGAAAGAACAAGAATGTTGGGTCGCCAATGTATACTGAATCAATTTATAATTAAAACTGTGACTTTTCAACACTTTTTTTCAACTTTTTAAAAGTTTTTACCAAGTATATACATTTAATCAGAGTACAGACGGGAGTTTCTTGATTGAATGAAAAGGGCCCGGCGGCCATCGGAAGTACAAATTAATAATATTGAAGAAGATTTGAATCCCTCAGCTCTTTTAATGATTAGTGCTATTACGCCAAACCCACTCGTTCATCTAATCGTTATCGTCTCTTTTCTCTCTCTCTCTCTACTCATTCGTCTTAATCAGAATAATCTTACACTGTTAAGCCATTCAAATAGTGCATTGGTTCCTGTGGAGCAATTTATACAATTTTATCACTGTAATACACATAATAGGAACGAGCAATGGTGACAAAAAAATAATTATGTGATGCATAAAAAAATTGTATGTTTATTACGTACTAGCCGAAGTTACCCTCGTTTCGTTCGGACAAAGCCAGCCAGCTCCTATCAAATGTGTATTAAAAAAATGAACCTTTAAATACAGAAATTATAAAGCTAAATTAAATCATCATATTCTCAATGCGGTTGTATTTAATTTGGTGAAAGAAAACTGCTTTTTATTTCCAAAAGTATACTGACGCATGCGTCTCGCCGTCGCCTATATACATATATCCTTCTTAGCTGGAACATATCCCCACTGCAACAGGATAATGGAACATTCAAGAAGGTTCCAGAAGATTCTGGACTTCCGTTTCCGGTTTCTAGAACATTCTAGAACGTTCTCGAATGTTCCGAAACAGGAAGTCCCTTCAATGGTCCAGAACCGTCTGGAACATTCTAGAACATTCTCGAACCGGAAGTCCCTTCGAAGGTCCAGAACCTTCTTGGACATTCTAGAACATTCTCGAACATCCTGGAACATTCTAGAACGTTCTCGAACGTTCTGGAAGATTCTATAACATTCTGGAACATTCCAGAACATTCTCGAACATTCTGGAAGATTCTGTAATATTCTGGAACATTCTAGAGCATTCTCGAACATTCTGGAACCTTGTAGAACATTCTCGAACTTTCTGGAAGATTTTATAACATTCTGGAACATTTTAGAACATTCTAGAGCATTCTCGAACATTCTGGAACATTCTAGAACATTCTCGAACCTTCTGGAAGATTCTATAACTTCGGCACTCGATTCCTAACTGCTTCACCGACATCCCACGAGAAGTCCATTGGTGCGATACCCTATTTTGACACCTATATCTCCGAACCCAACCCCTGCAGTTCCAAATCGAAATCTTCTTCATGGATGGGGGTTGGAGGGCTACCATACCATATAACCCCCATAGGGCTGCGGGGATGGGTTGTGGAGTTATAGCGGCACGCACGGACAAACCACGCTTACATTTATTATATATATTGATTAGTTATAACAATAATAACAACAACAATAGCAATAAGAATTTCATAGAATAGTAGACGTACGTTTGAATTGTATGCAATAATTACACTATAAGTGAATGAGATTTTAAACGAGTCTAGCCAATGGTTACGAAGGGTGCGATGGATGCTAGATTCCCCAATCCCTTGCCAATGGGGATTGCCCAAAGCCTAATTGATTATCAGGATTAGATAAGGATATGGTTGATGATTCAATGTTTCGAGGCAGTCCACAAGTTTCCCTTCGATGGCCAGAGATTTCGCCATTAAACAAGGTCTTTTAATCGGACACACGATGTCAACGTATTATTTCTTAGTTATGTGAATGTGATCGAACTGTTATTTTCTGAAGTTACTTCAAATTCCAGTTTTACTCTGCGGCATGGACGGTTTTTTAAACTTCGTGAACAATCTAACGATTATTGCAAAGTTGATTTGTAGTTAGGCCATGCCTGCTAGTTGCTTTAATTTTGGAGCTTCCGATGATGAGATAGAAAGCCTCACAATTTCAATTTCAGGATTCGTGTAAATTATATTAATATATATATATATATATATATATATATATATATATATATATAGTGTTTAAATATTTATATAGTGTTTATAATATATAAATTAATAAATTCAGCCGGGCTATCATTGATCAAAATTAAATACACTTTCATGATCTTTTTTCGATCCACTGTCAGGTCTACTAAAGATTGAAAAGCACTGACAAGCGAATTTCTTGTGGACCATTTGAATCTATGTGTTGCATCAAGTTTTAGAGTTGTCCTCATCGACTTTAATATGATTATTTTTTTAAATGATTTTATTTCAAATGGACGAAATTTTTTTTTTCACCGTTTTTTTTCTCACTTTGGAGTCTTCCTTTGCTGAACAATAGTCGTTGGACCTAATTTTCATCATAATTTGAAGCTATTTTTGAGTTTGATTTAAATAAAATCATTACAAGTTAACAGAGAAACGGAAATCAATATAGTTGCCTCTAAGAATTGAGTTATTGTGCTCATTTTTTGACAGGATCATTTGCTTCCTCAATGTCTGAAAAATACACGAGTAAAGGTGCACTAAAACAAAAAAAAAAGATTTGCGGCTTTGGGAAAAAATGAAAATAAACGTTGGCAGAGTCGCCTCCAAAATTTGAGCAATTGACTTCATTGATAACAGGAACAGGATTTTTGTTTTATAACTATCTAAAGAAAGCATGAGTATGAGCACAACAAAAATGTTGCATCAGTCTAATGAACATTCATATTTCAAAAAATACATTTAAATATATTTTTCTTAAACTTATTTATTATATTTTTCTTTAAATTTACCATGGTGTTTTAAATCTGCGGAAACGGTGATAATTTCACCGAACATCATCAGATGTGATGAATTTTGCTTGCGAACATCACGCCTTGAATTTTTGCAGTCGGAGTTCTTACACTTTTGTTTCGTTATAAAGAGTTGAAGAGGCTCCCAAGCCAGGTATAAGGTGGATGAAAATGACAAGGAGGTTTAGGAGCATAATGATTTATTACAGAGGAAAGAGTCCTGTACACATGATTTATTATTAAATAACTCGTCATTACCACGACTTTTTTTATAACAATAAGGACAGTGACGGACCAATAAATACTAAAAATATATTATTTGCGTACGCTTCGATATACATATATATGCTATATTCGTTTAAAATGTAAAAATAGCATTCGGCAGTGTGTATTGCTTGAAAAAAAAATATGAATTTACCAGTCGAATGGCAAATCTTTTTCGCATTTCTCGATTTTTTTAAAGGGAAACGTTAAAAAATATATCGTAATAATAAATTAATTATATATCGAAAAGAAATAGGCATCGTTCTGCTATCACTTTCCAACATTCAGCAACACAGGTACATAAACACACGCATAAATATTATCAGTCGTGAATTTGCATCTACGTATCAGTATCATTGTAAATTAAATGTTCAACTACTTCAATCAAACGACGTGCAAAACATAAAGTAATTTTTTGATTCATTCATCCATTCGCATTTGAACGTTGATTTGATGATCTTTCATTCAACGATAAGCGACGCAATTGATCGTCAAATTGAGGCCCTACACATCACTTTTTTACTCTTCAATCATTCGTACCTAAACCTTAAACTATTGGGTGACAAGTGTCTTTATATAATAAATACGATTGACACGATCATTCTCGTTGTCAATTTACAATAAAGCCTGACAAACGCTTCGGTAAGTATTGAAAAAAAAAAAATAATATTCGAGATTTTTAACTTCGGAAGCTCGAGCTTTCAATTCTACGAAAGCTCGTTTTTTTGGTTCGTTTGAATTTTCAAGCTCTTCGGTAGTTGTAAGGTCTTCCATAAGGTCCGATTCTGCCACTGTTTTTCTCACTTCTCAATTGTTGAAAATGACTATACGCCACAAACCAAAAATACGTGTATATCACTGCAAAAAAAATCGATCGGTCAATACACTTGATTGATTTGTTAATGTCAGAAAGTTCAGACGAATCCATTTGACGCTGAATTCATTGACTTACGGATTACT
Source organism: Rhimphoctona megacephalus (assembly GCA_963989365.1). Taxonomy (NCBI): domain Eukaryota; kingdom Metazoa; phylum Arthropoda; class Insecta; order Hymenoptera; family Ichneumonidae; genus Rhimphoctona; species Rhimphoctona megacephalus. The sequence continues at coordinate 43,243,937 of OZ022414.1, forward strand.
ATTGGCCCAAGAACCAGGAGAATTATTCCGTTCGCGAGATTGTCACGATGCTCTTTGTGATCGATTATAAATCTTATTGCTGTGTAAAAGACACTTATGAGAGCACCCACCAGCAACAGTATTCCCAGTATTACCCATGGTAACATCATCACTGTTTTTTTCTTCAAATAAAATGACGCATCGTTATTTTTAATATTCATTAAATATTTGATAGCTGGGGATCGTGGATCTGAACATTTTCCTCAGTATTACCATTTTTGTCAAGATTTTTCTTACAGAAATAAAATAATATTCATAAATTAATTTTCATTCAAACCTTTAATGTACCAGCAATTAAGAAAGCTGATATGATGATCGTCATGCAAAGATTGATCGTCAGAATAATGTTTACAACATCTTTGCCCAATGCATCGAAAACCATCATTTTTATTACCAGCCGCGGTACCGTGAATATCACGATTATCATAATTATCGACAGAACCTGCAATATAAATATTGTTCATTTAAATTCCATTGTTTAAATTTTCTGGTTGCGAAACTTGGGCAAGATTCTCTTTTAAAATTGAATCCAATAAAACTGTAATATTACACGAAAATTACTAAAGAAAATATCGATTACTTTGGATCCGATTACACTACTGTACGCTCGCTAAAAATAATCTGCGAAAACTAATCGAATGACAGATTTTTTTTCCGAAGCATAAGAATAAATCGTTATTTCAAATAACAAAATACTTCAAAAAACTAGACTTTTTTACAGCGTAAATACGTCGATGTTGTCTACGTAAAAAAATAAATTGAATAAAACACTTACGATTGAGGATATTCCGGCAAAGAGTGTTCCGGTCCTCAGAGAGAAACAGCCACAGCATGTTTTCAACTGCATCCTGAAAACAATGGAAATTCGGTCAATACGATATCGCGAACGAGTTTCGATTAATTTTACAGGAAAAATGAGTGAGCTTCGAACGTTTAGGTGTTTCGAACGACCACGTCATTTTCGTATGGTAATTACGTGACGTAATCTTGGTCTCTCACGTTTATTATTACCTCGCCAGCGAGAATATCATTTCACGACATTAGCGATGGTCCGCGGACATATATATTGGTTTTTTTTTTCTTTCGAATATCGTCGGAGCCAGTTTTACTGGTTTGTCCATTTTTTAAGAAATCGCCTACGCTCAAAACTCAAAAACTAAAATATTTCAGCTTTTCTTATTTCGTCCGCGGAATTTTGACAGCTCCGAAAAATGTCAACTATACTATTTCTAGCGAAGGTCAATTAAAGATGAAAATGAAATGGAGAGAATTAGTGGTTTTAATTTTCCAAATCTTTCAAAAATGTAGCTTGATAGAAAATGCTCAGTTAGAACAATTTATAATCATTCAAAAACTAACGGATTACATCAAAAGGGGTCAGGGTCAAACAGCAGTATACCAGGCCAGGAATACCCTAGCCATATAAATACATATATATGAAGCTGAAAATAGAATAGGCAAGTATGAAATGCAGGTCATTGTCGATTTCTCGACCCTCCAAATATTCATATGAAATATTTTTAATATTTTCATTTCATTCGTTCTTTTCACGATTTAGTCCAGGAAACAGGAACTTTTGCAAAACAAAATTCTGATAATGGATTTTTCAATTGGAATATGTTAGTGGGTGACCCCCAAATATAAATCCAAGTTTTCGTCTCGGGGGAGGAGGGAGGGGGTGAGCGTTAGACGCCATCTTCAGAAACACGTTTTTGCAAATATCTCGTGAACAGTGCATTGTACGATAAAAATGAAAAGAACCTTTTTTGTAAAAAATTATATTTTCTATAACTTTAATTTGAAACTTTGTTCTCTATATTTAATATTTTTCGAGATATAGTCAGTTAAACAATTCCAATCGTTGTTTATGTTAAATATCTTGGTAACGGTTGGAGCTACCTAAAAAAATAATAGTAATCAAACTTGTAGAGCATTAAATTCTCTACAAATTTTATTGGAGCTTTTTTTCCGTTAATGAGATATAGTGTAATAAATGTTGCCCTCACATATTCGAAATCAGCGATGAGTGAAAATGTTGCTTGGTGAATGTAAAAAAAAGTAGAATCGAAGAATTTTATTATGAAAGGATAACGATACTTAGTTAATTTATGAGAATGACGAATTTGTGTTGAGTTCTAAGCCGGCATGCATATCGCTGCGTTCTTATATATATTCTAATATTACATGTAATAAGCGTACAAGATTTTTAGCATTATCGTGGATAAATTAATTTACATGTTATACGATGCCTACATGTAGACATGCCAATAGACGCGACAGTCTTGGCGATAGGTATTGAAGAAATGTAAATGTACATCGACACTTGCACCACAGTAAAAATGAATATGCATACACATATATATAGGCTTTTTATAACCACTTATTGTCAAATCCTGTCAATTGCGGTCAAATTTTACTGTCAAAAATTGTCAAAAACTGGCGAGCACCTTTTCATTGTTCTATACGGAGGCAACAAAACCGAACCATCCATCGACTCCCTCCGATATAAATGCTATGGAAAATTAGCTCGTAACACAAAGCTCAATTTGACGCTTCTACCACCAACGCAGGATACAGCACGGTACCATTCTTTCCGAACCTACCATCAGGTTCAAAATTGGCTGGGATTTCACCATGACTCGGAAGAATGGGATTAGAAGCGGGCTGCGAATCGCTTATTCACTGTCACAACAAAAAAAGCTTCCGCACCACCAAATTTGCTACAAGTTATATCTTACAAATGCAAGAAGAATTGCTGGGCTGCCTGTGGATGCCGAAAGAGTGGTTTGAACTGTTCAATTATTTGTTCAAATTGCAGCGGTCAAACGTGTGAGAACGCATCACCTGCATTAGACGACATCGATTACGACAAATTTCAAGATGATTTTTTCGGAGATTCTTTTGCTTTGAATAACACGGAGACAGAAGAGAGGAGCTTTCAAAGCTTTGAAAATCATTCTTCCGGTTCAAAATAAATGAAAATTGTGTAAGTTCATTCTTGATCTTTCAAATTGATTTATTATTGTTTTTTTTATTCTGTTTTCATTTAAATTTATAAAAGACTGCTGAAATAGCGTGAAGAATGTATGTTTAATGTATGAATAAATGTTTATTTCATTTTCAAATAATTTCTCAAAATGTTTTCATTATCCAGACTTTCTCCTACCTCCCATATTCCTTTTTGACATAATAATTTGTATTGTTAACTTATTATTGTTGTTTTATTTGTTATCAATAACAACTGTCGCGGTCAGCACTATTCATCATTCTCATGAATTAACTAAGTATCGTTATCCTTTCATAATAAAATTTTTCGATTCTACTTTTTTTTACATTCACCAAGCAACATTTTCACTCATCGCTGATTTCGCATACGTGAGGGCAACTTTTATTACACTATATCTCATTAACTATTCATTTTACGAAAAAAAAAGCTCCAATAAAATTTGTAGAGAATTTCATGCTCTACAAGTTTTATTACTACTATATTTTTAGGTATCTCCAACCATTATCGAGATATTTAACAAAAACAACGATTGGAATTGTTTAACTGACTATATCTCGAAAAATGTTAAATATAGAGAACAAAGTTTCAAATAAAAATTATAGAAAATATAATTTTTTACAAAAAAGGTCCTTATTGTTTTTATCGTACAACACACCGTTCATGAGATATTTGCAAAAACGCGTTTTTCAAAAAGACGGCTAACGTTCACCCCCCCCCCCCCCCCCCCCGAGACGAAAACTTGGATTTACACTTCGGGGCCACTTACTAACATATTCCAATTGAACAATCCATTATCAGGATTTTTTGTTGAGCGACCTCACTTTTGATGCTATCTTTTCTGGACTAATTTTCCTGCGACTCTTGTACTTCGTGGTTGACCTTACGACTCACGCATTACACCCACGTCAGCCTTGATCAGACTTAGTTACTATTTATTGTTTCAAGTGCATTTGACACTCTCAGTGCCTCACCAAATATTTTTATCTCTCTCTCTCTCTCTATCTCTCTCTCTCTCTCTCTCTCTCTCTCTCTCTCTCTCTCTCTCTCTCTCTCTCTCTCTCTTTCCTTCTTGTTTATTTTGTCAACACATGGAAATTCTGAAAATTGACATACTTATGATCGTGCCAGACCATTCTGAATTTAGGTTTATGGTCGAGGAGGAATTTACGAAACTGTTCACGACATGAAACAGAAATGGGAATTCTATTTTTTTCAATTTCAGTAATGAAAAAACGGCTCTGTGAATAACTTTAATCAATAAATATTATTAATTTAAAAATAGATAAATAAATGATTATTCAAATTGATCAATTATAATAAATAACAATTACTTCAATTTTTCATGGTTTAATTTTCATCATTTTTCTCTTATATTCTATTATAAATTATAATCAGTTATTGATTTATGAGAAAATAAGTTTCAATGATTTTTTTTTAAATCGATTTTTTATTTCCTTCAAATGTCGATATTTCCGGTTGGAAAAGTTCATCGAAGCGAGTACATATCGGAAATCGATACGCGCTTGTTCGATCTCGGTCTCCAGATACTCGATACGTCATCGAAACGAAGAATAAGAAAAAAACGAGAAAAAACCGGTTTCATTCGTCATTTCGTGCGAGCAGGGTTTGTTGCTATTTTTATTTAATTTTCCACCACAATTTCGCTCGAGGTCGTCATTTTATCGATCAAATGTGAAAGCAAATTGTTTAATACCGGTTATAACATTTTCGCAAATGGCTCTAGGCGTTTATTTTATTTTTCATTATTTCATGCCTCAAAATGTATTTTTCTGAAATTCATTTCGGAATAATAGAAGCGATATATAAAAAGAAATTGTAAATTAGAAAATTATTACGTGTCAAAAAAATGAGAACTTGATATCAATTTTTAGGATTTTTTGATGAACTACGCGTTTTCATAAATACAATTGAGAGTGCATTTACGATGAATCGTGACGTCATTGAAGAAGAAAAAATGAAGAAACTGAAAAAGAAAAAAATGCACATGCCCTCGACATTCGTCCCTCGGTTTATGGTGCTCTCGGACTACGATGACGCAGTTAGTTCTTTTTTGTGCGAGGTGAACGAGAGACACCAAGATCACGTGAGTTCTCCAAGGAGGCTGGACAACAGAGAGATGAGGACGGGGCACATTTCCTTATGAGGATTTCAGCGGTTGTGTATTATGGAACTCCATCTTTCTCCCTCTTTTTTCTGTCATTCTCTCTCCCTCTCTCTTTATTTCTCGTACTAACTTCACGGTCATCCGATTGTGCTACCGCGATCTTGTCGATTTCCGAGTATTTCTCTCGAGCGCAGATAAAATCGGTAAATTTGCCGTGAAAAATAAAAAAATATGATTTTTTTATTAACAACCTCAATAAACAAAATCGACAACGTAAATTTTGTTGTTCGAGTATTATCATTAGATTAAGTGAACCAATTTTGGGATATCAGTTTATTATTTCATTTCAAGTGTGCTGAACTTCTTTTATTATGCATCGATAATTTCGTTTAAAAATATTTGCTTATGTGAACAATAAAAACATCGTAATTAAATTTCAAACGGCATATGTTCTATGAAATTAAAAAAAATCGTCAAGATCACGTTCGATAAAAAATAAAAATATTGTATTTCAATCAGTGTATAAATTCACACACAATACCATTTCCTGTTTAACAAACTCATTCGCTATATCAGCAAATTTTTCCATCATCTGAGAACTTGCAATTCATTTTATTCAAAGGCCTTCGAATAATAATCATGACCATATTAATAAAAAAAAATGCTACATTCGATAATATGCGAACATTGCTGTTAAAACAATTTCAACAGTTAGTGAGCTTTACCCACGCATCGTTCGAGCGAATGTACGTTTTATTTTTTAGCATGTATATGAAGAGTGAATCGAATTCGTTCGGGAGCTCGAATCGAGTTCTGTTTTACGTTTCGAGACTTTTGGCGTTGTAAATTTAAACGCTGAGTCAAAAGTTCCCCTATACTCATGAGGTAAACGAGGTTTAAAAATATAGTCTACGGATTATAGACTCTCGATCAACGATCTAAATGCCCTCTCTCTCTCTCTCTCTCTCTCTCGAACTAGATAAAATAATAATAAAACTAGCATAAAATAAAAGTAAACACAAAACAAATCTTTAAAATTGTATAATGAAAATAAAAGAAAATAATACAAAATCTAATAACAGTAATGTTGTGAGAAGGCATTTATCAAGCACGTGTCACGATAACCTGTGGCGATAGTAAGTGAGAACCACGAGTCTGACATTCGATCGGATGGCAAGCCCACCAAAAGTTTTTTTTATCATTTATATACGCGCCCAATATGTCCTGATAACCTTTGACAGAAACATTTCACCGATAGAAAAAGAAATATGAGCCTCTCCTTACATATCATCACTACCTATATATTCCGGATAAAATACTCGACGGAATTTTTTTTAAAGAGAATGGCGTCAATATGTTTTCCTAGCTCCAAGCTTTCCTCTCAAGGACCTTCGAAAAAATGATTTCAGAACAAAATATTCTAATCATTTTTCTCATTGTTCGGACACAACTGTATAACCTTAATTATTTCAGTCGCACGCTCCTCACACGAGTATCCGTTATAAAAGCTGAGACCGAACAACTGTGATCTAACGTTACGTATACGGAATTGTTGGTTTTTCCTTAACCCGAAGATTTAAAGATATAGAGCTACGGGTGCAGTCTATATACAAGCTGATGGTTAAAGATACCCTAAGGCGAGTTAATGGTCGGTGGAAAAAAAGAGTTGCGCAATAGACCCGGGGGGTTCAATCGTTTCCTAAAGAAGAAATCGATATCGCGTATCCGTTCAATTTGGGAAGAATCTACTTCGTTAAAAATCAATTTTATTTATACATAATTATTATTAGTTTTGTTAGAACGTTATTGAGAGACGCGGCAGCGGCTTGAGGCCAAGTATTGAAAAGAGAATTTAAATTAAAAAATCGCTAAATTTCTCGAGAGCTGCTGCACTCTCAAATACTCGAATATGACATTTTTTCGACTTTTTTAACACGTCAACAAGCGCGCTATGAGACTTTTTCTCACACTTTATATTAAAACGATTATTACTCGAAAATTTCAAATAGCATAAGTGTTTGAAATTTTTTCTATCTTCACCAAATTTATTCTTCTGTATGATAGAAGAGTTCAAAAAATTTTTTGAATTTTTTGAATTATTATTTTTCGGTTTTTAGTGTCAATTATCGTTGTATTTATGGTTTTTTAACAATAAAAATGTTTAATAGCCACAACCACTGTAGCAAAATTGTTTTCAAGTTCCTATTTATCAAATTAAGCCCTTGAAGCTGTACATGTAAGAAAATCTCTCATCGCGCGCCCAATGTTTAAAGTGTACGTAGCGCGCTTGCTGACGGGTTAATAATGAAAATAATTATGAAAGCAAAAGTGTAAGGAATTAACTGGATATAAACTTGCAGTACTAAGTATTTTTTTTTTTCAATTTTCGAATCCGTTGTCATAAAAAGTTGATTAATTAAGCTTATTAACCAAGAGTACAGATTGAAAAAAATCAGAATTTCTATACCAAGAATATTTTAATCAAAACACATCTTTTGCAGTGAATAAATTTCGAAACAAACGCAATTCCAACGAGATATAAGTCGTCGAATTTTCTTTTATAACGTTTCGTTAAAAATGGTGTCACGTAAATATTTCATTGTGATAAAAAAACCGTTGATTTATATCCACTGTTACGAAAGAATACTCACATTATATCCGTTGATTTAAATTATCACCGCAGTCACTGAAAATACGCGATTGCGTTTCACCTACTGATGCACTTGTTTATCCACTCATTGGATGAAATTAATGACGACAAATTGAAATTTAATATATTTTTATTCGCCTAATAAATAAATTTGTAATTTGATGCGGAGGTGTAAAAAAAAAGAAATGAAAAACGATGCTGTCAACGAATGACCAAACTGTAGGTCCAGACGAGTTGCGCGCTCCGTTCGCAATAGGAGATGGCCAGAAACTGTGCCAAGAACAGCACAGCAGCGCGCCAAACCGCAATCGTGATACACCTACATTTATGTTACATTCACAAGCGCGCTTCTCTCGTTCTTACACACGCACGCATATACACGAATGAACACAAATACGAGTAAAAATACGAACACACACACGACCGAACTTTGAGAATCTCGTAAAATTACAGTAAAGGTTGAATTGCATCTACGCGATCACCAACACCGACAAAATGGAATCTCGAGTTCAACAACACTTTTTTGTTCTCTAATAGCAAAAAAAGCAGGATTCTTTCATTTAAGATAGTTAATTATTTGAATTATCCGTCAATTATTTATCACACGACGAATGAGCATGAATTCAGTTTAGTTTTGTTCTATAGTTAATGTTTGTTGGAGATTTTTTTAACTAATTAAGCAGATAACAGTCGGAAATGAATGTTAAAGATCAATTTAAACATCATTCGATGTTATTGACACACGTGTTGATCCATGTTCGATTGATATCGAGTACACGATTTTTTGTTCTGCGTCATCTCAAAAATGCATCACTTTTTCTGGAAACTTGATTTTTATATTACCTCGTGCAATATATATAAAAACAACGTGAATTACTCATATCTTGGGTCTCAAAACGAAAATTTTATTCAGCGAATAAAACAATAAGAACAAATGTTGCTCCTTCGATTTAAACAATTCGATAAAAAGCATGCAGCATAATGGCCTTTTTTCAAACATCCTTTCAACAAGATCTTCGAAGATTATTTTCTTGTTCTAAATGTAATTAATACGAATGACTTCTCAACGAAAAGAAAAACAAGTGACAATGTCATATCTAATATCAAGGATTTACGCATGTGTGAGTTTTTTTATGCTTTGACAAAGTGTCACGATTTTTTTTTTACGTAATTCTTAGTATAAAAGTTCTCAAGCTCATAAAACATAGCAAAAAGGCTCGTATTGCTAATACAGAGTACGTTTGTTCACGGATCCATGAGACCGAGACTCTGCAAAGCATTTATTACATACTATACGTGTATACATGTAAATATATACAAGATGTCCGAAAAATCACGTTCAGTATTAACACACAAAATAGGTTTCTACATTTTCAACAGAAAAGTATTCAGGATTCTTTTTTTTCGATGCATCGTCGATGGGAAATTGATGAATCACTAATAGCCGATACGGCGAGCCGTCAACACACTGAGAAAAATATTGACCGAAACAAATTTTATTTCTTTCAATCAAAATATTTAGTTCGATACGGGTAACAAAATATTTTTGCCATGAGACCAAATAATTTCTGAACCCTGCAACAAGTTATTGGTCGAACCAACAAAACTGCGGCGTAGCCAAACAAATTGATGTTAAAGTAACGAAATATCGTTCGAATAAACTCATTTTTTTATTTGTTCCAACGATACCGTTGAGTCAATTTGATAATTGAGATTCGAACAAATACTTCGGTAATGCAACTAAAAAGTATGCCTAAGTAAATAAATGGTGCCAGTTGTTCGAACAAAATTATTTAGCTACGGTAATTTCGTTCATTCATCTACAACAAATTTTCATGATTTCGTTGAATCAACTACACCATTTACCATTCAACAAAAAAAAATAGTTGGGTTCACCATTTTTCGTTCAACAAAATGGATTTAGATCGATGAACAAATTTTTTTTTCAGTGCAGGAATATTGGACTGGGAGAGTCGATGGGATTCGACTGGGATTCGTGACCGTTATTTCACTGAATATCGCGATAATTGTACGCAACGGAGAACTTAAATACACTCGAAACTTTGACCACGACTTACGCGACACCCTGTATACATTCATTCACATGTGTGCATATGCCGTACGGATTTATGACGTACGTGTGTCGGTCAGTATCATGGCTTTCGTGTCTTTTGCCTCTAGATTCAACGGAGGATGCACTCGTGGCGTTGCTCGTCTGTTCAACAATGTTTCGTAATTCTCGCGCCAACCTCGATTCACGATGTCTAAAGTTGAATGAAATTTGTCCGAAATTATCTCATATACAAGTAGAGAATCGGTTCCGCATTGATGTTATCATGGATGAAAAAATTGAACGAATTAAATAGTATGTTTTGTAGTTAAATATAGAACTTGAAATTGTGTCAAATTTTAGAGACAATCACTGAGAAAAGAAATTTGTTGAATCAATAAATTTCATTTTGTTGGCTACAATTTTGTTGATTCCACAATAATAATGTCATGGTAAGCGCATATGTAGTTCAACCAACAAATTAAGTGGTTGAAACAATCATATCGTTTAGTTGCGTCAACATGCTACGACATTGTCTTAACTAAATAAAGCTGTCGAAACAACTAAATCTGGATTTGGTCGACTAAATATATGATTGAGTCAACAGACTTGAAAAAAAAATCCTCACGCCCCGTTCAAGTAAATTTTTAGTCGTGTGAACTGAATTATATGGTCTCACGGACAGAATAATTGGTTGAAGATACTAAACTATTCCAATAAACTAGGTTTTGTTGTGTGAACACGTTTTGACATTATCGTGACTAAATGGGTTGTCGAAAGAATTAACGAATGTACTCGAGTAGCTTCTCGGTCAGGCCACCGTGAGGCGCAGAGCGCCAAGGCTCTTCTCACATACACAGTAGCCTCTGGACGGACATAAATTGCGGAAGTCGAGTAAGATGAGACGTTCCAACCGAATGTGATCCAGAATCAGGTAGCGAACATTTATAACTTCCACGGATTACATTCCCATGAGAAATCCATCGGAGTCTAATAACTCCCATGGTCAATTGATTTCTTAACATGATAGATGAGAAATTAGTAGAATATACATTTTCGGATTGTGAGAGGTTCAATTATACATATTTGGATATCAGATAATAAAATTTAATATCAATTTGTGTAAAATAAATACTCATCGTTGTTTATTCGATTCAAATAAATAATTATTTGACTTAATTAAATAATTATTTGATTATAAACAATGTCAGTTTCAGTCAGGGAAACAAAATATTTAGTTCGATTGACTTTTCTTGTAATTTGAAATAACTGGATTATGTTGTATCATCAACTGAATGTTTTGTTCGCCCCCCCTGATCGCAGGATTTGTTGATTCAACAAATTTCTTTTCTCAATGCACGCATTCATTTTTCCACATATAATAGATAGAAATTTGAATGTTTATCAATGTTTTTCGTTCTGATATGAGATGGTTACATTTGTAACATTAGCGACATTTTCATGAAGGTTAACTTCGCGAGTGATGATGTAAAACTCAGTAATACGCAGTTCTTTCATAATTGCGTAATGAAGATGCTCCGCGAGTTCAAGTTAAGTCTTATTTTATCGAAAAAAATACGTAAACAAAAAGCACAAAAGAACATAGGATTTCCGACGATTAAAAGCAATCAGATTTTTATTTTCATTCTGTACAGTTGAAGTGATCAGCAATTTTCGATTTTCTTGGAAAAACGAGTCAAAAAGATACATTCTCTTGGATATTTTGACTTTTATAAAATTCTTCGACGTTACAATGTATCGTGCGCCTGGACTGTGGTAATTTTCCTACCTTCGAGCAAGCACCTTCTCGTTTCTCGATCATTGAGGCGCCTCGTCAAAATTGCAAATTAAGAGTCGTGGTAGCGACTCGAGACAAGTATATTTACAAGCGAGTGCTACAAGACACTTTTACAGGAAGGACCACGATTCTACCTGTTTTCGAAAATTGTTTCTTTAATATTTATTAAATAACAGCGTTTTGGAGGATTATTTAAGTTCATGTATTTTTTTTTTCTTTCGATCGCGACTAATTAGAACCTCGTAGCTTAAAGCGTATTGATAATATTATTTTTTTTTTATTAAGAGTCGCAGTAGCGACTCGAGACAAGTACATTTACGAAGCGAGTCGTAATTGTTGGTCCGGGACATTCAGCATTTTTTCGCACACATTTTTGATGCTCAACTGTTTTTTTCTCACTCGCGGTCTAGTGATACTAGTGATATTGGTAAAAATTCTGGTGACATTCGATCGATCGTGCACATGACGACAGCTGACCAATATTCTTTCTTAACAGTTGTGAGGTTATAAAGATCGCGGTCAATTCGAACTTTTGGTTAGAGTGGCGTTTATAGATAGATAGATAGACGAGTAAAGAGTGACTTTTATTATTATGGATAGAAGAATGATAGTGGGAAAATAAAGTGTGATAATAAACTATTAAACAGTGCCTAAATAAATAATTTTATTTATTAAACCTAGCCCCAACAATCCATTTTTCCGAACGTAAACTCTAGAACGGAGTCGAAAACGGTGCGTCTTCTCTTTTACCACAAAATGTTCCTCAAATGCAATAATAAAGGTTATTTAGAAACCATTCTCTTTGTTTTTTTTCTGATAACTAAGAGAATGGTGTATGATAAACTCATATTCGGTGAATATTCGATATCTTTGAACAGTCGTAAGGTTATAAAGATCGCGGTCAGTTTCAGTTTTGGTTAAAGTAACTTTTTTATATATATATAGATAAAAGAGTGATAGTGCAAAAATAAAGTGCAATTTGATAAATAAACTTTTGAACAGTGTCTTAATAAATAATTTTTTTTATTAACCCTAACTCCAACAATTCATTTTTCCGAACGTAAACTCTAGAACGGAGTCGAAAACAGTGCCTCTTCTCTTTTACCATGAATGTCCCTTGCATGCAATAATAAAGTTTATTTGGAAACCATTCTCTTCATTTTTTATATAACTGAGAGAATGGTGTATGATACCACCCTACGTTTGGACCACCCTAGATTTGAATTATATATGGTTTTAAACCACCCTAGAGTGGTAGAGACCTTAAATACATGAAAATAATATTTGCACTTGCAACCCAAAACGGAATCAAGTGATGCGAAATAATTTTGAGCAAAAAGATATTTGATTTGAGAAAAAAAAATTTCATAAGTACTTCACCAATTTTTTTTTTTATCTATTGCTCATGAGATATAATTCGTACTCAATAAACATTATAAAATAATAACTCGCGTAGTACTTCGGTCAAAATTATTTTTTCCAATCAAGTTTTTGCTCTCGAAATTTTGTGCATATACTTTTTTGTTTCAAAATCTCGTTTCGTTATGATTACTTATATTTAAAAACTTTCGGCGCATTCTGATGCTATTGGACTATTTCTTCGGCATAATTTTTTATGGAATATTTTCCGAATCGTTGATCTGTTGGCACGGATGTTTCGGTGTAATATTTTTTGAAATTTTTTTTTACAAATTTAAAAAAAAATTCAAGTTTTTACTTGTTCGTTGTTCTTTTATGCGTCGTATCTTCTTAGAACTACTGTACGTTTTAAGTAATCCAATAATTTTATAAGTATTGACGGTTAATTACGAAGATTGAATTCATTAGACCACTTCTTAGATCAATATTTCACATTGCATTTTTAGTCCGAATATAGTCGCGATACACCAGCTCGAAATTCGATCATGTATCCATTTTTAGCCGAAATCATTAAAAAATCGCTTGAGTGACCTCTAAAGTTTTTATTCAGGATTCAATTCTTGAGAGAATCACTTTTTGATAAAATGTTAACATATTTTGCTGCAATGCCGAAAAAAATGTCAATTCTTTTGCATCACTCAGATACTTACATAATATAGACATGTTTAATTGGCAAGCTAGATATGAATTTCATACTCGAGTACGTACACAATATTGACATGTTTAATTAACAAGCTATGAATTCCATACAAAAAGTCGACAAATTCTAGCCAAAAACAGCATAAATGCTGTGAAAAAAGCTGAGATAAGTATATTTACGCCCCCCAAATAGTCGTTCCAGTTAATCCCCCTTACCACTCCGCGCCAAAATACCGATTCCCACAAAAATTTACAAAAACCCGTCTAAAGTCATTCATGCAAAGATCTGTCCGCACAAAAATCCTTTCTAAAAACCAACTCATCATATAAAGCTTTATGGGTAATCGCTCTCATTATCTTATCAAATTAAATCAAATCGTACAGAGGTGATAATTTAATTCTCGTAAATGTTGTGAGTTCACAAAAAGTTGATAAATAGAGATCTACTAAAGTATATATGGCTAAGTACGTAGGATTTTATTATATTTATAAAATCTCCAATTATGTTCATATGCCATTTCTCTAATTAATGCTTTATTACAACGAATTATTATCCTATGACTTGGAACTATAATGGGCTTTCAAAAAAAAAATACAGAATTGCTTTAGCCTGCGTGAGCTTGAACGCTGCCACACTCTCATTTGTAGTATTTGTAATATAGTTTTATTGGTAACAAATTGATAAAAGTTTACTATCGTACGTAGAGCGGATGCGCACAGAGTACTTGTCCGGCCCGAAAATTTTTCATAAAATTTGTAACATAAGTCAACATTAATCTACCATACATTTCGGCCTTAACTAGTAAAGTAAGCGCAGGTAATTTGGAATCACAATATGCGGATCGTTTTGTATCCCAAGTTATCCTCCTTTCCTTTAACCAATGGTTATTGATGAATTGATGCTCGTGTGGAGCATATCTTACATTATTACACGGCACGTTTATTCCGATTTTGCAACATCCGGGGGAAAACTGGAGTTACAGAGCGTCTAAACGGTACTGTACACGCGGAATAAGTAATCCAGTACCATTTACACGCACTTTTACACCGGTTTTTTACAACAACAAGTTTTACAAAATGGAATAAGCCTGCCATGTAAGAGCGGTCATCAATTGATTGCATTCCAAGGCGGGTAAGATTCGAATCTGCATCAGGGAGATCCGAATGTTCGAAGTGGTTGAAATATTTGCCGTGAACAAAAAAGCATATTTTTAGCTGACTAGTCGAAAAATTTTCGGGCTGGACAAGTACTCTGTGCCTATCCGCTCTACGTACGATAGTAAACTTTTATCAATTTGTTACCAATAAAACTATACTACAAATACTACAAATGAGAGTGTGGCAGCGTTCAAGCTCACGCAGACTAATGTAATTCTGTATTTTTTTTTTTTTTTGAAAGCCCTTGTAGTTCCAAGTCATAGGATAATAACTCGTTGTAATAAAGCATTAATTAGAGAAATGGCATATGAACATAATTGGAGATTTTATAAATATAATAAAATCCTACGTACTTGGCCATATATACTTTAGTAGATCTCTATTTATTTATCAACTTCTTGTGAACTCACAGCATTTATTACGAGAATGAAATTATCATCTCTGTACGATTTGATTTAACCCATTAACGCCGAGGTGATCAGAATTTTTACTAACTTTTCAACGTGTTTATTTATTATGTTATCGGACCAAAAAAATAATGCAATACCTCTATTCCTACGTGGAATTCGATGCTCTTTCAGAATCTAAACTCAAAATTTCGATTAGACACCGAGAAAAAAAAATATGGCCGATTTAAACGTAAAAAACGTGAAAATTTTCGAAAAAAAATTTTTTTCGCATTTTTTTTCACAATGATACTGCAAAGCTATCAACTTTTTACAATGATCAGAGGTGATCATGGCACTCGAACATTAAGAGGAATTTTTTTCAGAAAAATTCATCGACGCGTTTTTTCAAAATGGCGGCGAGAATGAAAAAATTTTATAAAAATCTTAATCTATCGGTTTCTTCAAAACTATAAACTTGAGAAAAAAAATTCTAAGAACAAAAATGGCTTAAAATTAGTCGAAGAATACTCTTGAATTTTTTCAGAATTTTTGAAAACAATTTTCAATTTTCGAAAATTTCAAAAAATCCAATTTTTCAAAAATACCTGAAAAATTTTTGGAAAAATTTCCTTCAAGTGTTCCTTGACTACTTCTTTTCTGATTCTGTGCATATACATTGTTTTTTTCTACTCTTAGCATTACCCAGAGACAACGGCGTGGACGTGGTAGAACTTTGTCTCCTTTGGGGTGCTTTTTTTTTCGTGAGTCCCCTTGCCTCTCACGTTTCGGGGTGCTTTTTTTTCGTGAGTCCCCTTGCCTCTCACGTTTCGGGGTGCTTTTTTCGTGAGTCCCCTTGCCTCTCACGTTTCGGAGTGCTTCTTTTCGTGAGTCTTCTTGTCTTTCATTTTAACATTTCTTTTATCAGTGCTTGTTTGCCCAACAATTATTGCATACATATAGATTGCATTTTTCACAATAGATCCTTGTTCTTATTGGACATTTTTCATTTGAACAATTTTTTAATTTGTCCCTATTAGATCGTGTATGAAGTGTTTTACTTGTTTGACCTTTTTGAATATAATATTTAGCAATTGAAGTAGGTAACTCTTTTATTCCACTTTTTTTCTTTCCATCACGTGTAGCATTGAAAATTACGTAGGCATTTGTAATGGATGCCTGTATAAATCTTATAAAAACGACCCATGTCCATTTTTTGGAACGTATACTTGGAAGTACATTATTGCAGTGTCCATCATGCACGTCAACACCACCCATAAATTTGTTGTACAAATGAAAAGCTTGCGGAAAAGGTATATCAGTTTTGGATCGAGCCTCTGAACTATATCTTCTCGAAGTTGATAGTGGACTTACACCTGCAGCAGTTGAAGCTATTGAAACGGGCTTCGAATCCATAATAGTGATGAAATTTATGCCACTATTTCGATCATGTTTTACAATATAAGTACCTCGTGGAGCTTTCTTTTCAAGTATATTCTTTTCTTTGACTCGATTGTCTCTGATAGTGCCAGTGCATTTCAAACGTAATTTTTGCAAGTGTAAAATTAAATCCATATTTGTAAAAAAATTATCAAAGTACAAATGAAATGCAGGGATTTTATTATAATTTATTAGCCGAAAAAAAGGTTCTAATAAATGCAATACTACACGAGTACCTAAAGCACATTTTACTAATTTGTTTCCGGTTTGGGAACTTTTACCGCAATATAGATCTAAATTTAGTAGATAGCCGTCTGAAGTGCATAAACCCCAAAATTTCAAACCAAACCTTATTGGTTTCCCTCGAATAAATTGTTTCAAAACAGTTTTTGCATAAGACTTGGCCATCATTTCATCAATAGATATAGAAGTTTTCCATATTCCGAACTTTAGGAGGTTGTTTTGGAAAAGTTTCAACTTCGAACGAACCCGCCACCCTCTATCGTTTGGATCCTTGTCTTCAGCTTTTGAATATTTTATTTTAGACTTGATTTCTTCAAACTTATCGCGAGTCATTGCAGAAGAAACAATTTCACTAGATAAGAATGGATCAGATGACCAATAATCTCTCTGAGACTTTCTTTTATTGAATGAACTGAAAATAACTATACCTATAAAAGTGTCAAGATCTTGTAATTTCAGATCATAATTATTCTCTTTAGACGCATCAATTATATATTGTTTCATTTCGACGGAAAAAAAGGTTTCAAACAATTGGAAAGGCTCGCACGCCTGTATATTCTTTTTTGTAGCTTCAGATAATATGTTTTCGTCGGAATCACTATCCGAATAACCTGATTCATACTCTGCATGCGATGAAGCAGAAGATTTTAAACGTTTTCGTGACATAACAAATGTATTGAAAAAGTGAAAACTAATATTTTTTTTATATGCTTTACCTATAATTCATGTAAAAATTGTATACAACATATGTGTCCATGCACAAGTGAAAGGATATACGAGTTTGTTCGTGAATTTTGTAGTGGTAGATAGAAACAAAATTTTATGTACCATTCAAGAAAATTTTTTTTCTCTAAACCTATAGACTTTACGAAAGAATTTTTAACAACAAAAAAGTCTTAAAATTAGTCAAGGAACACTCTCAAATTTTTCCAAAAATTTTTCAGGTATTTTTGAAAAATTGGATTTTTTGAAATTTTCGAAAATTAAAAATTGTTTTCAAAAATTCTGAAAAAATTTAAGAGTATTCTTCGACTAATTTTAAGCCATTTTTGTTCTTAGAAATTTTTTTCTCAAATTTATAGTTTTGAAGAAACCGATAGATTAAGATTTTTATAAAATTTTTTCATTCTCGCCGCCATTTTGAAAAAACGCGTCGATGAATTTTTCTGAAAAAAATTCCTCTTAATGTTCGAGTGCCATGATCACCTCTGATCATTGTAAAAAGTTGATAGCTTTGCGGTATCATTGTGAAAAAAAATGCGAAAAAAATTTTTTTTCGAAAATTTTCACGTTTTTCACGTTTAAATCGGCCATATTTTTTTTTCTCGGTGTCTAATCGAAATTTTGAGCTCAAATTCTGAAAGAGCATCGAATTCCGCGTAGGAATAGAGGTATTGCATTATTTTTTTGGTCCGATAACATAATAAATAAACACGTTGAAAAGTTAGTAAAAATTCTGATCACCTCGGCGTTAATGGGTTAATTTGATAAGATAATGAGAGCGGTTACCCATAAAGCTTTGTATGATGAGTTGGTTTTTAGAAAGGATTTTTGTGCGGAGAGATCTTTGCATGAATGACTTTAGACGGGTTTTTGTAAATTTTTGTGGGAATCGGTATTTTGGCGCTGGGCGGTGAGGGGGATTAACTGGAACGACTATTTGGGGGGCGTAAATGTACTTCTTACAGCTTTTTTCACAGCATTTATGCTGTTTTTGGCTAGGTTACAATATTATAGCAAAGGCACTAAATATATTATAAAAGTAAATGAAGGCTTTTGTTGTATTTTGTGTTATTTAAAGTTTAACACAAATATACATTTTAAGCAAGTTAATTTCGTAAGTGTCAACGATTACTTATTACTTTTTTTCGAACAAGAGACCCAAATTGTATTTTCAAAATTATGCAATTTTTGCGCAATTTACTGTATTTTTTGTGCTCTGGTGATTGTATTTTATTCATAAAGATTATGTGATAAAACAGCAATGACGATTCCATTGTTAAGGGGCCAGTCCACTTTGAAAATTCAAAAAAATCGATTTTTTTTATACTCTTTTCGAAAGTACATACATTCAGAAATATTGTGTCAAATTTTTATGAAAATCCGAGCTCTCTAAGTATTTTTTTTTTTTTTTACCTGAACGTCAGGACCTCATTTCGTCTACCTGAGCGTATAAACTTCAAACGCGTTTTTCTCGAAACAACGTTTTCAAAATCTAGCTCCATCGTATCTCTAAAATTAATAAACCGATTCTCTTGAAATTTGAACCACATATTGTGAACATGATTTGCAACAAGATGACCCTCGATGGTTTTAAAATTTTGATTTTTACTCTTTTTTTTGTGAAAAACTGCGAAAAAAACGCGTTTCTTTACTTTTTTCGTTTTTCATCTGCCATTTTTTTATTTTTTGATAAAACTTTATATCCGACGGTCATTTTGTAGCTAATATCATACTGAATCTAATGGACTTCGATTTTTTTGTTTCAGACAAGGCGTTGCCGAGTTGTGATGGAGCTACCTAGCCCACCTATTTTTGAGGCGTTACGTTAAACTATAGTTTTTGTACTTGGAAATGAATAAAAATGAATTAAAATTTTTTTTTTTATGTATTTCAAGATTTTATTTATCAAGCCCAACAACTTTTATATTCATATCTTTTATAAAATCCTCGAAAAAAAATCGCGAAAATAGTCTTTATTTCGTGGCTCCAAAGTGGGCTGGTCCCTTAATTCAATCTGAAAAATGTAACTCACAAACATATTTTAGTTCTTAATGTGCCAATTACTATTTTACACGTAGATGTTTTAATTATTTCTGTTTATTTTTTTTTAACTGTAAAATGTTGCATTGATATGAGTTTTTCTTGATGCAATTGTATTAGACATTTTTGGATCATGTTATTTTAAACGTTAGGATGAGAATTAGTTTGTAGCGGATGTATATTTGCGGAGTTGTTCATAAACGCAATATAATCTTTCTCCGTTCGAAGAGTTTCGTAGTGTTGATACACGACGTGCCAGAAGTATAAAACCAGAGCTGGAAGACAAAAAAACACAAACATGATTATTAAATTGCAAATTCTGTTGAACCTGCAAAAGCAGAAAAATAAATGAAATACTAAATGAAACGATTAATTATGATTTCAAATTAAAATTTGGTAGAACATTGACATTTTCTTCTTTTCTTATCGGTTTTGAAAAAATAATAAATCTAACCAATTTGTAATGCTAGGATCAATACGACAATTAGCCACTCCATTTGCGATACCATCGAAGCGATCACGATGATGCTCGCCAGGCCGACGCAGGTCCCAAGGACCATATTAGTGAAAGTAAGAGCGAGCCAAGGATACATATGTTTGGCGCTTCTCTGAAATATTTTATTCGTAAAATAAATTTATTATTACTGTTGACAATAATTGCTCTTTATCACGAACGATCGAAGCAAGCAATAAATCATTTTTAATAACATAAGGAGGGTAGGGATACTTCCATTGTTTCCAAACAAACCGCCAACTTCACATAGTAGTATTTCGTCGAAAACAATCGAAAAAGAGCCTGTTCTTTCGGTTGATTGGCGAAAACTCACCGTTTTCGTTGATGAATAAGTGAATAATTAATAAACGATGCAGACGAATTATTTAATTTTTAGGAACCATAATTGCAATCATGTAATTTGTGGTGTGCTGGTTTTTGAACAAGTTTTTTACATTTTTTGTCACTATTTCAGGCGTAATACGTTGT
Source organism: Rhimphoctona megacephalus (assembly GCA_963989365.1). Taxonomy (NCBI): domain Eukaryota; kingdom Metazoa; phylum Arthropoda; class Insecta; order Hymenoptera; family Ichneumonidae; genus Rhimphoctona; species Rhimphoctona megacephalus. The sequence goes on from OZ022414.1 coordinate 43,264,636, forward strand.
TCACCAATGACCGTAGGCATCTTGCCATGTTAAAAAGTGTTTTTTTGATATTTAGTTTCACAAAAACGGAGTAGACGATCGATTTAAAATTTGGATGGAACATCCAGTACACGTAAAAGAATACACTGTGTAAATTTGATGTAAATGGTTACATTTTGCCACGGGTCCCCACCCTCCTTATAAAGCTTTGAACGGATTTGATTAGATGCAAAATTAAAACTGTAATTTGAAAAATGAATATTTTATCTTCGTGTACATGCAATTTTTCTGAGAATACCGTTCGTGGAGAAACAAAACAGCCAAGGAATAATGAAAATGGTTCAGAATTGTTGGTTGATAACATTTTGTTTCCATCGCATTAAAAATTTTTTTTTTTACATACCTGCAAAACACCGTAAATCATGAAAATGGAGGAAAACATCGCAACGAAGATGGAAAGGCATAGTGATACATTCACAATCCAGATATAAAATAACGTCGCATCAGACGGTTCCGCCATTGAATGGTCAGGCTGCTTGGTTGCAATTATTTGAAGTATGATCCATATCAGTGAGAGTATCGATGAAATCTGTTTTTATTTTCGGATCAATGAAATCATTATGAAATTCTATTTTCGTATATCTACATGAGCAACTATGTTGCTCTGAGTTTTATATAAAAAAACGTCACCGAAAAGAACTCATTTTCGTGTGTTTCTAGTTTTCAAAGAAACCAATGCACGAATTTCTTTACTCTCGATTAATTTAAACGTGGTTGTTCTGAAATTCTTGTTCACTTATTCTTGCCGAATCCTTTTTTTAAACTCGATATAATTCTAGTTACATCTCGTAACATTCGTGCAACCATCGTAACTACACTAGGCACAACAATTAAGGCCTTACATACGTCCAGAATTTTCAAAAAATCGATTTTTTTTTTTTACAGATTATTATTCTCTATAGTTTTAGGCGTATTTCTGTGTAAGTCGATTGTACAAATTCCCCATAGATCGAAAGTTATTATAGAAAACGTGACTGCCCAACGAGAGTCTGATGCGCGCAGGTAGATGTCTCGAGCGAAACGCACTTGAAACTTTAAATGCATTTTTCTCAAAACTACTTTTTCTGGCACGGTCTGCATGATAACTCATACAGTTTTTAATATTTTTTGATGCTTTTTTTTTTAGATATTCGAAATTGCTTTCTCTATAGTCTGTCGAGTCGGATTTTTGATGTTGTGATTAAAAAATGTTATAAACATAATTAAAGTGTGACATTTATGACACAAAATGCACACTTTTTTCAAACTGCCGTAAATTGCCAAAATTTTTCGAATTTCAAAAATCCGGCTCGACAGACTATAACTACAACTTTATTTTACAAGAAATTTACATTTACAAGAATTTTTTTACGTTTTGCAGATCCATCAGCATTTCAAGAAGAAATGATGCAGACCGTGGAGCAACTTTTTTTTCATAGTGCTTCGGGAAACGTGATTTTTTATGTTGTAATTTTTGAAAAAAAAATGAAATAAATTTTTTTATAAAGTTTAAATACTAATAAACAATGTGTAAAAATTATTTTTATTAATTTCTATTGCTATCTCTTCTAAAAACAGTTTTTCTTTTAGCACGTTTTATGCGCTGCTGGACGTATGTAAGGCGTTAAAGAATATTAAAAAAATTCAAAATTTTTAGGTGATTTTACACGGGCTGTAACTCGGAGAAAAATGATCGCACAGAAAATTTAAAAAAAGCAAATTATAGCTTCAAGTGTCTAGTTTCAGGACCTGTGCTCGAAATTTTTTTAGCTCAAGCGGTTCATGAGTAATTCCAAGAAAACGATCGAAAAAAAATTTGCCAAATTTTTTCCCTCTTTCAAAACGGTGTACGGGCTTCAAAAATTGTTTTCAAGTAATGCTATTATAATGCTTTCCTAGGAAATTTTATTCCCGTTAATTTGACCTGCTCACGAGCTCTGTACAATCATTTCTCGCAGAGTTATCGTCGATCAAAGCAAAAAAGTCATTTTTGACTTTGGTGATTGATTACTCGGGGAATAATGATCGTACAGAAAATAAAAGGAGGGTTTTGTAAACTGTAAATGATTCTCTATAAAACGCTATCAAACTTTATCTATGAAAAAAAAATTTTCAAAGTAATAATTTTAACTGAAAAAATGGTAAAAAATGGAAAATTAAAGGATATTTGGATAATTTTGTATAACTTTGGATATAATGGATAAACGAAGGATATCGTCGGTAATTTTTCAACTTCAAAGTGTCCTGAAAAAACTCTGAAAATTTCAAGGCGCTTCGATTTTTTTTTCTTAGTGCCCCAAACATTCAAATCTCTCATTTCTGCCGAAAATCACCATAACGAGCAATTTTTCAGTTTTTATCCATTTCTTTCACTTGAAATTTTTTTTTTTTATGAAAATCCATATTTCTTGGATAGAAAGCATTGAATTCTGAAAAAACTGGAAAAAAAACTTTTTTCAAAAAAAAATTTTTCTTTTGACACGAAAAAAATTTTTTCAAAGATTTTTTTTTTCTCAGCATCTTCACAATGCTTTATTATTGTAAAAAAAATATGCTCGATTTTTTTTTACGCTGTCATTTACCGCCGGCATTAGCTTAACCCGAAGCGTACCACGTGGAGGTTGCACGGTCGGATTTGCGCTTGTTACACATGCGCGTGTGTGTGTGTCTGTTTGTCTGTATCTGTTTGCCTGTCGGTCCGTCTGTCGGTGTCTGCTGCTGCGTGCTGCGTGTCGGTGTGTGTGTGTGTGCGCACGCCTGCGTGTGTGCGTGTCCGGTGCGTGTGTGCGCGCGTGCGTGTGTATGTGTGTTTTCCGGGCCACAGTTCAGTACCGAGTAGTGCCCACCTCGATTCCGGATCACCGGAACCGAGGTGGCGTGTGCGCACGTGCACGGGCGCACGCACACACGCACGCACACACGCACGCACAGCAGCCAGACACCGACAGACAGGCAAACAGACAGACGGACAGACAAAAACACACACACAGACACGCAGCAGACAGACACTGACAGACGGACAGATAGGCAAACAAACAGGCAGACGGATAGACAAAAACACACACATACACAAACACGCGCGCACACACAGGCACAGCAGGCAGACACCGACAGACGAATAGCAGACAAACGGACCCACACACACGCGCGTGTGTAAGAAGCGCAAATCCGACCGTGCACCTCCACGTGGTACGCTTCGGGTTAAGCTAATGCCGGCGGTAAATGACAGCGTTAAAAAAAAATCGAGCATATTTTTTTTACAATAATATGGCATTGTGAAGATGCTGAGAAAAAAAATTTTTTGAAAAAATTTTTTTCGTGTCGAAAGAAAAAATTTTTTTTGAAAAAAGTTTTTCTTCCAATTTTTTCAGAATTCAATGCTTTCTATCCAATGAATATGGATTGTCGTAAAAAAAAAATTTCAAATGAAAAAAATGGATAAAAACTGAAAAATTGCTCGTTATGATGATTTTCGGCAGAAATGAGAGATTGAACGTTTGGGGCACTAAGAAAAAAAAATCGCAGCGCCTTGAAATTTTCAGAGTTTTTTCAGGACACTTTGAGGTTGAAAAATTACCGACGATATCCTTCGTTTATCCATTATATCCAAAGTTATACAAAATTATCCAAATATCCTTTAATTTTCCATTTTTTACCATTTGTTCAGTTAACATTATCACTTTGAAAATTTTTTTTTCATGGATAAGCTTTGATAGCGTTTTATAGAGAACCATTTACAGTTTACAAAACCCTCCTTTTATTTTCTGTACGATCATTATTCCCCGAGTAATCAATCACCAAAGTCAAAAATGACTTTTTTGCTTTGATCGACGATAACTCTGCAAGAAATGATCGTACAGAGTTTGTGAGCAGGTCAAATTAACGGGAATAAAATTTCCTAGAAAAGCATTATGATAGCATTACTTGAAAACAATTTTTGAAGCCTGTACACCGTTTTGAAAGAGGGAAAAAATTTGGCAAATTTTTTTTCGATCGTTTTCTTGGAATTACTCATAAACCGCTTGAGCTAAAAAAAATTCGAGCATAGGTCCTGAAACTAGACACTTGAAGCTACAATTTGCTTTTTTTAAATTTTCTGTGCGATCATTTTCCTCCGAGTTACAGCCCGTTGAAAATCACCTAAAAATTTTGAATTTTTTTAATATCCTTTAATTGTTGTGCCTAGTGTGTGTCAAGGTGTGTCAATTTTACACTCCCCGTCCCCACTTAACTGTCTGGTACAATCGAATCTACTCGACGTGAATATTTGTTTTAAATTATTACAGTAGTAAAATATTAACGAAATTCAGTATATTTACCAACGACAGGGCTCCAATTATTATTGTACCCGTTCTCACAGAGCAACAACAGCAGCATGTTTTCATCTGCAATAACACGTAAGTTTTTCATTTCTCTTTTGTATTTTTAATGAACGGATAAATACATTTATATTATCCCATTAATGCGATACAGATAGAACATTTTTGCTAGATCTGTTTAATGTTACTTTTTGAAATAGTGTCGAATGGCCAAAATTCCGATAAAATTGCACGAAAAAATGGTTGCTATACTTACCTCTGAAAGTTGAGTATGTGTGAATAATATTCTGAATTTCCGTGAATAATGCGTAGATTATATAGAATTTGAAGTGAGCGTTTTTTCGGGACTGGCGCTGTCTCTATGTAGCCGTTTGCTCTGACACTCGGTCATGACTCACTTTACGGATCTGAATTTTTGAAGCTATATAGGTAACTCGATTTGAGCCGGTGATGTATGGTTTATGGGCGTATCTTCGATTTCGAAGAGTTTTTTTCTATTTGTCGCTTTCTATTTACTGCTCAAAACTTTTATAAAATCGCCAATCGCGATAAAAATATTCTTTCGAATCATATCAATTTATTTTTTTTTTACGAGATAACGTGATCAAAGCTGGAAATTTCAATGAAGGTACGTCATACGGAATTACGAAAATTGTTGTGGTGAACGCTGTAATTTTATCCATTTTTCTTTATCGAGACTCTTGTGACCTTTCGAGGCATACATTTTTCCTTATGTACGATTTGCTTAAACGTTTTGTGTTTGGGATCGCTGATTACGAATCTGAATTAAAAATTCGAAAATAAGCGAAAGGTTTCAGTGAATACAATTATTAGTCTGACTCTAGTACAGAAGTAATTGTATTTTTATTTTTTTTCACCAAAAATCACTGGACGGAAAATTTTGAAAAAATTCTATTAAATTCTTTGAAGTGTATTAAAGTAGTGAAAACATTGCCATCGCGACTTCCATAGTAGATTAGTAGAAAATGATTTTTTTCATAGCAAAGTATGAATTTTGGCTATTTATTATTTTGATATAGTTTTAAAAAATTTGTCAATACATCTTACATCGTATATTTTGAGATATGCTTTATGTTAATTCAATAAACTATTCCATTTCTTTATAATAAAATCTTGAAAAAAAACGTACGTTTACATGACTTTCCCCCCTTAATGACCTCTGAGACTTAATTTTTTTATTCATTCATAGGTAGTGTTATTTTTTGGAAATGTGAGCAGTTGTATGTTATTTAAGAAGTTCTAAGGACAACCAGAATATTTTGCTATGTGAAAATTGTTGAAGGGGCCTGGATCTGGTACCAACACACTGTTGAGGTTGGTGACCAAAATTTAATGAAAAAGCACCTTAAAAAAGATATGAAACTAAAAAGAAAGCAAGAACAAAAAATTGAAATACGATCTCGTTGAACGGAAATGAAGAAAATGGGGTTCACTTGTACAGTATTTTCCTTGTCGAAGATATTTTGATTATTAGTGTTTTACTCTGGAGATTTCGAGGGGTTTCTACTTTTGAAAAAATCGAAGTTTGCTATTTTTTACTCGAAATTTTTTTTAGAAAACATAAGAAAACAAATATCTGAAAGCCAAGTATGCACTTTTAGACAATTTCAGATATGTGCATGCAATGATATCATTTTTTTCAATTTATAACAGTCGCTGTGCCCTTGGATTTAACTGAGTTTCGTTACACAAATAATTCTAATAATGGCAAAAAAGAGCAATTGCAGTAAAAGATTAATTAGTCTCAATTTAAATATCGAGGTGATGTATAACATCAGCATCATTTTCAAAATCTAACACAGTCCATTTAATTCCTGTACCATAATTTGTCACTGAGTTAGGACGATTTTAAATTTCAGGTTTTCGGATCGTTTGGAAAATCGGGGTCCGGAGGTGTTTCGGCGGGGTATGATCATTTTTTTGACATTCCACAGTGTCGTGATTTCACAAAAATTGTGACATTTGCATAAACAATAAATAGTTTTCTTCATTTTTTTTTTTCACCAGCTTCAAGAGAATTGTTTCAAATATTTAATTTATTGACTGAGTGTTCAGAAAATTTATAAAAAGTGCCTAAAAAGTAGTGTTTTATAATTGTCTAACGAAAAGTCTCGAGAAAAACTACATTTACGTTCGATATTTATTGATAGTAAAATATACCTAAATGAGCTGATAAAAAAATATTTAATATTTACAAAATGTTGGCTATTTGGTTACTTCGCAAAATTGGCTGCAGCGGTCTTGCCAATCTGAAGTTGAAACAGCATCGCGAATCCCTTTTAAAATGGCGCTAGGTTGAATTTTTTGATTTTTAGCGAAACTTTTAAGTTAAAATTGATTGAAAAGAAATTCTCCGTGTAAATCTCCTTATTTATTGCTACGTAATAAGAAATATATCAAAATACTGTACAGCCTGAATCCTACTGTGGAATTGCCTTCGCCGATTAAAAACTATCTTTTTAATACTTGGCGTCAAGACGCTGCTGCGTCTGTAGATTTTTCTATCGGCGATAAAATGCCGTTCCATAGTTCTCGATTTATAAATAATTTAAAAAACCGTACAAACAGACGGAAATGATTTTTTTTCCTACCGATTTTTTAGGATAAAGATCTAGACCTTCGAAAAAAAGGTGTCCCATAATAAACCACATATTCTTACACGTTTTTTACCATTTTTTTGCAAGATTTGACTTGTTATGACTTATACATTAAACGGTTTGATATATTAGTTTGGAAAAATGAATTTACTATTCAGTGAGAACGCTGTGCATTCCAGTTCAATGTATATATTTTTCGTTGTCATAGCAACGAATGTATTAAAGCATGTATACATATTCGTATGTAAGTTGTCACAATCACAGGTATATAATTAGATAAGAAATATTCTCTTTGTGAAAAAAAATCACAAGTAAAATATTATAAAATTTCTCACATACTTCGTTTACAAATATATATTTACTGCAATATTGAAATATTATTATACATTTATTCTGGAGCAAAAGTATTTTAACCTTTATCATGTTTGAATTATATATATTTGGGTCAATTAGATATACATTGATCGCTGAGTTAGGAGCGAGTGGATTATAATATATTTGAATTGGCGCCAATGTATTTTAATTATTATTACGTTTGTATAATATAAAATGTATATTATAGAAACAAATGTATCGCCTACAATATTGGGCAAGTTTTAAGACACAGATACATTGATCGCACAGTTAGGAGTTGAGTGTTTGGTGTATTTGTTCGACTGAACTATACCCGTCATTGAACTGAGGATAAAGAAAAAAAAAAGAGCAGCTACTTGAGATTTCCCTTCAAATTTACACAAACGACGAAAATCGACCCTGAAATTGTAAGGGAAATTGGCCAGTCGCATCTACGATACTGCTGGAGGTCTTCGAATTTTTATACACTTATCACATTATCAAATAATACGTAAACATTTGTATCTCTTTTACTTTTTTTATCATCTTGAAAAAATATTTGACGTCAGTACATGTTGTACCGTCAAGAACTTTCAGTATAAAAAATATTATTTACTGTTTATGAATAGTAATGAAAAAGAAAAAGTTGTAAAGTAAACATAAAAAAAAATTATTTTTTCAGACTTTGGGTTTACAAAACTTTTGTCTTGGTTTTACGAAACATAACGAACATATTCGTTACTAATGAATATCGTTCGAAATCGAATCGTTCTTAGTGTGCAGTAAGCATTCGTACAGTTTTTTTTTTTAATTTTAAACATTATGATAGGGCGCTGAATCCAGAATTTTTCCGTCGGACGGACGCGTCTGATGTCCAAATTTCTCCGCTACGAGTTCTTTGTAATGGCTGTAGACGACTTGCCAGAAGTAGATTTGTAGGGCTGAATAATATAAACAAAAAATCGAACAATTATTACAGCAAACGTTATGCAATAATTGCCGTTAGGCGTTGATCTCGCAATAATAAAACAAAAAAGTAGCGATCCAATTTCTATCGAATGCAGATTTGATGGAAATTGACTCTAATCAAAATTCTTCCAACAGAATATAGATGCACAGCGTCATGTTTGGTGAGAAAATAATGCTGTTGATCGTATTGTTCAACTATACTGTAAAATGCAAGACAAACAATCGAAAAATTCTTACCTGAAATCGCTGACGAGAATAGCATAAGGAAAAAGAAGACCCCTACTGGAAGTTCTATTGCGGAGATAATGCTCACTGCAATGGTAAGACAGATGCCAGCTACGACACCTCCGAAAGTAACTGCGAGCCAGGGAAAGATGTAACCAGAGAGTCTCTGAAAATATTTTATTATTTTTTAGTTTGATTCTCCATAAATAATAACGATTATTCGTTGCAATCGTAGCCATAGAGTTTGTCAGATTGTTTCAAATAATATCCGTCGAAATATAAGACTGTCTTGAGAGGCATTAATTAAATGAAAAAAATTTTTAATCGCAAAGTGCGATTAGAATGTTTTATTTTTCTTTTGACTTGTTCTCACCTTAACTGCACCCGCGATCATAAGTGCGGAGAAAATTCCTCCGATTAAAATGTAGATTAAGATGGTCACGATGAAAATTTTGAGGAGAATCAGGATACTCTGCGCTTGTGATTCTTTTGCATTCACAGGTATTGCACTCGCCTGAATTCCCATCGTCACCGTGTTCAGTACCGCTGCGATCTGTTGTTTTTTTTTTTTTTTTTTTTTTTAACGAATTTATTATAAGAAAGCCGATATAGCTCAGGGAGGTTTACAATAAACACCGATGAATTCAGATAAATAAAGTTTTTACAAGCAAAAACCAATGAGTCTGTGCCATATAAAAAAAACAATATTATGAAGACGATTTTAGAGAATCGTCGTGGCAAGGTTCGATAAGCTCTGCTTAGGATATCGTGTGTATTTTAACGAAAACTTACGATTGCAAAAGTTAATAAACAGAAGATTATACACGTTGATATATCGGCTTTTGCTGCGACCTTTCCCGTTTTTTATTGTTAGAAATTCAATAAACTCACCAGTGATAAGGTACCGATCACGATAGTTCCTCTTTGCAAGGAGATGCAACCGCAACATGATTTAACCAGAATCTACAACAAAGTTTATGAACTTACTTAATTTGAATTAAAATAAAACGAAAAAAATATATTAACGGAATATACACTGGAAAATCAAAATAAATTTGTTTTTCATGGTTTTTGTTTTTTTCTCTGTGACAGTCATGTATCGAATATTTTACAACCTAATTTGTTAATGTTGTAACAACAACATTGTAGAAAAATTTTTTTCAAATTTATCGATTACGTTTTCTTTGTTTTATTCGATAGACATTGGAAAAATGTTCAATTACATTTTGGCAAGTATTGTACGCTGTTAGGAGCCTCGGTCATTTTCCTCTGGGCCAATTTAACAATAAATATAGCTAAATGGAGTTTGTATGATTCATTCAACAGGCTTGTTCATCGAGTGAATACCTACGCTTGTGCGTTGATTGAACAATTGTTAAGCCAACGAATCTCGAGTTTTTACTCCAGTCTGTTCTAATCGAGATTTCGTTTCATTTTTTAAAAGCATTTTTAAGGCCTTACATACGTCCAGAATTTTCAAAAAATCGATTTTTTTTTTTACAGATTATTATTCTCTGTGACTGCCCAACGCAGTCACGTTGGGCAGTCACGAAACTTTAAATGAATTTTTCTCAAAACTACTTTTTCTGGCATGGTCTGCATGATAACTCATACAGTTCTTAATATTTTTTGATGCTTTTTTTTTTAAATATTCGAAATTGTTTTCTCTATAGTTTGTCGAGTCGGATTTTTGATGTTGTGATTAAAAAATTTTATAAACATAATTAAAGTGTGACATTTATGACACAAAATGCACACTTTTTTTTAAACTGCCGTAAATTGCCAAAATTTTTCGAATTTCAAAAATCCGGCTTGACAGACTATAACTACAACTTTATTTTACAAGAATTTTTTTACGTTTTGCAGATCCATCAGTATTTCAAGAAGAAATGATGCAGACCGTGGAGTAACTTTTTTTTCATAGTGCTTCGGGAAACGTGATTTTTTATGTTGTAATTTTTGAAAAAAAAATGAAATAAATTTTTTTTATAAAATTTAAATACTAATAAACAATGTGTAAAAATTATTTTTATTAATTTCTATTGCTATCTCTTCTAAAAACAGTTTTTCTTTTAGCGCGTTTTAGGCGCTGCTGAACGTATGTAAACCCTTAAGATCCTCTTGAAACTTATCCGTAATAAAAAATGATAAAGTCTTCGAGAATTTCGAGCGATTTTGAATTAATAACCAATTTGCTAAAAATTCACTGTGTTGACATACTTTAAATTTTTTATCCGATAACAAACATAAATAAAAAATTAATTCACTTCAGCAATCAATTGTCTGACAGTTGTTTTAAATAACGTCTTATTTAAGTTAACCCTCAGTCTGTGAACGTTTTTTAGGCACCCTAATTCCGTGAACCGGGGTCGTTTTCATCTTCGCGCTATCACACCCGCAATTATAAATGAAAAAATCTGAAAAAATTCATGGTTAATCTTCAGACTGTACTTTTGAAGCGAGAATAAAATTTTTTTTCTTCTTATTTTTAATAATTTTTTTTCCATTAAATATCAAACAATGTGCAAAGAAAACGTTTTTTAAGAAATTTTGGGCTGGACGAAAACGACCCCGATTCACGGGTTGAGGGTTAAAATATTTGCTTTGTTGATTGAAAAGCTGATAGTTCTATCGGTTACGCCCAATAATATTTTTTCATACCCAAAATACGACACTCAAATCGAAATGAGTTCTTTTTTTTTGTCGATACTCTTCTGACGCAGTTCTAAAACGTGTTATGTTATAGGAGGAAGAGTAAGGGGCTGGGTTCATTCCAAGGTTAAGCAGTCACCGTGGACTAAAATTTATCTCGTTTGGTTCTCGGAAATTTATCGCTGACCAAACAAAAAATATATAGAGAGCTTCTATCAACCGCAGAAGAGTGTTTCTGACTTTATTTTTATTGCGTTCCTGTCGGCTAATAAATTTACCATTCTCTCGAGCGGTCTTCCTGCGTAGATTTCATTTCGGGAGTCAAAACTCGATAAGACGTTTTTATATCGTAGGAATTTGTGCTGTTTTTATTGTTTTTGGAACGTGAATTATCATCACTGAAAGACGACAGGTTTTTTTATTGTTGAAGATGCGATTATTTTTTTTACATATACAAAAGTATGAAAATTAAAAAAAATTTTACTTGGGATAATGAAATTAATTTCAATGGTCGCTGTAGAGTATTGATTCACTATCGTATCGTTCGGAGATTTTAGCCGAGAATAAATATTTACAAGTCGCGTGTCGGTAATGTGACGTGTTACGCGGTCACTTTTTCCGGTTTAACTTTTCGTAACCAAACAAGAATTGTAAGCAATCCGAAGTTCGTTTATTGGACTTCGCATGAAATATACAAAGTACATAAGAGTTCAGATTATCTCTTGTTTTATTTTCATTTAATTGATCATAAAGACGAAGTCAAAATTACTACGCCATCCTTAATAAACAAAATAAAGATTGATGTTTTTAAAAGCTGCGTCGTTAGTTACCCTGCATTAGAGGATAAAATATTATCACTTAAAAGAATTCGCGTAATAAGTTTGAAAAAATATAATTCGTTTGATCGATATTTCGACAAAAAAAAATCAATAGAATCAATAGAAACAAAACAAACAAAAACAAAACGCTCGAAGTTTCAATATTTTTTGTCAACTCAAAACTTTGTTTTGATCCAATTAGAGGAATATAATATAATGTAATAAGTGTCTGCTGCATGAAAGCAGTCAATTCCATCATGAAAATCGTCTTTAAAGCAGATGGTGTCAGTGTTTACTTTTCCAACTAAGTGCGCAAATTGTGAACTACGATGCTAATATGTTTGTACAGTTTTCTGTTACTTAATCATCTAATCATACAGGAAAAGATAGCCGAGGTGAATCGTACTGTACAAAATTCATCCAAGCTCATCTTAGAAGGGGAAATCCCGATTCTCATTCCAAGAAGTTTGTTATTCCAATATTCTCTTCTTTGTAATCGTTTTCTCAGTATTTCAGGTCTGTATATTGAAACTTCTGTACACGGCTGGATATTCAAATTTAGAAAATTCGTACCAACAAAGGAATCAATAACAAAATTTTATAATTTTTTAAAATAAATTTTAATTACAATTATTATTATAAAATTAAAATAAACTATAAAATAAATTATAGAATTTATAAATTTATAACAAAACAAAAAAAGAGAAAAAAGGAACCAATAAAAAAGGAAAAAAGGAACGATAAAAATAGAACAAAGGAACAAGAAGGAATATTGATGAAATGTCCAAGTTATTCAAGTTACCTCATCAAGTTCGATATTATGAAAATTTATCAAAAGCTAAATCAACAAAGAAACCCAAAATACTGATGAAATGTCTAAATTATCTCTCTGCTACATTGTTGTAATTAATTAAAACCTTGTTGCAAATTTAAAAATATCAAACATGGACTTTATTGAATTGCAATTATCGAATGCATTGAAGTCATTTATGAATATTATAAAAACATTGATTATTTTAATCTTATTTATCGAGTTTCTAAATAAATTTCACTCAACATATAAACATTATATTGTTGAGACGCCGGTTTTCAGTTAATTTTTGTTCCGTCAGCAAAATTTCTTTGTTTATCACAACTTTAGTTTGAAAAAGAACGAATGAGCAGTTTCACATCAATTTCAACGTGAAAATGCACTAATGCTTAATAATTATTGATTTTTTGTTCACAACTTGCATATTTTGTTTTTTCTCGTATTGATATTGTAAACGAAATTTATCAACATCATGCATATTTGAAAGCGATTATTTTTGGCAAAATAATGATTAATATTAATAACGAGACTATTATTTGTTATATTATGAGGTACTTAATTTTCCGGCAATTCAAATTGTATGAAGTGTCAACCGTGGAGTACAAAATTTGTATCGAAGGTTTGTACAGTGGAAGAATAATAATATGTTACTGATTAAAATTTTGATGAAAATGTATGGAATTTACCATTTTAAAAATTGATGAAGAAAGATTTCGGGAAGATGACGACGAAAATAGCGCAAGGTCACGGGAAGATCCAAACAAAGTGTACAATGGCACAGTAGAAATTTACGATCAAAAATAAATCTCCTCGTGGCCGTTCACTGCGGCAACTGGTTCACCACTGTGGCAAACACGATCTTAGCGTCTCAACGAGTCAAGCTGGTTAAGCGCACGTGCAGTAGGCAGTCAAGGCCTTCCAAATCGATTATAACACTATATATATATATCACAAGCTTTTGTTGTCTTTTTTTTTCATATTTACATTTTTTGTACACTTTACCCCTTCTCTTGGTCCGAGGGATTTTCGACCAATCACGGTACCCCGAGTGAACGCAAATGTGGGACCGTGAGTGTTCAGACACGAGAAAGCGCGCACATTGGTGGTGGTGCTGCTCTCTACAGCTCACGCACGGTCCCTATGCAGGCAGAGAACATCGAAACGATGGTTGAATTTCTATACATGGCGAGGGGCCGCTTAGTGTACGAACTTTTTCTTTTCACCGCTGCCACCATGTGACGCTGTTGTTGGGGGATGTTATGAAACTAACTTACACCAAATATTTATAATAATATTATTTATTATTGGTTTATGTATAAGAACATACATAATTATTAATAATAATAATAATAATTAATAATAATATTATTATTGTTTTATGTAATAAATATTATATAGTATTTTTGTTTATATTTTTACGAACTTTTTTCTCACCGTTGCCACCTTGTAGCGCTGTTGTTAGGGGATGTTATGAAACTAACTTAAACCAAATATTTATAATAATATTATTTATTATTGTTTTATGTATAAGTGAATACATAATTATTAATAATAATAATAATTAATAATAATATTATTATTGTTTTATGTAAAATATTATATAGCATTTTTGGTTATATTTTCGAGCGTGTATGTATTAATTTATTCGTTTTAGCATGCAAATGCCTGCTTTTTTAATTTAATTTCCGTGATTTAAACATTTCTTATGAAAAAGAAATAAGAATATGTGTACCAAAAAATAACAGTCTAAAGCTCATGCGCTGTGTGCAAGACAGAGATACATAATGGGAGTTTTCCAACAAGCGTACACAGTGACCTCTGTGTATGTTTTTTTTAATATTTTTATAATAAACAAACATCCGACAAACTTTTTAATTATAAAATTAGTATCCGACAAACGATCATGCTTCGATTAGGCTTTGGAAAATGTGTAATATTTTACAATTTGAGAAAAATCCGCTGACCACATAAAATGTTTTTTTAATATTTTTCTAATGAACAAACATCCGACAAACTTTTTAATTATAAAATTAGTAACCGACAAACGATCGCGCTTCGATTAGGCTTTGGAAAATGTGTAATATCTTACAATTTGAGAAAAATCGGCTGACTTCACATAAAATGTTTTTTTAATATTTTTATAATGAACAAACATCCGACAAACTTTTTAATTATGAAACTCGTATCCGACAAACAATTGCGCATTGATTAGGCATTTGAAAATTTATGATATCTCAAAATTTTTAAAAATCGGCTAACTTCACACGGATTTTTGTTTTTAATTTTTCTATTTAACTAATTTCCGACAAACGTCGATTTTAATCCGACAATCACCAACAAGAACCCGACAAACGATTGACATAAACAAAAATTCAGAAATCCAAAATCAGTCGGTCAAATTCACAGAGGTTACACAGTGCTACACAGTGGGAGCTTTCCAGCTACGACACAGAGCGACACAGTGTGGCACAGTGTTCGACACAGTGCATTCCTATTACGACACAGTGCGACACAGCCAGACACAGCGAGTAGCAGAGTTTTAGCGTGTTGCTTCACGCATGACTACCAATTTCTCGGGGAAATTTCATTTTCTCAAGTTGGCTCATCTTTCTACACACTTCTCTTCTGTAACCTCTGTCTATTTCGGTCTATTCATTCCTCATATTTGACACGTAGAGGAACTACTGCTACTCAAGATTGGTGTCTCCATAAGTAGTACGATGCTTACACCTAAGTCGTCCTACAAAATATTTATGTCAACAAACCTTTTTATAAATTATAACACGGCTTATTCAATAAAAATAAAAATATGAAAAAATAATAATCTTACCATGATGGAAATGTTGTCGATTATATTAAGGTTAGGAACTCGTTGTTAGGAACATAGTGAAATTGCGAGCTGCCTGACATCTGATGGTTGTGTCAGAAACTAAAAAAGCGTTCCAACAAGCACCTCTCGCAGTGTCGACACAGTGTCACACTGTGTCGACTTGTTGGAAAGCTATCAGTGTAACACGGAGAAACACAGAGAGTGAGTGCTGGTTGAAGCACTCGAGGTTCTTCTGAAGACCACTAGAGGGAAAAACCATCACTTTCCCCTAGCCTCATCGGTGGTGTAGTGACGCTTGACAGAAATTTATATTCGATTTTAATATACGGAGAGTTACGTTAAGGACTGAGCCTGAAAATACGAAGTTCGAAATCGGCATTACGCTTTGAACATATAAAAATACGAAAGTACTGAAAATATATTGGCAACACTGGGATTCTCACGACGCTCGCAACGTGTCGCAGCATGTCGTAGTTGGAACACCGAACAGGAGTGCGATTACGTGCACCGATCGAATTCGACAATCGACTTCTACGATTTTCCCTTCTCTAACTTTCATGGTCATTGGTCAGTCACTAGACATTTAGGCCGAGGGTTTTCCGTTGGCGCAGTTAACTGTTCTTGACATTACCCTAGACCATAGATAACCACCACCTACGAAGATAGGACACTTTGCATGTAACATCGTGTTGTCGCTTGTCGACATCGAATTCGATCGTGCACGTAATCGCACTCCAGCGTACCCTGTGTTACTGTGTCGCTTGTGTTGCTTGTTGGAAAGCTCCCCTTCTTCTTCTTCTTCTTCCAACTCGGTTAACGGACAACACCACTGTGACCCCCTATTTTTTTCACATTTTTCAAGAATTTTTTTTATGGGAAAAAAAGAGATATTCGAAAAAATTTTTTTGGGTTTTGTTCCTTGTTTATTAATGTATCAAAAACATTTTTTTCACATTTTTCACGCCGCATGGTGGCGCAGGGGAAGCTCTCACCTCCGTGAAGTTAGCCCCCCCACTTTATTTTTTTAAACTTTCATTAATGCAAATCGTTTGAGAATCGTTTGATAGAGTTTGATAGAGAAGAAAAATTTTTTGAGAGTTAATATTGTTCACGTAAAAACGATTTTATTTTTTAGTGTGAACTTGGCCCCAATTTTTTTTATCTCCTGAAATAATGGACTTAGAAGTTTCATTTTTTTTTTAATCGTTTGAGAATCGTTTGAGAGGGTTTGAGAGTCAAAGAAAATCGTTTGAGAGTTAATATTTTAATTGATATTAAATAATTATTCAGTGCACGATTTACCCTAGGATCCGAGCACTTCCGGTGTGCGCAGTGCATGTGCGCAGTGTATGTGCGCAGTGCATCTTGTTCATAAATTAGGCTGCATTTTGTTTAAAAAAGTTATAACCAATTATTAGTCCGAACTGTAAACATAAATCGAACATTTCAGCTTAATTGTGTTAATTGTGTAAAATTGTGAAACTTTTTGATATTTTTTGGAGAGTTACAAATGTCAACAACTGCACTGTCAAAGAGAAAAGCTGGACTTATTGTATTTTTGGTTAAAAAAAATAGTGAAATATGAGTGAAAATACGTATAAAGTACGCAGTGACATTGGTAAAAATGTGAGCCAATTTGTAACGGGCAAAAACAAGAATAGCGTTAAAAATATTGTAAAAACTGCGGAAGATAACATAACCTCTTGAACGTCATGGCTACGAAAAATCGTCTGCTGATCACATTCTTTCAAGTTCTATCGTGAATATTTTCTTCAAACGTCCGGTGACTCTCTGTTTTTATCGTTGCTACGAAATCTTTAGAATTTAATTTACCGCAAGACAGTTTATATCAAACATATATCATTATTTAATATATGAATTATTAAATAGAAATGTGAGCAACAGGTCATCTCCATAAAGTGCCGTGTAAATTAGACGATTTTCAAAGTTATAATTCTTTTCTAAAGGTTCGGTTTCTAAAGGTAAGCTTTAAGGTAGTTCTCGTTCAAAAACTACGCTTTTAACGGATTTAGATTACATTTGCACAAAAATAGAACCTTAAATGGAGTATTTAGCTAGGCTTGTATTTTTTAGATTAATGTCCATAAAAACACCTTTAAATTATTCATAATCAACCTCAAATTATGACTTTTATTTTTATTTTTCCACTTTCTAAATATGCTGAAATACTAGTTTTTTTTTATTCTTAAAGCCATTTTTTTTAATGCTTAAAGCCATATTATTTCATCTGGTTTCTAAACAAAGTAAATTTTGCACGATAACTACCTCAAGTTTGCGAAACTTCTAATGCCGCCGCTTTCACCGATTAACCACTGCCTTTTTTTACACCTGAAATCGAAAACGAACGGGCAGATTCCAAGGCTACCCTCAATGTTTCAGGTTAGAGTGTACAGGTGAGACCGTTGCAATTCCCGATGCAGAATGTGCTGCAAACCGTACCGGTACAGGTACCGGTAAACGCTGGAAACGGTCAGACCGTTTATCAAATGGTACACTTTCCCATTCAAGCGTTATCTAGTGTTTTCAATATGGGTGCGACGCAGATAATACCACAGATAACGCAAGTAAGGGTTGTAATTTTATTCGTCTAGAAAATATTCTTGTATCCTTGGAGAAACAACGAAACGATGAAATTTCTCTATTCTCTTTATTCTTTCAGCAAATTTCGCAAATGGCTCAGATCATAACTCTGAATGGTCAAATACAACAGGTACAAATAGTCAATCTACCGCAGTTGCAAGGTTTGCAGGGTCAACAAGTAGCATATCACGTTGCGCAACAGGTCGCCCAACCACAAACACAACAACAAGTTGTGCAGCAAGTCGTGGCTTATAGCATCAATTTCAGCAACAGGTCGTTCAACGACAACAGCAAGTTACTGATGCCCAGGTACAACAACAAGTCCAACAAGTCGTTCAACTAGTTATACAACAGCAACAGCAACAACAACAACAGCAGCAACAACAACAACAACAGCAGCAAAAACAACAGCAGCAGCAACAAGTTCAGGCACAAGTTGTTGCTTCGACACCGACGTCGAGCACAACTTGGACAACGAGCGCGTTGCTGGTCCTGGCGGAAATGTTCAGGTACAATAGAGAATTTCATTTTAACTCTATAACTGGATCGAAAATGACTTCAATCTTCTCATTAACATAAAATGTTCCTCGTATCCGATAATAAGGTTTAATTGTACACCATTCCGTTTTTTTTTTAACCACGAAGAGAATAGTATATGATAAAGTCACATTTGGTGGACATTTAATGATGAAAACTCTACGAAACGAATTTCGGAGAAACGCTAGAAAGACATTTTTTACTCAAAAAATTGGGGTCGTTTTCGACCCCGTTGCAGGGGTCTGGGGTTAAAAATTGAATTTAACTTAGTCCCTTTAAATTAGTATTCATTCTATAATATTATTCCAGAATGTCAATGGTACTTGACAACCGGTATGAGCTTTTAGGAAAAATAAAACGAAATAAAGATAAACAATATCTTCACCCAGTGTTTTGAACGGTTATTGAACGCTGACGAATTTGATTTTATTAGATCGTAGGCATTGGTTCCCTCGGAAGACCCTTTGGAGCTGGTGGTACCGGAGGAACCGTTCTTACCACGAAAGACGGCCAGAAAATTGACGTTCAAACCTTATCCGCTCTCACCAGACCCTCGGAAGAAGGAGGTGAAATAAAAATTACGAGTATAGATGCGAGTCAATTAGCCAGTGGCCAAGTCATACACATACCGGCTGCTCAGTCACAGCAACGGACTATACAGCCCATTACTATCACAGATAAAATATTAAGCGAAACATTTGAAAAAATTGAAGTTTTTTCAATGAAAATTTGTAGTTCTTTTTAGAACGAATCAAACTAAAAATAAAATGCCACTCGTGATCCCGGCGATAAAACAGATAAATAGTATGTTGATTCGTGTCGATTAATGCTATTTTTTTTCTACCGTTTTCAGGTGCTCAAGGTCAACAGCTGACCCTTATACCCGCCTCAGCATTGGCGAATATAACAGCTCAGCAGGGTGGAACGGTGAGAGGGATAAATGTGGACAACGGTGGTATAATGCAGCTTCAACCGGTGAGCGCGATGAACACAACCAATGGATTTCTTCAATCGATTCCCTACGAGGGCCCTACAGCCACTCTCGTTCCTAACAACTAATCGCCTAAACCTCAAATTTTGTTAATGCATGTAACATAGAAGAAGGCACTCATTGTTGATGCGCAATAGTGAAGTAAATTAATCATTTAACATTATACCGCAAAGTTGTTCACCACGGATTTTACGAACCGCGATGTATGTGTTGCGCGCATGTTAGATTTTACATCTGATCACAATATTGAGAAATACCTCTCGAAGATTTTCACGAATCAGTTTGTGTGGAATGTAACTATATTTTTTTAACGACCATATGTAAGATAATGTACATATTGTATACGATGTAAAAAAAAACCAACTTTTATAGAAAAAAATTTTTACACTTAAACATTTGAATTTGCCACATTAAGGAACGAAAAAAAAATATTTTTCATAATTATCAGCCGTAGAAAATAAATGAAACTTAGCAATATTTTGCTGAAATGAAAAAAAAATGCTGTATGAAAATTTTCGTCCGAAATTATATTGTCCCTGGGGAAATCTTGTGCTACGTTCGCTACGACCATAATTTTTGGATATTCGACAACGAGAATGAACTTAAAAAATTAGAAAAAAGGAAAACGTGAGCAATGCGAGTTGTGCAAAATATTTCATTATATTTAACGTTATTATGCACTGGATACTTTTACGATGCGACATGCCAGCATCGCACCGCTTATTACAAGTGGAAGTAGTCAGTCTTGTTCCTTCTACAAAGGATTCTGTTCCAGGATTTTTGTATACATCGTCGTCGTTAAATAATAAGTATAAGAAAAAAGAAAAATGAAGAAACTGTAATTACATAGGTAATCTCTGTGTGAACGGTCGTTTTCATTATGTACATTACACAATTAATTCGTTTTATATATTAATATCTTCAATGATTTTTCATCTTTTGGATGCACGCGTAACTATAAATTTATACGTATAATACAGAGAAGTCTGTCAATTTCAAGAAGGAAGTGATTTTTGACGCAGCGTCACGTGGAAGGAAAGAACAAACGATAGAGCACACACTTTTGCAAACCAAAAAATTTCGCTCAAAATCAAGCGTACAAATACTCTCAATTATGTTCCGTATTTCGTTCTTTCTTTGCGCGAGTAACATAATTGCTTATTTAATTAGGTATTAAGTTGAGAGCATCCGTCAAACCTCAATGGGCTCGCTGAATATTTCGCACCAGATTGGGCAGTGATTTGAGGCGGGACCGCCCCATCGCCAACCGTAAGGAATTCCCAAATGTGTGAGCCCCAGTCTCACCACCCGGGCTAAATCAGTATTGAATAACTTCTTTGAGCCTTTTCCCCAAATAATCTTATCTTTGTAGATGAATTTATCTGAATATACAGCGGAATTGCTCGCCTCAAGTGCCTCGTTGTAATTGTTCGAAGTATCGTCGGTAAGCGTAGTCACCAAGGAATATCGCGTTTTTTGTATCCGTAAAACGTTCGATTATTCTGTTGTCTAAAAGAGTCATACAAGATTTCCTTTTTTTCAACAATTTTTTTTTTTACATTTGTTCGAGAGGTCGACGACCTAGTAATTTCATTCCTTTTGCTGGAACGTTCTTGGAGAATCTGGAGAGAAGCAATCTTTAAGATCCCACATCTTCCGGTTCCCTCTTGACGTCAAGCTCCCTCAAAGTTTTGTTGACTATGTGGCTACATCGAGAAGCACTTTTAAGTATTAAAAAAAAGAAACACAAAAACATTTTCAAAACCATATTTTAATTAGTAAAACAATTTTAAACGGTTTTTTTAAGGGAGAAATTTTGAATATGAAACACAAAAAAATGGTCTTTTTCTAAAAATTGAGCGAGCTTACCGCAGTTCAAAATGATACTTTGCTAAATGGCACGGCTACAGTGTACAGTACGAAGAAATAATCGTCGAATTGATTGATTTTTGTAACGAGATCATTTACGATCGGTTCTCTCAGCATTGATGGTTCGCACTGGCTCGCCAATTTAGTTCCAAGTTTGATTAGACAAAAAAATAATAATTCATCCGCGATTTTTGGATAAATAATTTTTGCATAAGTGCCAAAACTTCGACAAATCGAATTAGACATTTCATCAAGAACTATGATTACTTTTGCTGAATTTTTTAAAGAAGATAATTTATGACCTATGCATACTAAGGAAATTTTTTGTTTCTCACGTTTTAATAAATTATTTTTGCATAATAGAGAAAACTATAACGCAACGAAAACTTGTTCACATTTAGACATTTTTTATCAATATAATCAATAAGATTCATTAAAAAAATTTATTGGCTCTCTCCGTCAATACCCAAATTAAGTGCAATATTCCAACTAAAGCCATAATCTCGAAACCCTTTTTGTTTCAAATCGTAAATAATAACCGCTCAAGTTCCAAGGCTATCGAAGTTGTTGTCATGCGGGTCGAGAGGTACCTTGGTCGCTGATATTTATCGAGTTATATTATCGGTCAGTCTGCAGAAAAAAACACTTTAGCTCGTGCAATATTGATAAAAATAACTTCAATTAATATTTGAAGCATTTTCTAGGGAAAATGCTTCAAATCTAAAAAAAACTAAAAAACTGGGAAATACAATTTTAATTTTCCACAGTGAAGCTTAGAATTTTTATTCGTATTTTATTATTGAAAATCAATCAAATATTCAAAACATAAATGACTATTAGGTCAATAATTACTTAATGTTTTTCCGAATTCAAATTCAGATTTTTTTTCCTGCAGTTTTTGAATGTTTTTCTTATGAAATTTTTATAGATTTATCCATTAATTCATTAATTATTAGTAAAAAAAAATTACAAATTATCGTTGCTTACTGAGCGAATTAATTTGTGTTTCTCGCATAGTGTCTCGAGCCTCGTTCAAAAAATCACTGAGAAAAACAGCGGTGCCTTTTCTCGTGCTTATACCACGTATTTTGCCAAATTTAACTTGACATATTTTGTCGATGAAAGGTTGTTTTTCAAGAATAGTGACCAAATTTGTAAAATGGTCACTCTGCGAATTCTCCAAAATGTAGTGCATGAGATCGAAAACAGATTTTTCGTATCGATCAATGATAGCGGCGATGTCTCTGGTCAAATAAAGAGTTGAGTCACCGCTCTTAATTACGGGAAAGTTTCGATTCTTATTAATGACCACAATTTTCTTTTTACTGCATTGATTTTTAAGGTTCAGGGTGATCCATTTTTTGATTAGAGTATCTGAAAGAATGTTGAACAATGATAATATGTGAGTTACTGTTTTTTGATAACTTGAATTTCGGAGAATTACACTGTTTCGGATTCGCAAATATTGTACAAAATCATTTTTCCCTGATATTATTATCTCCAAAAATGAATGATTGATTTCATTCACAGTCCTTTTCATTACAAAAGCGTGCTCGTATCTACAATATATGGTATTAAAATTGAACTTAGATAACATTTCTTTTCTGAATTATAAACTTCGAGATATTAAAACATTGGAAATCTTCGGAATTTTTCTAAATTAAAAACTAAATTTCCAAAACAAATCAATTTCTTCCTACATTAGGAAAGAAATCGAGCAATTTTGAAAATAAAATTGAAAATTTGCATTCAACAATTTGGGATTTCTCGAGAGATAATATTATTATTTCTATATTCTCCATTGAACTTCTCAATCGATGTTTTTATTGAAAAAATACAAAATTTCGCCCTTAATAATCGATACAAAGCGAAATATTTGTTAATAAACGATTAGAAGGGTTTAATTATATGAAATCAAGTGCTGTAGGTACAAGGAGAACACTGAAGAACAAAATACGAGACACAAATTAGAAAAAATGATGTACATTAGACTTTATTTTGATATTTTAT
This sequence comes from Rhimphoctona megacephalus, assembly GCA_963989365.1. Lineage (NCBI taxonomy): Eukaryota > Metazoa > Arthropoda > Insecta > Hymenoptera > Ichneumonidae > Rhimphoctona > Rhimphoctona megacephalus. The sequence continues at coordinate 43,288,237 of OZ022414.1, forward strand.
TCATGACCTTGTTACTGGCATACGCTTCGTAATGGCGTTCGCAATGAGTATCGATTAATCTCTCTTTTATCTTTCTATTATTTTCATGGCGTTATATTATTTCTCTTATTTTATTGTTATTACTATTACTATGATCATTATTTTGTTTATGAATATTATCATTCTGTACAAATTATTCGTTATTTAGAAATTTGTATAATTGCCTCAATGTACCAAGGTGTAATAAACTCAATGAATCTCTTTTTTCACGAACTCGAATATTTGACAATTCACTAATTTTTTTGTACATAAAAGTAAAAGCACATCCCAGTCCACTGGAAAAATATCGAGTCAGGTTACCGAACCTTTAGAAAAGAATTATAACTTTGCAAATCGTCTAATTTACACGACACTTTATGGAGATGACCTGTTGCTCACATTTCTATTTAATAATTCATATATTAAATAATGATAAATGTTTGATATAAACTGTCTTGCGGTAAATTAAATTCTAAAGATTCCGTAGCAACGATAAAAACAGAGAGTCACCGGACGTTTGAAGAAAATATTCGCGATAGAACTTGAAAGAATGTGATCAGCAGACGATTTTTCGTAGCCATGACGTTCAAGAGGTTATGTTATCTTCCGCAGTTTTCACAATATTTTTAACGCTATTCTTGTTTTTGCCCGTTACAAATTGGCTCACATTTTTACCAATGTCACGGCGTACTTTGTACGTATTTTCACTCATATTTCACTATTTTTTTTAACCAAATACAATAAGTCCAGCTTTTCTCTTTGACAGCAGTGCAGTTGTTGACATTTGTAGCTCTCCAAAAAATATCAAAAAGTTTCACAATTTTACACAATTAACACAATTAAGCTGAAATTTTCGATTTATGTTTACAGTTCGGACTAATAATTGGTTATAACTTTTTTAAACAAAATGCAGCCTAATTTATGAACAAGATGCACTGCGCACATACACTGCGCACATGCACTGCGCACACCGGAAGTGCTCGGATCCTAGGGTAAATCGTGCCCTGAATAATTATTTAATATCAATTAAAATATTGACTCTCAAACGATTTTCTTTGGCTCTCAAACCCTCTCAAACGATTCTCAAACGATTAAAAAAAAAATGAAACGTCTAAGTCCATTATTTCAGGAGATAAAAAAAATTGGGGCCAAGTTCACACCAAAAAATAAAATCGTTTTTACGTGAACAATATTAACTCTCAAATAATTATTCTTCTCTATCAAACTCTATCAAACGATTCTCAAACGATTTGCATTAATGAAAGTTTAAAAAAATAAAGTGGGGGGGCTAACTTCACGGAGGTGAAGCTCTCGCGTCATCTCCGCAGTGGTTCGCGGCACGCAGCAGAACTCTCTTCAACGTCGATTTGAAAAAAAAATACCGAGTGTTTTCGTTAATAATATGATATTTTGAAGAGAAGTACATAGGGATTTGGAAAAATATTGATTTTTAAAAAATAGGCACGCCTTTGAAATTAAAGAATGATTTTTGAGCAAAATTTCTCGTCGAAAATAGGCTATAACTTTTATAATTATTGAGATATCGAAAAAATCTTATGTACTTCTCTAGATAATCTACTTTTATTGATACAGTAAGAATTTGAAGTCGATCGGATAAAAATTGCTCGAGTTCTGCTGCGTGCCGCACTCAAAAAAGTGGTTTTGAGAAAAACGCGTTCAAAGTTGGGACCCCGAGCGTCGCGGACCGCTGCACCGCTCCACAAAATATTCAATATCTACGAAAATAATTATTTTTTCGACCTAGGTCCAACGGCATTTCAATCTTAAAAGTATTTTAGATTTTTTAAAATGGTTTTCAAAAAATCGATTTTTTGAAGCCGTCACAGTGGTGTTGTCCGTTAAACACGCCGTTTCGTGAGTTTGGCCTGGCCACTGGAGTCCCCGCGTCGGCCAAGCTTGTGACAAAAGCTCCCCTTATGCCCGTTTTCTCCAACGTTAATCGGAGTTTAAACTCAGTTCATTCTATATCAAAACTATATCAAAAAAATTGAACTGAGTTTAAACCACATCGGAGAAAACGGCCCTTAATTGCTGTCTTCTTCGAACATGCTATCCCCTTTCCGCTGCGCACCGTGCGACCGAAAATTGAAGCTACAAAAACTCGACGCTAAGCAAACCTTTCCCCCACTGCCGTCGTTTCAAGACCTGTATGTAAGACCGTGGCCACACAGACGCATTTTTTGGCTGGTCGTCGGTAGAATTTCTCCAAATTCGAAGCCCAAAACACCACCGTACACTTAGCTGTTGAACGTCGATATTCTTGTCTCCTCTGTAACGGGTTGACGCATGACGTCATGGACTCTTGCTCTCTTCGAGAGCAAGAGTCGATCTCTACGTAATCTTATGGGTCTCTGCAGAAAGATTATGACAAAAAAAGTGTTTCTTCGAACTTCGCCACGGGCAAAACATGATGATAATTCATGTCCATGAAATTGAAATTATGATCGTCGCTGTATTTGTATAATTTAATGGGGAATTCCGATATGAATCACGTCATTTTTATTGTCTCTTGTATTTAAAATGAGTCTGGGACGTTTCAGTGATTTCGAAAGTTGGCAAAATGTACTATTTTGTCGCGTACTTGATTTTCAATTTTGAAATATTGTTCTATGAACAAAAAAATCGATAACGAAACAAAATATGCCTTAAGGGCTTTCCAATTATGTTAAAACTTTAGGTAAAAATTAAAAGGTTTCAAAAAAGTCGTCATAGGATAAGTGTGAATATTTATACCTCATTATCGTTTATATTATTGTCTAATAAAAAAAATCGAATTACAATTCTGAAAAAATTCTAAAGTGACAAAAATTCAATAATATACCTTTTTGTCGTCGTGATATTTTGATTAAAATATCTTAATTCTTAAGTTACGCCAATAAATTAATGAGACGAGTCGTTGATTATCAACCAGGAATAATGATACAAAAAAATTTTGAAGAAACAATCTGAAAAAATTTTGGTGAATCGAAAATAACAAAATGCAATTTTTTACCGCTCACACAAAATATTTCAAACCCCATGATTTTCGAGATACGCCAACTTTTCAGAAACTTGTCTTTTTTCGGAAAAAAACTAAATAACTTCGAGAAGAAAAATCGCATTTTTTTTCCAAAAACTAAATTGAAGCTAGAGATATTCTCTTTAAGGTTTCGTGACCAAAAAGTCAATTTACTAATTTTTAGGAGCCTAGCACCTGTTTTATTAAGGTGAGAAAATCGCGAAAAATAGCCATTTTCACGTACCGGGCGCAAAAAAAAATCGCATAAATTAATCAAAAAAAGCGAAATGAAGCTGGAGTTGTCTGCTTTAAAATCGCGTTTATTAAATTGAGTTATGATTTTTTTTGACCGAGATATTTAACTTTTTGTGCGGATCAAACAGCTGCAAGGTGCCTAATACTTTTGCATAAGGCTGTATTTTGAGTTTTTGGGTAGTTATTGATAATAATAAGATGATCTGAACGTATTAATTAAATTTAGAAATTAAGAAATTTTTTTGTTAGACAGTTGGAACAGATGTACAGTCACTGACAGAACCTCCGTCATGCCCACGTCAATGTCGTCGAAATTGACTTCAATTATTATTAAAAGTAGAAAATTAACATTTCTAAGTGTTAATTTATCATTAAATTAGCGATTTGTAACGCTAAACATGTACGACATGATCTAGGCTTGTAAATCTATGACTCGCCCATTTTGGACTAACATTTTGCCCGACGGTCCATTCAGTAATACCTTAAGGAGAGGGGGACTACTTTGTCCGGGGGCGGGGGGATTGGAAAGGGAACGAGCATGCGTATCGAAAAGTCATTACCAAATTCCGAAAAATCAAATTCTATATCCGTAAATCGAAAAAATCCAATTGAATGTTAACATTACGGGATTGTCACGTGATGAATAACTTATGCGAACGAATTAGCAATATATAACTACATTAATTTAATATTATTGATTTTAACAACGAGAACTGTAGTGTGAGAATAGTGACAAACGATATTAGGTTTGAAGTGGTTCAAATTTGGAAATCAATATTTGAAAACAATGATAACAATTAATTAAACTCAAAATCATTCAATTGACTATAAAAGCAATTCATTAACTGTAGAATATTAAATTTGACACAAAACAATATTCAAATAAACGAAAAAAAAATTGCAATTCTGCGAAAAATGATTGGATGGACTGGACCGGAAATGAAGTTCGGTGAGACAATTCTTACAGTTATTATACTTGGTTTTTAGATAGTAGAAAAACTCACCCAAAGATTTAGCATAATCGGGAAAAACCTCGATGATTTGGAAATTTTACCGAGGTAATGCACCCTTAAGATGTATTCAGATTAATAGAAAATGTGGCGTAAACAACATTCGGCGAAAATGGATGGATGTGAACAACAATTTTTGTTAGTGTGAAATCATACTAACAAAAATTCACTTCGCACTCGCATAAATTTTGGCAAAACATGATTTATTAAACTTTGGCAACAGAATTATTACGAACGATAAAATCACCACGAAAACATTGACAACAATAATATTTATTTGAGAAACGTTCGGTGCCCATGAGACAAATCTGCGCACATCGGTCGCGGCGTTGCGAATAACATTTTTTTTTTCGGTTGTTTGAACGGTTATTATATTGAAAATTTGTATATCGACCGATGAAAGACCAGAGATTTCAGTAAACACATTTCTGTGAGTCTGAAACCCCTTCCACACTGTTCCCACGCTTGCGGAGTTAAAAGAAGCCGACCACCAGAACAGGACTGATGACCAAGTTTTTTACCCTATACAACCGTACAAAATAAGGAAACGTTGGAAAATAAACATAATACAGGAGACGCATCATTTTTTTTTAATTCACCGCTCATATTAATTCAAAATTCATGACTTAAGATTAAATTATTTATTGGAATGAATTTCGTGAAATTAACGTCAATATTCATTTGTGTAATCTCTACCAAATTATCTGAAGAAAAGTGATTAGGATTTAAATAATAATGAATTCGGTTTCAAGCGCTCTGCAGTCTTGAATAATTCGATCTATTTTTTTATCCTACTTTTTCAATTCTAATATTTTATTTCTCTTCCAATTATTGGCGCTCCATCCAATGAATACGTGAGTAATCTCTTCGTCGAAATTTCAAACAGAGTTTCTAAGAATGCTTTATGGCAGTTTTTAATCAAAATGACTTCTATAGCGCGAGATGAAAACGTTCTCGGATTTCATTTCTTTCTACTGTTTTATCGCTTATCGAGACGAATTCTTATTGCAATTCAAATAATCAGTAACTAAATATGATGATGAAGCCAAGGGTCGTAATTAATCCCTCAACAGGCGCGCTACATACACTTTAAACATTGGGCGCGCGATGAGAGATTTTCTTACATGTATAGCTTCAAGTGCTTAATTTGATAAATAGAAACTTGGAAACAATTTCGTTACAGTGATTGTGGCTATTAAACATTTTTATTTTTGAAAACCATAAATACAACGATAATTATTGAAACGCCGTTTCAACAATTTTTCGTTTCACGTTTAAGACGTTGAAAAAATACGTTTTTTGAAGTTTAAAATGTTAAACGACGAAATTTCAAAGAATTTTCTTGATATAATGGTTTTCACATATTCACAAACACAAAATTATAATTGATACTAAAAACCAATAAATAATAATTAAAAAAATTCAAAAACAAAAATTTAAAAAAATGTTTAACTTCTATCATACAGAAGAATAAATTTGACGATAGAAAAAATTTCAAATGCCATTTGAAATTTTCGAGTAATCATCGTTTTAATATAAGTGTGAGGGGTGGGGGTCAATATGTAGAATAACCAAATTGTAGAACGGTTAATATTTCGAAATTTTAGTATTCATAACATTCGATTAACGAAAAATAAGAAATTCAAAGTTTATATTTTCGATAGTATATTAAGTTGAATGCGTATTTGATGTAATATTTTTTTTTTGATCGCGCATTTATTCGAAAATATATATTCAGACTGTCTATACCTAAAATGCAGATAATATGGATTGTTCTAATGTAAGAAGTTTATATTTTCTAAATTCGAAATGGAGAGCGATTCTTTTATTGAGAGATCAAAATATATAGTATGAATAATTCGAAAGTAAATTTTTCGAATGACTAAAAATTAGAAGTACAGAATAGCGAACGTTGTGAAGCACGAAGAATGACAAGCAATACTTTACAGCCCAGAGGCTCTCGCTGTTTCGACCGTTCGACTTTCTGGTGTTTCGCTATTTTGACCACATTAATATTTTGTCTTTAGTTAAAATACATTTGAAATTGTGAATATTCATAATATTGCCGATTTTAGTATTTGACGACTCGAATGTGTAACAGTCGAACTTTTGTAAAATCGCTATTCCAGCCTTCGTCATTTGGGCTACTGTTATATTTTGTTTTTAACGTAAATGTACTTCGAATTCTTTAATTTTTTATTTTTTTTTATTTCCAGCATAAATACTATAGTAGAATTAATCTGTCTACATAATACTATTCTTCGATTAAAAAATTTACAGTTTTAGCCGTTCGAAGTTTTAATCACTCAAAAATCTTACTCCCACCCAGTGTGAGAAAAAGTCTCATAGCGTGCCTGCTGACAGGTGAATACAGAGCGTCATATGGACTTGTCACAAAAACTAAAACAAAATCCAGAACACCAAAAAGCAAATTTGTCTAAATCAATTAATTCCGAGCATCATACAAATTTGTAAAATCAACAAAAAATAAATTCGTCTAAAATCATTGACACAGAGAATGATACGAATACGAAAAAAAAACAATGATAATTGACACTAAAAGCCAAAAATAACAATTAAAAAAATTCAAAAACAAAAATTAAAAAAAAAAATTTAACTTCTATCATACAGAAGAATAAATTTGATGAAGATAGAAAAAATTTCAAATGCCATTTGAAATTTTCGAGTAATCATCGTTTTAATATAAGTGTGAGAAAAAGTCTCATAGCTCGCCTGCTGACGGGTTAAGATGGTAAAATTATAGAATTTGAATCGATAGGTACCAATAAAATCAATCTTTAATTGGACGAATTGATAATTCAGAACGGCCAATTTCTATTTTCGGACACAGAGCATTTTTTCAAAATTGTGGTAGGCGTGTGATATTGTATATCTGCGAGCAGGCACCGCAGGAATTGCATTTTTTCACGTGTACGATTAGATACAGCGGTAGCCTTATGACATATATGTTGATTATGATGTTATTCTTATGAACAAATCCTCGAAGTCTGTATATAAAATCACATTAATGCTAAAAAATTGTCCTAGTTTTTTTATAATAAAAAAGAACTCAAACGATAAGTGTAAATGAATGAAACAATATTTTATTTTAATCATAGTAACGTTCGTATTTTCCAATCATTAAAATATCGATCAATACTAAAACTACGATAAGTATTGAATTGTCCGTATAGATCGTAAAAGGCTCGAGTATTGCATAACAGGGTAAGATAAGATTGACATAACCTGACCCAGCATTTCTTACTAAGTGTTTATCCCTCGCGGCTACGAATAAACAATCCAAATGTTTATTTTATTAAAGTCTCCAATCTATTAAAAAGATGATGAACCTTGAAGAATTTTTCGAAAATTGTTATCATTAAGGTTGTTGCAAAATCTTTTTGGAGGGTGGGGCGAAGAGACGAAGCTCCTATATGTTTATGCATTGAGTGACGTCAGCAACGCCAATTTATATAAGTTAAATATTAACGATGTGTACGCACGATTAAGAGAGTTCTGCTCGAATCTCAAAAAGATTGCAGGTCTTTGAAATTTTACAAGATTGACCACCTACTTTCTGAGATAAAAAATCGTAAAGTTACCTCCAAATTGCACAGACGTGAGAAATTATTTAATATCATGTAGTTAAAAAGGTGGTGGCTCATTGAAAATTGTATTAAGTACAGACTTATATATTACAGTGACATAGGAAAAAATGGACCTGATTCACCACGTATGTCATGAGATATAATGAATTAACTTATGAAAATTTGTTGAATTCCTTCGGATATGGCCGCAAAAGGGCACAGCGACAACTCTGTCGAAAATGAACTCTATCAGGCAAATCTCTACCTGACCAAACTCTACCAAGGAAATTTCAAGCAAGAGAGACTATCATTCCTCAACTCTCCTAAAATTTTTCTCTACCATAGGCACCTACATGCTGACCTGAAAATAGTCGAGGTTGCAGCATTCTTGGCTACTGCGTTATTTAATGAAGGAAATTCAGCCCTTCTAATGCTGATGAACGAATTAAAACTCGTAGTTGGCTCGCAGAGCTTCAATTGTGCCGGGAATATGGATGAGCAGCGCGTGAAAAGACAGAATAGGCGCAGCTCGTTGGAGACCGAGGAAGCTCGGAAAGCTCGTCAAGAGGAGATGCAAGCCCGAATTTCTCGTTTTCGCTACATTTTTTTTCAAACGCGTTTTTCTCGAAACGACTTTTTTTCAACTGGTGGGCATTTTAGCTCAAAAAGTTATTGACCAATCGTTCTGAAAATTTGTGTGAATATTCTTTGTTCAATTACAATCTATATGAACCTAATTCTGGGATGATATTATTATTAAAAATATTTTTTTTAATGCAAAAAACGTGAAAAATCATGATATAAAAACATGGCATTGTGTTCAAACACCTCAAAAACATGCAATTTTCAACTTTTTTGATCACAATTAAGTTCATATTCTTAGGAAATATGTTGTTAACGAAAAAAAAATGTAATGATTACAGATAAAAATTTTGATTTCAGGAATGCCCACCAGCAAAAAACTCGGATGGCGATCGTCCATGGACAGCAGCTTCTAACTCCACTATTTCCGGCGGAAATGACTTGAAAAAATTACAAAGTATACTTCAAAATATGAATAAAATATCCTCCAAGTTAAACAAAATTCTGATTATTCCTTTCCTGTTAAAAAAATTCACGAAAAACACCAAAATTTCGGCCTCCTAAACTGGTTTCTCGCCTTAATATTTCTGAATTTCGATTATTGCAATCGGTAGGGCACGAATTATGCTATAGCCGTAGCCGCAACGTTGCTACATTTCCATAGAGATATTTCAATTAGCCTCACTTTTTCGGAAAAATGTTGTTTAATTTTGATGATTTCTCGTTAATTAATTCGGTTACCTATCTGCTTTTTCGGTAACATTGTTCTATTTGCTGTACTCGGTACAGTACTCGTATTTTGAGTAGTTTTATTTATTTTTGCGGACGGTATACGCAAAAAAGTACGAGGGTAATGGCCTTAGCCCATTCAACTAATGCAATGGAGTAACATTTTTCGTAAGCTTCAACAATTAATTTCTCTAAAATGAATGTCGTCACCTGCATTCACCTTTCGGCAGTATTTTCGGAAAATATAATTTAACAAATAATAGTAAAATTTTTACGAAAATCTAATTACTTTGAAATTTTTTAGCAACAACCTTAAAAAAGTTATTTTATATGTCGTAATATGGTAGTTGATAGCTGATCGCCATTTTTCTATAAAAAAAAACACAACGATTTCACATGCACATTTTTTTACAAGATAAATGCGTCTAAATTCCTGCTTGGAATTTTTTATTTTTTTTTTCACAACGACGGAGTTTTATATTGGTTGGGTTTCATGCGCCTAAAGAATGACTTCACTCTTGACTCTCAAGCCAGACGCATTGCATATCTAAGAGTATGCGAAACTTTTTTTTTTAACTCCCGATTGCCCATAGGCCAAAAAGACGGGAGTTATTAAGGTTGTTGTGGGATCTAGCTGTCGGGGGTGAAAAACGAGGGGAGCGCCCTATGATTATGCATTGGGCCGATTGATTGTTACCAACCGTATGTTGTCAAATGTTCATAACATTTAACGTGCGTTTTCGTATTATTTTATTATACATATGAAAGCAACACTCCTTCTCAAAGTGCGTTCCAGAGCGAGGACTCGGGTGACGTTTCGTCACCAACCACTTGAGGAGTCCTTAGGATACGACCGCCTAGTTTTGGCGATAGACAAAGGAGCCTTGTGTCAAAGGGCAAGGGCATGGATGCCTTGGCAAGCGAGGCCCAGGGCATTGAGGAACGAGACGCGAACTCGGTCGCATCGCGGACCCATTCAACTCTCTATATAACAGCGTCGATTACATATACTAATAAAAGCAGACGTATTATTTTATCAGCGGTCTAAGTTTCTTACACATATTTATAAAAATATGCATTGTTTCATCAGTTATGTTAACATGAAGCATTTTTATTACTGTATATAATTATTTTCCATCTATTTTTTTGTTAATTCACACGAGACGATCTGGCAACGTCTAAACTTACGGCATATGATAATCCTTAGGTTATCAACAGTGTCCTCAATTTATATAGACATACGCGCCCCGTTTATAACCTCAAAATCGGCTCAAGAAGCTGTCAAAAACATGAATATCGATCCACATAAAACATTGTTTTTCTGCAAAAGAATTTATGAATATTTTCATTTATTTTAATTTACTGTTATTCATAAATATTCACCAGTTTATTTTATTCGCGTAATTTTATGGAAAATCAAATATTGAATCATAGCGAGCTTTAAATCTATTCGCTACATAAGTACCAAATGTCGATAAGGTAGATAACATATGTGCCGTCTAGGACGTTGCCGTATTTTCACAACCCATCATTTTGTATGCTTGATTTTCGAGCAAAATCACGGTTAAAAACATTCATAATTGTATAATGGTGCTGTGAATGCTCGTTTTTATGATGCCGAGAGATAGTCCGATATTTATTTAGATCGTACACGTTTTTTGAGCTCCATGGTAGCATTTTTATAGTAGATATAACTGATATACCAAAAAATGATTGGAAGTTCTCTATAAGGGTTATTAGCCTATGAAACATGTTGAGTTTTCGATTTTTTTTCTAAAAAACGGTACTGTGGACTGAACTCAAATTGCACAGGATGATGAATAAAGGAGTTATATACTTTAAGAAAAAAATTCAGCTCGATGGTACCATTTTGAGCTGGCCCCACAACAACCTTAACTCCCGACTGCCCGTAGGGCAAAAAGACGGGAGTTATGCGTTTCACTGCGATCAGCTGATGGGGGGATATTCCTTTGTTGCCAGTTTTCTCCGGGAACGGTGATAAATGTCTTGACCAATTTTTTGTACAACTTTCTAGATGTGGCAGACAATGTTCTTATCCATAGTATGTCGAAATTCATTGCGAACTTATTTGTTTATTTAACTTTAATGTTATACATCATTTGAACATATCGCAATATGACCAGTTTTCGATCATTGACTACTTCACACTGTTGTGTGTAGCTAGTTTCACTCCAACATGCCAAACGAGGTTTTATGCAGGGAGTCTCCCTGGTTTTATGAATCGAAATTCATACTAAATTCGAAACATGAAAACATGATTTGTTTGAAGTAGTTCGGTCGTTCTATGACTAGTCAAGTTGGCAACTAATTTATATTGATTAAATTGAAGTCTAAATTATTAATAAAATTAATAAACACTTACATTGAAAATATTTTTATCACGAGAATGTAATAAAATGCTTTAAGGTATTCCTTTCGCGGAGGGCCGTATTTTTTGGGCGCATAAGCAGGGCCCTCCACATTTGTTCATAAATTAGGCTGCATTTTGTTTAAAAAAGTTTTAACCAATTATTAGTCCGAACTGTAAACATAAATCGAAAATTTCAGCTTAATTGTGTAAATTATGAAACTTTTTGATATTTTTTGGAGAGCTACAAATGTCAACAACTGCACTGCCAAAGAGAGAAGCTGGACTTATTGTATTTGGTTAAAAAAAATAGTGAAATATGAGTGAAAATACGTATAAAGTACGCAGTGACATTGGTAAAAATGTGAGCCAATTTGTAACGGACAAAAACAAGAATAGCGTTAAAAATATTGTAAAAACTGCCGAAGATAACATAACCTCTTGAACGTCATGGCTACGAAAAATCGTCTGCTGATCACATTCTTTCAAGTTCTATCGTGAATATTTTCTTTAAACGTCCGGTGACTCTCTGTTTTTATCGTTGCTACGGAATCTTTAGAGTTTAATTTACCGCAAGACAGTTTATATCAAACATCTATCATTATTTAATATATGAATTATTAAATAGAAATGTGAGCAACAGGTCATCTCCATAAAGTGTCGTGTAAATTAGACGATTTTCAAAGTTATAATTCTTTTCTAAAGGTTCGGTAACCTGGCTCGATATTTTTCCAGTGGACTGGGATGTGCTTTTACTTTTATATACAAAAAAATCCGTGAATTGTCAAATATTCGAGTTCGTGAAAGGAATACCTTAAATATATCGTAAAAGATAAAATTTATGCTTCAACTTGACTGTGATTGAGTCCGCCATGATTGTGGTAATGTTCGGATAAAGTCGGGTCGCTGCCCCTCTCACCCCCGCCATGCCGGTACCGGTGACATTTAAAATACACATAACCTAGCGAACATTTGTATTATGCGAAAGAAAGTTTATATCGGTGTAATGGCACCGAGAAAAAAAAGGTCAATTCGCTAAAAAAAGTGAAGATATTCAACGAATCAAAGCACGTGAGTCAATCTCAAAAATAAATTTAAAAAAAGCTGAAATACTCGACCAAAAAGTGAAAACAAACGTATCTCAAATTTTTGTCCTCGCCTTTATTTATCGTATTCAAGTTGCACCGACTCGCATGCATATTTTTTGTGGTTAAAAAATGAATATTTCAAACGATTATACATTACAATTTATTTGCAAAACTTAATTTATTCATGAAAAAAAAGAAAAAAATAAAAATAAATGTTTATCACTTTTAAAGTTTTTCGAGATGAATTTGAAATTCCCGCGATTATCGACTTTGCCCGAAGCTTCAATCAGCTGTTACCAGCAGTATAACGTAATGGCTGCCATCCGCTTCCGACACGTCAAAAACTAAAGTTTTTTTATGTTTTCTTTCTTAAAGGCCCCGTAAGGTAATGTTTTTTTCAAATAAACAGAATCTGTGATAAATTTTCTTTACGATAGAAACTTTTCCGAAGCTCGAACACCGATTAGTTTTTTCACAATTAACATTATTGTGAGTTTTCCCATAAGGTACCGTGTTAAAAACTCAAAATTGTAAATGAAATAATTCAAAATTTTACTCCGAAAGAGGCCCCGAAAATGTGCTTATTGTAATCAGGGGACCTTGAACTATTATTTACCGCAAAAAAAAGTGAACATCCACCCTACTTTATCAAACAGCCGAACTACTTTAACATAGCCAAATATGACAAATGTTTTAAATGGAAAAACTTATTTTTTTCTTAAGGATGTATGTAAAATATATCAAGTCGTCTAACTTTCCATAAAAATGACTAATATGATAGAGTTTATCACGCTGCATCGTTCGGAAAAAAGAAAAAGGCACTTAGCCGATGATTTGAAACAAATACTTAAGAATTAAAGCCTCATTTAACTCCGTGTTATTTGTACCGGAAGTTGACAAAATGAAACTAAAATGATAAAAAAGTATATGTATTGTAGTCAATGTTTGGCCAAAAAAAGAATTTTCAGAAAGTTCATACATTTTTCAATTTTTTCACGAAAAAAAAAACTACTGTTCCCGATGTCGTTGTGAAGATATTCATGGTTAACTTTTGACGTTTCATTAGTGTTCAGTAAACTGTTGTTCAATTTAATACGTCCATCATATCGGACACGTAGATGCGGCAACGCAGCACGCTTCAACTGCCGGTCTCGGAATGATCAGCTGTAGTTGACTGTCATGGCTGGGTGTAGCATTGTTGCCACATTTTCTCGGGACAGAAATGAAATTATCTGATTGGCTCAATTTGTACTCGGCCACATATATCAAGTTGCATATCAATTTCATTAAAAATCGTAAATTATTATACAAAATGACATATTTTTTTCATTAGACATCATAAAAAACAAAAGGAATGATTCGGCACTTGACATTTCGACATAAAGATTAACCTTAAAAAATAAATAGATGTACTGCGGATTTGACCTTATATACATCCTTAAATAACAATTATTATTATAAATTTCAAAGTTTATATGGAATGAAAACATTCAGGAGGAAAACAACTTAATGAGAACGAATTGATGGAAAAGTTAAATTGGCGGTACAACAATATTTTTTTTTAATCATTATTTTACATAATAATTATTACAATTCAAAATGGCGGATCCAATATGGCGGATCAAACAACCAAATCTCATTTTTTCGAGGTAGCCTTCCTGTTTTCGATATAAGAGCTGATACTTGGGGGTTTTTGGGGTCGCTGAATCCAGATCTAAAGTCAAATTTTGGAAATTCAAAATGGCGGATCCAATATGGCGGATCGAAAAATCCAAATAGTTTTCTCTCATAATGAAAGCTGGCACTCAGGAATTTTCGCGGTTGCTAAATCCAAATCTGAAATCAGATTTCAGAAATTCAAAATGGCGGATCCAATATGGCGGGTTAAAAAACAAAATGTTATTTTTTCGAAATGAAAGCTGACATTCGAGGGTTTTTGGCGTCCTAATCCAAATTTGGAATCAGATTTTAGAAATTAAAAATCGTGGATTGAAAAACCAACTATTATTCGAAATGAAAACTGACACTCGAGAGTTTTTGGGATCGCTGAATTCACATTTGGAATCATATTTTGGAAATCCAAAATGGCGGATCCAATACGGTGGATCGAAAAAACCAAGTATTATGTTTCCCTAATGAAAGCTCGTACTCAGAGGTTTTCAAGGTCGCTGAATCTAAATCTGAAATCATATTTCAGAGATTCATAATCACGCATCCAATATGGCGGATTAAAAAACGAAATTCCATTTTTCAAAATGAGAGCTTGACACTAGGATGAACATTCAAAATAAAAAAAAAATTGTTTTGAAAAACAAAACAAAAATGCTGCCTGCTATTATAGTAAAACTTCATGAAAACATATTTTTTTCAAACATAAGAATGGGGTCAATGTTTGAAAAATGAATTCAATTAAAACCCACCATCAAAAATAGATAGTAGTGAATTTTAAAAAGTGTGAAATAAAAATTGTTTAAAAAAAACAAAAAACTCCGGACTGCGAAATGGTATAGTTAAAAAAAAGAAAAACTTAAAAAAATGAATTAAAAATATAAAAAAGTCAAATAAAAAACAAAAAATAATTCATAATAAAACAACTCCCTCAGGATTTCGTTCTTCTGATCTGAAAAGATTCATCAATGAATAATTAAACGATAATTATGGCAGCTGATATGAAATTTAGAGGATGTTGGGAGACATCTGCATCTCTTGTGCACAGTCTTGGAGACGTCTCTCAACATCCCCTAAATTTCATATCAGCTGCCATAATTATCGTTTAATTATTCATTGATGAATCTTTTCAGAAGAACGAAATCCTGAGGGAGTTGTTTTATTATGAATTATTTTTTGTTTTTTATTTGACTTTTTTATATTTTTAATTCATTTTTTAAAAGTTTTTCTTTTTTTTTAAACTATGTCATTTCGCAGTCGGGAGTTTTTTTTTTTTAATTGTAAACGTAATTAGGTTCGAGTTAATTATATTGGCAATTACTTCCGGTGTGGGCATCGTCTTTTTTTTAAATACATATTTTGATTTTTTTCATTTTCAAACTTAATTTAATATAGATCTTTCTATTTTTATTTATTATTTTCAGTCTTAATTTTCCAAAATATACATTTTTGATACAGTCAGAATATTGTTTCGATACTGTTGTTTAAACTTAAGAAAGTCAATTATTCAACACATAGCGAATATATAATTAATTTATCAATCAAATGAATTAGAGTTTAAAATGAAATTAAGCACTCGTTAGACCGAAAATGGAATTGGGATTTTAGCAAAATCTCTCGGATTACATGAAAATTCAAAAGATACTTACTTTCCATTTTTGCAAGTCAAATGCCATTTCATAAGTGTTGTTTTAATTCTTTTTTTTTCAAACATAATGCTTCATTCGGTACTTTTCCTTTTTCTTTTCTGACAAACAGTCATATCGTTTAACGAAAAACGTGGAGCGTTCACCATCAGCGCTTATTAGCGAGCCTTGCACGGAAGCTCATTTGGAAAGGAATACATTAATTTTAATCGCTCTTATTGCCATTATCAAGGTCTTGCAAAATTGAAGAGACGCCATGCCGTGCAAAGGGATGCTCGAGAAATTACGAGTCTCGTAAGCAACGATCAAAACATCATTTGAAAAGCTTCGACAAACCAATGTGGACAATCGTATTAAAAAAAAAAAAAAAACTTAATGACCACCGTACACGGAAAGAGAATAATATCAAAAGTTACTACGGCATTTCAGTTCCTGGGTACAATATTATCGCTCTAAAGATTTTTAGCAAAAATATAGTAATTTTTCATTCAGATGCTATTGAACATAACAAAAACAGTAGTTTTTGTCCGAATTTTGAAAGATAAATTATTATATATTCGCTAAAAGCCTTCAGAGTAACGACGTGGCAGGGGCATTCAGGACAAGACGGGGTACCACCTAAATTGATCAAAAAATTCAAATTCTTAAAAAATTTCTTCATTTTTTACAGTATGTTAAAAACTAATAATTCTTCTTTCTACCAGGGAAAACTTCCATTTTAAGATCACCATTTTTTTTTTTTAATAAATTGCTTTCTTTGTTCAAAATTCATATTAATTATTCTCAGTTACTCTTAATTAACTTAATCATTAATGCGTAGTCAATTTTATGAATATAACTTGTAGAATATCTTAAAAATGTTAGATATATCCCGTGTGAAAATTCAGTTAGGGGCTTGGCTAGGCTCTGATTATTTTTCCCTTACTCTGTTAGGGCCCCAATATGGAAGCTCGAAAGGCCCCTTGGGGGCCGGTCACACTTTGTCAACGAGGGCCCACCCAACCGGGCAAAAAGGTCGGGGCCTTTAAAGGAAGCCCTATTGGAATTCTAGCAAAAAATAAATACTGATAAAAATATTTTTTTTATGATTATAATTGCATATCTGATCATATAGTTCATTTTATTTCAGTATTTGCACTACTCCGGATATGAACTTGTGCGGAAAAATTTTCTCACCTACACCGGGGGATTCGATTCGACCTACCTATTGATCTTTGACCCAATGCGCACGCACGCTACCGATTACACTATTACCCAATTGAGGAATTTCGGTTCAAAAATGGTCATATGCTGCAGATACGTCATGTACATATTACACAGTATATTTAATGAATCTATAAGTGACAGAGTTCTCGAAGTAAGACAGAAATAGTCATAGTAAGCTTAAATTCCAATTAACTATAACAATAATATCAAGTGTACTCGATAATGAATTGAATTATTAATAAAAAATACATAGAATAACATTTATTATTATATGATTAATGTAATAATAAATATAATTATGGTTTATATTTTATTATTGATATGTAATAATAATGATATTTATCATTTACTTATTATTAAATAATTATTTCTAATTGTTTATAAATAACTAAACATATTGGATGTTGCAAAAATAAGCTTTTTTGCTTAAAAAAAACATGTTTGTTTCTGAATTTAAATAAAAAAGCAGATTCAGATTTTTCATTCAATCGGAGGAATCCACATCAGTTTTAATATTAAATATTACAATTTATTTCAATGAGAGCTACTCTGATGAAGACAGACTAGATCCTCGAAAATTTAACTCAAACCCATCATTTTTTAATAATCTTGGCGAACTTGACATTTCCCGATCGGGTTCCGGCCTGGCAGTATTAGGGCGATAAACTTAAGGCTAACTTGACGATGCCCGCCCATATCCTCAATAAGTTTCCTTACTGAAGCCTTTTCTTGTAAACTCAACCAGCCCTGTTATTCCCTTTCTAGGGTCTTGTTTGGCTGTGGCGTGGAAGTCCCTAGTAGGGAATCCACATTTCAGCCCTTATGGGCTCCAAATTTATTTCGGGCTGCCTTAATAATTTTTTACACGGGATCTTATAAGGAATGGAAAAATTTATCGAGTAATGGAAAAAATAACGAATATGAAGTTTAGCGTTTCAGAAATAACAACGTTTCACATAACTAATACACATTGTATACCCTTTCCATCGCTATGTCTCTGAAACTAAACGGTCAAAGTTGTAGTTTTTTTTTCACAAACTTTGTCACATGTTCTCTTCTGCGATTGAGAATTTTCTAAAAAAAAATCGGTACGAAAATTTCAGTTATTGTGGGACAAGTGGAATTTTAAAATGCACTCCGTAAAAAATGCATGTAAAACTGCGGAATATTTGATACGAAATACACTGGTGCACAAAATTAAAGGATCACTAAAATTTCCACAAAAATGAGGTCTTCTTTGAAAGGCTGTATCTCGGCGAAAAATAGTCGAACACGAAACCATTTGAGTCTTCGCGTTTTTTTCAAGCTCGAAGTGTCTTCAAAAAGTATGCTAAACCACGAGATTTTCAGATTTTTTTTACCAAGACCCTCGACAGTCGAGTGCTGTACTCCAATTAGAATCATTAGAAAATCACCTGTTTTACGTCTACAAATTTTTTCGGTTGAAAATTATGATTGAATGTCCTTTTCCGTTCTCCTTAACCTTATCTTTCTCTAATAAAACAACGGAAAAAATTGGAAAATTGAAAAAACAGAATTATTTTAAAAAATTGTTTTTTTTTATAATTTTTTTTCGACTGATTCTTTTTCAGTAATTTTGTTTTTCAAATTTTTTAAATTGTTTCTATTGTTTACAAGAGATAAGGTTCGTTTGTCATCATCTACGTTGATAACAAAATGGTTCATAATGCAACCGAATTATCGTTCAAGTCTACGTTTTCCACATAATATGAATTTAAACAATTTAGAAATAATAATGTAAAATAATAACCAAAATTTTATATATAAAAAAAAGTTATGTGAAAAAAATTTTTTTATAGAAATTTTCGAAGGGTACCCCACTTTGCCCCTATTTTTTTTTTTTTTTTATTACAAAAAAAGCAACGTTAATGAAAGTCATTTCTCGATGATAAGACAAAAGAAATAGACAAAGCTTGTTAAACTTAAAAAAGTATAATATTTCCTTAACTTCCCCGTTTTTCCTCGGTCTCCCCTGCCAGGAAGTCATAATATAATAATAATTTCTGAAATTACTCCTTACTAAAATTTAGAATAATCTTACTAAAAAAAAAAAAAATAAAACTAATATTTGAAATATTTTGCGTCCGAGTTTTGTGAAGTTTTTAGGGAAGTTTTCTTGGGATCGTCATTGTTGCTAAACGTTTAGGCCCACTGGAGACAAGCGCATCACATTGCTTGGTATGATTTCGATCGTTGTACTTCGTTGAACTTTTGTGACAGTACAGTTCATAGAAATACGAGCATTTTATGTACCTATAGGTTAAACTACTTTGCCCAGCACTGTTGCATGAAAACGCGGTATGACTGCTAATTAGGAATTCTGGTTTCATACAAACGCGTTTCTTACAGAACAAATCGTATGAACACATTTGCTTCTTTCTGCGTTACGAATTTTTTTTCTATCATTGCGTCTCCTAATTCTTTTGAAACTTAGCACATACCTTGTTTAAAATTTCAAGAAACATTTCTCAAATTTCCATTTGGTTCTATCCTTTATTTCAATACGAAATTTATCCATGGGAGTCATGATATCGAGATATTTCAGATAACTCCATGAGAGATCATGCAATTACTTGTAGCTTCTAAACTATCCTCCTAAATACCGTTAAATTTTGCAAGCATTTTTTGTTCTTAAATATTCCGTTGTTTGTGAATTTGCATCAAAATCTCCCTATTTTGATGTAACGATACAACTTCCGGAATAAAAATTAACAAGAATATTAGTAAACTTGTCAAACTACTTCCGATGTAATTAATTTCTTTACAATCTACAAAAATAATGTGAAATTTATGAGTCAACTGAAACTCGCAGTCTTTTATTGTTTTTAAAGCCATTTTTTATATTCATTATTAATCCTTTCATATCGAACTAAGTTCGGGATATCCATTCAAAAACATAATTTTATTCGATCGCGAAATTATTTATTTTTTTATTTTATTTAATATCTAAAGAGCCAGAAGATCAATAAAATTATGATGATCTACTCGTCTTTCTTGGGGCTTGGTATATCGATTGAGAAGAAGCATTAATATTGGCGGTTAAAAAAAAAATTAAAATTGGCGGTAAAAAAAACGGTTTCAAAAAATAGGCTTATTCTAAAAAAATTTGTAAACTCAAAAGTATGATAAGAAATTCATTTATTTTTGGGCACATGGTATTAGTTTATACTTTCTTGAATATCATAGCGTATATATTTGTCAACCTGCTGCATGTAATCGGTGACACTACCGGTTCGATTGACTTGAAATTTGGACACAATACTCTTATAAATGAATTACTTAAATCCTGGCATACGATTTTTACGGTAAGTTGATTCATTATTTATTTAGTAATTTATTTCCTCATCGAATTACCGTGAAAATTACGATTTTTTTCATGTATTTTATCAAATCTTACATAATTTGTTGGAATTTTCAACACATTTTAGTTTTTAAATGAATTTGAAAATATTTTTATACGAGATCGACACGGTCCATGTAAGTGCGTCAAACGTGTAACAAGCAATCAAAATTGAAAAAAACTAGAAAGAATACCGTAAATAACGGAGCGTTAATTACGCAAGGCAGGCAGGAAAAGTGACAAGGTGAGCGATAAAGCGCGTTAATAGGAACCAGTAGAGTTGGTGTAAGCACCATTGACAAGCTGGTTGGCCATTCGCCCTGTTTGCTTCTACACTTACATGTGTTGTGTATCGCTGTATACGTATTTTGTGTGATAGCGTCCAATAGCAAATTCCATTTTTTTCCTCCTTTCGTCCCTCCCCCGGCCCCTATTGACATCCTACTCTAATCCTGTCAAACGGGGGAAAACGTATCATCATCTTTATAAAGGGGTTGCTCGAAGCTGGTCGATTTCATAGTTTCGCCTGCGCCTTTTACGTCTACATTTCCGCAAACATGAGGCTATCGGCGGGAAAATACATTTTTTGTTTGACCCTTGTCATCTTATTATGTGGATACGCACATGCTGGCAATAGTGAGTAGAAAGAGTTTAAAAGAAAAAAAAGAGAAATAATAAATAAATAGAAAAACGATTAAGCAGATAATTTAGTGAAATGGATTGATCGAAAAAATCGGTTTTGAGAAACTACAGAGAGAAAATAAATTCATTATTTTCTAGTGGCAGTGTTAATTAAATGAAAAACTTTGTACATGTTTGTTGACTATAAGTTTGTTTTTTTTATCTGTATTTTTCAGTTGTCAAAAGACAATCGGGCGGGCAACCATCTGCCTTGTCACGATTGGTTAACATGATTATAAACGCAACCGATAGTATACCTCTTGTCGGTAGTGAGATTGCAGAATTTTTGCGATGGATCATACGATTGATAGACGTATTTGAGATCGGTACGAATGGTGCACTTGCGAGGTTTCTCGGAGGTGCATTACCTTGTACTGTTTCTCTGAATGGAACATCGTGTTCGGGATTGACGACCAACGGCGGTTTCGGCAAATTGTTGATGTCGGTTCTTGATGGCGTACCATCCATTATACTACCTGGTTTTGTTAAATCGTTGCTGCAATTAAGTATTGAATTGTTCGCTGATCCGATCGCCGATTTACTCTTCGGCGGCGTTATCGTTAACGTCAACCCTCAGCCACCACCTCCGATGTAAAAAGTAAAAAAAATTAAATAAATACAAATGTGAGAGTGATAAGCGAAAGAGAAAGTGCGAGAAACAAAGGGATTTTGTCACAGGTGTTGTTATGTATAAATATATATAAGAATATATAAATATATATTCATGTATATTTAAATAAATGTGTGTACGATTTCTTGCGCTCACACAATGTCCAATACGAAATAAAACCAATTTGAAAAGAACGTTTTTAATGAACAAATATTTATTACTCATAGCATTATTATTATGAAATTTCGTGTTATGTAGTCGCGATTAATTAATTAGTTAATTACAATACTCTGAAACTTCGAAGTTTGCCCGAATTTGTTTTTACGCTAATATTTTTACTATATACATTATTGGTTATCGAAGTTTTCGAAGAATCATGGAGGAATAGTAAGTTAACGGTCACCACGTCTCGTTTCATGGCAACCGAAACTCCGGATTGGCTCCATCAAAGACCGATTTCCGTGGAGAAAAATACGAACGCATATTGAAGTCATGTGCACGATCAAACGATGTTTATGAATAAATAAAGCTTCAATTTTTCTCGTCAACAAAAGACGGTAAGCAGTTAATACATGTAATGAAAACAGTAGAAGCTTAATTCGCAGACTTCACGAGCGCTTCATTCGAGATAGGTACAGTTTGATTCTCCATCAAGATTTAATGTCCTATTTTATTGGAATAAGGATAATAAAAGGATTTGTTGAACTGAGACGTATTGAGGCTAATTCCATATTTTATTGAATTCGTTGTTAAAGCAATGTGGCATGATTTTAAAAAAAGAGTCATAATAAAAACACAAAGACAATCAATTCTTGTTGTCGAAAGTAGCGTGGCGATGGAATTGGCGTTGAATAAATTGGATTAAATTATTCCAAACATGTGAAGCCAGGTGTACATGACGTGCATTTCGTTGAACCATTGAGCCATGTTAGCTGATATCCATGAAGAGTCCTTAGCGCTGACGAGAAACTGATCCAATCTGGGTAGTAAAACCTGCTTCGTCCATGACCATCCCCAATCCAGCATTTCAGTGGCCGCGTCCTGTGTAGAATCAGATAGATTCAACAGGAAGGACTGTATTATAGAGTTGACATAAGACGTTATATCTGTGTAAGAAGAGTTTGTAGCAACAACGTTAGATCTTGTAAATGCAAGATCAGTGTTCTCGTTACAGGCGAATATAAAGTGTGATAAACACTCGATAATGCCATAAAGGAATTCAATGGGATGGAGAAAAACATTGACAATATTATGAAGAAATTGATATGGTCAGTATGAAATCGGTCGGCTCATCATACCCATGATAACGTCCATTACAATATCGCGTTTAACCCTGGCGGTTGGGGTCTCAACTGCGGTCGAAGTGACAGAAGAGCTATCAAGTCCCAAGATGTCGGAAAATACGACGGATAATATTGAGCGCACTAAGTCACCGATACCACCCACTGTATCTTCAGTAGCGTCCACCGGCAACCCGAGGATAAAGAAGACCGGGGTCAGGATCGTTCTCACCAAGCTGAACACCGCGTTCAATATGGTTCCTACTAGATTTCCCACGCCTCCCAGTATCACAGTCAGTAACACCCTTATCGGTGAAAGAATTACGCTAAGGAGCGTAGCTGGTATGCTTATAACACTTTCGATCAAACCACCACCACCACTACCACTGCTAGTATTGCTAACACTGGTCAAAGACGCGTTGTTACCATCTGGAATGAAAGCAATGTAAACAAGAATCACATACAATTTAACGATTGACTAAAATAATTCATATCGTGTGAGCTCGTTTATTTCACAATCTTTACACTGAAAACCGAATTTTGTTGAAATATTGAAATATTTTGTTGGACGTATTCAACAAAATTATTTCGTCCAGGCAACAAAATTTTTGTCGTTTCAACAAAGTTTCGTTTCAGTGTAATGAAGTTTTGTTGTAGCATTCGAAATTTTGTTGCCTGGACGAAATAATTTTATTGAATACGTCCAACAAAATATTTCAATATTTCAACAAAATTCGGTTTTCAGTGTAAAGATTTTTTCTTTTCGTTTATTACTAGATGATTTGTTTAAATTATTGACTCCACTTTTGAAACAGTCAAATTTATTAAGGATGGTTACAGTGATAAATTAATTATTTAAGGATTAAGATTCAGTACAACGTGTTTTTATAATTTGTTCCAGCCCGTTTTATATCCTTTAGTTACGACATTAGAATTCAATCACGGAAAATTAAATTAGTAAAGTGAACAAAAACACGACGAATCTCCGAACATATCGTTTTAAATAGTCTTCGAGGTTTTTTTCAGTTTCGTTTAATCTACAATTATTCTATTAGACTGCATATATGACTGATAATGTTTAGTAATTAGAGATACTGAGACATGATTCGTTTTTTAACGTGCCTTGCTCGGACGATTGCGTAGAATTTCCGTCCTGTTGAGCGTTTGCCGACGCGATGGCCGACACTATCAGGATCACAATGAACGTCTTAAATGGCTTTGACATTGTCGAGCGTTGCACGGGGATAGAAACTTTACCTACGGAAGAAAGTCATATTATAGTTCCCTTTCCCCACTATATACTGTTTATCATAACGTTGTGCAAGAAAAAATACGACAAATGAGCTAAGGAAACCTGCTGTGTGGTTATCGACACTGTTGTAACGATTTTCAATGTTTTTTTTTTGCAATCCGGTATTCGTACGTGCAATATTGCAATTCGCTCCTTTTCAAAAGCTTTTCCCACCCATGCGTTAATGATAGTTGATTTAAAATTGCAAAAGACATGGAAGCTTTTTTTAATTATCTGAATTGTCAAACAATTAGTTGTGCTAGAAGCGGTTCGAAGAATTTGCGGAAAACCGTAAAACCGCGTCTAATATTTCAATTAAAATATTTTATGATTAAATGCCATTAATATTTAGTAAGCAAATTGCATGGAAATATGTCGAGAAATTTTATTTTCAAATTTATGTAAGATAAAAAAAAACGAACGGGTCATGCAGTCATTATTATTTGTGCGTCTCAAACTTGTCATATAAATGATGGTTAGCGTTAACAATATTGCCTGCATTAACCGTCGACGGTCAAACTTCTTTTAAATATAGAGCGCGGAAAGTAGCGCATTTTTCAACGATATCGACTTGTCTGCTTTAGTGCGGACTAGGAAGTTTTTTATCTCGTTCTCATGTGGTCACAGCACTCGTACTTATGCCAAATGCACCATAATAAGGCTTCGGCACGTGCAGCAATTTCGCATACGGTTGAATTCGCTGCTTTCCGTACTTGTAGCATAAATTAATATTTTTTTATTGAATGAAAAATCGTCTTAAGATTACGATGATAGGTAGTGAGATTTACGAAAATCCCGAATGCTCAGATGGCCAATTAGCTGCATCAGCAAATTGGAGGCAACGAATAAGCCGAAAAATGGTTTGGGATTCTCGAAGGAAGCATTTTTCTTTATCAACAAGACCACAAAATGGTGGTGTTGGTAAAATCGTGCCTATTTGCAATATTGTGTCGATATACAAAATCGAATGGATTTGCAAGATGTTTAAATTTGATTTGATTTATATTGAAGATAATTGAATATTGGATTCACGAAACTAGGCAGTACAACAACTATATACATAATTTCTCTATTCTGAAAAAAAACTCTATGGTGAATCTTTATTCCAAAACATCTATATGCATAAATATCTCGATGTTTAAATAACTCTGTGGGTAATAAACTGTATTCTTAAATAACTTTATTCTCAAATATCTCTATTAAAAAAATAGGTGTACTCCGAAAGATTACTATATTGAAATATCTTTATTCTAAATCATCTCTATTTATAAATGTCGTTAAAATATCTCTTTTCAAAAACATCTCTATTTATTGACATCTGCAATCTGAAACAACTCTATTCATGAATATCTCTACGTCAAGACATCATTCAACATTTCTCTTCATGTGGAACAGTCAATTGTTCCACATGAAGAGAGATGTCTTGACTTATTGTTAGAGATATTCATGAATAGAGTTATTTCTGATTGCAGATGTCAATAAATAGAGATATTTTTGAAGAGAGATTTTTTGACCACATTTATGATTAGAGATGTTTTAGAATAAAGATATTTCAACATAGTGATCTTTCGGAATACACATATTTTTGGCAGCACGATAACTCTATGTATTATTTCTTTATTCCTAAACAACTCTATGATTAATATCTCTATTGAAATATGTCTCCATTCATAAATATCTCCATCCAAAATAACTCTATGGGTAATTAAACTGTGTTCATAAATAAACCTATTCTCAAATATCTTTATGTAAAATTATCTCTATTCCAAATCATCTTCATGTTGAATTATCTCTATTCAAAAACATCTCTATGCACATTGCACATACATCTCTATTTGTATACAACTCTAATCATAATTATTGTCAAAAAAATCTCTATTCCAATACAACTTTATTTATGGAAATGAAGTTCGCGCTCCTATATTCTAAAAAAAAAAAAAATACATGAACTTGAATAGTCCTCCAAAACGCTATTATTTAATAAATATTAAAGAAACAATTTTTGAAAACAGGTAGAATCGTGCTGCTTCCTGTAAAAGTGTCTTGTAGCACTCGCTTGTAAATGTACTTGTCTCGAGTCGCTACCGCGACTCAATCAATTAATTATCAATCAATTAATATAAAAAAAAATAAAAAAAAAATAATCAATCAATTAGCATCAGATAATTAATTGTTTGAATGTAGCAGCAGCACGACTTGATTTTCGATTGTTTTACATGCATAAAGTTTTATCGGAATGAAGTTGTAAATGAATAGAGATAATTCAACATAAAGATGATTTGAAATAGAGATAAATTCACATGGAGATATTTATGAATACCGATGTATTCTAATTGATATATCAACCGTAGAGTTGTTCAGGAATAAAGAAATAATACATAGAGTTGTCGTGCTACCCATATTTTTTGAATAGAGATATTTGAGAATAAAGTTATTTAAGAATACAGTTTATTACCCACACAGTTATTTAAACATAGAGTTACTTATGCATAGAGATGTTTTGGCATAAACATGCTCATCATATAGCGTTATTTTAGAATAGAGAAATTATGAATAGAGTTGTTGTACTGTCCGAAATTATTAAATCGTTTTAAATCACAGAATTTTTCCGTTGCATCTGAAAATCACAATGGTAGGCTGTGTCTTATAAAATAGTATACAATTTGCATGGGGACCTGCATGTTATTTATCATTTTCATTTAAAAAAAACGTATAAATTGATGTAGAATTCGGTGGAAAAATTGAAGTAACTCTAGACGATAGATTTCTACAGTTTTTAAAAAATAAGCAAGCTTGATTGACCATCTTGCAATAATGTTGCAATTTTTTAACTACGCCTACGACGAAAACATATGCATTATGCATGATAGAGATAGGTAACTAAATATTATGACGTAGATACGAATTCTTTCTTGAAGTGTCACCAGTGAATTTTTGTTTCAACACATTAATTCTTACCAGACACAGAGATATTAGAAAATCAATATTTATAAATTTGGTTGTACAAGTCACCCTTAACAATTGAGTTTCAGAATCTGCAATGAATCGGTTTATAAATTATAATATTTATTTTAGTTTTGTATAAAATTACACTTTTGTAACGCTTCGTATGATAAATCTTGCCAAGAACTTATCGTCCGACTAAATTCGTCAGAAGGTTATCATGATGAGAAAGGGCATGGTCAAATAAGCACACTAAAATTGCCCCCGGTCAGTTTCTAAATTACGCTTGATCTATAATGTCTTCACTGGGAAAAAAATTCTGTAAATTTCAGCTCCCTAATCCATTTTTTTGCGTAGAGAATATAAAAACGCGATTGTTAAAGTTCTTTTTACAGGAATATTAATTATACACTGTGGTCGATTTTTTCCAAAATACTTTCCAACAAAAGACAAATTCCAACAAATTTTTACTGAGAAAAATGTAAATTTTGGTGAAAATAAAATAAAATCACTTGTACAAAACAGAAAATTTTGGGTTCTTTTCATGAAAATTTACATTTTGCTCAATAAAAATGACAAAAGCTCAAGATCTTCCCCCGTTTCTATTGCCGTAACGGTAATTTTTCAGTTTTCATTCTCTCCGTGTACTATAAAATAATTGTTACTAAATAGTTCATTTTCGGCAAAGTGGGGCTTGTTTTAATTTTTGTATTAATCATTTTTTATCACATTTTTTTTCGAGGGTTCATTCATTTTTCAATCGACGCATTAAAAAACACTTAAAGATGGTTGGATTTATCGTTCTGGCAGAAAATCAAAATTAAAATATTTAGGGCTTCTTCCATGATGATTCAACGACTTTGGTCTGATTTTGAGTAAATTTGTCCATTTCTCAAGGTCAACATATCTCTCGCAAACAAACTAACAATTCCACAATCAAAATTAAATATCACCTTTTGTTTCTTCCCACGTCATAAGGACTTACTCACCACTCATTATTCAACGTGTTGTTTAGAAAACATACGGAAAGCAAGAATTAGCAATAAGTTAAATATTCATGTTTACTCTAGTTTCGTTCGTCAAAAGCATTTTTCTTCGTTTATTATTTCTCCTCATTTGTTTATCGTTATCGAGTTCTTGACCGACAGACCCACGCGTAAGACCTTCGCAATAATTGATTATTTCCTGGACAGGAATGCACAATTTTCAAAAAAAACGAACATTTGAAAGTGGTATTAAAGTTGATCGGCGATTATTCATTAGTTGAAAGTGATCTTTTGATAACTCACGATATTGGCTTGTCCAATGATAATTATGGTTCCTTTGAACACTAAAAACCATATTCCCGCGTGGCAACACGTTGAGTATCGCAATTTGTTCATTTCAATTATTTTCATCGCTTTCGGAGCCTCTTTCCTTTTTCAACATGAGTCACTTTTAAACCGGATTATAAAAACAATTCTTGTGTTAATATGACCAGACATGATGGGGCAAAGTGCATTTAGCAAACTATCGGTTTCTACGTCGTTTAATACTACTTTCTTATCATTTTTCCTATCGGACAACAAATAATAACTTTTATCCGCAAGGTCTAAGTCAACGTATAATTTTCTCTAGACAAATATAGGTTCAATGAATCGACCAAAATTACTTAATACCCAATCAACATATTTGCATTCAGAACTAGCCACAACGAAGTGCTATTTCCTGATGATAGACTTTTTTCTTTCCATTTTCAGTTTCATGTTGGTTGATTAATTCGCATAGAACTTTCTTCAACCTCTGGGGGAATATTTTTTAAAAAACTTTAAGCTTAATAGAATCAATTAACTTTTTGTGGTTGAAAAAAAAATTAACCACCACGTTGGGGTTGAAAACATTTTTACAGCCTAAAGGTGCTCAAAGTTAGAAAAAATGAAAAAGACTCGAACAGCGTGTCGTTTAAAGATATGAAAAATAGATGCTTTAATTTAACACTATTCAATCAAACATTTCATCTTTTTAAGTGAATATTTTAGACGAGCATAAAAATACACTTACACATGCTACAAAAATATCGGAACTTTTCCAAAAAGAACACCCTACAATGTCACATTATGTACATCTAGCTGGAGGTTACTTGTAATTTGTTTGATTTTCGGTGCTTAGTCGTGTAATAAATATCGTACAGATGTACAATCTTAACAATTCATTTTGATCAATATTTAATATTACATTGTTGATAATCAGTCTTCATAAAATTTATAAACATTCGTCTACACATCATTTTATTTTTATTGACCTTTCAACTTGAACTGCCTAATTGAAAGAATAGTGGTTGTACATAAAATAAATAATATAAAACGACAAAATAACTTGAAGGGAAAGGGACAATATGAAAAAAAGTGACAATCCTCGATTCAACATGTATATTTTTTTATTACATCAGGCCATTTATTCAAATTAAGAATTCCAGGCGTTGCTTCCATAATTATTTTAAATCATATAGAAGAATAATCGTTATTTTTAAATTCTCTCCCATCACTGAAGGGTTGCTAAAATTGCTTTCTGCGCAAGTTCGATTCTCCACGTACTTACTCTCCATTGCTAGGTACAATTATAACTCATATTTTACAATTGTTTTATTCACACGATTATTACAACAATGAAAAATAATTATTTAGCACACCATCGCAAATAAACGATCACGTGACACTGCGTGTAATTCGATGACAAAATCTTCTCTTTCTATATCGGCGTACAGACGATATTCAGGTCGGTGAAGTCGTAGATCGTGCATGGCAATGATTCATTCTTCACATTCCTGAGTACACTGTCCAGAGTTTGGTATATCAGGGTGTTTATGGGCCATAAATAAGGTACTATTGCGCCAACTATGCCGTTGGTCGTAATGGTTGTATCTATAGGTGGATTTGAATGCACGGATGCTGGAATCGACAACAATGAAGAACAAAGAAAAAAAACATTAATGAAACAATGGATATTGTTTTATTGCTACCGTATTTACTGCCATTTTTTAGCTGACAAAAAGTCATATGACAATTGGAAACTCACCTGCATTTTGTCCATAGACCGTTGTTGTCAGAAACAAAACGACGAGGAGCGTGAAGCTCAAATGCGACGACATTTTAGTATCGATCTTTTCGATTGTTGTTGGTTGATTCTTTCTCCGGCTATTTATCCCTTTTCTTTCGTCACTTGGCCTTGAGGAAAATGCACGTATGCAGGTTACCGGCTTAATGAAACTTTTCTTTCCTCTTCATTCTTATATATAACTTAGCGGCCGCCATTGCGTCCTTATCGGTTATTTTACATGTATAGAGATCCATGCGTTTTTAGTCCCCGTCAGCCTCGAATGATTATATAACACCGTATATAATGAATGCACACATATGAACGTATGTATGGGTCATTTCGAGATGTCCAGTTAAAAAAATTAGTAGGCCCATATTATTTTTAAATCCCCTCCGTTACATTTTGTTTTTCCGATCGTTCCATCATTTTTTTCCTAGAACCAACGATATTCAGGTGACAGAATGCTCTTTCCATTCTTAAAACACTCTCGAACGCATGAATGGAATCCTCTTTTTAATTTTTATCAAATACCGCCCAAGTTTTTTCACATGAGAACAGTTATTAATAATAATTTTAAAAAACTAAACAATTTCCAATATTGTTATCTCGAAGTGCTAATTTAAAAAAATCTACTTCCTACGTGTTGTGATTAATAGTTAACGACATTATAAATCATTCTGGGACGTGATAATTAAAACATCTGATTGAAAATTTATTTTCCGAAAATGTTTGCCATTTTGAGTCACTAAAATGACGTAAAATGGCCCATACATGAATGTTTGCATTATTTTACGCGTAGTTTCGAGTAATCCATCTACGGCCGATAAAGTGCATGCCGGAACACTTTAGGTGAAGCTTGAGGAGGGGGAAGTCGGTTTAAAAGGCCTTATTACGTTTTTTAAATTTCGTTTTTCACTTCCATGTTTGCGGGATAACCTCGCGCTTAAATTATCAGGTCAAACTTATTTTGAAGACTATATAATGGAAAAATTATTAAAAAAGATAAGTGAGAAAAGAAAATCAATTGAAAAAGTGAAAGTCGGATGAAAGCTTGATGAAATTTGATACATACTAATGTGTTCAATAATTTATTAGTAACGAATCCGTGAACCGTGATACATTTTGTCCATTCACGTTCTACGAAAACTAAACTTTTAAAAAAGTAACATTAATCCTTTTCATCACTAACGTTTTTTTTTTTTATATTACAGAAATATGATGATAGACTTATTAGCTTAAAGAATGCCTACACAAAGTTTATTCATTATTTCATAGCCTCTTATAAGGATGGATCAGTCACCTAACCTCACCTCGAATTTTCGAAGTTGAAATTCTTCGATACGGTTTGACCGATTACAAAAAAGCTCTGTCCGCCCACGCAGGACGATGGCAAAAATGGGCTGACAGGGCCTTTTTGTAATCGGTCAAACCGTGTCGAAGAATTTCACTTTCGAAATTTGCAACTATCTCTCTTGCACTCACGGTGGCGAGATACCGACTGACCCATACCCTTAATAAATTTATTTAACCATTATTATCAGGAACCATGTAAGGCCACCATTGATTTGATCCAGGGTAGATAATCTCGAACTTTTGTGTAAACTTCGTATTCCGTTGATTTTTTGATCAGCTTTGACTTGAGCCCGACAAATTCTCCTCTGGTATTTATCAATGCACCGCCGTAGTCACCCTAAATACATTTTGAATATCAAACATGTTCAATTGAATGCTGATAGTAATTAATTATATAGTGTATTGATACATAAATTGATTTTCGAATGAAGAATATCTATACCCTAAATGTTCCAGTCAGATCCATGGGAGACGTTGTTACGTGCAATGTTCCAGGGGCCTCTTGAAAATCCTGAGTATACCTTTGAACTGGTACTTTTTGTAAAAGTTTGCTTACTTTCGTAGGGAATGAATTCCACTGTCAAAATAAAATTTATTGTCGCAAATAATGGTTTCTTTAACCAATGTTGATCGCTTGTAAAGTTTTGGTACAACATTTTACAAGAAAAAAAGTGTAATAATTTACCATTAATTCTCCAAAACCAACTGCATAAAAAAACGTGTCTGGTGTATCATCGTCAATTGGAAACTTAGCCGCTTTGTTGTGTATCTCTGATTTAAGCTGGAAAAATCAATTTTCTATTTCTATTCTCGAAATTGAGTTCGGAATTTTTTAATAATTAAAAAAAGGTCCTCGCTGTACTTTGATAAGAGCGATGTCGTTTGTTCGTGTATCAGGATCGTAATTCTTGTGTTCGATGATATAATCGACATCGATCATTTCATCGATCGTACATAAATCGTCGGTGGACGTGACGGAAAGACCATAATTATTATTCACACAATGGGGCGCTATGATCACAAAACGACGATTGTAAATTACACCTGTGCATGTGTGCTCGGCTGGTTCGTTAGGATTTTCTTGACGTTGCATAGAAACCTGTTATTTTTTTTTAATTTAAATAAATAGAATTGAAACAAATAATTCACAATAATTTGTTATTTATTATTTATGATGAAGTGATAATAAAAAGTGCAATTATTTTTGAAGTAATATTTTAAATCAATATCGAAAATATTTTCGTTGCATATTCAAATTCCTATAATTAGAATTTAGTATCAAAATTAAAAAAATATTTGTCGTAAAAACTTACTACGTAATCAAACTCTCCTAGTTTAGCAACGAACGACGGTTGGAGTTGATAATCTGCAGGTCAGAATTGGAATTTTATTCTTGTATTGAAAGACAAAATTTTTCGGAAAATGATTTACACGACCTCCACAAACATGTTTTTTTAATAAACCCTAGAACTCATGACCGGGATCGATTCCAACTCCAGATGAATGTCGAAAAAATGAACTTTCTGTAAATTTTTCAATTCTTCCCGTTTTAAATGAGTTTTTTTATCAACTTAACTTTCATGAAATAGAATTTTCCGCTTATCATTTCATTCGTTAATAAAAAACGAAGAGATTCATGTGCAGGCAAGTCTTTTTATCTCTGTAAAAAGGATTGTACGGCTGAAAAAATCATGGGGTCGAAAACGGCCTCGATCATGCGTTAGAAGGCAAAAACATGGGACATAAGTTTTAGAATTAAACTATTCTGGTATGAAATTTTTTATTCGAAATGTGATAAATGGTATATGATAGTGTCATAAATATTATCGTACATTTTTTTTTGCACTCAGTTGTACGTTCTTCATATTTTATTTTAATATTGATATGAACAAGCAAAAGAAGCTCACCAAGTTCGCAGGTTATTGGTCCGGGCACTATAGGCCAAGGGATTTCCGTAAAGTTGAATTGATCAGATTCATGATAATCCGAAGATAAACGCGTTATTGAATCTTGCATGGGATTTTTTTGATCCCTTGGATTGGTCTCGCTTGAATCCTTCGTTTCGTTATCCATAGAAAATTCTCTTCGATTATGATCGACTTCTCTAAATTTATTATTATTTCCTTGATTATCGTTCGCAGTTGGATAATAGATGTCCGTGATCTCGTAATCATCGTTTTTAGGAACATTTTTTTTATTTCGTTTCTTTACAAACAATCGATCCAGAAAGATTTTTCGGATTGAACTCAAGTTTTGGCTTTCTGGATAAATATAATCAACTTTATTATCGTTCAATGATGACTCATTTTCACAACGTTTGATCATTGCTTTGTATCCTCCATCGATGAACTGTTTAAAAAGAGCTGAATAAATTTCAAAGAAAATGATATGGTTTACCATCCTTCTGTTCGTTTGATTTTTTCACATGCTTGATTTATTAATATACGCAAAATTTACAAAAAAAAAATTAATATTCAACACAATTCTATATCGTATTGAATATTAATATTTTGATTGATTTGCACATGAATTTGAAAATTGCAAAAGAAAAAAGATTTACACTAAGTGAACATTAATTTCACCATGAGTTTCTTTTATGTGTGTGTGTGTGTGAGAGAGAAAGGGTGAGAGGGAGGGAGAGGAAGAGGAAGAGGGAAAGGGAGAGGGAGAGGGAGAAGGGGGGAGGGCCAGGAGGAGGGGCGGGGAGGAGAGAGGGAGGGGGGGGGGGGGAGAGAGAGAGAGAGCATCATATTTTTGACAACTTAGATTCGACCATTGTTTTCAATTTAAAGCTTACTTTACTAGAAGAAGATTCATTTGCTCTTCGTTTTTTTCTCGTAAGCTTCCTCAGACTAGACTCATTTACAGCATCATCGAATTTTGATGTGTCGAATAAATTTTTGAGTGGATTTATAATTTCTGAAGAAAATACGAGATATTTAATCGGATTTTTTCGACGATCGTCGAAATCAATTTGCCGTGAAGCAATTTCTCTTCTCAATCTACCAACTCTTGAATTCTTTAGTCTCGTTGAAATTTTCTCGAATTTCTGTAATGTAATTGATGGTAGAATGTTCGTCGATTTTCTCATTGAATATTTTCCACTAATTCCACGATTATCTGTGGGTTTTGCCGTTATAGAAGAAAACGGTCCGTGATCCAGAATTTTTGTCTCTTCTTTTCTCACTGCCATTTCACCCACGATAATTATTGGTAGAAATAATATTGCTAAACATAAATAAAACGCTGACATGTTTGAACAATAATAAAATACAACACATATAATTTTATTTAAGAACACTGTTTTTTAGACGATGAGGGTTTAATTATAAAAACACGATTAGTTTTAAGATGGGAATATTTACTGCGATTTTTATTCAATAAGAGTGCTAACAAAACTTTGCTGACGCAGTGCAAAATGATTACAGTTGTATGAGACTTGTGCAAGTTTTTTTCTAAGTACGAGGTTTGATTTAATGATCATAGCAAATGCTTATCGAGCGAAAGTCTAATCAGAAAAATTGAATTTTCTCAATATTTGATAACCGGCGGCTGGCAACCATTCTTTGATAACCGATAATGATCAAAGCCATTATTCGCATTGTGACTTAGTGTAGCTGAAACGATCGATCCTGCTCCGTTTTAGTCGTTGCCACGGCATAATCATATTCCCGTAATTATCGCGATTATACTAAGTCTAACGAGAGGAAAATTTGAATCTACTAATCCTCGTGCAGAAATTGACATTGATAAAAGGTGGACATAGCTCTGTCTGTCAGGAATACCAAAAAAGCTGATTAAATTCCAGGCACATTTATTTATTGAGAGATTAATTGAAAATTATTTCATGCACGATTGAAGCCAAATTTCATGTTTTTCTAATGAGTCAGAGACATTTTTGTCAATAACTTCGTCGAACTAGATCAAAGATTATCAACGTTGTCACTGTCCGTTAAAAGCAACACCACTAAATTGCAGGCTACGTACTATAATTATTTTTTTCGCGGACGGAAAGAAAAATATTACTTATTGTTCCATAGCCTCAATTCATCTATCAAATTCTTCTATTTATCGCGTATAATACAAACAATAACGGATAAAAGGGAAGCAAATGAATCGCTTTCTCGAATTTGTCATTGAATTAAAAGTTTACGTAATGTAGGCATAAAAAGAAAAAAAAATGGAAATATCGTTCGGCGAAATTGAAGCTATGAGAATGTCAAACGTTTGTAGCGTGACTGATGTCAGCCACGGGAATGCCGTATTATTGACATGTAAAACATCGAGTCCAGTTGCAACCAGAAAGTATTCGATATTCAGTGGTTCTCATATAATTTTCAATAATAAATAATA
Source organism: Rhimphoctona megacephalus (assembly GCA_963989365.1). Classification (NCBI taxonomy): domain Eukaryota; kingdom Metazoa; phylum Arthropoda; class Insecta; order Hymenoptera; family Ichneumonidae; genus Rhimphoctona; species Rhimphoctona megacephalus. The sequence continues at coordinate 43,324,360 of OZ022414.1, forward strand.
ATAAATTCGATATTTTTAATTGAGAGTAAAATATTTTGTGCAGGATGGAACTTTTTTTTAATAGCAAATTCCCTAATGGCGTCCGACGAGAATTTATCATTGAAATTCTCATACAAATTTCAATAATAAATAATAATAAATTCGATATTTTTAATTGAGAGTAAAATATTTTATGCAGGGTGGAACTTTTTTTTAATAGCAAATTCCCTAATGGTATTCGACAACAATTTAATATCGAAATTCAATTGTAGAGTCTTCTTAATAAAATACTGTACAAATAAAAACCATACGCGACAAATTTCATTACAGTGTGTACGTAATTGAGTTTTGGTGAAGAGAATAAGTTATTCATCCAATTTTTCATTACATTTTAGTTTTAGAATGTTTAATTACATTTATCGCGTTTCATATCTTTGATATATTTTTTTTAAATAGATTTTTTTAACATTATTATGATTTTAAAGCCTTATTGTGAAGCGCAATCAAAATATTTCTTCATGTATGAATTGTTCATTTTCGCAAAAGAACAATTTATACCTTTTCGAATCGAGCACCATTAATGCATGTAAACTGAATCTCCACAAAGGTTGATCGATGGCAGTATGAAAAATCGTATTTACACATGGTTGTTCAAACATCATATACGTTAGTCAAATAACTGGTGAAAAAAATGGTCAGTCTCTTGTGAAAAAAGAGTTCTAGGTCGTCGAGGAAAATCCCACGGATCGTTTGATCTTATCGCCAGTTTTCATTGCACGTTCCTTATACGTCACGTAAAAGCTTCGATAGGACAATTCGCTTTCTCTCTCTCTCTCTCTTCCTTGCTCTTTTTTTTCTTCCTCTTTCTCTCTCTCTCTTCTTTTTCTCTCGTGTCTGCGAATTATTATCTCGCAGTGAAATCCCTTAAAAAGGTTCGTGCTCTGACGATATCGATTTGGTCGATGCTCAGTGGACGATTTAATATCCATAAATCCTTTATCTAAATGACATCGGTTGGGCTGTTGCCCCGGTGAAATCTACGTTGGAATAAAAAAAAGGAAAACATTGTCCAGGAGTGTCGGAAAAGAAAATGCTCAGTTAAATCGTCTCCCTCGTTCACGGAGCTTTGTGTTTAATTTTTCGCGTTTCGATTATTTTTGCAAGATATTTTCTATACGCTAAAAGTGAAAGATATGTTTCATAAAGTTGTGCTTTTAGCGTTTGCTCTAACATACCCTCGATTTGGGTACAATCAATTAATTCGACCGGTTCCTGTGTATGAAGGCATTATACAGGGTATTCATGATTATTTTAATAACACGTGCATCATTTTGCTCCATGCTACGAAAGATCCCATTGAAACTCAAGGTATGACTTTTAATTGAAATTATCTCGAAAAAAATATTTATCAGAAGTGTCTTGCAAATCATTTATAATTTTTTTATTTGCGTTCAATTGATACGAAAAAAAATGCGAATCGAAAGTCTTATTGCAAAAATAACTAAACACTGATTGTAAAATTGACAATTGTCAGTCTGTTGACATCAAATGTATAATTTTTGATTAATTATAAAATTATGGAACAATTCAATCCTGCTCATATACACACTTTGAAACATTTAATATCTGATTGATATTTTTTTATTAACTATCTGTCTGAAAAAAATAAATGGAAAATTGAATAATAGGATTGAAAGAAGGCACAGCGCTTCAAAAGCTTCAGACTTACCTCAGTAAAGATCAATGGATTCGTACAGCAGCGATGGATTTCAAAACTTTTGCATCACGCGTAAGAGATTCTACGTGTAATTCGCGCATAATTATTATATTTGTATTAGTTATCACTTTTTTATAATTCTGAGGAATGTTTTATGTTATTTTATTTTATGTTTATTATTTTATTTAAGAAAATTTGGAATTAATCTAGGTTGGATCCAGTTATTTTCATATAAAGAGGCCACTTTTTGTTATTTTAAATGACTCCGACGACGTGAAGCGTGACTTTACTGAGGTAAATACATTGTGACAACTGAAGGATATTACATCCATTTTTGTGGTGATTTTTTTTGATTTTCAAACTGCACAAGATCGATCCAATTTTTCACGGTTAATGAAGTATGTGTGGACTTAATGACGGTTGTTAATAGCAGATCGCGGACTGGATTGATATGTCATATCCAACGTGGCTGATTTTCTTCCGAAATGAAACCACGATTAATCGTTTTTTCGATAATATTTACGTGCCATTTGACTGCAAATTTATGGTGATTCAAAAAGACGAAAGTGACCCAAATCAGGAGATCATCACCGAGATTTATCAAATAAATCGTGATAAAGAGATAAGGCACGCGAGATTTGGGATTTGGAATTCTTTCGATGGAACACGAACACCGAGTTCAGGATTGTATCGACGAAGAAATGATCTCTTTGGCCAAATCATTCGAGTTGCTTCCATTTACGTGAGATTTCGTTTTTTTCTCAATTTTATAGTTTTTATCCTATTTTTCGTCTTCGATCTATTAACTATTTTTCGTCCTCAAAGGATCCACCGGGATCTTTGATAGTCCGTGACGACGATGGAAAAATGGTAGGTCTTGAAGGTTTTTTTGGTGGAATCATGCAATTGCTGGAGGAAAACATGAATTGCACGTAAGTTTAGTCTCAACTATTAATTTCATTCAAATCATATTGTTATCGTGAAGTGGTGAAGAATTTCATAATTTCAAAATTAATTATTTAATGAAACACGAAAAATTTCAATAAATGTATAAATCTAAACCACTTTAAATATAAATAATTTTTTTTCGTGATTAATTTCAAAAATATAATTCATTAAAGATCCTGATTTGTTACGTACCGTAAAATAATCATTTTTCCTGTTCTGATGTTGGTCGCTTTTTTTTATCATGCGCGTCATGACTTTCGTCCTTATTTTGATCTTCCAATTCTTTTTTCAATTCTTCCGTTCGTTGTTTCTGTTTTTCTTTGATTTTTTTCAATTGCCTTGCAGTCTCTTTTCGAAAATATTCTTCCTGACTAGCCGCTGATCTTTCCTCAAAAATATCAGTTTTCGTACCATCTCCTTTTCGTCTTCGTCTTTCGGAGTACGATCTTTTGACTGGGCAAAAAATCCATTCATGATTGATTCGCTCGATTGCACGTTGCGAAATTCCACGTAACATCGTCAGGCGAAATTTCAATTTCACTCAATTATTTGTTTCCATTTTAAATCATTATTCCCTAGAAAAAATGAATTCTTCGGAAAATTTCATTTAGTTTCGACGATACTGACGTCGATGATTTTCGTGACTAAATATCGAATCACTGAGATTCGGAATGTCCATAGTTTAATAATATTTACAAATTACGTCATGATCGAAATATTTAAAATTCAAACTGTAAATAAAAACTTATTTTTTTTTTAATCTTGTCATTGCCATCATAAAACAACTGACTGAGCTGTCACATAACAGCTGATCATCCGTTTTTTTTTATTTTCTCACTTTTTTCATGAAGGAATGGTTCTCACAGTACAATTTATTATTCATTTGAATATCCAACAGCAATTGATAAGTTGAGTGGTGAACACTTAATTTCTTTTCCGATCACTAGTGTATAAATATTTTTCATTAGTTGAATAATTAAATGTAGCACTTATTTTCTCAAGGTTAACGTATATCGAATCTACAACATGGGGCCATCGATTGGCTAACGGTACCTGGTCCGGAACTATAGGCATGCTAATCGGCGATGAAGTCGATGTAGTAGCTGCAGAACTTATGATGACTCGCGATCGTCTCGAGGCGATAGAATTCACAACGCCAGTTTATACGACAAAGTATAAAGTGTTATAAAAATTAAAGAATAACAAAGTAGAGTTTTTTTCAAATGAATAACAAACTATTGTTTTTATTGCCTAAAGAATATTTCAAAAAATGGATTCAAATTTCGGTATTTGAAATATTAGAGTAAAACTTGTCAATTAGAAAAAATTTAGATGGTTTTATGATTTTATTTCTTGTATGTGTAGTAAAATTTCATTTGTCTGTATATAATATGTTTAAAATAATATTATTACTAGGTGCCGTACATTCATAAAAAGACCCTTAACGTCATCACTAAAGTGGAAGGCTTACGTAGCTCCATTTACTTGGGGAATATGGAGTTCCATTGGTGCTCTAATTGTCGTTACGAGCATTACGATTTCTCTCGTTAAATCGATCGTATCGATAATATCGGAAAATATGAAAGACGTGAAGAATTCCAGCTCTAGTTTGCCCGATATTTTTCTTGAAGTTTTCGGAGCTTTTTGTAGTCAAGGTACAGTTGAATCTCGTTATAATACTGCCTAAGGGCTGTAGGGGAAATTTTTTCAGGAATCACGATCCCCACACTATAGCGCGCGATCAAATTCTTGATCAACTACTCGCTATAAGCGCGAGGCAATTGTTGGGTGTTTAGGCACCCCCAATATAGTGTGCCGTCGAATTTTTACCAGGCTACTCGCTATAAGCGCGAAGGGAAACTGCAGAAAACCGTTCCGATACAGCCGGTACCTCCCTAATTTCCCCGGGTAGCAATGCGAGTACGCTCAAACACGGCTGCCAGAGGCGCTTAAGAAAGGTACCTCCTCAGCTGTAATGCAATGAGCCAGCCAGTACACGGCTAGGGGGCCACCATCCTGCACGATGAGAACCATTCACGGGAGGCACCCGGAGCCGTACACCGACCGCTCAGGCATCACAGCGAGGTGTGAACATGATTTTTATTAAGGTGGAGTTCAAACCACCCGAGATTACAGTGGAAACACGTGAAAAAAATCTCAATTTTTCATTGGTGTTTTGGCCGGGATTCGAACCCGGGACCCGTGGCGTGCAAGCCCGAGCCCTTATCCACTGGACCAACCGTTCTCCTCCATAAATTATAAATATTTTTTTTTTATTTGAACACAACGAGAATTAAAAAACCCAATATATAAAATTGATGAATTAATTGGAAGTATATAAGAATTATAATTTAAAAGATTGGTTTGAGAAAAATCAAATTAGAAATTGGTTCGAAGCTTATAACGAGGAGTTAGCCGCTAACCTCGAAAACGCTTCAGGGTAGGGGAAGCTTGCCGCGTTGAAAGCGGGAAAGAGGCTTATAGTGGATAGGCTTATAACGGGATTCGACTGTACATAGTATTTTCTTTTATTCGCAATAAATAGCTGATATTTTAGAAGTTCAACTTGTCAAAGATGTTACTTTTGTCTAGAATTATTAATTTTATTTAATATTTCAAATAAATACTTTTAAATGTATAATTTATAATAGTAAATGGATTTTATTGCTGATCAATGAATAAAAATTTGTTCGAATCGTATTTCAATACATTCATTACTTTGTCAACTAATTCATATATTTTTTTTTTTCAACAAAAATGACCGATAGGCATGGAGCAGTCTTTGTTGGATCCTATTCGAATTATTCATCTTATTATACATCTTACGGGCGTCGTTGTTTTGGCTGCTTATTCAGCCGCTCTAATAAGCTCTTTAGCTACAAAAACTTTCGTAATGCCATTTACAACTATGGAAGGTCTTTTGCAAGATGGCACTTATAGATTCGGCGTGGTCGGAGACTCGGCAGATTACAGTTTTTTTCAGGTAATCACGAAACTTCCATTATCTTTTTTCTATCCTAAAATGTGTGAATTTCGATTGATGGCATTATTAATTATTGTTGTAAATAACTTCGTTTTTTTAAATTGTAATGCTGATATGGCGAAACAACGCAATTTTAATTTGATGACAAAATTAATTGTTAAAAATATCAAGATATGGTTCATTTTTGTGTGAAATGGCGACAGAACACAACGGACAAAGTTCTCAGAGTGTTGTTCGACGATGTGTTGACGAAAGAATTGGAATTACCGGGTACTTATTTGGATGGATTGGAAAAAGTTTGCCAAGAAGAAAAATACGGTTTTATGACATTGGACAATGTCGTGTCACAGTTGCAATCAAAAGTTGGATGCAAACTCGAACCTTTGGATACAATTACGCAATCCTCGATCGCAATGGCTGTAGGACCTCGAAGTCCGTACAAAGGAATTATTGATAGCAAGTAAGTTTATTATAACAATAAAAAGACCATAAAATAGTAGTTCATTATTTAAAATCAATTGAACTGACTATTATTTTTCATTTTATGACAAAATTGCATTGTAACTTAAATAAATTAATAAATAGAAACAACTTATTTCCTTGGTACAGCATATTATTGATTCGCGACAGTGGAATACTTCAACGTTTATTAAATTCCGAATGGATGATTTTAGATAACAATGTAAGTGAAAAAAAAAAAATTGGCGCCAAAGATAATAATTTCATTTTAACGTTTGATGAACAAAAATAATTATTTATTAAATGTTTGCTCATTGCAGCATGAGAGCAGTTGGACGACTGTTGAGATAGAGGACGTTTTACCTCTTGTAATTGTCATAATATTCGGAGCATTTTTTAGTTTTTTGGCTCTCGGTAGCGAGCATCTTGTGACGATTAAGAAGAAAAAGCTCATAATTAAGAAGAAAAGATTTAAAAAGTCGAACCCAGTGCCAACAATGAGCTTGAAAAAGCACAATGGAGTTCCAATTAATTTGGCTAGATTCTAATATTTTACGTTTGTAATTCATGTTTTCATTACATTTATAATCAAACCAAAACAAAAAGTTCGATCTCTTTGAAAATATATTCAGGATTTTCGGAATTTCTTGAAAATATTTTCGTTTCATTTGAGTGAGTACGAGTGTGGCTCGTTGGTCTGTATAAATAAAGGGAGCGGGCAACGTCGAATCGAGCATTGTATAGTTATCCTTAAAGACAAACGGTTGTGTTTACATAGAGTTCATTTCTTAGTACATAGTAAGATTTATTTGTGTTTCCAAAAGTCCCAATCGCGGGTTTTCGATGGACTAGTGGAAAAATTATTTGAACATTATTAATACGCAAATTGATTACACACCAATAATAAAAAGTTTCATCGTTGAGCGAAGAGAAATGATATAAAACATGAAAAAATTCTAATATATAAATTTAAAAGAGCAAATATCGTCACGCAATGTCTCGAGATTACCATTCAGCTGACAACGATTCGTTGTTGACTAAAAGCAGCGTCAAAAAAATGACTCGTTTTACGGAAAATATCACAACCACAACCAAAGATATCGTTACTTTTGAGGATAATAAAGAGAATCGTTTCGTAAAACAGTCCGAAACGTCAACCAGCATCGTTAAAGAATTACAAGTTTTTTACGAAGAATGTTCAAGCGCACGAACGAGCCGCACAAACGTTAACGATCCGCAAAACGCAACGTCAACGGGTGCCATTAAAAAACGAAAACTTTCGGATAGTCAAAACGATTTTGAACGGAGTAAACATTTCGTGCCGAAAAAACGCCCCGGCATTCGAGAAGACGACGTATTCGGAAAGACACGATTCAAAATTTATAACGATCAAGATGGTCGAGTCGTTGGCAGAAAAATAGCAATCGATGAATCTGAGAGCACAGAGAAAAATGAATTGGATGCTGCTAATGAATGCGAGCCTCGTTTTTGTCGTCATATTACCGATAAAAGATTGGATAGAATTAAATGGCCGGAACTTGACGACAAATTTCCAACACGTGTTACGCCCATTGAAGTTCCACCGCCACCAATCAAAAAGGTAATTGATTATCAAAACAATATTTTTGTACGCTTTTTTAAATAACTGAATTTTCATCCGAACTTATGGTTTGAAAAATTGAATAAATATTGCATCTCAAGTTTTATTTCACGTCTTGCACCATCTAAATTCATTTAACGATACTTTTTAAATTACCCTTGCAATAAAATGTAGAATAAAATGATTCAAACGAACTCTTTTTAATCAACAGGTCAAAGAGGTGCATCGCAATCGTTTATTAGCGAAATGCGAGAGACTAACGAACACAAGTGGTTTTGTTTCACGTGGTTCGGAGTACGAACTCCCTTACGATGATTGTTTCATCAAGTACGAGTTGGAAAAGGAAATTGCAATTTTAAAACTTTCGAAGAATCTTCGGCGACAAAATATTACGATTGCGCAGAGAACAATAGTAGTGAAATTTCTAACTCGATTACAAGTGAGTGTTTTTTTTTTTAAATTTACTTTCTTCTTACTTTACTTACTTTAATTCTTAACTTAATTTAACTTCTTAATTTACTTTCGTCTTAATTTAGAATTAGATTTATTTTTTTTATTATTTATTTTTGAGATTAAAAAAAAAATTAATTTAATTTTTTATTTATTATTTTATTTTATTTTATTAGATTTATTAGATTTTATTAGATAGATTAGATTAATAGATTTATTTGATTAGATAGATAGAATAATTTAGAATTAGAAAGAAGAAGAGAATTCTTAATTTAGAAGAAAAGAAGAAACTTAATTTAGTTTCGTCAGAAAAAAGTCGTTGAGTCGTTAATTTAGAAAATTATACAGAAATGTTGATATTTCGTTAGTAATTATTGTGATACTTGATCCTTTGGTAAAACTGAGTACAGAAATCAATTTATTTCGTTACAGAGTCACTTATATTTACCATCATTCTTTCTTTACCAAACGGTCAAATTATTCGATACTGTTCTCGATGCAAAAAAAGTAGAAATCGAGGATTTCCAATTGATCGCTCTTGCTGCGATGTGGATCGCACTCAAGAGAGAACACATTGTTTACAACGTTCCTTCGGTCAGAATAAATTTAATAGTTCTATTATTTTAAGAGTTAAATTGGCTGAATAACTATAACTGATAATCAACAATTGTTTTAAACTATAATTATTTACGTGTAGGCACAAAAAATGGTATCGTTTTCCAAGGATCTCTACGGAGGAAGAGTGGATTTATTGTTAAAATGCGAGATCGATATACTCCAAACGTTGAATTTTAATATCGTATTTCCTGATCCGTTCTCCATTATGTGTTACGATATAATAGCGTGCAGTCACTCGCAATTTATGGATTCTATCTTAATTCATCGCGCTTATTGTTGCGGATGTTATATGGTAATTAAAATTTGAATTAATAAAAGAATCATGATGATCAGCATACGTGAACGAATAATTTTTTTTTTTTTTTAATACAAATTTGCAGATTGATCTCTCACTGTTCGATGAGGAAGTGATGAAAATTTCGGTTGTCCTTTTGGCAGCTGCAGCTGCTGAAGCTGCTCTCTTTTTTACAATCGAAACACCCAATGAAATGGTCGAACCATTATGGAGTATTTGGAGGGCTCCGCACACGGCAAGAAGGTAATTATTTTGTTATCAAATAATAGCATGTAGATCGTTAGTATTTTATTATTTAATTTCATTTAATTAAATTCACGTGAAAATTATTGATAAGTTAATAGTATAATTATATTGAAAAATCATGACTGCATTTTTAATTTTTTTCAATGCGAAACAGCAAATTCACATTGTTTTTTGTTATACATGCAGTTACTCGGACGACGCGATCGCCACAGTGAGAACGCTGTTAATAAGAAAAATTTTCGAATCTCAAAAGCGTCATAATGATGCCGATATTGTATTCAAAAAATACGTTCGTTCGAGGTACGGAAGAATTTCTCATTTTCTCGGGAATAAAGTCAAGGCCTATCTCAATGAAGATTAGTGTTTTTATTATTGTCAAAGTTTCGAGCTCATGGTCATTGCTTTATACTTTTACAAAAATTATTCATGGTAAAAAATCAGTAAAAATTACTCATTTAAGAATACGAAGTAACGTCGATTGTTTTTCTATTGGTATAATTTTGGTATTCTATTGGTATACTTTTGTATTTTATATTTATTGACTGTTGATTTGTATAGTATACTATAATAAACATGTTTTTCATCATCTGAAATTTCTGATTAACCTTATTTTTCTATTTATTCATTTCGTTCCAAAGAAGAGCAAATTTTTTTTTACTGCGTTGCTCCTCAAATGATTTAGACAACGGTTCAATAAAATGAATTCATTATCTGACGAAGAAAAACTTTATTTTCAAAGGTATCAAAGCTTGACAGTGTATTTATTAATGCTCGTCAAACTTAAGAATTAGATACATCGATTCTTCTTCGAATAGGATAATTTTTCGAGTTTGCATGAAGCAATTAAATCGTGTATTCTTTTTGTGTCGTTGCCCAATCGGCCCAGTGATCCCAATCAGTACTTATGGACATCAGACCCTTAGCATCATCCTTTAAGTAATAAATAAATTATAAATTATAACATTGATTTGATAAAAACAATTTACTTGCTATTATAGAATCTTTTGTTATTTAAATAATTGTTAAATTATGAAGACAATGAGACACAGATAATCATTATCTATAATTGCAGTGAACTCATTTTTTTTTTCATTTTATGAAATAACTTGCAGATTAGTCTCATAGTTAAATGCGAATACTAACCTTGAACAAAACATTTCGATTACCACCCCAATTTCCAAAGAGGTGCAAAAGATCTGGTCTCTTCGAGTAAAGCGTACTCGCAGCCAATACACCATGGGTCAATTCTTCAAGGGCACCTGAACTTTTCGCAGCCGAACTAACGATGACACGTGGTGGTTCGAGGCCGAAATTACACTTAGACCATTCGTCAACCGAGGTCGTCGTTCCATCGGGACAGAGGAGCATAAAGTCTGAAGATTTGATCGAGCCGTCTGTCGATTCAGCTAAAAAAAAGGTCGAAAAACATCAATCAAGCAGGTTCGTAACTAATGATTATAAAAAAAATAATTTTTATGATAATTTGTATTCGGAATTGCCAAAAAAAAATTGCCGACGTTACACTTTTTAAGCCCTAAAGCTTAACTGAAATCGAGATTGTTATACTTTTAATGAGCCTCGAAAAATGTTGTGTTATTTAAAAAGAATTGAAATGCTCTTTGCTTTGTATGCAAATTTTTCCATGGTACATTTTCGTTCACAAAGATCGCAATCCACTTAATTGTTTTTTATTGTGTACGTTACTTACTAGCTTGAATGAGGTCCGAAAGGGGCATAAAAGCAACTTCTCCTTTGTCGGCGATTAAGCATCTAAAAAAATATAAAATAATTCGATTTAAATGATGAATATACATATAATTGATAAACAAAAATCTGTTGAAAAGGTTTAGTTACTTCAGGGCTCCTTTTCCACCGAAGTAAGACTCAGCTTCGTCCACTTTACATTTCGTGGCTTCGATGACCTTCTCATCTTTGGATTCGAGATTTCCTACACATTGCTGACAAAGTTTTGATCCAATTGGAGCCCCAGGAGCGCAGGAGCCACCGAAGAAATCGATCATTTCTTCGGCCGATTTCACAAGATTGGCTTTATTCAGTGCTTTCAAAGGAGCGATCCATCCAGCGAAATTGGCACCGTATTGACTGTGACAAGATTTTTTGCCCCGGAGATCAACTTGAAAAAAATGGAGAATTATTAAATACTTTTTAGTTCTCAAAACGTTCGTAAATCTTCATTTTTTTCGAGCGTACTCAAAACGTTGAGTACGCTCTTTAATTAGATCTTTAATCATTCTAATTAAAGGCTTTTAGAAATGCGTTCAGTTGGGTTGAATATATTTCTGAATACAAAAAGTATCACGGATATTTTTTGTTTCGCCAATAACGATGCGATTTTTATGTATTATGGCGTAATAAATATTAATATCCATTTTCTTCGAAAAATTGATAAATTTAGAACTTTTAAATAAATTCTCGTATACAAACAAATCTCTTGCGATCAGCTCTTTTAGCACAGTATTTTTGCTTACCTAAATTTTTGATCGTGCTGTCTTTTTTTATGACAGCAACAGCAGGTCGTTCGCCCATTTTAGTTGCTCCTTTGCCATAATCTTCAGAGATGATGGGTTTCACGTTGAAATCTCTCGTGGCATTGGACACCAAACCACCCTCGAGTACGACAAGATCTGCTGCTTCATTTCTGAGAGCGGTTAAACAACTTTCGTCATCTTTTTCCAAAATGCATTCAATTCTGGGCCTAACGTCTCTCGAATGAGCAGCTTTGGCGAGAGCTCGACACTTGATTAAAGCATTAGAATTTGAGACGCACCAACGTGCGTCTCTTTCCGGTGCTCCTGAATTCCTCTCGATAACGTCCAAATACTTGGCTTGTTCCAAATGTTCTTGAGGATTTACAGGAGGTGCGGTAACCGCGTGTGTTTTCTCGTCCAGCAACATTATGTCCTTCCACCATGCGGCATTTTCTTTCTCGCCAAGGGCACCCAAATCAGTTAATTCCTGAAGGACAAACGATTTTATTTCATTTTCCAAGTCATGGATCTTACTAAAATTTTGTGGCATTATTTCAAGGGCACACGGAAGAAAAAGAGGAAATTCTTTTAACATTACACTGGGGAATCTTGCATCTATATGTAAAGATTTTTTTTTTCATCTAATGCAATTACCTGACAAATATTTATCTTCAGGACACTATGAGCAGAATTCTGTTACGTTTTTCAGAAACAACATCGGAAGGTTTAAGTCTTTAGTCATTAGAGATCGATATTTTCAACAATTTTACTATTAATAATTTTTTCGGATTTCAATTTTATTTTACGGATTAAAAAATCCAACAAACTTTAATTTTATCAACGTTAATTGATTTAATTAACCAATTAACGTTGATTTTCCAGATTATTCTTTTTTCAGACATTCTTAACTCAATTGGGGCTGGGTATATTTACCTTTTGAACGGCGTTAACATCCTTCACTTGCCCATTGGTCATGTATCCTTGCCAGGGTCTAGCAGCCCACGTGCAAGGTTTGGTGGTTGCATCAATGGGCACTTTTGTACCATCAGGGCAGAAATAACGGAAGTTGGTCGGGTCTTCCTTGGTCGGAACTGCCGGGGTTACACCAACAGGTAGACCGAAGAATCTCTTTACATAAATAACTTTGGTCCAGGCAACTTGACCACCGTTATGTGCCAGACATCGCAAAGCACCCTCGTAACCGGAATAAATGTCGGGATAATCGCAAACGCTGGGTTTCTCACAGAGAGCACACATGTTGCTGTATGTTTCCTCTGCGAAATAACAATTACAGGTCAACATCAAGAGCCACGATAGCGGCTCGACGCCAAGTATTTCAAATACAGTCATTTGAGAACTATTTCGAAGCCATTGATATAAATTTAAATTTAAATTTCATACAGAATTAAACACAAGCTGGATTTCCAGTTTGAAATTAATTAATTAATTTTTTTTTCATTTTTAACTCAATTTTGTTTTTAGTTCAAACTTTGGCTGTCCTAATATGTGTCTAAACACAAATTTGAATTTTGATTCATGTTTGTAAGAATTAATAAAAAGTTTGAGTTTAGTTCTTACTGAGTCTTTGATTGATTGCTGGGTCCGGTGACCAAGTGCCAACCAGACATCCTTTCTCGAACAGAGTACTGAGAGCCCTAATTTCATTTTCACGAGCCGAATATTCAGGATCGTTTATGTTGGCCAGAACTCCCATTGCTGTAAGCTTAGTTATGGGTATCTTGTAACCAACGTTACGACCAACACCGGTGTGACAAGATTTAAGACCCCGAAGACCTTGAACATCGTTGATCTCCAAGTCCTTGTGAATCACCGCCACAGCCTCGTATCGATATATTGCATCGGGTTCTTCCTTTGTTCGAACCTGTTTGTATTTTTAATTTTTTCAGTTTATTATCGTGATACTAAATTTCAACGTTTGTTGATTTTATTTTTCGGTCGTACAGGAACGTGCCTTGGTTGGTCCTTGTTTTATCACTTTTTACAAAGTTTATGGTAGAAACGTAACACTTTTTTTTGTGTTTTATAGATAGTTTTCCAAAAACTCATAAGGCAATAAATAATTCAAAAATTCCATAAATGTACCAACACTGAAAACCCAATTTTGTTGAAATATTAAAATACATTGTTGGACGTATTCAACAAAATTATTTCGTCCAGGCAACAAAATTTTGAATGTTTTAACAAAACTTCTTTAAATTGAAACGAAACTTTGTTGACGCAATACAAATTTTGTTGCCTAGATCAAATATTTTTGTTGGACGTATCTAACAAAATATTTTACTATTTCAACAAAATTGGGTTTTCAGTGAACTTTTTTCACATTTGAATTTATGGAGGAGAATTAAAACGATTACTTTTTATTCATACTCTAAGTACTTCCTTATTTCTTCGAATTTTCTGGTTTGATTTAATTGTTTTTTTTTTTTTTTTTTTTCAGTAGAGCAGCAAATATCCTATTCTTAAACATTTTTACCTGTTCAACAATGTTGAAACCTGCTTGATTGGCAAGTTCGCTTTTAGCAGCGAGATACATGTCTTCAGGATCAACAGCCACGATATCAGCTTCTTTTTTGCCAACTTTGTCGATGCACTCGAATCTGTCACGACCCGATACGCACGATATTGGCATGCCCTTTGCTTTTGAATCTTCCATCATTTTCAAACAGTCCTTCCAATATATCTCGGGCACGCATATCGTAACTTTATACACAAGGAAAACAAATATTAGAATGCGTTCGATTCATCCATATTCAATTTTAATTAACGCCTTTATCTTGAATCATCATTCGTTCATAAAGTTAAAACCGGTATATGCTGTTCTCAGTCAATCGAAATCCGAAAACTAGTCACGTTTCGATGTCTTTACTTAATTCGTTGCACTTGACCTAGCACAATTTTTAACCAGCATATCATAAATTTTCGATGTGGCAATATTTTCTTTCTCATTTATCGACAGTAAATTTTTTCCAAAATTGTCATTCAAAAAATATGTAAAAAATGCTCCACATCATTTGAGATCATCAACCTTTTTAAGTAAAAAATTGATATAATCAGCTTGGAAAAAATGATCCTATTTTCCCAGTTTGTTTTCAAACGTCTTCTGTACTAGTTCTTATCACAAGAACATAATTCTACAATAATACTTGTTTAATGAACTTTAAGAAAATCCCAAAGATAAGCGATGTTCATCTGAGAACGTAACAAAGTTTTTCACAGCAAAAATATATAAAAGTAATTCATTTTAAAAATGCTTACATGTGGGAGCTTTCGCTGCTGGTTCATCAGCGATGCAAGTCCCGGTGAACGTCGCCACCAGGACAACAAGGGTGAATCCTCGGATCATCGTAGACGATGGAGACGAAGGGGGAAAAAACAATACGTATTTCTTTCGATCGACCTTGAAACACAAAGAGAAAAAAATGTGGCACTCGCGCAGCAAGTGTTGTTAAAACTAATTATAAACAGCGTTTTGTTCGAACAGATGAGAGTACGAATCGTCGAGTTGTACGAGATTGTATTCGCAGGATCTCTTCTTATATAGGTGCAACAAGCTCTTTCTTTCAAAGGCCCAAGAGTAGTGTGGAGAGGGAATATATTCTCTGTCATTCTCGTAATTCTCGTTCCCGATGTCCCTCTCGTTCTGGCTTGACCATTTCTCCCACCAGCCACTACAATTTGTATCTCGTCAATTTTAATTCACAATTCATAAAGATCGTTCATTTCATTAAAGGGGCTTCAGTCAGCAAATTACGATGAAAAGTTAAATAGCTACAATTTAGTTTTTTTTTTCGTTGCTATTCAGTGATTCATTTTATTCTGATTCATTGGATCATTAGACATTAGAATCGCATATATTTAATTTAAATCTATATAACGACAATTTCGAAATGGCGCATTATTTTTCTCTAAGGCATCTCGAAAACACCTTTTTTCAGGTAATAGGCATATTCTTCACATTCAACGTATTTTGGAATATCCGGAAATTCAATATAAAAAGAAAGCCTTTCCATTTGATCCATTTTTTTGTTCGACCCGTGTTAGGTGACGATTATTACGTTCCTAGACAGAGTTCATCGCGTGACCTTGTCGAGGTTGTCTGTGTCGTACGTTACATTTCCCCTTGAACGTTATTGCTTTGTTGTTCGTTTGAACTTGATGGCCAAATATAGTAACTGTTGCTACCGTCGATTATAATGTAACTACGCAGCATTATAATACGAAATTATACCATCAAATCTCGATGTCGATAATGCAATGATAAATACTGCAAAAATACTGTCTCGATAAATATCATTTTGCTTTATTTTTAAACTTTTTTTCCGTGTTTCCATTTTATCATTATTGCTCACGAGTTGTTTGTCTAATGTTATGTATCGTTTCAATTTGAATCAGTGGATTAAAAGTTATAGAGTACGCAAGCGATTGCAGGCACGTACCAAGATTTGCTTCTGCAGTGACTACAGTGAGAAAATTCACGTTGATACAGAGCGTTACAGAAACGACGCCCAAGACTTACAACATCATTAGGCCGTGAATTGCAAAGTCCTAAGAAACTTTTTTCTCCGATTCACCGTTTATGGAATATTCACTAAGGACTTTTTTCAGAACTTTACTACCTAATTCCTCAAAAATTTGTACGCAATTTTCGGAGAGCCCTATACATGTCCATTAAGAATAACATCGGGGAGTCGGGTTACAAGGTCAATCTGATATACATTGCGATAAATCAGGGATTTCCCCGGGCAAGAGACATCGATTCCAATAATTAAGTTGGGATGAACTGGAAAATACGTTCTATCAAGTATCGTAAATTGTTACGTTACTTACTAAAAACTTCTGTCTTATACTCTTTGTTTATTGAATTATATTGCAGTTCGTAATAGTCTCGGAAGGAAAATGTTTTGAAAAATTCATGTGATATCGTTTGCTACATCGTCTCTTTCCTTCTGTCAATTCTCGATCATATTTGCTCTTTGTCCCAACGAAACCAATCAGTGATAAAAGTTGTTTGAAGAACGGCTTGAAACTTTTTTTTTAATTGGTCGACGTTGAAAAATTCATCAGATGGAGCTCATCAACAAATTGGTAGTTATAAAGTGTAAGATTTGGAAATTTCGAGCCTTTATTTTTATCTTAGCCTCTTACTCAGTCAATGTAGGTATTTTTTAACATTAGAATTAACCGACGTTGAAACACTCTTTCAATCAGATTTCTTGACCACTCTTTTTTCTCTGGTTAGCCCTTTTAATCTTAGAGTCGGATAAGTTTTGAGTCTCAAGAGTTCGAGTTGTGCCTGCAGCGCCAATAGTTCGCTATAATTCTTTTGAACTTTTTTGTTAAGTCTCGTTCTCTTCATTATTGTTTTCAATTTGGTTCTTCGATATTCTGTGTCTCTTTCACGATTTTCGTTGTGAATGATCACAGAGGTTTTGAAACTGGCCAATTTGGTCTTCTCCAACGCATCTAAGCTTCTTTTATTTTTTTCCCTCCAGCATGCTATTTTTCGAACGCTATCTTCAAATTGTTTTATTCTTTCCTCCAGAATTCTGTCGAATCTCTGAAACAAGTTTCAACCACGAAAAGTCATATTTTTTTTTTTTTTCAAATTCACTGGGACAAAATTAAGAATCCAGTTTCTACCCATGACTGTAAAATCGGGGACTTTTTATACAGGGCGGTCCAAGTGGAAATGAACGTTTTTTGGTCAAGGCCAATTAAATAGTTTTTTGAAAATTTGCAAATTCTTTTTTTTTTATGATAAATCGAAGAAATATTTATATACAGAATTTTTGGAGCAGTTCAATATCGAATTTTTGCAGCATCATCTTTTTTCAAAAATAATTCATCGAAAAAGAAAAATTAGCGGCAATGTGCATTCCGTGATTTAAAAATCTTTCATAATAGAATCTTAGAAATTGAATTTAAAGTATTTTTTGATGGTCGATACAAGAACGGGTGCTACGCGTTTGATATTGACGATGACTTATTAATTTGTTGTTAAAAAGTGAACTGTTGATTCTCTCATTAGCTACATTGGGTCAAATGTACAGCACTTATCAGACTGATTTTACTATTTTTTTCCAACTATGTAAATACATTTTAAATTATAACTGTGGTGCGATGAAATAACAGTAGAACCGCAATTAAGACGTGAGCTTTACCTTTTTCGTCGAGTCGAGTACGCGATCGAAAGATTTCATTTTTTTTTCAGGATAAATTTCGGGCGGATCGTTAATCAAGTAATTTTGCATTTCTCTCGTAACTTTGACACTTTGCAATATTTTGAGTTCTTCTCGCATATTGCGGAGTGTTATTTGCATACATTTGTGACGCCATTCTCGCCAAATAATCGAACGACGAAATACAACGGTTTGTCTCATAGCAGAGAGTTTTTTTTGTCCAGCTTGAATAATGGCACTGTTTGCACTTTCAAGAATGGAAAATGGCACGAGAACAGCATTGTGTAATTCACGTGAATCGCCGTATAATTGGCACTCTATTTGACCCATTTTTAAAACCAGCTGAATTTCCATATCTTCGAGCATTTCTCGATTTTTTATTTCTCGATCTTTCAACATTTCTTTCAAATGGGTTACTTTTCCGTCCATAATAACGCACCCTTTTTGATGCGATACAAACGTTTGCTCGGCTTCGCCCAAATCAACAGCGCAAATTTTCAGCTGCGAAATTTACAAAACAGTGATTTTGTTATTTTTTTCAAACTTATGAAAAAAATATATCAAAATTTTGACGATCAGAATAGTTTAAAATATATTTTCAAAATTTTTATTTTTAATTACTAGAGTTAAATAAAAAATAAAATTTTGAGTTATGTAACCTTAATCTCCAATTCGACTTTGGCTCGTCTAAGTTTGCACAAAATATTCCAATGGCTCGTATCGATTTGAACGGGCAAATTATTTGGCATTGTATCGAGAGTGTCCATGCCTCGAAGAAAATCTGAACAATCTCTAGGCAAAATGTCCGATTCGTCACAATTGACGATACATTTACCGATCTCCGTAAGATAAGTGATTGAGGTACAAGTTAATTGTACGTTTTTGGGTCGTTTTCGATAATGTCGTAACAAATGTTCGACCATTGGTTGCTTCAAATCTGGAAAGTTATCGCGAAATTTGGCGTCTAGGGTTTTGTCACGTTTCGACAAATTTTCGTACCGATTTCTGGTCTCGGTCACGACATTTTCCAAGGTCAACAAAATACTGGTCATATTTTTTAATTCTTTGATCGCTGTTGACAATTCTTCGTGAGCGAAATGTAAAGTTTCCATTCCACGTCGTCTGAGCAAATGTGTCTGGGACTCTCGCAGACGCGTGAGTGTCTCTTGCAAAATGGCAGACTCGATTTTCATCCGATGGAGTAGAAAAGTCTCGAGTCTACGATCGAAAGACTCAAAATCCTGTCGTAACGTCTCTGTTGATAAAATCAATAGAAATAACGTCAAGCATGGGAAAGGAATTTCGTTCTCTGAAAAAAAAAGACATACTTTCCACTTCGACGATTTTATTCTGCAGCATTTTTTTGTATTTTTCTCTTTCTTGTTCGAGCTCTTCACACTTTATGCGGTACATCCTGATCTCCGCTATTTCTTCTTCGTTGTAGTTCGAAGGATCTTTCGTCGATAAACATAAAGGTTTTGGTGGATCTTTTTTTATCTCGTTCTCCCATCTTTCAGCATCAATATAATAAAACATTAAATCTGAATATGATTGGTCTGATTTCTTTTCAATGTTGTTTCATACATTATTTATTTCTCTTAAAATTACTGAATGCTAACCTTACTTCCAGTAAACCATCCATCATTCTCTCCAAAGCTTCTTCTCGAAAGTCATCATTTAATTTCAAATTATTTTCTTGTTGTTTTCTCATGATTTCCAGACGATTGTCACGTTCCAAATACGTTGCAGCTTTTCCTTTGGATATTTCGTCATCCGTGACAGTCATGATGGTTTCTGGTTTTTCACAGTAATGCCACAATGGCTGTGACAATCTTTTATCTCTGGCTGGACTCATTTTAAACATGTCTTTTAACTCCATTGCACAATGTTCGATTTCTTCGAGACGTTGAGCTGCGATCGTTAATTCACGATTTTTAACCGATTGCATTTCTTCAAATAACTTGTTGAAGTAAATTTTCAGTTGCCTTTCTCGATCTCTGATGCTTATACTCGCGATAATACCCTCAAAAAAGCTGGGACATTTCCTTATCTGATTGATCGATTGATCGAATGTTTCAGGTAAAAATCGATCGGTTGTTGTTCCCACGATTGAAAATTGTTCGGATACCAAATTTCCTCTAGTATTGTTATTATCATTGAAACCATCAAAATTAATGATAAAATCCTCCCATTTTCGTTGATTTTCCTCATTCGGCGATAATCGTGGCATTGCGAAATTATCGATCTTTGTTTTTTTATCTATCGATAATAAACTACAAGCCTGGACTTCCATGGAATCCCAGCATAATTTGCGCAAATATTTCGACACTTCGTCTCTTTGAAATATCTCACGTTCTAATTTTTTAATAAGCTTCGTCTTGGCTTCGATGTTTTCCTGTATTTTTTGAACTCGCAAATCACGATCGAGATCAAAATCTGATATCGATAACTGAGCGTCCGGAGATTCATGCTCATTTGCGTCCAGAAGAGATTTTAGCTGCCAAAAATAATCAATTATTTTGAATGGGACTCTGAATTATTTGAATAATTTTGGGTTTTCAGTGACTTCTTATTTCAAATAAAAAATTACTCGTTCTCGCAGTTTCAAAAAATCCGCAAGAATGGAATTACGTTCTTCAACACATTCTTCTCGTTCTTTCTGAATATTTAGCATGATTTCTCGTTCGATCCACGTCAAATCGTCTTCGAAATTGTCTTTCCATTGCGGGGTATTTAAGGTTAAATCATCATATTCAGCGACCCTTTCGACGCATTTTAAATGACTGCAAGATTAAATCATTCTTGATTTGGCACTTTGACCTCAAAGTTTTGTTGTATTATTTTTTACGTACCGAATTTTCGTTGCGACAAGATCGCCGTTTCTTCCCAATGAAACAATCGTACCATTGCAGGAAGACATGATCGTCATTCTAGCTCCACCGTCCAATCGATGATGGGCCATAAAAATGGCCATAACTTGCTGGACGTTTATTCTGTTCCTTAGAATTATTAAACCATCGTAGCTACAGGTCACAATGAAGTTGTCATTCAAGTCGATTTTAATATTTCTTAATTGATGGTTCGAGGTTAGAGCCTCGGTCAAGGTTAATTCTTCAAAATCATCCTATGGTCAAAAATTCAATTATAGCCCTCTCAATTTTTCAGAAATATAGATTTCAAAAAATCTACGAACCGTAAGTTGCAAAAAGTGTAATTGTTTCGTCAGATAAGGTACGACGACAATTTCGTTCTTGCTTCGACCATAAGACAGTGAATCAAGAATATTTGTCAATTCTATGACACACAGGCAGACTTTTTTCAATTGCAAAGTATCAAGAGAATAGATGATGATATTTTTACTAATTTTTCGAGCTTTATTCGTCATAGGCAGGACCACAATTTTCGTAAATTTGTTCTCGATCTCGTATATTAACAAATCTACTATTTTTATTTCAAAGTTCAATAAACCTAGCACAGAATATTGATTATTTTTGTCATTACTAATCATGAACAATTTATCTCGATTGACATCTAAAACTCCCAGAAAACCCGTGGACCAAGAGAAACGTATTATTTCTAACGGTTCTCTTCCCAAATGGATCGGTCTAATTACTGATGGTTGTGAAATTTCGAACAGATTGATTAGCACGAATTTTCCGATCGTAGTACCGATCGCGATCAATGACAAATTCGGATGAGATGCCGCGCAGTTGACTGCAATTAAATAAGTAAATTTATAAATTAATTTCAATAATTTAATATTACATTTATATTCGTGATCCAATAACTTATAAATTTTTCAATGAGTTACACAATTATAGACAATTTCATCTAGTTCAAATAATTCGAGACCTAAATAATTTATGGTTATGATAATTGCTAATAATTGATAAGCTTCAAAACATTTTTTGTTACCTGATCCGTAAGCTCCCAAATATATATTTGAGACGAATTGTCCTGCAAGACATTGAAAAACATTTAGTCGATCGAATTGGTCGATCGCAACGATATGATCCTCTCGTGGATTAACAAGCGTGAGAAATTTGTACTTCGAGCCTTGATAAGATATAGTTTGTATTTTAGGTGAATTTTCTTCTTCATTTGAGTTTAATTCGAGCATTTCTCCTCCGTTACAATAGAATAAAATATTTTCACAGGATCTAGCAATGAATAGGGGATGAGAATTGGCTTGAATCGACCATACCAATTTCCAGGGAGTTCCAAATTTTATATGACTGTCGGAGCTTATTGGTTTTCTGTAAAACTTTAAGATAATTTAAACAAAATTCTTATTGTTTAAATCTCATATGTTAAAGATACATGAATCCAGTTATAGTTTTTTTTAAATTCAAATATCAAATTTTTTTTTTCATCGGTTTAAGAAAATCTCGAAAGTTTGTATTTTCGTTATTTTTTTTTTATCCTTTACTAAGTTGTTATTAATCTTATGTTACATTAATTTAATTATGCAAAGTGAATATTCGTTGTTTATTTGCTTGAACTCACAATTATTTGCGATTGTCGATTAACGAGAACAATTCCTGATCGAAAAGTTTCGATCAAAGGATCATTTTTTGAGTCTAACGCATTACTCTCGTCTCCTTGAACAATAAGATGACGTCTTTTGCCATCATTAAAATTCAAGATAACGTTTCCGTTTACATCGCACTCGAATAAATTACCGTCAGAGGACCACGATGTGCATACAATTCTGTTTACTGTTGACGTATAATTTCCATTAGAGGGAGATATCATTACTATTCTCGAGCACACGCTGATTTCGTAAACTACGAGATCGCCCGATATTTCACCCAACTGCGAAATTTGGTAGGACGAACATGGAGAGCAGCTGTATGTCAATCACATTAATTAAACAATATTTGAGAAATCATTTTTGTTTGCAAACACCGTTTTCTTTTCAATTCAATAATTGGCATTGTTAAAATTATCTGCGAATCAAAATCTATCAAAAAAAAAACTACATACGAAAAAAAAGCATTCAAAATCAATTAGCTCATAACTGTACGTACTAATTGTGTGTTGACTCACGTTATTCGTTGAAAATGATCGGTAATGATGGTATCGATGAAAGCCAGATTTTCTCCAGTTCTCCATGACCAAATGATTATCCGAAAATTTGGAAAACTCGTGAGACTCACTAGATATTCGCTGCCTGCAAAAACGCACGACAAATAGCCATTGGTTCCACGTTCCGGAATACAATTTGAGACTCTTCGTATCCCAGGATACGTGAAAATAAAGATTTTTGGAGAAAATCGTCTCTCTGCACTAGCGAACATTGGAACCATCTTAAAAAATTACCAAAATCAGAGGATCATCATACATTTGTTTATTATTATTACTATTCTCATTATAATTATGATCATTATTATTTTGGAAGGTAAAAGTCTTACCGGATGGGCGGCTAAGCATGAAGCACCTTTTCCTCTTTCCGTACTATCAAATTTTTCAATTCTCTCCTCTTTCGTCATCAAATTCAAAAACATGACGTAAATACCCGAAGCCATGGCGATTACGTCGTTGCTGAGAACGATGAAGTTTTTGATGTTTCCAAATTTGATCCATCTATATTTACGAGAATTTTCAGACAAAAGATTTTTCACGCAGAGAATTTTACGCGAAAAATTACTAACGTACACATTGCAGTGTGGAACCATGTCGCCACTTTTGAGCAATATTCAGTATGTTTTGAATAGAAAAACATAGTAAATTTCTTCACAATGATTGACATGGTATCACACCGAAATATGAACATAGTAATTTTTCGTATAAAGTTCTCTCCGTGTAAGAATGGATTAATGCGTTTGAAGAAATTGTGAAGTTAATTTTTTTAATATACTGCAGTTGATAATAATTTTTATGGTAAAATCTATAAGCATTTTATAGAATGAAAATAGTTAACTATTAAATTTATTGAATGGCCATCGCGTTGTAAAAGGTATTCTATATAAGATTACTATATATTTTATGATACCTCGTTTCGACATTAGGCGGAGTCATTTTTTGGATAAAGTTCCGATTGCGAAACACTCGGAAAAAGCTACAACAAAAACTAAGCGCTCCAATTGAAAACACTGATACTTGATGAGGGTTTTAGTTTAATGCGTTTTGGAACAAGAATTTTATTTTTTATACGAGACTCAAGATTGATAAAATTTTGCACTGTACTGCTGAGCTTCGACATGGGATTTGGTAGCCTAGAGACGCCAAACAAAGCTAATATTATTCGAATCGATTTTCGAGGTACGCAAAGTATGTAAAGTTGTACAAGCATTCCTTCGATATTTGCCCGAAACTCAGACCAAATGCAATTCACGTGTCTCATTTACAATCAATCGTTCCGAATCCGAAAATTTTTTCGTCCCCGGATGGTGGTGATTGTTGACATGTTCGCGAAATCGTAATTTGGCACGTTATCCCTTTGCCGGGAGTCAAACAGTGGCAAATAGTGGGTAATTGTCGCTTGTTATAAAGTGTGCCACTGGATCGAAGAATTGCGTGGAGGAGTATATATCGATAGTACATTTTATACGGGAAGCCCCGTTATCGTACCATACAGTACATAATAATGTGACTGCGCCTTAAAAGACTTTGATTCGTCCTCAACACTTTCGCATTCCGTATGATGATTTTTTTTTATTATTATGTTTCTTTCACTTGTCCTCAATGATCAGGATCTATATTCCTAAGTACGAACTTGCGGTCAAATGTAACTTTGAACTTAAATTTAATTTGTGGTGTGAAGTTAGGTATAAACTTAACGATGGACTCGACTCAAAATAAAAATCGCAATTCAATTCAAGTATCGCAAGTAGAATAAAAAAAATAAAAAAACAAATTTCAAATTAAGCTCAAGTCTGAACTCAAATTTAGAATCAAGACCTTTAAATGAATGGGGCTTTTCTCAAGTTGTATTCAAGCTTGAATTCAAAGCTCGACTCGATTCGAGCTCGGGCTTAATTCAAAGCGCAATCGAATGGAAGAAGTTCAACGTCCGAATAAAAAATAACAATAAGTTTTTGAGGGATTGATTTATGTTCCCTGGATTCATTTTTCGTTTTTTATTCAGATGGAAGGGGTGACAATGGTGAAACGTCACATGGTTCGAAGACGAGTGGAACAGTAACCTACTAAAACAAAAGACACTAAGCCCCTCCAATGAACCCCGATATAAAACCTGAGTCGTGACACGATTTTTTTTTATTTCCAAACTGTTCGAGCCTCGAAAAGTCGTGTTGTAGTTTTGAGATTTTTTTCTGTTTGAATGATTGTCTGTTCGAAGATTTCAGTGTGATTTTCTCGTGTCAGTTTTCAACTGAACCATCGCGAATTTTGGATTACTATTATCCGTAAAAAAGGTTTTTATACGATTAATTTATTTTATATTTACTCACTTGGAAAAACTGTTAATGTTATTAAGTGACTTACTTATCATTCGAAAAATATCCTTTTATTGGAATAAGCGTCGTTCAAAAGTTATTTCTTTGATTTATTATAAAAATCTAATATATACGTTTTATTTTTGACATTGTATAGAAATCCCTTCACGTGATTCACGTGAATTAAAAATTATCAATTAATAATTGTCATGATATTTTAGCGTAAAAATTGATGTTTGCACTTTCGAACAAACTTTTTTGTTATTTTGTATTGTGATTAACTACGAAATGAGTAAAGTGTTGAAAAAAAGTATTACAATGTGTCAGAGGGACTGGGCAACGACCTATTCTCGCGAGACTGTAAAAGGGCGTTGACAGTTATTCACTTGTTATGCGGGATGTTGATTCGAGGCATTTAGTATGCGGATGCAAAGCTACTATTGATTACTATGTAGTCGCCTCGCGTGTTCTCGATCGCACTACTCTTTATTCGATTTCCTTTCGTAAACTCGTTTAATTTCTTCGACCTCGAAACTGATTTTTGATAAGAAAGCATTTTCAGGCACGATCGAGCAATATTGGACAAAATGAGTTCACCGATTGGAAGACATTTTTTGTGTGGACTTTTGGTGATTTTGCTTTTTTCAACGATCGCAAATTCGTTGGAAATTGGTCAAAATATTCCTACCAATCACAAAGATAATGGCGTCTCTACGAGCATATCTAGTCTTGATGTGGAACCGCGAGGAGACTCGGATGGTTTGGATATCAACGCTATCGATGAAAACTCCAAAAATTCAGGATCAATATCCTCACTTAATGACAAGAGTGATAAACAACCGATCATTCTTGGGACGTCGAAAGTTGCGATTGTGTATTCCGAACGAAAACAAACTTCGTCCGATAAGGAAAAAAGTATTAAGGTCCGTGGTTTTTATGAAAAAACAGCTTGGAAGAATCTTTCACGTGAATTTATCAAAAATACTTGGATTGAAAATATTAAATAAATAATAAATCACATATTAGGAAATTATTTGCCGAATCTGCGCTTCATTTGCTAGAAGATGATGTAAATAATGTTTTCAGGCTGGAAGGGTAGTGTATCCTCAAAATCAAGCTATAACTTCTTTGAAACAGAGTTCGCCTGATCGAAATTGGCGAGGGGTCAGAGTTTCGCAGAGGGACAGTTATCTCGATGCGTTCGAGCACTCGCAAACGAGTAAAGATCCGCGGGAGGGTGTCATTAGTGCTGACGTAAAGCCCAAAATACCAAAATTGATAAGACGTGATTACAGTGAGGGTCCGGTTTATCGTCATCCGCACGAACAGTACGGAGGACCGAAAGAATCAAGCTCGTCTTACAGTTTGCCTCAAGAAGTCAATAATCGTTTAACGACGACTAAAAACATTGCTCGAATATCTTACGGTGGACCAACGCCTGAACCATTTTATCCAACCCCCAGTGATTCTTATTCCTTACCTATACAATCATCCGCCAATTTCAATAACAATAATAATAATGGATTTTACGGATCACCGCAAATTTCATACGGCTCACCAACTCCGCAAACTTCATATGGCTCACCAACTCCGCAACCTTCGTACGGCTCACCTAGCCCGCAAAGCCAGATTTACGGCTTACCGAATAATAATTACAATAAATATCCAACCGTTCCACAAAATTATTATGGACCGCCCAACATTGGTTATCCTCCTGCAGGAATACCCCAGCAAGGTGAGGCGAGAGGTAGCGTATTGGCATTTGCAATTTCGAGTCGTTGTGTGTCCCATGTTTTCTGTTGTTTTTCGTAACACTTTGTTATTTTTTGTACGAGTTACACGGCTCATTTATATCCGAAACGTTTCAGGAATTTCAATAGAGACGCCCCTTAGGATGATTAAAATTGGATGCATGAACGTTGTGCGAAGAGCCATCATTTAATTTTGATTAAAAATGCTGTTTGCCGTATAAAAAACAAGATTTTTTGGACATTAAACTGAATTACTTTTTTTTTCAGAAATCAATATGATATCTAACGTTTTTTTTATATGATGTAAATCTAGTATGATGTAAATCTAGTATAGCGTAAGGCATTACAAAGTTGAGTTTTTCAATCTTCGTTCTTGGTAAAATATACGGGATCTACACTTTGTATTTTTTTTTTCTTCTAAGCATAGTGGTTCGGTATAAACTTTATATTCACGAACCGTTTACTCGTTTATTCGCCGTGTATATGAATTATTCTACACTCATTTCTTAAAGACTTCATTCTCGACACAAGTGCACAGAGTTTTAACACGTTACTCATTTCGCGCAATTATTCAATACACCGTCCTCTAGAAGTTCTCTTTCAAGGTTTTCAAGAATTTACAATTTGTGATTTTTTTTCTCTCCTACCAAGAAGTTTTTATTCTGCTTCCATTACAAGCCCAATCAGCAACACATTTTTATGTCCAAAGTATCTTTCAAGCAATACTTCTTAATGATTTTCTTTAGTTCGTGACTGAAAACTAATCTTTTCGTGATTAAACTTTCACATAATTTTTTTTCTACTAGCTATTTCTACTGTATACTGACCAAACCACTTTTCGTAATTATTGTTATTTTTAAAGCTTATGGACCTCCACCTTCATCCACGTACGGAGCACCTTACGCTATTCAAAGCCATTCTCAACAACTTTCGTCATGGATGCCATCGATCGATTTGAGTTGGCCATTCGCCCTTAAGCTAAATGCTTTCACGCTCGCCAAGATTTTGCTCAAGCTCGTTATCTTCAAGATGATTGTTAAATTCATCGCCCTCATCTGTCTTCTTCTATTTATACCAAAATTGGAAATAATTAAAAAAGTTGAGAGCAACGATGATTCTGATGACTCGGACGATAGCCGAAGACTCTTTTCAAGTAAGTTTCTGAATTTCTACGACAATTTTATAATTTAAGAATTTTTGACGCCATAAACATTACGAGCGGCGTTCATGTTTTTAATTGAATCATACGATTACGTTAATTTAAATTGAATTTAATTAAATGTTTGACTATTATGTTTTAATTAGCATTCTTTTTTTTTAATATTTATTATTTGCAAACTTTTCATTTATTTTCTTCTTACAGAGGATTCCGCACTGGAACGTCTAAATATTCTCACTGCATTTGTAACAAGTGCAATCGAGAAGTACGAAACGACGACGACTGAGAATTCGGCCAAGTCTGTCGACGATTGTACGGGCTTTACTTGTCGCGTGAAAAAATTCTTTACTCATGAGGAAACCTGGAATGATTACATTAGTTTGTTCAAACGCTACATAGCCGAGGAAACTGACACAGAAGATGGCAATCAAGAAGTCCGAACGAATCGCCTAGATTCGTGATAAAATTATTGCAATGGAACCGCGAGATTTTCACATTAGTTCGCTTATTTATATATTTATTTATTTATTTATTTATTTATGAGAAAAGAAATATTTTATACAAAAGAAACCAGATATGCAAGCCCAAAAGTATTGTACATAATGTATAAAAGTATATACAGTTCTAGAGAGGTGTTAAAATAAAAGCACGAACGTGAAAATAAAAGAAAGTAATAAAAGAACGAAGTTGTGAAAATAAATGAAAAGAAATTTATATATTTCTTGTAATAAAAGTTGATGAGAAATCGTTGCAAATATTTAATATGCAAATAATTTTTTTTTTTAATATTACAGAACTAATTTATTAAGCTTTAATTTTTACAGCAAAAAAACTACTGTTTGTGTCAAGCATCACCGAGAAAAAAATGGTCAGTATTGTTTTTTTTTCATTTTAGTATTCCAACCGTTTATAAACCCAGCCGAAGCCTATTGTGCGTTATGAAGAATACATGAGTAGCATACACTACCTTTTCGAAGTTATATAGGTAGTATATGGATCTTTATACACAAGGGAAACCGGTTTATAAGATGGACAGACGGTATCCCGTATGCCTAGAAGTCTGAAGGGATACGTGCTTGTTGTTTGCAATTTAAATAAGCTACCGAGGCTACGAGAATGAGTCAGGAGGGGAAGACAAGCTTGTAAATATCGACGGCGATCTTTACCGAATATTTGACGTATGGACGATATTATATAAATAGCTGTAGAGAATAAAAAAGATCGTATGTATATTAATTTATATTTTCAATCGTCTGATTCACACATGTTTTCAAAATAATAGCTTTTATACATACATCGATTATATAGGTTACCCGAAATACTCGAAGTTTACGTGATGAATAGATCGCGAAATACTAAAGAGAAAAGCCTTTTGGCATTTCTCTCTTCGATGCACCGTTCATAAGATATTCGCTATTTAGGAACAGCCAATCCGATGCATCATTAAGTGGATGCGTGGAGTGGGGGAAGCGTGTCCTACCGTTCTAGCCGCATTACTCCCAATTCTTACTTTCTATGCAGAGGATTGATTCTGTTCATTCCGTTAATATCACATAAATGCTACATCGTAGACAAAAAACACACAAGGAATTTTCTTTTCAGAATTTCACAATCTGACTATCTCCCACATATCCAGAGCGATTTTAGAAGAATCTTAAACAATTTCAGTATATTCTATATGCATAATGATGTAACGATGCAGAGATTGATAGATTGTCCTTTGAATATTTTACAAGTTGGCTAGATAGCGATTCTCATTTGTTTATCATTATCTCACTCCCGAGTATTCGCTTGCAATTGAACAATAACGATGATAAAGGGGAAGAAGAAGGGCTTGTGTGAACTTCCTTCATTAAAAATTTGGGTCAACCATTCTCGTATAAACATGTAATATGATAACAGTCAATCACCACTTCATAGCCCATGTGCGTACTTGGGCAACAAAGCTATTCGTTTTGATTGTGTTGCAGAGTTATTTTGACGTTATTTTGGTAATAGTTTTTTCATTTATTTTTGAAATCCTACTGTAGGAAGTTTTGGCAAGTTCTGTTTGGGTTAATCGGCATGACGCCCTTGAACTTGCCATTAACCTGTTTTCGAAATCATCATGATGTTTCATTTTCAATACGTAAAATTAAAACTTAAATTAATCATCAAAGTGCCTAAAATTAACCACATTTACTTTCCAAGGGCACTTGTCCCGTGATGGTGTCAATTATGGGGTTTCGATGTTGTAAACAACAATTCATACGCACCGATAGAGATAGAAGGACGTTTGATTGTCATAAAGCAACAGTGTACTAACACGTTCTTCGTACGAGCTTACGTTCAATAGGATTTAACTGGATTTATCGCTGGCTATGGTCATATAGCGAGAAACGAGGTTGATGAACGCTCTCTCGACTCTTATCCATCATATACGCCATGTACAGATACATTCGTAAATGAAGTGTAAAGCTAGTGCGTCGCAGACACTTAATGCGTCATCCTCATCGATGTCCTTGAAGTTTCATACATCTAAACGAGTATGTGAAGTTGTTTTTTTTACTTTCTTTGCTCACGTTGGTTTAACCGCCATTCTTTCAGAATTGAACTTGGGTTGTCTTCAACGTATTATTTACGTTTAAAAATAATTCTCTATAAGTTAGGAAAAATATACATGGTCACAATTAACTTCGTAAACAAACTTTCAAAATTTGGATTTAACGTGGGCTTTCTTGGTCAATTCATCGAAAATACAGTTGACGGTGAGGTCAACTTTGACTGATTTCTTTAAGGATGACTCCAAAGAAGTGTACATTCAAAAAGTGTTGAAAGAATAGTAAAATATAAGGTGGTTGTTATAATTCCATATCTTGTAGAAAAAATGATTAAAACAGTTTGAAACTACAGTGCATTTTCACTTAAAAAAATGAAAGGCTTATACATCCGAGGGGAATGTACATTTGATTTTTTCATCTTTTTTAAACTTTGATCTATGAAGAATATTGTATTTTTAATTTTATTTAAAAATACCAAAAATTGTGGGGGTTTTGAGCGGTTTGCCGGAAGACGTTCAAGCGGGCGAGTTGCTGGTACCGGTTTGCAGATTGGCAGTCGAGGGTGATCGATCCGCTGGGTTAGTCCAATTTAAATTAAATTAAAATTTCTTCAATTTTCTCAAAGATTGAAGTATGAACAATATTGTGTGTAAATTATACATGGAAATTCGATAAATTGTGGTAGTTATAGCCGATCTACCAAAAGACTTTTAATGGCCGAGCGCATCATTTCTTTACCAAACATTAAAGTTGAACACCTCAAAACATTCTTTTCGAAATTGGTCCCAGAGTATTACGGAAACGGCTGAACCAACTTGATTCAAATTGATACATTTTATTTTTATACACGTTGTCTTATTTCGTGGGAAATTCGTAGCAAATTGCTTTTTCAGAGTAACCGTGCCAGAAAAAAAATCAAGGAAACAGCGAATCGTATCAGAAATAACATTTTTCCACCGGTCACGATTAAAACGCTCGCAGGGAATGAATTGAGATTTAAAAATTTTTGAGAAAACCAATCCAATCCATTAAATTGATAGGAAAATGAATGAATTTTTTTTTTTTGCACAGACGTTGTCGTCACGTCGAGGATCAAGCGTATGATCAAAACATTATATGCTGCAATGAAGTTTGAGTTGACGCAGGAAATGATCGGCGACAATGTTATATCAAAATTTGTTGCCACCGATGACCCTAATTTTCAGCCATTTCGTAATTTTTCAGCTCTGGAGAATTTTAGCTTCTGCACAATGTAATAATATTTAATTTTCCTCTTTACCATAATGATGACGTATTTGAAATAATGCGAGTGTAGCAAAGGATCGGCTGCATTATGAATTACGTGCGTGTCTTTGATCGAATAAACGGGACGTTTAAAGACAAACCTCGTGACATCGGAGGCAAACGTTGATTTTCATTGTAGCGTGATCTAATCTCTCGTAATCTGTGGTCGTTGAATGGGATCGGGGCAAATTGGCAATGTGATAATATCAGGTCAACGTTGGAACCGGACAAGAGTTACGGAGGTCTCAAACGAGCCAGTATTCACTGGTATTTTTCTATTCACTTCTATGCCCGTGTCTTTCTTCCTCTTTCTCTCTTATAATCTTTTTCTCGCTTCGGATACCGTAATGAGTGTTATGGTTCAATCTTCAGAGGGAAAAATCGGTATGAGAGGACTCGATTTCAGGTGGGGGAAGACGAGAGAGATGAGAGAGATCGAGATTGCTACATATAAATGGCATGATACGGCATGGACTTGTCGAGTCTCTTTTACAATTTCATCGAGAACGTTTCACGTGGAATAAAAAAAAAAAATAATAATAATCTTTTTGTGCACCAGAATCCTCGTGAAAAATCTGTAAAATAAACATTGTCAATCATGAAGGGAACTATTGCATTGGGTGAGTATAACTTCGAAGTCATTGATCATTATTTGCATACCAATTTTCTCATAAACATTATTCTCATACGATTTCAAAATCGCGGTCCGATTGATTTTTTTGCTACTCGATTTTAAGTTAGAATTGAAATGCGGAAGTTTCTCTCATCTCTCCCTTGTTCTTAAGGTTTGAACTTTTTTTAAACCTATTTTTGACCTATTTCGCCTGCAACTTATGGAAATTTCCACGAGTCCACCAAGTATTGTACGATCGCAATCACGACAACGACAATCAAAAATATACGTCGTCAAGACTCACCGATTATTCAATTTATGTGCCCATTATGGACACTCGACGACAGTCACTCTGGCCTCAATGATCCTTCTTGAGTTTCAAAGCTCTCTTGATCAGGGATGAGCAAGACTTGTTTTTACAATTACAAATGAAAAAAATTTGTTGGAATACTTCAAAATCATTTTGAAGTAATTAAATTTTTCTTTATTCTGCAGAATTAATATTTTCAAATTATTGTATCTGTTTATTTTTTCAACAATCACAGTACGTAAATAAACTATTCAAATGCATTGGGCGAAAATTTGTGTATGGTAATTCTCGTAATCACAGACTAAGAAGATTGAGTTTTTAAATGCAATTAAAAAATTGAGATTTTAATTTACACTACATCTTTACTGTTGACGAGTAATTTTACTCACGTGTTTCTTATGTAATGTTTCTGTGCAGGAAAAATATATGCATAATGAAATAGCGGGAAAATTTACATGATTACTTCTTTGTCGGAAGAAATTGAAGAGCGTAACATTTTTCAGTGTTGGCTGTCGCATGCATTTTTGCATTATACACCGAAGCTAGTGCGAAACCGTCGGACGTGGGTACCAAACCAAAAGATGTCAAAGAGCCCAAAGAGATCAAGGACTCCGCGACCGCGTCAAAGGAAGTTAAGGACGCCATTAAAAATGCCAAGGATGCAAAGAAAAAAAACTCCTGCGCTAAGCCTTGTCCTGTAGTTTACGATCCTGTCTGTGCTCATGATCCCGCTGACCCTGCTTTCAAGCCCATGACCTTCGAAACTCCGTGTGCCATAGAAGTTCACAATTGTGAAAAGGGCAAGAGTAAGCATTTTCATTTTCTCCTATTTAATTTCTATCAGATACTATAATCAGATGAATTTGTCACTTTTCAATGTTATCAAATGCTCTGGCATTCCCAACAATCTTCATTCTTTTTTCTTGTCCCAGAACGAGTTGGACATGGAGAACTATGACTGAATAAGAATTTTGAAAGGTGGCAATAAATTTTCGCTATTATTACTCTTTCATTTTTTTCATTTCAGAATTGACTGTGAAGACCAAGGGCGCATGTCCCTGAGCTGTTGGACTGCACTTCTAAAGAGCATTCTCGATGGACCTTCAAAAACGTCATTACTGTATAGTAAATAAGCAAAAAATATAATGTATGAACTTATTCCGAAAACCACTAACATGCATGTAATTTCGAATGGCAGTCTATTCGAAATTGTAATTTTACTGAAAGCAATACATAAACAGGTGTTATGAATAAATGAAGATGCGATTAAAGATAATTAGTCGAGATCTTGATTAATCGAGTATTAATCTTGATGTAAACACGAAGGAAAAAATGTATAAGAGAGGAGAGAAAGTATTAAAAAATTTAACGAAAAAGGATGCGTTGATTGTAAAAAAATTCTTCGCAAATTGTAATGATCGTGTAACGTTAATCCGATGCTTCTTTTTCTTTTCTCATTCACGATGTAATTTGAGAAATACGCAAAATTGACTCGTCGCACAATGTACTCGAGGAAAAAGCATTGTTGTTCGATTACGAGACTCTCTCGTGTTTCGTCAGCGTGCACCACGATTGCTTTATTTACTCGTTTAATTAGTAAATATGGGCGACAAGGATGAGCCTCGTATTTAAGGGCTATGGCGACTGTCAGTACGTCGTGAAGCTTCTCAACCGTTTGGATAATGTCGAGAAACGTTCTTCCTCCTAATATTTACTTCAACAAGACGAAAATCAATTTTTATTTTTTCACTTTTCTTGTCCTCTGCGGAGCTGATGTTTGTCCCGAAATTTGGGATACGTGTTTCGTTTCAAAATCACGCCAACAGATTGAGAATACGTCAAATCGAATCAGTGATATTGAGGGCCGAATTTCGAGAGTCGAAAGACGGTTACGAGCTGTTGAACAGCCAGGTAAATTTTTAGTTGTATAATCGTTTAATGTTTTGTTACCCAAAAAATTAGTGATATTTATTCCATTTTATATAACAGTTCTATCAAGAGCGAAATCGTTAAATACTATTGTATTGATTATCCGATGAGCACGAAGTAGCCTACGCGAATTTAATATATTGAGAATTTAAAAAAATCCTAAACTAAACAACTTTTTTTGTACCCTGAACTCGGAAAGTTTGGGAAATTCGGGGCCGGCCAGGAGATTGGGAGATATGTGCCGAAGGACCGTGCAAATGCAGACCAGAAACTAAATCTATTTCCTGCTGGCGAAACGATTTACTTGATGTACCGCCTTCGCAATTAGTACCTGATGATACACTCAAGCTGTGAGCTATTTTCCTTCTCCTTAGTTTTATTAAAATTCAATCGCAATGAGAAGTTCGTATATTTTACATACTGAGTGGAAAGCTAATTAAATTTTACGTTGTTTCATTAGTGACCTTGGGAGTAATCAATTAACTGCTTTACATCGTGATACCTTTCGCGACCTGACGCAATTGCAGGACTTGTAAGTAGAAATGATGAAAAATAGGAAAATTTCAGTGTTGTTTTTTAATTCCTCCATTTTTAAATTTGATAATTAATGTTATAGAGATTTGAGCAACAATTTGATCGAGCATCTCTCACTGCATTCGTTTCATTCGTTGCACAGTGTGACGCATTTGCGACTAAGTAAAAATTTGTTGTGGGAATTGCAGCCAACCCAATTGCTGAGAATGCGTAATCTCCACATTTTGTAAGAAAAATGGGAAAATTGTGGTTCAAAATTTTCATTTTTATTCTTAACAATATTCAATCATTGATGTTTTTTATGATTTCGCTGAATTAGCGACGTTTCGTCTAACAGACTTCGATTCTTGCCGGATGGCTTATTTTGGACAAATAATTTTTTGGTCCTACTGGACATTTCGGATAATCGACTGACTACATTATCAAGCACTATATTTCAAGGATTAAAAAACTTGGAGGAACTTTTACTGAGCAAAAATCATTTTTCAACTCTTCCGCAGGAAGTATTTCGTGATCTTTACAATTTGAAGTGTATTCGTTTAGACGAGAACGAACTTCGCGATTTGCCCATTGGTATTTTTGAATTTCAAGTGAATCTTGAGCAACTGGATCTCCGAGATAATCGTCTCATCAGAATATCAAATGGATTGTTGACATCGATGAAAAATTTGCTCGATCTCGATCTATCCAATAACATGATATCGCACGTAAAATTGCAATTTCTTTTACTTTATCATAACATCATTATCGATTTTTAAAATTTTTATCGATTATCAATTCAATTACACTGCTCTAAATAGAAATTGCAACACCATCAATGTTAAAAACCATTATTGGTGTTGCAATTTCTATTCACAGCAGTATATTTAACGGTTTCTCATTCTACTAGTTTGATTTAAGATTTTATGTTGTTTAAAGACAATTTTTTTAATAAGATATTTATTTCATTCAACAGATTGATTCCGATGCGTTAAAAGGATTGTCTTCTTTGAAAGAATTACGACTGGGAAAAAACAATCTTAAAGCTATACCAAAAGGTCTATTTCTCGATGCATCGCTACTTCAACAATTAATACTCTATGCCAACGCGATTGAGACTCTGTCAATGGATGATTTTTCTGGCTTGACGAATTTAACAACGCTTTTTCTTCATTCCAATCAACTGAGAATTCTTCATCCCGAAGTTTTTAATCACGTTCCCAATTTACAGAAATTGTAAGGAATATTATAGAACTTTGTCCAATTCATTTGATATGTATGAGGCATTCCACATCATTTCGCGCGTCCGTGACCACAACCATTATTTTTTTCCTGAAATTTTTTTTTTAAATAATATCCCATGAAAGGAATATCCACACTAATTTTCAGATTTTTATCTCAAGTCCTCCAAGCATTATTATTTTGGAAAAACATCGATTTTTGCAACTTTAAAAATGTTCAAACGTTGATAACTCTTAAACGAATAAGAATATCGACAAATGTTAATATATCAATTTTTTTTTTATTGTGGAGCATACTTTTATGAAAAAATATGAAAAAAATGATTAACCATCATTGTCAACGTTGTTTTGAGTCTGAAGTAAAATCAATTTTTTTAAACATAATTCCCATTTTTAATCTTTGTTCAAAAATTTTCTAAAATAGTACATGATGGTATATAATAGTATGTAATAGTACATAATTTTTACCGCTAGTCCAATCCTTCTATTTTTTTTCGAATTAATTAATTTTGTTATTTAAATAAAGTTGAATTTTTTTGTTACCAATATAATTTCAATTGATGATATTATCGGCATTATCATTTTTAAGCCTACTTCGATTGTGATCAAATTAAAAAAAAAATTCTGAGCTTTTCAAAAATAAATCATTTTTCGTACCAATTCAAAATTTTTCTTACTGATAATAATTTTGAGAGTTATCCGCCTTTAAACATTTCCAAGATGGCAAAAATTGATTTTTTTATGGAAAATTTAAGGATTGAGATAAAAAAAATACTACCCTTGAAGGACTTGAGATAAAAATTTGAAAATCGGTGCGGATCTTTCGTTCATGAGGTACTACTTTACAAACAGATTTTGGGAAAATCTACAATGGTCGGGGTCACGGCCGCGCGAAACGGCGTGGAATGCTTCAACTTCTCTTTTCTAGTTAAGTGCAAAAAACCTTTTTCGTTTGCGAAAGAAGTTGTATAATAAATATTGGCCTACTTTGTTTTTTAAGGTCTATAAAGTACATTTCAAAAAAATATACTCAAAGATCAATGAATATTAAAAACAATTATAATAACAGATCGATAATTTTTGCTACAATAAATTCACTAATGTAGTAATTTCCATTTGGCAAATTATCATTTAAATAGGATGAAGCTTGAATTTTTTTCGCCAGATAAATTTTTTGTTTTTGTACTTATCAGGCAACTCGAGGATAATTATTTATCGTATTTACCACCGAGAATACTAGACGGTTTAAAATCAATACGACAACTGCGGCTATCGCGTAATCCATGGCATTGTGATTGTGGAGCTGCTTATTTGGCAATGTGGTTGCAAAAAAAGTATCTCATGCAGTCAAATGTGACTCAGGAAATTTCGACTTCTGGTGCATCAACAAATTTTTGGGAATTCGGTGGCGGCGCAATCTGCAGAGGTCCATCGACTCTTGGGGGAAGACTTCTCATTCAACTTACGTTCCACGAACTTTGCCAGGGTCAATGGGCCT
The DNA here is from genome assembly GCA_963989365.1 of Rhimphoctona megacephalus. Classification (NCBI taxonomy): domain Eukaryota; kingdom Metazoa; phylum Arthropoda; class Insecta; order Hymenoptera; family Ichneumonidae; genus Rhimphoctona; species Rhimphoctona megacephalus. The sequence goes on from OZ022414.1 coordinate 43,362,582, forward strand.
CCATGAAAGGTCTCTCCCCAAGACTTCCGGTCGAATCACTTGGACTCGTGACACCATATGCTTTATAGAAAATAAAAAAATATACATCAAATATGAATCAAGCGATGTCGCTAAAACTCGTTCTCTAATAGAATTTTTTTACTTCATCATTATTGCAAATAATAAAAAATAATATACAGGAACTTAGACAGCAAGTGATTCAAGGGAAAGAAAATCATATTGTAACCGCAAGGTCCGTGGATTAAATGGTTGGTAGTATTGCATTAGTAAGGTCTTCTCATACATTTCTTCTATACGCGGACGAAAAATGGCGGAATACTCATAACCAGTATACCCATAGTTCCAGGGAGACTAGAGAGAAGGAGTGGACACAGCGTGCTTTAGAAATGTACACGGAATCCCAGTCTGAACGGGCGACGCTGTGATCGGAAAGATTATAGCTATACGTATATTGAGATCAGACTGCGCAAGCGCGAAAGAACGATCACTTTCATCCTATAGACTAATTTTATTACTATAGTTACGATCTTTCCGGCCCATGCGATACTGGTGGCAGAACGGAGAACTAATTCAGGACGGGATTTTGAGGACGCCCCCACCACTTATTCCCTATGCTGTGTCCACTCCTTCTCTCTAGTCTCCCTGCATAGTTCAGTGACGGTTACGAACACAAACAAACACCGATACACTAATACACTTTTCTGTGGATAAAAAATGGCCGCTTTTGAGAAGATCTTACTAATGCAATGCTACCAATACACGGACCTTCATTGTAACGACATCGTCTATTCACGTGATGGGACGTGAACAGCTGGAAGTCCGTCGCCATGGTCACGATCTTACGTACAGGTCTTGCAACTCAGGTGGTGGGGGATGACCTGTGATACGTCGCGAAAAAGTGGCCGCTGAAGCGGTGTTACAAGCGTGTCATAAGACTGTAGACCGGATACAGCGAAATCATAACTTATCTTTTAATAGGCATATATGTGTATGAATTTACCGAATTTACAGCGAAATAAAAAAATAGCGCGAGGCGAAGATAAATATGCTGATCGCACATTGTATTGATCAATGATAATGTTGTTGAATATGAAAAAAAAAAATGTTAACGTAGTGTTCTATTCTTTCAAGCTTTACATTTCAAGCGATCTGATAAGCATGTATCATTTTCTGCCAATATTTTGTAAGTACATTATTGGCCAAATGAGTCACTGCAAGATTCGTAAGCATATGGTTTTGAGTGATTCAATCCAACAGACTTTTTTTTTTATATAAATACGGGCATAAATAAATATTTTTTTTAGGTAAATAGACATGTGAATAACTAATTCTATTTAATTATTTCAAAATTAATTATTCGCATATTTAACTATTCGAAAAAGAACAATCAATACGTCCGCATTTAAAAAAAAGGCTAGAGGGTGGATTTAAACTCAAAAACATACATCCGGAGTCTAATGCTGAACCAACCAGCTAAGCTGGTAATTTGAAAACGAATGAAAGAAAGTAGTACTGGCTTTTCAGAGCTGTTTACATCATTGAAATTTGAAGAATAGAAGTACTCAAAGTAAGCTATAATAAAATAAATAAATCATATTCAAATAATTACTTAAAAAATATCAAATAATATCAACAAGAATAATCAATAAATAAAATAAAAAATAATTAAATTAAATTTAATAAAAAAGATGTTTAAATAGTAATTATTGAATAACTTTATTCAATTAGTGAATAACATAATGAAAAACTTCTTAATTTGATCATTTTTCATTTTAATAAATATTATTTTAATAATTTTTTATTTTATTAAGGTTATGTCACTTATGACTTCCGGTTTCGTCTTTATGACACGCCGACAGCGACGTGCAGTGGGGAGAAAAATCCGACGCTAACGCGGTCACCCCCACCACTAAAATTTGGCTTAGTTGCAAGACTTTGCAACTGAGTCAAATTTTGGTGGTGGGGGTGGTCGCGTTACTGTCGGCCCATTAGTGGCCTCGGCCGCCGCTACGCGTCGCTTTGATCAAGTCATAACGGCAACAGAGCGGAAGATCCATATGATATAACCTATAAACACGGTCTTACATTAAATGTGATTACAAAGAACACTACGTGTTATTTTGTGATTTTGCGACGCTATTTGAAATCCTGGTGATATTAATTTTTCACACAATATTTCGTTTTCCGAAACAAATTTTATCCACACCTGCCATTACTTTGCAAAAATTCCTTAAATATAAATTCTGAATGGAATTTGATATAACAAAACTGATGCCCCACGTCTCCCTGTACGTTGGAATAAAAATTTATTGATGTCCGTGAATATATTAAAAATATTGAAATTAATGAAAATTATAAAATTAATTTGATTTATTAATTAACCACATATTTATTCTGAAAAAAAATATACATTTTTTGTGCCAGCAATCTCAAAAAAAATCAAGTCCTGAAGGCGGGTCTTGTCTTCAACCCGTTACCCTCACCACTGAGGCTCAGCGTTAACCGCTTCAGCTAAACGTGCTTCTTACAGCCATTAGAAATAAATGATACATGCTTATCAGGGCTGCTTGAGATAATAATGCTTTAGGGTATAGAAAACTGCAGTTCAATTTTTTTTAATATTCATTAATATTATTTTTTTTAATATTCGATATTCATATTTTTTTCGTCGGAAACGTTCCTATATGTACATTTCTATCATAAAACTGGTTATAATTTCGACGCATGCGCTCTAGTCGCTATGACAAGTTCGTAGCGCCGCTCTTGTGGCTGCAAGCCAAAACTTGGTGCCGACATTAAGCGAACCACCCCCACCACATTCGTTGCAAGACCTGTATGTAAGACCGTGACCGTGGCCATGGTCGCCATACTGAGCGTCCACCTAGCGGACAAAACTAACACTGTCATGTGGACAGAGCGGTACTTACGTTTCCATAATTAATGATAAAAAAGACATTATTATGAATAATAGGACGTGTAAAATATCGGAAAAAATCATGGAAATTACATGAGATGTGCGAGTGATAAAATTACACAGGCACACAAAAAAAAGTTAGTTGTGCGGCGGATACGACTATACTTTTCCTACGTATTTTGAGCTGCTGAATCGATATTCCAGGTTAAAATTGAGATCCTGTGTACCATTTTTTGACAACCTCAAAAAATGATGTAAATAGGTCATTATTCTCGTTTAGCGCCAACTAGATCGCTTTGGGAGGGTCCGTTGGTTTCATTATACTTAGATCTTCACATATTCACATCAGGTCATAAGTATCAACACTGTAGGAACCAAAAAGCTCGAATCCAGGACCTGCAGAACCCGTATATTTGGCGAAAACTACGAAAAAATCGCATTTTTTAACGTCAACACGTTAAAAATACTTTTAATACTTATATATCTGTAAATTTTTTCATCGACCTATTTTATACTTTCGAAAGCCGATATTACTCCACCGACAACACTCCAAAATATCTGGTACCGCTTCAAAATGTCTATCGCCTTCTGCTATAACGCACCTTTTTTTCTTCAAACGACCTATTTAATGGATTTCTTTTGTGTTTTATGCCATTCCTGAATGTTTCCCTCTTCAACATCCAACAGAAATCTGCCATCATATTAATATCCCAACGTCCCTGACATCGACGTTACATTTATTTGAGATCTTGATGGAAGCGCTCCCCTTGTTCTTCATTGTAGGCGCCAAGGTTTTCAGGAAATGCATCCAGGTGGGAATGCAGGAAGTGCAATTTAAGATTCATCAAACAACCTTGTTTACCGTAGTTGATGACCATTTCCCTGACGATTTCTTCGTAATTCGGACTTTGGTTATTGCCAAAGAAGTTCTCAATGTCTTCTTTGAAACTGCACCACGCGGCTCTCTCTGAGTTGTTCATTGTCGTGACAAATACTTCATCTCTCAACATATTTCTGATTTGTGGCCATCGAAAATCCCCTCTTTCAACTTAGCATCCGAAATGTTCGGGAATTGCTGTTGTAAATAAATGAAACAATCTCCCTCTTTGTTCAAAGATTTCATGAACTGCTTCATCAACCCATGTTTAATATGCAAACGGGGTAGCAAGATTCTATTGGGTTCTACTAAAGGTTTTCGGATGATGTTGAGTGCTCCAGGTTTCAGATTTGTTCTATTGGACCATACTTTGTCCGTGTAATGGTTTTTCCGATCCCTGCTATCCTTGCATAGACATAAGAAGCAGAGATTTTTCGTAAAGCCGGACTGCTGGCCCAATATCATAGACATCATTTTTAAATCGCCACAGATCTGCCACTTATGTTCGACGTAATTGATCTTCTCTAGAACTTTCTGAATGTTTTCGTAACTTTCTTTTAGCACCACTGAATGGGCTAGCGGTATCGGGGCATAAAAGTTGCCTATGTGAAGCAAAACTCCTTTGAGACTCCGCTTCGATGAATCAAGGAACAGTCTCCATTCGTCTGCCTTATAAGATTAAGGCTTCAGTTCATTGATCAATCCTTCTACATCGTTGCAGTATACCAGTTCTTCCTCCTGAGAGTAATATTCTCGAAACTTCTTCTCTCTATCCCGATATACTGCAACTTTAGTGCCATTGGCTAACAGATTTTTTTTTCTTAGCGAAGAAGCTATATATTCTGCGCTATCTTTCGGTAACCCTAGATCTCTGATTAAATCGTTCAATTCATTCTGCGTGTAAGGTTCAGGGATTTTTTGTTTTTTATGCTCAGGCATGACATACTCTTCAGATTCGATGTCCTCTCTCTCATTCTTCTTATCTATATCTGATGCTTCTTAATCTGTATTTGAATGATCCGAATCTACATCCATTTTTTCTAATGATGTCGAAGGCCTTGGAAAATCTTGGCGCCTACAGTGAAGAACAGGGAGAGCATTTCTATCAAGATCTCAAAGAAATGTAACGTCGATATCAGGGACGTTGGGATATGAATATGATGGCAGATTTCTGTTGTATGTTGAAGAGAGAAACATCCAGGAAAGGCATAAATCGCAAAAGAAATCCATTAAATAGGTCGTTTGAAGAAAAAAAGGTGCGTTATAGCAGAAGGCGATAGACATTTTTAAACGGTCCCAGATATTTTGGAGTGTTGTCGGTGGAGTAATATCAGCTTTCGAAAGTATAAAATAGGTCGGTGAAAAAATTTACAGATATATAAGTCTTAGAAGTATTTTTAACATGTTGGCGTTAAAAAATGCGATTTTTTCGTAGTTTTCGCCAAATATACGGGTTCTGCAGGTCCTGGATTCGTGCTTTTTGGTTCCTATAGTGTTGATACTTATGACCTGATGTGAATATGTGAATATCTAAATATAACGAAACCAACGGAACCTCCCAAAGCGATTTAGTTGGCGCTAAACGAGAATAATGGCCTATTTACATCATTTTTTGAGGTTATCAAAAAAATGGTACACAGGATCTCAATTTTAACCTCGAATATCGATTCAGCAGCTCAAAATACGTAGAAAAAGTATAGTTGTATCCGCCGCACAACCAACTTTTTTTTTGTGTGCCTGTGCTATTAGAGAAATAAGGCGAAAATATGAAATTAAAACACTTGATGATTTCTGCGCATGCACGTGGCGATCGCCCTAGGAAATCGACGAATCAGACATGCGTTTCGAATTATTGTTTAATTGTTATTAAATCTTGAAAAATACTTTTGTTATTGTTACCAATGGAAATAATCGATTACTAAAATTCAAAAAAGAATAAGAAAATATAAAATTTTATAAAATAATGTAAAATTTAGAGAATAATAATTCTCGCGCATGCGCGTTGTGAACAAGCCATGCGCTGAGTCAATAAGATTACGGAGGGTAGCGCGAAGCTTCAATGAGAAATTTTAGAAATAAAACAATTCTTCGAGATTATTGTACCGACCAATCAAGGTCGGAGTTATTTTTAGAAAACGAGAACAAAGGATCTCGACAGTATAAAAGTCGGTGCAGAGCGGCATTCGGCACTCTTTTTCGGAGAGCTACCGAGCTCTCAACAGGAGAACTTCTCTCAGATTCTAGGAAGGAAAAGAGTCAACTTAACCTAAAATTCTTTATTTTCTTCCGATTTATCCTTTTCAGGTGACGGAGTCGTTCGAGTTCGTTCGATTCCTGCAGCCTGTTTACGATAAATTACCGATTGGTGACGGGGTAGTTCGGGTTCGTTCTATCCCTGCAGCCGATTACCCATTCCTTAAGGGGTACCATCCGTGACGGAATCGTACAGGTTCGTTGGACTCCTGCAGCTGGTGTTTCCAACCTCCTACTAATTCTAACCTCTCATAATCTAATTTCTTTTATTAAAACAAAGAACCGGAGACCTGTTACTCGCTGTTGAAATTCAAAAGACGTCAAAAATCATTTTCATTATATCGAGTCATAACAAAATCAATTATTTTTATTGTATCGAATCATATATCAGACGTCAATTATTATTATTATTTTTGTATCGGTTTATATCAGAGTCACCAATTATTATTGTTGTTTCGAATCATTCAAATCATTTCTGCATTATCGAAATGGATAATACACTCAACATAATCAAACTCGTCTGTGTTTATTATCATTTCTTTGAGTTGTCAACAAATAATAAAATCGAAATTGATCAAAATTGAAATAAAAATCAAATAAATAATGATTTCATCGTCAATTTGGATTATATAGAATCACAATCTGAATATCATGTGCAAATCGAAAATTTTCCTGTCAAATTTGATGAATAAATCAAATTTCATTGTTTTAAACATTAAATCCGCCTAAATCTCACGTTTCTTTCATACCTGCTCCTAAATTTCAGGTAGTACGAACCAACGCGTAACGACATTTAACGGGTAAAACCACTGTAGAATTTTCAAAAAATCGATTTTTTTTATTGGCTTAAAATATACTTTGAACCCTCTTGAATATGAGGCAAAAAGGTTTATACCTGAAAAGAAAAATTTTCATTGAAATTTCGGGTTCTCGAATTTTTCATTTTTTCATTTCAGTACCACATTTCAAAACTTTAAACGCGTTTTTCTCGAAACACGATTTTTCAAAACGGCACGCAGCATAACTTCAACAATTTTCATTCTTTTCATTTAAATTTTTGACAATATCTTAAAAATAACATTTCGAAGTGAAATACGTACGCAATTTTCGATAGGATCATTTAAACATTTTTTATCAACAAATAATTACCCCTTTTTCTGTCGAAAATTGAACCTCTTCATTCAAACACTCGCCAATAATACAAAAATGAATATTTTCAAAATCCCCTACGTACTTCACTAGCTATGAGTATCTAGATTAAATGTTTTTTTTTTTTTTACTCCAGATCAACAATTGCACCAGTTACACTGCGTGCCGCAGAGCGCCTCGAATTCAACGAGCCTCACGGGAATGGCTCTGGTGTCGCCATTTTTAAATATTTTTCAATCATAATTTTTTGTTGTACAGTTAAATATATGGTTAATGACTTCTCCGAATATTATTATTCTATTACCTTTCCTTCCATCCGAAAAAAAATTGTCGAAAAAGAGCATTTTTTGAGGCCGTTACAGTGGTTTTAGTCCTTAAGCGTTTCGGCAAAACCGTACCCTTACAATATGAATAATCTTTATATTCATTTGATGTAAAATATAATTTCGATTCATTGTAATTTATTACCATTTTTGATCGGAAGAAAACCTTGAATGAAAGAAAAGGAGTATTCCTGTATATTTCCATATTAGATGGGCTTGTTATACTGAAAAAATACTCATTTTTCATCTTGGGAATTGCTCTGGCTATGCAACAGTTATATTAAAAATGTCCCAATTACTTTTTTAACATGAATTTATAATTATGCTATTTAATGTTTTAAAATAATATTTTTTTTTCAAAGTTTTTCTATATTTATAATTTTGGTATCATAATAATTTGATTGCCAAATGAAAATTTCTCGTGGAAAATTTTCTAGTCAATTTATGCAACGAGAGAAAGTGGCAAACGATTTTGTACTCGATGGTGCATTGCCGCAGGAAAACTTTAAACACTGTACAATTCCATTGAGGAATTTCATAAATATTTTCACATTGGGTGGCCATAACAGCACCGAACAATCGTGCAATACTTCTACATAGCAGCGAGTTATCGTTAAGACCTCTGGTTTTGTTGAACCAACCATTAAATTTTAGCGTGGCCTTTATCACTTTGGTCTTTTTTGTGAAATATACGCGTTTGGAGATCTTAAATACATTGAGAATGAGTAACTGCTGGATGGATACGTATTTATTGATGTATAATTGGATTATCGACCTGAAACCATGATTGATATTATTGGTTAATTGGTTTAATTAACTAATATTGTCAAATTAATACCAATTAATTGTTGTTTTCTTTTTAATCTAATTTTCCTTACACGCAAAAAAGTTGACTTACGAAATAAAATAGGAATGATTTTGCCATTTAAAAATATTATCAAAAATCTATCTTATTCCCAAGTGCGAATAAATCATGAATAATCTTAAAATTATTATCTCAACGACTGTAGACACAAAGAATTCTTGAAAAAGAAAATAATTTCTCGGGTTACTATTCATTCATAAATTCTGCGATTGGTAGTATACGAATATTTTTTCCGCGATTTAAAGGAAAAAAAAGAAATGATTTATTATAAACGAGATTACTAGAGGCCGACGACTCTCGTTTCTCAACGAGTCAAATTGGTCCTCGATAAAGGTGGAAGAATAAAGCTTGGCGGGAGGATTTTGTTATCGGGGAAAAAAATGTGTGTATTTGCGAAGAACACACACGACGAGGGATATATCCCACGTGTGGATAAATCGTTGAGAACGGTGGGGAACTCACGACGTGTTTCATTACCAGACCCGAAGAAATCAGTACGAGTTTTGCAATGGCCGAACGAACTACCGGTCTCGAGACCATACGGATTCTCGAGAATCTTCTCAAGATACTCAAGGAGGAACATGTTTTTGACACTTCGGGTGAACAACCGGTTGTTCATTTTGTATATCCCAAGGAATTGCAGGTATGCATCTGCCTTATCGTTACTGCCGTTATTCATTTACGAATAAAAAAGAATTCATAATGAAAAAAGAGTTCGACAAAAAAAATACATGAAAAATAATCTAGACGGCCAAATTATTGACGTCATATTAATATAATAACTTTACATAAAGAAATTATTTATTATCGTATATCAATTTTGTTTGTTAACAACAATAATAAAAATATTCGATGAAATCAAATAATTTTATTTTTATTTTTTCTTATTAAATATATGTTACGAATGTTAAAGAAAGTGAAAAATCCGAATTAATGATACAGTGTTAAATATTAAAGAAGGAATAAATAATTGAATATCTTTGAATTTCGGAGATTCATTTATCATTTACAAAATTTGCAATGAAGAATTTGTACGAATTTGAGTATAGTAGGAAGTGTTATATCATCGTTGTGCCAAATAATGTATACAACTGGGAGGTGAAGAGAGAGAGAGAAAACTGACCTTTGACGACAAAAATCGTATCGAAGCTGAGGCGAATGCAACTTTAAGCCTTATTCGAAAGAGATAAGACTCCGACTATTGCTCTCATCTCGCATATATAAAATGTTATACGAAACGAGAGCACGTACATACATAGTTTCGAAATCAGCCGACTGAGCGACTCGAATCTTTACCATATAAATCGTGATCGTTAGCGAATTAGAACGTCTAGAAATTTGGAACAGAGTTTTTTTTATAACATTCTTTTTTCTGTGGAATTGAGTGATGATTTTGATGATTTATCAAATTTGTCAAAAATTATTTCCCATGTTAAATCGTAAATTGTAATTCTCACTTTGTTTTTGTGGATATTAAATGGCGAGAGCCCTTTTGTTAAAAATTAAAAAAAAAACTTAATTTATCGATTTTACACGGATGTAGCTGCGAATGACTTTGACCTTGTGGAAAATTATATAACTCAAGTCTTAATAAAAATATATAAACGTAGATATTGAAAGCTCACAAGTTCACTGATCGCAATGCAGTCTGGGCAGATAATTTCTGTGTTAAATTTCACATGCGAATTTATCTCCTTCATAAGACCTTTCGACTTCACGGAATATCTTTCAATGACAATTTTTATATTTATTCCGTCTCATACACAGATATATATAGAAAAAATGATTACAAAATTTTCATTTCAAAGATCAATATTTTGCAGCATGTTCATAATATTTTGATGCGTTCACGTATTTATTGATGCCGCGTCACATGATGTATGTTGACTTATAGATAGATTGCAATTTATGAATGCAAGCTATATCTAAAAATACAAGCTAGCAAGACAACTTTCTAATCTACTATATTTTTTATCGACTTTCCATGTATGATATATCGACTTTTCATGTATTTTCAACGGTTAAAAGAAATTCAAGAATTTAACATTGAAAAGAAATTTTTTTTCAAATTGATATTTTCCACGTGAGATGCCCTAATAATTCATTGAAACACTTTAATTTATACGTTTTCAACTGTGTTTTCTTTCGTAAAGATAAAAAAAAATGAGTGAAATCATAGAGTTTTGAAAGATTTGTAATTATCTTAACAATAAGACTTATTTAGAAATTTTTTATTTACCTTTGAATATTTATTACATAAAATTGAAAAGGATTGTGACACGTATTTATTAATAACGCCTCCGTGTGTAATTAAAATTCTTAATACCTGTCATTTTTTTGAGGCATGAAAAATGAGTTGAAAATAAACGAAATGTTTTTTTTTTCTTAATGTTTACTCAGAATAAATTGAATGTAACGCTGGGTGAAGCAGCTTCTACTCCGGATGAAATTGAAGCAGCAATTCGTTATATCGCTCGTTACTCGGTAAAAACATCGAATCCACATTTTCACAATCAACTTTACGGTGGAGTGGACGCTTATGGCTTGGCCGGAGCATGGCTGACTGAAGCATTTAACACGAGCCAGTAAGAATTACTCAAATGAAATGATGAATGTAGTTATTTTTCTTCAAATCTAGTTACATTTATTGACCAATTTCGTGAATTTATTCTGATTTTTGGTGGACGAACGAATTTTCTCAAAATCAGATACACATTCGAAGTTGCGCCGGTCTTTACTCTTTTGGAACGTGAAATTTTGGATCAAAGTCTCGCACTCGTTGGGTATCCAAGATTACCTGAAAGCGATGGAATCTTATCCCCAGGTGGTAGCATCTCCAATATGTATGGTATGATTCTTGCCAGACACAAAATTATGCCCGATATCAAAACCAAGGGTCTTTGTGGACAAAAACGATTAGCATGTTTCTCCAGTGAATGTGGACATTATTCGATATTAAAAGGAGCACACTGGCTTGGCTTGGGAACTGAAAGTGTCTTCAATGTGAGTTTAAATGACAATTTGTTTATTTATTATATTTTTCAATGCACACGTAATTGAGTGAACTATTAGGTAAAGTCACGGAAGATTTTGACCGAATTAAAAATCGAAGAATTAAAGTTTAGTTTTCATCACTGGATCATTTTGATTCCTTTTCAAATACTAAGTCAAACATTTGTTAATTCTTTTTTTTTATATTCGGTTCTGATAATTACCGTCGACATATTTTAATTTTAACACGATTGTTTATTTTATTTGTACAGTTTGTTTATTCATTGTTTGGTTACAAAAAGATAAAACATTTTAAATATAGAAAAGATCAATTTTCTAAGGGGCCAACAAAATATCGTATAAATGAAATGTATTTTTACGTTCGACAGGTAAAATCCGATTCTCTAGGTAGAATGGATCCAAACGATTTGAGAAGAGCCATAAAAGATTCACGTTCTAAGGATTTCGTTCCATTTTTTGTGAATGCTACTTCCGGTACAACAGTGCTCGGGTCTTTTGATCCTATCGATGAAATAGCTGCAGTGTGCCAGGAGGAAAATCTGTGGCTTCATATAGACGTTCGTATAAATAAAATTTTCCGAATTCCATAAATATTTTATGCTTATATTTCATAATTTCTATAATATGTATAAAAATGCACAGAATTAAAGTTTTTTCGTTCTTTTTTTTAAGGCTTGTCTGGGTGGAACTTTGCTCCTGTCTGAAAAATATCGAGATCGTCTCAAGGGAATCGAGCTGTTTGTATTTTCTATTACAAATCTTTCGTCCCAAATAAGTAACGATAGAAAAGTATCATCTAATAATTTAATGATGTCCAATTTTTCTTTTCATTATAGATCGAACTCGGTTGCTTGGAATCCTCACAAAATGCTTGGAAGTCCGTTCCAGTGCTCCTTGTTTCTTGTCAAAGCGAAAAATCTTATGCACGAAGCTAATTGTGCGAATGCGAAATATCTTTTTCAACAAGACAAATTTTATGATGTATCGTGGGACACGGGAGATAAAAGTGTTCAATGCGGACGAAAAGTACAGTAAATTTACTAAAATCGTATAGAGTGTTATAACGAAATCGTATTACTTTATTTATTTTAATTATACGAAAGAAACTCTTCCGTCTTTACGTTTTATTGCCAATATATTATTTACAAATATTATTCATTCATATATAAAGAATGAATTTTCGTTGTTGGCACAAATATTAAAAAAATATTTATCACAATCATTGATTAATTTTGGTAAACTTCATTTTTTTGTTTTCAACATCAAGGTGGATTCGGCAAAGCTTTGGCTAATGTGGAAAGCCCGAGGTACAAAGGGTCTTGCAAATTCGGTAGACGTTGCGATGGATTGTGCCGAATATTTTTACCAAAAAATAAAACGCCGTGAGGGTTATCGTTTAGTATTGCCCAAGTTCGAGGGCAGCAATATTTGTTTCTGGTAAGTTTATCGAGAGTTTCCTAAAATTTAATCTCAAAATGTATGGCGTAAATATATCACAAAATTCTGAAAAGAACATTTCATAGCCAATTTGTTTTTCTATATACAGTTAATGAGATATAAATCAATCTTTTTCTTATCGACATGCCAGATTTTTTTTTTTCACCATTTGATATCTCATCGACGATAATCGAAGAGAAAAAGATAAAAAGTTTTCATCTCGATATTACACAACCATTTCATACCTCGCAACTTTAGCGTAATAGCAAAAAAAAATTGTCAGTTTTTAAAATGTTTTTTTGTTTTCGTTACGATTAATAATTGTGTAATTAATATAGGTATGTCACACCAAGTTTACGTGACCAGGAAACGAACGAGGAGTGGTGGGAAAAATTGTATTCGATAACTTCAAAAATAAAGGAACGTTTGGTATTGGAGGGTTCTCTCATGATCGGTTACACACCAATGTCTCAGAAGAATCTTGGCAATTTTTTGAGAATGGTCGTCACTTGTCAGCCGCCACCGAGCTATAAGAGTATGGACTTTGTAATTGAGCAGATCGAAAAAATTGGAGCAGATCTTTGAAGAGTTTATCGAAAACTATTGTTGTATTTATTAATTTTTACATATTACCATTATTAACCCTGTAACTTCAGTATGTAAAAAATATTACGAATGCTATACACATAATAATTCATTTTATTTTTTACACGAGGCATTTTTGCCCACGAAATTTTATATTTGGGCTGAATAAAAAATGTATCGAACTGATGATGTTCTGGTACTCGTTATTAACAGGATTAGGCGATTTAAAGGCTGGAACGAAAAGAAAATGTTTAATCTACCAAATTTATTTTGACAACATATTCGGTTTTATTAAAAAGAACAGGGTGTTTGTTTTTAATTAAGTTTAAATGCGGAAAGTACATATTTATCTATTCTATACAATAATAAAAATCTTAACTTTGTCGTAGCATCGCGTACGCAAGTCTAGCGCACGATGTGTATAAAAATTTGTTACTATGAAGTAGTAAATAAACTGTAACACGGATTTGTTTAGAAATTCGTTTGAGAGACTAAAAAAACTCGTGCGATACATGCTGTTTTTTGTTTTTTTTTTTTTCAATCATGTCTTTCTTTAAGTAAATAATAACACGATTTCTCTTGAATCATGCGATTGTGTACAACGATATGCTATAGAACTATATTATTTCGACTCAATGTGAGCCATTATACACGCGCAACGATCGCGACAAGTCTTTTGCATATAATCTAAAGCTGCTCGTTTATATCTCGTCGTTCTGTTTCTTTATAAAAACTATATTCAAACATGTTTTCCTATTTTCTTTCATACTCTTTCTCTCCTTCGTTTTTCCTTTATGTACAACAGGTTTACATCATGGCACTATGTCATTTAATGTAAATTAACACTTAACTAATATACTTGTTTAGTAAAAAATATGCAGTTATTATGTAAGTATTTCTACATATTTGAAGGGGGAAAGTTATGTAAACGTACGTTTTTTTCAAGACTTTTTTTTATAAAGAAATGGAATAGTTTTTTGAATTAACATAAAGCATGTCACAAAAAATAGGATGTAATTTTTTTTCAAAATGATCCTAAATTTTTAATTTTTTTTCTCTTCGTCACGCAAAGCGTATTAATGTGTTTTAACAATTAAAATTTGATTTTTTTATTTTACTTGAGATTTGAGACCTGTAGGCTGCACGGCGTAAATCTGCTTCCAGCAGCTGCGGCGCCGCCATTTTGAAATAATTTAGTCTAAAAAAATTTGTCAATATACTTTACAGCGTATATTTTGAGATATACTTTATGTTAATTCAATAGATTATTCCATTTCTTTATAAAAAAAATTTGAAAAAACCTACGTTTACATGACTTTCCTACTTTAAGGGAGTATCGAATGTACAGTCGCGTCCAAATAAAAATGGTATTCCGGAGAAGCTTTGCATTTCGTTTTTTCTCTATTAATTCAATAATTGTCAATATTTACGATGTGTATGTTAATTATTGACATATTTTTCGGATTTCACATCAAATTAATTGCATGATCAAAAATGTGAAAAAATAAGTCGATTATTTTCCCTTTTTTCACGAGGAATTTGAAAAAAAATTACAAATATATCCTACAGCCGTAAAGTTTGACTGAATTAATTTTTTTGAGGCTCGATTAATATGAGTGTTTAATTACTGGTTGGAAAAAATCGGCGGCAATAAATTAATCGAAATCAATACTGTGAGTTTGTGACGTTTCGAAATGCCTTTTGAGAAAAAAGAATATTCTGCTTTATGTGGATGACTGTACAACGATCCCATCCTACATTTTTTATTGATCGATTAAAATGGCAAAACCGCAAAAAAATATCACTTTTTGCTATGGCTTGTGTATTGGACGAAAATAGGAAAAAAATAAGTTTTTATGAAATCGGTGAAGCTTTATACAAATGTGTCATCGATCGGAACACCTCTCCTCTTTACTTTTTAGAGAAAAACAAATTCTTTTATATTTTCTACGATTCATTTATTACCAATTATTGTCCGAGAAAATTTTAAAATTTATCACAATTTTTTCTTTCTCGTTAGCAACGAAAAAAACCAAAAAAATAATCAAAAACGAAAAGAATGTTTGCTTTTTTCCAACTCATACACTGTTACGTCAAGTGTTCATCATTTTCCTACGAAATAAGTGATTAAAGAATAAGCAAATAATTGAACAAAAGTTGTCAAAATGTGATATAATAGGTAATAAATAAATTATCGTAAAAATACGTAATTCTTTTTTCGTAACGGAAGTAAATATCTCATTTTTCGATATGGGCTTGCGATCAGAAAGGTTCACGCTTCGAATATCGATTATTTCATTCGCAATCATTCTCTCAATCGCAAAATCTCTCGCTCTCTATGTACAAAAAAAAAACAAAAAATAGACTTTCAACTCATTCGTAAAAAAAAGACATCCTGGCATAAGGATTCATAAATTTCCCGATGCAATGAGCGGACGGTGGCGCATCGGGAAATATTTCCAAATCTCGAATCTCCTGCATTGAGCAATTTTTTGATTTTATAAATTGAATGCTTGATCACTGGTCATTTTTTTATCTGGATGAAAAAATAAAAAATAAAAAATGTGCGTCACCGAAGATTGGATTGTTGAAGTTTCGGGACTCGTACGTATTTTTTTTTCTCGCCGATCCAATGGGATTCCCCTCGTTCAATAATATTTGTCCTGATCGAGATCGGCACGAATGTGTTGCTGTCCGTGACTATTGCGTTTCAACGTTGCCGATTCGTACTCCAGACTTTTGGGATAGAGCTTTGGACTTCCCAGTCCATTTACGTTAGGATTTGCTTTTGGTCTAAGCGTACCGTTCCCGTTGCTGCTCCCGGAAAAGCTCGGCTGCCGTTTGGCTGAATTAACCTGAGAAAAAAATCAAGCTCATTTAAAAAAAATGTCTTTTTTCGAATTTTGTTTTATACCACAAAAAGAATAAATATTGGAAACATTAGTACAATTATTTTTCATAATTTCTTTCTTTTCTTTACGAGTGAGAAACATTAATTATTAATACATTTGATATAAAAAAAGAAAATTGTCGTTGTAAATTTGACTAATCTTCGTGAATTTTCATTCATTTTATGAATTATTCGTTGATTATTCATAATTTTATTAGTTTCCTTAATCAATCGGTAAAATTTGATGCATAATTAAATAAATTTGGTAAATTAACATAAGAAATCTGTACTAAGATCAAGCTTACCTCTTTGAGAGGCACGGAAACGTATGGATTTTGTTTGCTGATATAGTGCGGACTACCGGGTATAAGTGGCTTTTTCCTTTTGAGATAAAGAAAACAGAGCATCACTGCGAGAGCAAGTCCAATGAGGAAACCAACGATACAACCTCCAACTACTGCACCAACCGATACTCCAGCCGCTTCGATACTTCGGGGCAATGCGTTTGAGGATATGTCTGAAAAAATTAAAAAAAAAGTTAAATCGATCGAAATTTGAAGCCATGCAAAAATTTGCGGCTTTTCAATGCTCAATTCATGACATTTTGGAGGTTCTCAATTCACGAGGTTTTTGAAGATGCTGATTACGAATCTCAATAAAAAATTCGAAAATAGACGAAAGTTTACAGTCAACACTGTTGTTAATTTCGATCTAGTACAGAAATGATCGCATCTTTATTTTTTTTGACAAAAAACCACAAAGAGGAAAATTTTGAAAAAATTCTGAACAATTCGTTGGAGTGTATTGAGGTTGTAAAAAATTGCCATCGCGATTTTTGTAGTAAATCAGTAGAAAATGCATTTTTTCATGAAAAAGTACGAATTTCGACTATTTGTTTATATTGATGCAAGTAACAAATAATGAATGTATTGATGCAAGTAACAAATAATGAACGTATATATTTTTGTACATTCATGAATGTCCTACGGACCATGTACAAATAAAAAATCTGGTATTTGTTGCGGAAAAATTAGTTAAATAATCAAAAAATTGCAAAAAAAGGTGGGAAAACGTAAATCTCATCATGATTCAAGGGGTTAAGTAAATTTGTTTATAAATATTCAACGCATGTTGATAAGCGTTTTCGTCTTGATTAAGTAATTAATTTTGGGGCGTAATTCGTTGTTAACGTACCATTTTTAATCCATTCAGAAAGGCAATCTCGGACTTCGCGACTGAGACCTTGGCAAGTGCCCGTTCCAGGCTGGAGACACTGACGTTTTCGATATTGTTTTTCTGCCCCTTCACAGGGTGACCAACGTGTCCACTCGTCCCACCCTTGGAGGGATTCGCAGCTCGGCATTTCGCACGATTCACGAACTGTACTCGGGCCCTCGCAATCGTTCGAGCCGAGACAGTCACGAGTTCTTGTTCTTATACCGATTCCACAAGAGACCGAACATTCCGTCCAATCGGTCCAACATGACCATTCGTTGCCCACGTTACCACTTCGGCATGCATGTGTGTTACATATTCGAGTCTGCTTTGATAATCCTTCGCACGGTGGTGATTCACACTGTCTCACCTTAAAACAATAAATTTTATTGAAAATGTATAAAAAAAACGTCACATATCAATAAATTGTAGTATAAATATCAATGTGGGATATTCTTTTGAAACATATTGATTTTTTACAAGTGTTTTATTTGTAAAATAAAACGTTGTCATTATTTCAAAATTATTTCAGTCGTTTTAATCTCTTACTAGAATAATTATTCTGGAATTTGCTATATTTTCTTATTTGTAAATATTTTCTTTTAAATAATAAAAGAACTGTACGAAATTTCACGAATTGGTTTTTTTTTCTAAGTGCTTATTTTGCAATTTATAATATTAAATTGCGAGGTAAGGATTTTTTTCATTACGCTGCAGAATTTTTAATGAAACCGAGATTGCGATCGTATATTTACCCTTTCCTGAGATCCACCCCCGCAAGCTTGATTGCAAGGTAGCCAAGAAGACCATTCGCTCCATCCACCGTCGAGGCTAACTTCCGAGTTCATGTTATTGCCATTTGGATTTCCTCGAAGGCAAGATCCGTCGTTTCGACAATAACGTTCTTCCTCCTTGGCCAACTGAACACGTACGCTCGAGGGATCGTCGGTTTGCGCACGACACGTGAAACGGAAACGTTTCTCCGTGTAACCAGAATTTGCTGACTGCACAGTCGCGTTGACCGCTAACCATGGAGTCCAGCTTGAGAAACGCTTTGTCTCCGTACAAGGATGAGTATTGCATTCTTCGACCTATTACGAACGATTTCATTTCATTTTCAAACCAATAATATTAATATTCGAGAAAATCAATAAAATTCGAACGTTATGTCAATTATTGAATGAGTCATTAAATTTATCATCTGTGCGTCTTTCTTTTACTTCTTTTTTTGTTAATAAAAAATGAGGTAATAATTTAAGTTTAATTATCCTAAATCAATGAGTTTTATTCCATTAATTTATCCCATATTAATTTCGTTTTCGACAATTAAAAGATTAAAAATGAAGTTTGGTTGGATTTTGCTGTGTTGTCAACCTTGACAAAATGCAACCAATTGATTTTTATTTTTTAGTGTTGAGAACAAATAATTTTTACCTGATATCCGCAGCCAGGACACTCAGCACCTCCTTCACCAGGCGATGGCTTATCACATGTCTTTTTACGCATGCGTACACCTGCGAAATTCAATCAATAAAATTATCATTACAAAAAAAGTCTTTCCCACATGAAAAAAAAAGTTATCATGAAGAATATTTGAAAAATTAGAATTCATTGGATTTTGAAAATTGTGGCTTTACCTCCGTTGCAAGGTCGTGAACAAGAATTCCACGGTCCCCAGGACGACCATTGACCATTTTGAGGCGGGGGTGACACTTTGGCAGGACTCGAGCATGGCTGTATATCAATACAAACAATCTCGTCGTGATCATGACCAACGCAAACTCTACCGCCGAATGCAGGCGCTGGATTTGTGCACGAACGTCTACGAGTCTTTATCGCGAGGCCACAGGTCTGCGAACACGCTGACCACGCCGACCACGCTGTCCAACCACCGTGGACCGTACAATTCGCTACTTTGACTTTGGCGCCTGTACAACCGACACCGCCATTTTGCGGGGGTGGATTATTGCACTCTCGAGTTTGACATTGACACGAATCGGGATTCTGTTGATTTGAGAAAAAAAATATTCATATTTCAAATTGATCATTTCTTTTATAAATTGATTTGTTTCGATCGATTCGGCAGAAATAAATTATTTTTTATTAACTACCGTCTCGCTGAATACAGTCAGATATTTATTTATTTTATTATAAAATTATAGAGATATTAAATTATAGAATTAAATTATAAAGATATTATTTTTTTTTTTGATTGCTCAAAAAGCCAGTAGTTTTGAGCAATAAAAAAAATCGACAATTTATCGGTTTCAATATTTATTGACAAAATATTCTCTAAATAAATTATTTTCGATATACCGTTCAATTTTTTTTTAATTGTCAGTTTCATACAAATAATTTGAGTAATGATAATGAAAAAAAAAAAAATATTCTCAGGAACTTTGGCAATATCAAAATTTCAGTAATTATGATTTTTTTCTGCAGAATAAAAAAAATCAAGTTCAAGTAAGAAACAATAAATAATCGTCAAATAATGTATGCACTTGAGTGGAACATTTTTAAAGTTTTCACGTGACATATTTCGTTACTACATAAACCAAATTAATATTTACCTCTGGTCCATTATCCATATGCGATCTTGCGTGATATCTTGATCTTCCAGCTGTCTGTTCAGTAATATCATGTTGACAGGAATTCCAAGGACTCCAGGCGCTCCATCCACCATCAACCGGATCGGTGAGAACGGGACATTTCGTGACTTCCTGTAGCCAATGATTGGCAAGATGATTTTGATTGGGTGCAGTGTCACACTTCATCAAATGTTCGTTCCAGCCGCAGTATGGTTCTTGGGCGTTCAAACAAGCCTGACGATTTCTGTGTCGATGGCATTGGACCGCCGGTATCATCAAAAGTCCCGTCTCCATTCCCACGTAAAGGCTCATGGTGGTCTTCAGAAATTGTAAGGTCATAGCTGGCGATGGCAGGGGACCCCAAACTTCGACGACGCAGGTTTCTTGGGTTCGAGGCAAAACGCTTATTTTTTTCACTAGACCGGTCACCGTCGCCACGTAAAGGACTGTCACACCGCGATGAAGCTTCGTCGGTGTTACATCTACCGCAATGTGGGTAAATCTTATGGAATAAAGCAAAGAGAGAAAGAAAAATTAACATCTGTGTCAAAAAAATAAAAGATTACGTTTTATTCTCTCTCTCTCTCTCATAAAAAATCCATTTGTATTCATTTTTATACATTAAAAATAACTGATTCGTATTTTGACACTTAACAAATATTCTCATTAATTTAATCTTTTCCGAATGAAATAATACATTCGTAATTATATACAGTGGCGTGCAAAAGTTTCGGGCCACCCTATTTTTTCCAGTTAATTGATAAAATATTTTATTTCTCCACTCGTTCATTGTTCAAAATATTCAAGAGAGTTAGAATGAAGGTAACAACGTACGTGGAATGACTTTGGTCGGTGTGCAAAAGTATCGGGCCACTATATCGCCGCGGCTCCGTGCGCACGGTTTGTTTACATTTTTTTCCTCATTAGTTTCAAAACATGTCCTACAATGGAAAATCAGTCTCCTTTCTGCCACAATGCCGAAACACACGAATGTTCAGCTTCGTGAAATCGTGTTAACACTTTCGTCAGAAGGAAAAAGTTCTCGTGATGTTGCGGAGACTTTATCTATTGGCAAAAGTACCGTTAATCGTATTATTATTAAATATAAATTAACAAACTCACTGTGTGACAAAAATCGGAGCAGAAGACCGCGAAAAACTTTGAATCGCGTCGACAAAATTATAAAAAGGAAGTGCATTGTTATTCCACGAAAAAGTGCCGCAGATGTTTCCCGGGAATTGCGAAGTGAAAATCTAGCTGAATGTAGTCGGAGTACGGTATCTCGACGTCTCAAAGCTGCGGGGCTCATTCGACGTGTTGGTGTAAAAAAACCATTGATTAGCAAAAAGAATAAGAAAGCTAGATTAAACTTTGCGAAAAAATATCAGCGCTGGACGGTATCGGATTGGCGGAAAGTACTTTTTTCCGATGAATCGAAATTTCAATTATTCGGAAGTGATGGTCGGAAGTACGTAAGACGTCCAGCAGGTACCAGATATAATGTAAGGTACCAAATTCCTACCGTAAAACACGGTGGTGGAAACATTAAAGTTCGGGGAGCATTTTCTGATGATGGCGTTGGTCTGCTGGTGGAAATTCATGGCAATATGGACGCTGCAATGTACAGGGACATACTACAAGATCATATGCTCTTATTTGCAATGAAAAATTTGCCGCGTGGTTGGGTTTTTCAACACGATAATGATCCGAAACACGCTTCGCGTCTTGTTAAAAATTTTCTTCAAAGCCGGAAAGTCCGCCTTCTTGACTGGCCATCGCAGTCACCGGATTTAAATCCTATTGAACACCTGTGGTAAGACCTCAAGCATCGTGTTGGAACGAAAAATTACTCCAACAAAACGGAATTATAGAACCATTTGCGAAGTGAATGGGAAAAATTGCCACAAGAACGAATCAAACAACTAATTGGGTCTATGCCTCGTCGGTGCGCTGCAGTCATCGCTGCTAAGGGCATGGCAACAAAGTATTGTGTCTATTGGAGAAGACCAAGACATGCTTCCTTATTTTTCAAGTTTTTTGTTATTTTTTTCATACCCTAAAGCCAGTCATAAAATATTGTTGAACAATTAATGATTTAAGATCGATATCAATGTATACAATCTATTGTTTCTAAATATAAGTGATTACGGGTTATTATTACTCGTTTGTTTTTCTCCCACCATCATATTTCTGTTCAATGTGCATAAAAAATAGGGTGGCCCGAAACTTTTGCACGTCACTGTATGTAATTACAGATTGTAGCTATTTATGCATTTCATTCTTCTTTTTAACAGCAAACAATCTGTTGAAATTTATTTTTACACAAAAAATGATCGAATGTAATTTTTTTTTTTAATCACAATGGAACCTTACCTTTCTAAGGTTGCGGTGTGGATAGGAAGAAGACTCGTGCTTTGGACCGAATCGTCCATAAGCTGATATCTTTGATTCTCCGTTAACTGATGTGGTTCATTGTTAACGGGCGAGCCACAATGTTGACGATTGTGATTGGCAACACGTTTTCTCTCCCACGCTGCTCCCGAATGTTCCTGGTGTTTAAATGGACCGTTGAAAGCCGCAGCTACGGCAGACATGTTGAAGGCACAAATGGCCGAACCTGCTATCGCGTTACTGTTGGTAGACAATATTTTTTGACTCATTAACATCAATTTTTAACTTCAAGCTAACAGAAAAAGAAAACTATTTTTATCATCGATTGGTGAACGAAGCAGTTTCAACTATTTAAATTTTTGTAATAAATCTAAAAGTATCACAATTTAAATTATTCATACTTAATTAACTTAAATTTTGGTGATGTATAAATAATTAATCCTTAGTTAGTTATATTTATTTAAAAAAAATATATTACAGTTTTAATGAACCATAACTAATAAACAATGATTACCCCATATCCTGACACTTGATGTAAAGAAAGCGTATATAAAAAAAATACATCATTTTATAAAATCACAAAAAATCACTACAGAGTAAATTGCATAGCATGGGTAATAAATGAGCTCGATGATTCGTGCACTTGCCTCGGGGTGGTGAAAGTTGCATAAATAATACCCTCGTCAGGATGATAAGCTGCTCCCTGTATTTCGTCGTAGTAAAACGGAAATTCACCCGGAAGTGAGCAATTTAAACGCGCCTTACTGAAGGTTGTCCATGTATCTCGCATCATCGTTTGGCCACCCGGATCTTTCTTACAAACCCGAGCTATTCTCGAGTATATTTTCTACAAAAATAACGAATGATAATATTTTATATTGTCATTTTCATTTATTTTTCATCTTAAAGCTTAAGGGGTAACCCTATGAAACCGGCTTAAAAAAAGGTGTATTTTCGAATTTTTTTTCATTAATCGAATCGTGCTATTAAAAAATAAATCTGATAACTTCATGAGGAATGTCAAATAGTATAAAATATAATATTTTCATCACTAAATTTTCCACAATGGTGAATCTGCAAGCAGCGCGAAGAAGACAGTCGACTTGAAGTTGGCAAGCAGTAGAACTCAAATGATTTTCATCGATGTACTCCAAATTCTAACAGTTTCTAAAAAGTTTAATTTTCTAGGCAAATACGTAGGGCTTTTTTGATATATTAAACTGTTTTGAGCTTACAGTCGATTTTACTTGGGTTTTTTTGTGGTAAAATTGTACTTTTTTTCCTGAAAACTTCGCCATTTCTCCATTTTTATTTATTTTCGATAAAAAAATTACGGTACTTCTGCTGCTTCCGTGGATTACCTTGTTCAATTAAGGCGAATAAGCACTTTAGATGCTTCAAAAAATCATTTTTTTTTATTTCATAAATCGTTAGTAAAATATTTTAAGAATACACCTTGAAAATTTCAAAACGATATTCGGATTCCTTCTAATGGTAAGTATATAAATGATAGAGACTTTCCGCTCGACTACCAAGCGCGCTCAAACTTTAAACGTGTTTTTCTCGAAACGACATTTTTTCAATTTGCGGGAATCATAACTCAAAAACTAATTGATGGATCATCTTCAAATTTAGAACACATTTACATAATATAATTTATTAAAACATGAACTTAAAGTTGGAAAGATTAGATTGTTTAAAACATATTTATTATTGCAAAATGCCGGGGAAAAATACTAAAAATCGATCATTTTTTTCAAACACGTTGCAACATTTAATTCTCGATTTTTTTTTCAAAATTTAGGTTCATGTTCTTAAAAAACATCTCAAAAATGTATAAAAATTTGTTGGACTATTTCAGATGCGAATTGCGAGCTGCACAATTCCCGCAAATCGGCAACGACGATGAGGACACGTCAAGGGACACAGCGGATTACACTTTAATTAATGCATGAAATAACTTGAAAAAATTACCAGAGATGTATGAAAATATGAATAAATTATTGTCAGAGTTGCGGAAAATTCCGTTTTTTTTTTCACAATAAAAAAAAATCCAAAAATCATCTAATTTTCGGTCTCTTCAAGTGGTTGCTCGTCTTAACGCTCTCCTTCGTGCCCTGCATATCCACCATTCAAAAAATTTGAGTAATGAAAAAACTATTTTTTGTACTCTTTGATATGGCTAATGAAGTTAACAAACTCAACGTCAAATAGTATTTAATAAAAAAATCTTTTAATTGTTCTCATTTGTTTACCCCTTATTTAATTTAGGTAATTTTTGAACTAATTACCTTGCCACAATTGATGTACTCGACAGCTGATTCACGAAACAGGAAGTACACGTGCTCTTCAGTTTCGAAGCTTCCCACGAATTGGGGATCATTGAGCCATCTGATTGAAGGATTGAATAATAAAGATGAAAATATTAATCAAGAATAGAAAGAATTACATAAAAAATTATTATGGGATTCTTGTTATATTTTTTTCATGATTTAAATCTGATGACAATAATTTATAACTTTGCTTAAAAAATTGACTTTTGAATGTGACTGTATGCTGTATATGTTCTTGATGAGTTCAATTACTTAATTCGTATTTTTTAACGACACCGAGTCGATTGAATAAAATTTATGGACTAAATAAATCGGGGATTTTTGCCGAGTCATACCGCGAATCGTATTGATGAGTTCGAAGATTGGGTGAGGCGAGGGTTCGATAAATGGCGGGATCGGCGCCTGAAAAATCGGTCGACGATCCGGCAAAGAGGCCAGCATTTCCACGTGCCAAAAGAGCTGTCACATTAGCGTGAGGCGAGTACGGGCACATTGCCACACCGGACACCCAACTCGTTACTGTATTTATATTCTCGATCTATTCACGAAAAGAAAAAAAACCAAAATGTGATAAGAAAACACGTTAAAGTAATATCGGTGGATCTGACATAGGAAAAAAAATGTGACGACCATATTTCTCATTCTCATATCAACTACAATGATTGATTGAACGACATTAAGTATTCAGACAAACAAAAAAATGAACATTCATCGTTCTCATCTCACGGTCACCGTTCACAGCTTCTCGAGGTCTATTGGTAGTTCGTTGACGTGTTTTATTCATGCATTTATAATGAAAAAGTGTTGTAATCCTATTAACCCCATGGATGACCAAGGTCATGGACTTGGGACAAAGTTATTTTCATCTCAGAGAAATGAGATTCTTTATTTCATTGTTTTTTATTAATTTTTTTTTTTTTTTTTTGACAATTTCGTTCGCGTCTGTGTTTTATTCCGCCATTAAATTTTATTATACTATGCTTTTTATTTTCCATTTAACAATCATAAATTTATGCTTATACATTTTTAAGATTGGAAATATTCGTCAATGTTCATCGGAAAAAATGAAACGATGGAATAAATTCGACATAAAGAAAATTTCGAAGAACTTTTGAATAAAATAGAGTATTTCGCAGGCTAATCGATAGTTATCAGAGTCTCACGGTAGTCTATGTAGTTGTCGTCGTCGTTATGCAAATTTGCAGGCTCGGGTAGCCGAGAAAGACTTGAATTCATTATACGCCATTTTTTGCGGAACGAGAGAGGATAAAAGTTTATGAGATAAATAATAAAACTCTGTCGACGAGCATACGCACGACGCACGATATATTATTTCTCGTACATTATGCAATTTTAACGCGTATTACTGTATCATTTGAATGCAAGGTGTCGACATTGTATATGTTTTCAATAAAAAAAAAATCGGAATGGGATACTAAAAACCTATTTAAAGTTCCATCCTGTTTCTGTTTCAAACAAAATAAACTGAAATTCCTGTTAAAATTCGAATTGCAAATATTTAATTTGTGATGAAGTTTTATTGAGCGATATTCATTTATAATATTCTCTGATCAAAATAATAGAAATTTATTCGGTAGATGAAATATTATTTAATGAATGAAAATGCAAAAAAATAATCGTAAAGCGAATATAAATTTTTTTCTGAATAAAGCATTTATTATGACTGAGTAAAAATTTATTTCAGTATTTGGACATTTTTTTATAAAAAAGTTCCATCCTGTTTCTGTTTCAAACAAAATAAACTGAAATTCCTGTTAAAATTCGAATTGCAAATATTTAATTTGTGATGAAGTTTTATTGAGCGATATTCATTTATAATATTCTCTGATCAAAATAATAGAAATTTATTCGGTAGATGAAATATTATTTAATGAATGAAAATGCAAAAAAATAATCGTAAAGCGAATATAAATTTTTTTCTGAATAAAGCATTTATTATGACTGAGTAAAAATTTATTTCAGTGTTTGGACATTTTTTCATAAAAAAGTTCCATCCTGTTTCTGTTTCAAACAAAATAAACTGAAATTCCTGTTAAAATTCGAATTGCAAATATTTAATTTGTGATGAAGTTTTATTGAGCGATATTCATTTATAATATTCTCTGATCAAAATAATAGAAATTTATTCGGTAGATGAAATATTATTTAATGAATGAAAATGCAAAAAAATAATCGTAAAGCGAATATAAATTTTTTTCTGAATAAAGCATTTATTATGACTGAGTAAAAATTTATTTCAGTGTTTGGGCATTTTTTTATAAGTGTTCTTAATCAGAATAAACATTTCGCAATTAACTTTTTTTCATTGTAACACTGAAATTAGGAAAAATAATACAGTGAGAGTCTTTAGATTCAGTTGTATATCCACAAGCCTTGTTTTCTTTCCACTGTCCATTTTTGGAGTAATTACACTTTTAATACGTCCACCCTAAATGTTATTTTGTATCTACATATGTATGAATATTTACCTCTCTCCATGTACATTGAGGACTGAAAGCGTTGGTACCACAGGTGAAGAGGGATTTGCCATTGCTCAGTAATACTTTGATGTAATTATGACAATCCTGCGAGGTCTGACCTTTGTCCTGACATACCGAAGCTTTCTCCGGTGGTGCGGGCCACGTTGCGTGCTCTAATGGCTTTAGTGCATCGAGGGTCAACCGATAAAGATTATCTCTGAAAAATAAAAATAAAAATCATGTTGAGCGATTTTGAAAATTTAATGACAAACATTTTTTTATGCTTGTGAATCGAAGCAAAAAATAACTTTGCATTTCTATTTTGACAGGGAAAAATAAAAAATAATTCATTTGAATGTTTACTTATAATTGAACACATAGTGAATAATTGTGAGCTGCAATAAATGCCAAACTCTGTTTCTGAAAATACTTTTAAAAATATTAGGTGTATAACTTAATAATTTTTACCGTTTTTTTATAAAATTTATTTAATATTATAAAATATACAAAACAACATTAATCTTCGAAATATTGTCCACTTTTTTCGATGACCTTTCTCTATCTATCAGGCAACATACGGATGCCATCTCGAAAGAAATTAGGAGATTTTGAGGCAACAAATTCATCGATGAAATTTCGTATATCGTCCAATGTTTGGAAGTGGTTATCTGCCAGCGCGTGTTGCATTGACCGGAACAGGTGAAAATCAGATGGGGCTAAGTCTGGCGAATACACCGGGTGCGGCAAAACTTCCCAGCTCAATTTTAATATTGTGTTTTGAGTCATACGAGCAACATAAGGCCGAGCGTTGTCATGCAGCAGAATGACTTTTCGGTTTCCTTTCCCAAATATGGCCTTTTTTTATCCAGTTCTTCGTTCAATTGGTTTAATTGTTGACTGTAATGATCCGCAGTAACTGTTTCATCGGCATCCAAGAGCTCGTAATAAATTACTCCCTTCATATCCCACCAAATACAAAGGAGAATCTTCTTCATGTGAATTTCTTTTCGAGGCACGGACGTGGAAGGTTTTCTTGGATCCACCCAAGACTTGTTGCGTTTCGGATTTCGTAGAAAATGTATTTTTCATCTCTCGTTACAATTTTCCACAAGAAGTCTTTTTTTTGTTGCCCGGCAAGTAGCATAAGACACGTGTTCACTCGCTGACCAATGTTACCTTCGGTCAATTCGTGAATTACTCATTTTCCTATATACCTTTTGTATTTTTCCCATTTCGTGGAGTCGTTTGAAGATGGCTGCTTGAGTGATACCTAATCGAGCTGCTGCTGCTTTTGTCTTTGCGTTGAGTCTTCGTCGAGTAATGCTTGCAACTTATCATCCTTAAATTTTTTAGGCTGTCCCAGTGCGAGGCCGGTCACTAAGATCAAAATCTCCATCTTGAAAGCGTCTATACCAATAGCAACCCGTTTCTGGAGACACAACATCGGTGCCGAGAAAAGAACAACTGGACTCGCACGTTTTTGTAGCATTTTTTCCTTGTTGGAATTCATAAAGAATAGTGTCGAATATGCTGCTGATCGGTCGTCATTGTTTACATTAGTGATATGTAAGGTTATGCAGCTCGCCCGGGCACGTCATATACTGTTTTGAGAAGAGCATTGATAGCACATCATAGCCGTAAAAGGACGCGAAATTATTTCAATTTTAAATAGAACTTCTAGCTTGATAACAAAAATCGGTAAAATCTAAGTTATACACCTAATAGCTTCCAGAACCAATACGTTAACAACTACTTTTTCGATCTACGAGAATGAAAATAAATCAACACCATAAAATTCTATTTTTTGTGTCTATAGTATTCTTTTTCGTCCTCTAACCAAGTATAGCAAAAAAAAATGTATATTATTTCGATTCGATTGAGAAAGTTATCTCGCCGTGAGCTTCAGACGTTTCCATAGGAGATTCCAGGAGTAATTTTAGTCTGCGATTCTTATGGGCGTTGGACGGAGACACTAGGAGAGTCGGTGCAGCCTCGATATATCAAGGATCTACTTTATCCTGTTGAAATATCGGGAGGAGAGCAAAGTGTTTGACACACGCACAAAGTCCTGGCGATACTTCTTTCCAGAGTGACATTCCGTATGCCTTCGTCCCACTTGACTTGTCTATGTCGGTGCACATATGCCATCGATTGGACATACCTGTAAAGTCCCTCGAGTAGGCGAAAGTCGATAGATATACATGAGGCTCCTAATATCTCTTTGGTTTCGATTTATAAGCAACAAGGTGACAGAGTAAAAAGAAAAAAAAAACAAACAAAAAATAAACTAGAGCCACTGTAGCGAGTTCGCACCTAAGAAAATTAATTCAACAAATAGATGTCGTTCCGGATTTTTTTTTCCATTTTACACAAAACATCAAAAAAAATATACAAATTTGAAAAAAATGGAAAATGAAACAGATCAAATCTAAATCTTTTCTCTAAATAAACCGCAGAGACTATAAGAGAAATTATTGCAACTTAGAATTCAAGCATCCTGTATAATAATATATGTGTACGTATACGTAGTGTTTGAAAACTCTTATGTATTTCTTAGTGGCGTGTGGCCCACGTGATGTTTTGTGACTTGCGACGCAACCTCAGAACCGCGTGGCAATGTGTAACGATAAATAAATTATTATCGACTTATAAATAACTTGGCGTTGGCGCTTGAGAGATACGCTTTTATATATATATATATTACACATGCATACATAAACTTATAACGTTCTCTGTCTCCTCGTACTTGTCGCAGACCTGGAGAATCCAGATTTTTTTTTGACTTCGTTTCTGCACTTTCATACCTCTCTTTCCTGTATGCTTTTCAATCGCTCTCTCTTTCTCTCTCTCTCTCTCTCTCTCTCTCTCTCTCGCTCTCTGTCTTGATTCGTTTTTTCTTTTCTCAACGGTCCAGAGAGCGAGACACCTCGCGGATAAGCGTTATCGAACATACATGGTGTTCGACGTAGGTATAGAAGTTATTATAAGGGTCTTGCAGGTTTTGCAAGAGAAATATCTCTATCATTTTTTCTACTTTTTCTCTCTTTCTCTTTCTATTTCTCTCTCTCTCTCTCTCTCTTTCTCTCTCTCTTTCTCTCTCTCTGTCTTTCTCGTTTCTCATCTTTCTACTTTACTACTTTTTCTTTCTCCTTTTCTCTCGTTCCAATTTTTCTCTTTACTTTTCTTTGTACATTTCATCCTGTTATTTTTTATTGATCTACATTTCTCCTTCTTTTTTTCGGATTTCTGTAATTTTGATAATGTCTTCATCTTATTTCCTTGCTCTTTCATCTCTCATTTTCCGGACTCCGTCCCAAGGAAATGTATATCTCTCTCGTTCTATTCCTTTTATTCTATTTCTCGCCTTTTCTCTCACTCGCACTATGATTAATTTGTCACACATTGAACGCAAGTTGTACAGTTAGAATACACAAGTCTGCAGTAATACTTTTGTCGAACGACTCTTTCATCTCTATATGAACACAGAGAATTCCCTACGAGTTACTTGTCACCTCGATCTATCGAGCAAATTCTTCTTCCACGTTTCTTCCTCACGCGCCGCCGTTTTTTTCTTCCTTTTCTTTTCTCTCGGGGTTTCTATATAAGTTTGTGTGCACGAGTCCGCGTGGGACAATCACGCTCGAGCCACGATTTCTCAAACGCGGCGCCAGACAAACGACATTTCTCGAATTGTTGTACTTTATAATTCACCAGAATCTCATTTTATTTTATTATTTTGTATTTCACTTTCATGTACAACGATTTTTGAAATCTTGACTGTGGAATTCTGGTCGAATATGACAGAATAGAACAATGAATTTTTCATCGTTTTACATTTTCAGACATTTTTTATTGGTTTATGATTTCAGCTCTATTGTTCAATTAGTTTTGTATGAAAAAAAGCTCCAATTTTTTTAGAAATTAGAAAAAATTGCAATAATTTTATCGATCCCATATTTTTTAATGTAAAGATCGATCTAGGATTTTTAGAATGTCCATACAACACAATTTAGTGTGAAGGAAGGTGTGTCGACGTCAGGACGTGTGTCAAAAAACATTACAAAATTCTTCTTTTACACCTCGAGAATTCCGTGGATTAAAAAAAATAAATTTAACCTCTTAATCACCATATTTTCTGGCGGGGAGGCTGTAAGATTTGATTGCTGGCGACAATCAAAGGACATGACGTATAATCGTGAGACCTCGTGAAACGCCGAGCAAACCGGCAATGGAGGATATTATGGCGCCTACGTGGGCGCGTCGCGATCGCGAGAACGAACAGGGAACCCTGGACCAGTAAGATTGAGGTAAAATAGCCTCAAGAGAGAGCAGAAAGAGAGAGAGAGAGAGAGAGAGAGAGAGAGAGAGAGAGAGAGAAAGTATAATTATTATTAAGTGGAATATAAGTGCGCGGGCGCGAGCAGCTGGTTGCGTGCACGACCAATTAATAAAATGGTGAGATAGCAAAATCAGCCTGTTGCCTACCTGTGCCTCTATCTATACACATATATAGCAGCACATTTTAATATCTACATAGAATATGAGAAGTTTATACATAAATAGGCTTCAACCATATGTCTATCAAACGAGGCTTTTGAATTACCTTATCAAATACCAGTAGCATAAACGTTTATAATATATTTCGATACATTTCCAAATTTATATAATTGTGCGTAATATACATAAACTATATACCGAAATTTAAAATAAGTGCACAGAGATATTTATTGTTTATTTTTCTATATTATTTTTTTCTTTATTTGTCTATATTACTTTTGATGAATAAATTTAAAGCAATTCATTTCCATTCATTGTAACTGTGAAGAAAAAATTGCCCTTGAATTAGTTTCATCGAGTTGCAACCTTTTTTTTCTACCCTTTAAACTTGTAGTAATTATCGGAGTTTTAATTACGAAATTCCACACATGCGTATCCAATCTGTTTCGTGCGGATTATTGTCGAATATTATTGTCCCGCAGAAAGATAACTGGTACATTTTTATCCAAGATTTTTCGAATAAATTGAAAGTAATTCCATATGTCAGGAATAAGAAGACAGTGATGCGCAGCGCGGTTAAAAGAATATCCACGTAGATACGTATAGTGTACATAAAAGTAACAAAATATAAGACTCCACCGCGTTTCTGATATATCTTATGTCTATATGTATTGTATGTATATATTTATACATAATTTTGCAGACGCGATAGTATCAACGGTTTCAGCACGATCTCTAAAACAGAAACATGATATATATCTTGTACAATATTTCACTCTTGTGCTATTTCTTTTCAACGAAAACTTGCCTATTAGATGGAGATATGATTTCCATTAATAAGAAAAATAAAAAATAAAATACCACAACCACTTCTACTAATAATGATGATAATATAATAGTAATAATAATAATAATAATAGACAAACGTTGAAAAAGAACAAAAGTATGACAGGCTGAGCTAGAGAATCCAGCAAATGTGGCATCAACATGGCGTAGCAGTAATACCGTTGATAATATCTACAACTGGAATGATCTCTAAAGTCCTCGTCATTAACTTGGGAAAGTTCGAGATTGCCGACAGATCGACAACCATGCAGAAGGAGGGCTTATTGTCTATTGCATCTAGAGTGTTCTCTTTCCTCAACTCACTACCGTAAAGCCACCGAATCGATAGCAGCAGTGTCTTCCTATGGCCGACACTTGTTTAAACACTCAGGTATTAGTATGGAGAACTAATGCTAACAATAATAATAATAATAATAATAATGATAATGATAATAGTAATAAAATGTATTTTTCCTGTCACAATATATAACTTTAGTGAATGAATTATTTGACAACCCTCCGAATGACAGTCTCTAGCTGAATCCTTCAATTGAAGCGTTAACATATGTCTAACAATTGCGAGATGTGCGAAGATTCTTCATGAACATAATATATACCTATGTACATTCATGTTATGTGCACGTTTGCGAGAGACTCTT
Organism: Rhimphoctona megacephalus; assembly: GCA_963989365.1. NCBI lineage: Eukaryota > Metazoa > Arthropoda > Insecta > Hymenoptera > Ichneumonidae > Rhimphoctona > Rhimphoctona megacephalus. The sequence continues at coordinate 43,395,875 of OZ022414.1, forward strand.
TCGTTTCTCTTACTCTCTCCATTACTTACTCTTCCTTTTTCTCTCTTTCTCCCTCTTGGTTTCTCGGTGCTTGGACCACTATACTTATCTCTTCGTGAGTGGCTCGTATTGAAACAGATTACTTCCTACTCAATGAGGACCAGAGGAGAGTGTACCTCTCATCTTTTTACGCAGAGACTCAAATGTAAGAATACACATTTTCGTTACAGGATTAAATATTTTTTATATGAATTCAGAAAAGAATAATTCAATTTGATGTTTTGTTGCTGGAATTTCATTTTTTTGTAACCACCAGTTTTTGTCGTGGCTTCCCATATAGTATCAAAGTCGTATAGACGTCTTTAGTACCTCGAATCGCAAAAAAAAACGTCCTCAGTATGTCTTTATGACTTTCATGCTGGATGGGTTATTTTCAATCTCAGAATTGCTCGATTTTTCCAGAGCATTGCTCAATCATTTCTTTATCCTTAAGGGCTGAAATCATTTGGACTTTTTTGAACTAACAAAACACGTTTTCTGGACACTTAATTTATCATTTTTTTCGTAAATGGTTCGTGATCGAGCAACATGGAAAGACTGCGTAGTAGAAAAACAAGAATTTCGAGATTCGAATACCTGCATGAGAGAACGAGAGAAGCGCCTACGCAAAATTGCTATTCGCTATGAACATTTCGTCTCGCCATGTCTGTCGTTTTACCTCTATATTTTTCAATATATATGTGTCTCTTGGAAAACGCGGAGGTAAAACGGTAGAAATATATAGAAATATGGATCTTTTGAGGTTTAGATACGATCTACTAAGTACACATTTGTGATACAATTTCTACAAGAGAGTCTGTACAATGTTGAGAAAGACTCGCCTGTTTCACATTCGCCTGTGTACGTCGTTAAGCAAAACGATGTTGTTTCTTTATATGCCATTTCCTTCTCTCATTTTCACCCCTAAGGCGAACCATTAAAATTTTTTTAATCAACATATACTTTTAATTACATGTACACATTAAAATGAATGTAAAGTTACGAAAGAATCGTGAATTATTGAAATCACCAAAATATAAAATTACCAGTTTTTCTATATAATTGTTATTAAAAAAATAATATCGTGAGTTTTAGATCGCATGATTAGATTTGATTGAAATTGAGCATCTGTTGGAACGCGCATGCAATCAATGAGCTGATCTAATATTCCGATTGTTGAATGAGAGAATTAAAGTTTAAGCATTTTTTTGGTTAATCATCAATCGCCGAGAAAGAAGCGGACATAAAACGTTATCGGGAACTGCGTGGACGAGAAATAGTTACGGTGTACGAGCACGTCGTAGCCCGAAGGAGAGAATCGGTATCGGAATGCAAATCGTGGCGCCGCGCTCACGCGCTCCTCTCTCGCGTCTCCTGAGTGTACTCCGGATCGCCTCGTTTTGACGCACTTTGCGACAGGGGGCGCTCGGGCTCACATTATACACGCACTTTCTCTCGCACCTGAGAGAACATATATACAGCCCGTTAAATTAGCCATAGGAGCAAATACGCGTATCTCTGTTTGCTCGCCTAATAATGGACACTCTGAAACTTTATATACGGAGTCCCAATTCTTAGCACTTTTAGTTTATAATAACGGATTCTTTAGTTCATTTCTTCTGACTCATTCGTTTACAAATATTTGGATGACTCTAAGTTCTGATTAAATCTTAAGATGTTAAATATTAACATAGTACAAATTTGAAATTCATTGAATTCTTCTCTCTTTCTCTGTCAAAAGCTATCTTCACCAGTTTTGCATACAGCAATGGCATTCCGAATTTTCTCAATTCATAGTATATTTGATCTTGTAGTGTCTCATTTTACTAAAAAAATCATATTAATAAAAGTAGGAATAAAATTCAATCTGCGATACTTAAAAAATCGAAACAAACCAAGTCAAAGTCGATTAGATTTTTTTTCCTACTTCAAATGAGCCCTTAATTCTTTTGACGACATTATAGTACTGACAATTTGGACAGCCTATATGTTACAAATAAAATTAAGCTCCTCAGGTGTGAGAGAGCACGCTTAAAACATTAGTCCACGATGTTACGCTCTGTATGCATAAGAAGCTAAGAAAGCTTCATATTATCGTTCTCCAGACTACTTACACTTATTGTTCTTTGCGGATTTAATAGCCAAAGAGGTGCGATTCTGTGGTTCCGGTTCTACGACGTCTAGACTAAGCATCGATTATAGTCGTCGTTTTCTCGACATATATATGTCTCGACATATATATATATATATATATATATATATATATATATATATATATATATAAGGCTTGGTAGATTTTTACTGTATACTTTCCATATACTAATACGCTACCAATAAGCGATTATATTCCCCTGAAACCGTTCCACAACATAGCCGAATACAAAATATTTTGATCAAATTTTGCAACTTTTTCCTAACGATTTTGTTTTTACTTTGTATTTTATATGTTTCAGAGAAACTTTTGTCAAATTATATGTGAAAAGTAACATCAAAAAATCTCTTAAGGATGACTTTAAACTTTTTTGTCTCTTCTCTCGATAATGTCTTTTTTAGGACACGATTTATAGCCTCGCTGATTTTTCAAGGTTACAAAAGTTAACCCTAGAACCCCACAATCTATTTTTTCCAACGTAAACCCCACACTGGGATATATAATTACCCTAATTTTCTCTTCAGCATAAAATGTTCCTCGTATGCGATAATAAGGGTTATTTATATATTATTCTCTTCGTTTTTTCATTACGAAGAGAATGGTGTATGATAAAGCCGCATTTTGTAAATATTCAATGGTGAAAACTCTATAAAACGGAAGGAATTGTTTAAAAAAATTCGTTCGGGAAGGAAATTTGACGTTTTCGTGGGATAACTAATTACCCCGTTGTGGGGTTCCAGGGTTAAATAACGTAATGGTAATTGTAATAAAATGTGATCGAGGTGGCAAGTACAAAAATGAAGGCTATTTATGTAATTATGAAAACTAGAATACGTGTGATCTGAGCACATGACAAACGACTTTGTCCTTTTTTAAAACTTTTTTACAAATATATTTATGATAGATATAACGTTAGACCCCCTGTAAAGTGGATATCGTGGGTATCAGATAAGTATTAGCAAACCATAAGCACCTGCACATATGGTCTAGACACTGAGACAGGTCGAGGTATCCCTCGTAGGAGCGAAAAGCTGTGTTTCATACAAGAAGCCATTAGGAGAACATTTGCGACTCCATTCAACCCGTACGTCTGCGAGTATAATTTGTTCAAAGCCACGTTTCCCGTACCAATTGAGCTAATTAATTAACGACAAAAAGATCGATCGTATATATAAGTGATTTTATGGAAAACTAAATGGGAGCAATTTCTAAGGCATTTATGTTCTTGTGAATGGAACGATTTGGTGGAAATAATCAATTGCACGTTACAGCTTTATATCAGAATAAATTAGCTTTAATTAATCAAGTTGTGGCGGCGGAAAACAATTAATTATGAGTTTTTAAGAAATAATAATGTAATAGGAAAAATGTTGCTGCGTGGACATCATGAAGTATAAATGAATAGTACTGGATTGTAATTAGTTTTCTATGACGATTTTTAAAATATAGTTTTTTAATCATATCAGAAACTTTTACCACACGAGGAAATAAACGTCCTTGGAGTTACGTCCTAATAGTAAGCAGTGTCGTATATGCCATTTGTAGGCGTAACAAAAAAAGGTTCATTAAAAGCGGAGTCCCGCCAATAATATTATTGGGAAATTTGTGAAATCGTCATACGCTGATTTTGTTCTGCCCTCTCTCTCTCTCTCTCTCTCTCTCTCTCTCTCTCTCTCTCTCTCTCTCTCTCCCCCTCTCTCTCTCGCACTCTTCTGTCAAGCTGATCATTCTTTTTGCTCATTATGAAGCCGATTAACAAATGGTTTGCTAAATTACATCGGCAATTAAATTGCGTAACTGGATCGTCGTTAATGACGATGTCGTCACATTATCCACGCACGTCGTCGTAGTTTCCTTCTGCAGTAATTTATTCTTTTTTTTCTTTTTTATTACTCACCGTAATAATACTTGTCGAAAGTTTCTGCAGGCTCGTCAAGGTTTTACACCAGATAATCCGAGCATTTCTTTTTTTTTTTGAAAATTGATGCATAAAAAAAGATTTATTTTTTTTCGAGATTAATAAATCTGATATCGAACGATCAAATATGCATGTAGTTTTGAGGTAACCGGTGCTTGAACGTGTGGGCCGATTTCGAACGCTCGGCCCACGTCCCCACATGCCGCCAGGCCCTGTCGCCTTGTTCAACACCGCTCTCACGTTTCATCGAACCAATTGCACTTCTCGATTCACGGTAAATTTAAAAGCTTGTGAAAAAAAAAAAAAATATTGACTTCAAGTAGTAATAATTTTTTTTTATCAGCTCTGATTCAATCGATACTCAAAATGAACTGTAATTTAATTACAATGAGAAAAATACTTTTTAGCGTATTAAAAAAAAATCTTAGCTCCGATTCAATCGATTTGATAATCCAGTATTAGTAAATAATTTTTAAAAATCTTTCACGCTTTTAACATCCCTTTATCCACTTGAATATAACTTTAAAAAAAAATTGCTTTTCTTCGCGAGTTTATAATTGAAGAGTACATACGACGAAAAATTCTGTGCATAATTGCAACTTTTCGATTCGCCCTCAATACAATTCTGAAATTCTACATCGTTCAATCCAACTTGGAATTTTTTTGTCAATTTTATAGGTCAATCAGATTGTTCACGTCGTAAATTTGAATTTTTTTCCGCATCTCCATTTGTCTATCACGTAATGATAGAGACATTTCAAGGAAATTTGTATCGTTTTATATTAGATACACACGATGGTGGAGGAGGAGTAGGAGGAGGAGAGATCGATGAGTTTTATGGGGCAGTTTGTAGGCCTTTCACTCTTCTGTAAGATATAGACTAGCATATACGTACATTCCCACAGGATAGAAGCTGCATTGGCGTTCAACGAGCGTGCAATTCAGGATATGTAATGCAAGAGTGCAGAATACACATCTTAACAGTAAGAGATCATATTTATATGTGAGTGTGGACCAAACATGCGTTCTTTTTCTTTCGTATTGCGCCGCCGGGTCTTTTATTCTACTCTTTGCACACTTCAGTATGACAGACCTGTCCATTAAACGGGCACCGATAAAAATCCGTACATTTATATGGCTATCTATATACCAATATCTATACATTTATGCATACACGGTGTCCATATTGCGGGAGTTTAAAAATCGTCAATAATCGTGAAGAATCATAAAAAAAGCAACCGCATGTTGTTAATTATATTTTAATTTAGTCAAAACAATACTTTCACTTTTTTCTATTATTCAATTTTTTCAACTCGCCGCTTGCTTACCTAAAAATAGTTCTACTGTTGTCTACCGATGCATAAGAGTCATTTCCAAATTTGATAATACTGCGAGTAGATTTGCTAAATAAAAAAACTCAAAAAAACGTTTGATACACGTTGAATTATTCAATATGTAGATTAATAAGTGTTTGAGACTACAAAATTTTTCGTCAGCAACACATTTCATTGTTGATAACTTTTTTATTAGCAGGCTTCGATAATTATACGTTTTTTATGAATTTGAGAGGCTAAACGATGTCAATTTTATCACCCATACCGTTCAGACATATCTAGAAATATACTTTATTGATTTACATAGTTGTGCTTATGTATTTGCATCTCCTTGGAGAATTTGTTGCATTGAATCTAAATATACAATATTGAATATGTATAGATATGTATGAATATAGCATTTATTTCATATGAATTCTGCCAAAGACAGGAGGGACACTGCAGCATGATTGCGTACGAGCATTTTATGTAGGACTTGATGGCGCCGCCACTCCAACACTACAGCCCAAATATATGTGTATACATATTTATTTATTTTCGCGTGAACCTCTCGTACCTTCATTACCGTCTGTATGTCAGAATTCGTAAAAATAAATATATATAAAAAATCATATGGCGCGCAAGTCGACTGCAATTTTTCGCCGTTGGCAATTTTTGGTCGATCGAACTTAATCGCCCCAATCATAAATTTTTTCGCATACAACGTTGCTGAAATGTAATTATATCGGGCGGAATGAAAAAAACAAAAATGAAAAAAAAAAAAAAAAAAAAAATTGGGAATAAAAATTTTAAAGCGTTACTTTCGTATGAGCGAAATATTTTCATTAAAATATTGCTGATAACTATTTTTTTTGTTCAATTTATTATTTCATGTTTTTTTTATTTTTTCATATACGTTATGTTGCGAGGTTTTACTTTTTTTCACGTTTTTATTTTCACCTCGTCAATTTACATATTTTTGGCATAATTGTCACCGAAGAGCTCTTTTCGGGAATGAGTTATAAGCATATGTACGTAATGTACTTGAAAGAAGTAAATTCAGAAGCTTATCGAGCGTGTACATCAATCGAATTGATGATATGTCTCGCGGTCTTATAATCGTTCACAATATCAATCAATCTTGTACGTATAGGAGATGGAGAAAAAAATATTTTTGGTGAAATTTTGAGTCTACGTTTAAAGCCTTTTTGTAAAACTTTTTTTCATAACGACAAACAATTAAATGTTTTTAATATACGTATTGTTCGCAATGAATATTAATAACAAACTCTATTATTGAATATACACATTTTTTCCGCAATATCAATTTTTCAATTCGGTGTCTTGCCTCGTATAAAATTTAACGTATCGAAAACATTAATTTATAATATATTTCTGATTTTCATATAGAAATAATAATTCTCATAAATTTTGCAGATTATTATGGATAAAACCGAAAAGTTGATCATTACGAAAGTTGTTTTACATAGATCTTCATGGCCAAAAAACGCCCGCATCCATATATTATTCCCGTGTATGATTTTATCAGGCCGCAAGAGATGATCTTTCTTTTTTTTTTGTTGATCGCAGCATCTTGCGAGAGAGGATGCTTTCGTCGCGTGTGCGCCCGCGACTCATTCGGTTTTCTCACGGCGCAACGACGGAAAGCATGGAATTTTTGCGCGCATATATGTATTCATACACATATATACTTACAAGAAGATATAACGAATGCGATGATGACCAGTGTAAAGTGAGGAGAGAGGCGTGATGAAAAAATAAAATAAGGATGAAAAGAAGAAAGTCCCCGCAGCTGTATATTCACGAAAACGTGTATTTCGCACCTTGAGAGATCACGAAGTGCAAAAATAAACATACACTATTTGTGAAAAGTATTACAGCAAGTGGAGAGAAAAAAAATTGGTAATTATTCAACCAATTACTTGGTAATTTTTTGTCTTGTGTCAAAAAAGAATTTTTTTTTTGAGAATATATGTCAAAATATTAAAGCAAATGTAAAGAAAAGAAATGGTATGTATTTAAACAATTTTCACCGGTAGTTTTGAGCCCCAAGACAAAAGAGAGTTTTTTTTTTTTTTTCAATATATTAAGTCTCACATACGATCAATTTAATCGTGTTTTGGTAATATTTTTTTCCTTCCAACAAAACATACGGTAAAAGGTAGTTACGGCAAATTTTACGCCCGATTCTAGCTGCACTGAGAAAAAAATTTTGTTGACCGAAACGAATTTCGTTTCTATCAACCAAAATATTTGGTTCGATACGGGCAACAAAATATTTTTGAGATAAGACAAAATAATTTGTGAATGCTGAAACAAGTTATTGGTCGAACCAACAAAACTTTGGTGCAGCCAAACAAATTAATGTTAATGCAACAAAATATCATCCAAATAAACTAATTCATTTATTCGTCCTAATGATTACCGTTTAGTCAATTTGATAATTGAGATTCAAACAAATATTTTATTAAAGCAACTAAAAAGTATGCGTAAGCAAATAAATGGTATCAATTGTTCGAACAAAATCATTTGGCTCCGGTGATTTATTATTTGATTCATCTATAAGAAATTTTCATGATTTAGTTGAATAAACTAAATCGTTTGCCATTCAACAAAAAAATTGTTGGATCCACCAATTTTTCGTCCAACAAAATGGATTTAGTTCGATGAACAAATTTTTTTTCTCAGTGTGAAGTCGTACTTCTAAATATTTACCAAAAATAAAAATATCTTCGACCAAACTCCTTTGAAATACCCAAAATTATGGTCTTTTATGGTGCACCACATAAATACAATGATCTCCGAATTACAAGGTTTCGTACTACGGTAACACGAAAGACTCAGGCTTTTGTATGGGGATTCCAATCATATATATAAACTGCGGTTAGCCAAGGAAAAAGATTTTGCGAAAAGAAGGAGAATAAGAGGAGAAGGTCCGAAAAAACACGCTACGATGTTCGCACGTTTTCGGTGCATCATTCGATCGGAGGGAACGTGTGGATGAGTCTCGTCTTTCGAGATTATCCTTTTCCGAGATCTTAAATAAACGTATTTATGGGCTATCATAAGAAGCAGCTTCAACAGACCTCTTCAAATTATAAAATCTTCAATAAAACAGAAAAACAATCATTTCCCGTGTGGAAATTCAATTAGGGCCTTGACTGTGGGCCCTGATTATTTTTCCCTTACTCTATTAGGGCCCCAATATCGAAGCCCGAAAGGCCCCTTGCGGATCGGTCGCACTTTGTCAATGGGGACCTAACCGAGCAAAAAGGTCGGGGCCTTTAATGGACGGGTGGGGGTAACATTTTCGAATGACGAAATTTCGAACAGCTAAAATAGCGAATTTTAACATACAGTTATCGATATATATATATATAATTGTATGTTAAAATTCGCTATTTTAGCTGTTCGAAATTTCGTCATTCGAAAATTTTACCCCCACCCTAATGGACAACACCACTGTGACGGCTTCAAAAAATCGATTTTTTGAAAACCATTTTAAAAAATCTAAAATACTTTTAAGATTGAAATGCCGTTGGACCCAGGTCAAAAAAATAATTATTTTCGTAGATATTGAATATTTTGTGGAGCGGTGCAGCGGTCCGCGACGCTCGGGGTCCCAATTTTGAACGCGTTTTTCTCAAAACCACTTTTTTGAGTGCGGCACGCAGCAGAACTCGAGCAATTTTTATCCGATCGACTTCAAATTTTTACTGTATCAATAAAAGTAGATTATCTAGAGAAGTACATAAGATTTTTTCGATATCTCAATAATTATAAAAGTTATAGCCTATTTTCGACGAGAAATTTTGCTCAAAAATCATTCTTTAATTTCAAAGGCGTGCCTATTTTTTAAAAATCAATATTTTTCCAAATCCCTATATACTTCTCTTCAAAATATCATATTATTAACGAAAACACTCGGTATTTTTTTTCAGATCGACGTTGAAGAGAGTTCTGCTGCGTGCCGCGAACCACTGCGGAGATGACGCGAGAGCTTCCCCTGCGCCACCATGCGGCGTGAAAAATGTGAAAAAAATGTTTTTTGATACATTAATAAACAAGGAACAAAACCCAAAAAAAATTTTTCGAATATCTCTTTTTTTTCCCACAAAAAAAAATTCTTGAAAAATGTGAAAGAAATAGGGGGTCACAGTGGTGTTGCCCGTTAAAGGAAGCCCTATTGGAGCCCTAGCAAAAAATAAATGTTAATAAAAATATATTTTTTATGATTAGAATTGCATATCTAAATAAATATTTAGAAAAATAAAATAAATAAATAAATGTTTTAATCAGATTTAAATGATTACTCATTTATTAGTATAAATTTCAGTGAAAATTTCACCCATATGCATTGCAAAAATTATCTTACGTCATATGAATATATTGGCATATGGATGCTATAAAAAAATGGCAGTAGTTATGTTTTCCAGTCCCATGAATGAGCAAAAGTAAATCATTTTTCCTTCCATCCGGTTGACCTAATTTTGTGTGTAAAAATCGTGAGATCTTCATAAGATTTGTTTTTGGGTCACGAAAAGGTGATCCGGAGAGTACTGAGGGTATTTGCGATGATCATAAATATATGATTTACATAAATATATGTGTATATATGAAAATCGAGTATCTTATGCCATATCTGGTCGGCCATTGGCGACTTTGCGAATATAAACTGGCGCATAATAACGTGGGCCTACGAGAAAAGGCAAAAGCGGTTAATAACCACGAGAGCAGTTCTATTAATAGAAGCACGAGGGCGGTATGATCTCTACGGCAAGTTTCCATTGATCATTCACGATCGATCTATCGTTCGGCTCGTTCACCTCGTCTCTTTTTTTCTTTTTCTTTCACTCTTTTTTTCGCGATCTTTGATACAGAAGGGAGATCCAGTCGTCGAGTTACTGTCCATATTATGTATATAAATTGCAGAACATTCGGCCGTTCGACGGTCGCCAAAGTTGCCATTCGATCGTCCCGCACGATAGGTTTATATACATTTTTTTCTCTTTTCAGTTTCCTCGTCAACTCAGTGTCGTCGTCTGGTGTTTTAGTAGTGTACGCATCATTCTCCTATAAAATCACAATTCTATGTCCATGTATATATATATGGACAACCTCCACACACGCATATATATATCTGTATGTTATACTGTTGACATGAATTGCCTCGCGATCTATAATCCTTGCTACTCTTGCGATACTGATTTATCATGCTTCACTGACGCGGATACGTGAATATCAGTATATATACATATATTTAAATATATATAAATATATATTGCGCATGAGCCATACATTTTTAACGTTTCACTCGCTATGGTAGGGCGCGGGTCTCCACCGTCGCGACCGTCAGTTTGGCGCGACAGTAGACTTTAAAATTTTTTATCTTTTCGTTCTTAAACGATTTTTATCCTTATTTTTTTTTATTATACATTTTATCAAGACGCGACACTACGCAGGATACTTGGATTGATTTATAGCACTGCATTTTGCCAAACAAAAATATTCATTGCGATTGTGAAACATGCTTTTTCCAAATGATAAATAGTATCACTCGTGTGCATTCATTGTTTTTTTTTTCTAATCTCCGATTCAAACTTTTGAAAAAATCGATGTTTTGATTTTTTTATATTTTTGAGTCCGAATTTACTCAAGTTTAAAGAAGTCGTAATAAAATTTCAGTATACATTCACTCAACTTCCTGTTTACTTCTTTAATTTAAAAGTCACCACATATCGGTGTCTTCCATAATCAACCGCAACGATATTTTATTATTCAGGCTATTTGGGCATCGTGTGGGTGAACATCCAGGATCGCGATGCTACTGGTCTGGGCTTTTATCAGCTAAAACGCCGAGATGTTGATCTCGGTCTTTCTTTGCTCTCATCAGAGAAGCTGAGAATCAGAAAAGGGCCGTATACTCGTTTCTGGAGCTGTTAGACAGCCACGCCCTCGCAAAGCTTCAACAAAATATACACAGGCACACAAATTTTCTTTTATGCTCTTTCTCTGCGTCTGAGACTCCCTTCGTGGACGTCGCAGAGATTTACGTTACGACGCATCTCGAGAATTCTTCGAGTCGGGAGAAACGCAGGAAAGATAGTTTTTTCCCGTTTGTGCATGGCACTCGCGAAAATAATGAAAAAGAAGCAAGACGAAAAAGAGCGACAATTCATACATATGTATATACAAGAGGTCAAAAAAGTAACAAGTGAGACTTACACATCGAAAGCATCGCGAAAATCTAAAATGGAAGGCTTTTTTACCATCAGTTTTTTTTTACGATGTACTGTCAAGGCTAGGAGTCATACCGACTGAGCCACCATGAGTGCGAGAGAGACAGCTGCAAATTTCGAAAGTGAAATTCTTCGACACGGTTTGACCGATTACAAAAAGGCCCTGTCAGCCAATTTTTGCCATCGTCCTGCGTGGGCTGACAGAGCTTTTTTGTAATCGGTCAAACCGTATCGGAGAATTTCAACTTCGAAAATTCGAGGTGAGGTTAGGTGACTGAAGCATTCCCTTAATGAGATATCAATGAAATAGTGTAATAACCAATCCGGTTGGCTGTCATGAATGAGCTTGAACTGAGGAAGCGGTTCTCACTATTCTAGCCGTAGTGGTTTGGTTTTTGTTTTGAGAATTTCAAAACCATCTGTATATTTGGAGAGGAAATTATATCCTTTATACATATCATATATATTTGATGAATACAATATGGTAAACAGCGAACGTTTCATTTATTAACAATTTGTTTTACCGAGTCTCAGTTAATGAGGGACAAGTAGGCGTAACTTTATTACCACAATAGCTCGTGATTTCACGGGTAAATCGAGCTGTTCTTAACTTACAGATTTCCTTTCACACATGTTCTCCCCCATATGATGCAGGACGGGAATAGCAAAAATGATCGCCCAGGCTTTAGTTTCTCTGACTTCAAACGAATCGGCCCTGCTGAAGGCGAGAGCGTATATTATTGCAAATTAGCGACTCTTGGCTTGTGAAAAATTACTTATTCGTAAAGTACGCAGGCTTTAACGATCATTTGGCGGAATTTTAAGATTTGTGCAGAACGAGAAGCATCAAATTATTTTTAACGATTCTTTTACTGTTATTGTGAAATTGTGATACAATTTTATGATCTGTCGTCATAATGTGATCATTATGTGATGATTTTATGATTTTTGGCATATTTCGTCCCATAAATTAGCCATTATTCGTTGGTATACGTGGAAGAATATTTATTGCAGGTATTTATTTAATGAAATTCTGACTACTTGTGGGTTTTCTTAAAGACGATCATTTGTTGTTTGCGAAAGAAGTTGTGGTGGGGTTACTGAGAGGCACGCGTCTCTAACTTTTTTCGTGTGCTCCACCTACGCTCTATCACCATATTTGTCATAACGCGCGTGTCTCTTATACAACATCGTATGTTTATATATATATATGCGCGCGCGTGTGTGTGTGTGTGTGTGTGTGTGTGTAAAATAAATAAAATGTGTGTAATGATAGCAAGGCAAATGTACGTAAAACCTCTTCTCATCTGTTATATACTTTTCCTCACTTTCCTTTGCTAAGAATCGTAGAACTTAGTTACTCCACGAGATATTCTCGAAATCGCGTGACCGTAAACTCTCGGTACTCACATCTCATCTCATTCAATCACTGATGTGTAAGCGACGAAAGGGAGAAAAACAAGTAAGTATACTCGTAAACGTACAAAAACAATTTAGAGATTCTTAAACTAAGAAAGATAAAAAAATGTGAAGTTAAAAGAAGGCTATGGAGTTTGTAAATCTTCGTGTTTTTCGTCGATAAAATATATTTTTCCCCAGATGGAAAGATATAAAAATAACTTTTTCAAAACTACTTTTCATCTTCTATGAATTATGATTGTTTATAATAAAAAAACAATACCAAATTCCAATTTGTAGTTATATATACAGGGTGTATCGACAGTCTTGTCAATTTGGCAACATATCAAAAATAACAAACTCTGTAAAATAGAGACTTCAGTGGATTCTAAAGCAATTTGCAACACCCGGGAAAGATAGGAGAGAAAAGAGCAAAGCGTAAAAAAAATAAGAGAATCAAACCCTCCTTTGCTGACTTGTCGAGCGAATTTACGTTTTGTTTCGTCTACGAGAACTTCCTACAGAGAAACGTCAATGTTTTTTTTTGCGTTTTCCTTTTTTTTTTTGTCTTAAATCCCTATAATCCGTTCTCGTGTTCGGGTTGTTTTCAACAGACGCCGTGGCTGCTTCGAAGCCGTTACGCGAGGGCGTAAAACTTTTTTTTCGTCAATTACGCTCGTCCACGCACACGCACATACAAGCACATGTGTATTATATCTGGGTGTGTAGTTGCGTATATGTACACTCAATCCTCTTATATGTGCGATCTATTCTTGGCCTCGACAAATAACAAGACGAGCAAGAAGGAAAAAGGGTCGAGAAGCGAAACTGGCGAATTGCCAATCTCTTGTTCAAGAGACTCAAACCTGCGGGGGTTTTCGCGCCCCCTCATTGCATCTCTTCCTCTCTCTCTCTCTCTCTCTCTCTCTCTCTCTCTCTCTCTCTTTCTTTATTCTATCTGTCTATCTTAGCTTTCCTCTCGCTCTTTGTTTCTCTTCCTTTTTTACTGTCTTTCTACCTTTCCGCCTTTTTTCCTCTCGCACTTTCTTTCTTTGTTATTCGCCTTTTGCTCGCTCCTCTTCCTTTTTTCTTATGTCTCCCTTCCTACCTCTGTGTCGTTCTCTCTTTTTCTCTGTTTCTCTTTACTTCGTTCTTTCTCTAAAGAAAGATTGTCGAACCTCAGCAATCGACGTGACGTCTGTCCGCGACTATATGTACTATATCTCGAGCACCTCTTCCGTGTATATACTTCCCGTTACTTGTTATACGATTGAACCATTCTCGTAACCGTACTCTCCGTACCCGTATACATCCAACACCATACAACTCCAAAATGGCCACATTTTCAACTCCCTCAATCTAGTCCGTACGCCCATGCGACTTCTTTCTTACGTATACACCTAAAATTCACGACATATTCGCACGTACTGTACCGATAAGAGAGAAGTGAACTGAGTCTATGGCTTTTTCTCCATTCTTTTCACGAATGCGAGGACTGCGTGAGAAAATAACGAGAACTTTCACGAGAATAGCACGTAATCCTCTCTGGCAGCTTTATATTCAGGAATATGATTTCGAAACGAAAAAAGCTAAAAGCAAAAAAGCAGTACAGAATTGTTTCGGATTTTTGAACGATTTAGAAATGAAATCCAATCCTCCAAGCATTGAATCACAGCTCATTTATATAAATCACGCTATCTATACATCTTCACGTATATAATTTAAGATTGCCATCATTCGACGCATCATTAAGCAATAATAGTCACGCGCATAAGTGCAAGGGAGTACGTTTATGTGAAAATCGGGTTATGGATGGAAATTATGAGAATACGAGCGATCGTAATGGCCAGTAGCTCGGTAACAAGAGCGACGATCGAACACTCTGCCGAAACATTATTATGCAGTCATTAACCAATGTGTCTTATCTTCTTTCTCTTTTCCGTCTTTCAGCCTCGTGTCGTGCTACTGCGGCACATACCAATCACCCAAAGTCTTAAATGCCATTTTATATATGTATATAATACACTTACATATACATGAATTCGTTTATAGTTGACTGGACTCGCTCGAGCATGTACAAGGTGGCCATAAAATTGTCTCTAATATTGACGAAATTGATTAATTGTAAAATTGCAAAATGAAAAAAAAAGTTCTTTCAATTTATTTCCGTTCATATTATCACGAGATATTAATCAAATAATACTAATTAATGAAGTTTTCATCAACGATGAATCGGGAAAAAAATGAAAATGAATTTTCTCTTTTGAATTTTGAAAATATTCTATTCGTTATACAGGTTAATCCAAAAATTTCAGTGCTCATGATTTTCAAAGGGATGAAAAATAGAAAAAAAAAATTGGTTCAACAAAAAGTAGTTGCGAGCTTAAAGGTTCGGCTCGAAGGTACCGCCTTCAAAACACCCTGTGTATCGTGCACATGTGTGAATATGCATATACTCACATATATATGTATATAATTTATATATGTATATATGGATTACGATGAAATCATGCGTGTACGTGAAGATTCACATACCGCGTGCGTGGCGCGCGCGGACTCTCTCCCCGAGAAGAATGCACCAGAGCAAAAGTAAAACGAGCGAACGATCCACCATTTTATCGTTGAATTAATGGCTATCCCGCGACTTCCCTCGATCTCTCGAGAAAGCACGGTGGCAACGACGACTCGGCTATTAAAAAAAGGTCTTTTATGGAGTGTCGCAAAAATCGTCGAATAAATCCGTACATATTTATTCGGGATTGGCAAACAATAAATAAAAAATCATTCGACCAGAACTGAGTACTGTCGATTTCTCGGACGATAAGTCTAAAGATAATGGGAAGCAATATAGTGTGTAAATAATTTTGCCGTAATGAGAAGTTTGTATAAATTAGTTGGAATTACTGTTTCATGACCATGTTTCATAGGCTCGTTTATAAAACAGGAGTCTGGTGTCGTTTTCGAATTGCTTCAATAGATTTGTGACATGAATTCCGAATCATTATTTCGATAATACCGTTTTAAATTGACGAATAGGTTGATAAGTGCGTTGGTCGAAAAAATATTTGACACTTACCGTGCTCCAACGACGACCTGTTGTCTGGCAACGTCGAAAAGCAATTGGGAATAGGTCGTAACTCCATCAGCTTTGAATAGAATGCTTCTGTCGGCCAGATCTGCAAGAATAATATTAAATGTAGGTAGTTTAGTTAATAAAGATTACATCAAAATTGATTAGTATATTTTTTGCTATATTATAATTAAATTGAGTAAGTTATTAATAAGGTTTTCAAATTAAACCAACCATCTAAAGAAGTATTAAGTTTTATTAATTCAATTAAAGAGGCAAATAAGCATGGAACCTAAGGAAAAATCATTAAAAAGAAGAATTTAATCTCAGCGACGATAAAAATGGAGTATAAAATTGCTGCCTCATCACTAAGATCTTCGTGAAGGTTCAGTAAAAACGATGAGAAATTTCCTAGCGGAAAGAGCAGCACGAAGCAGTAAAATCTTTGCCGATAATTTTCTGACCCTCGTATGTATAAAGTTTACATAGAGTTGGGACTGTGAATCTAGTAGATTAATATATATTGAGACCATATGTGCATGTATCCCATTCAATCATCAAATCATACCTACAACTGTATATTGGCTATAAATTTCCAATAAAGTAACGTAAACGCGCAGGCACTTGAGGATAAGAAACAGCTTCAGTTGATCACTAAAAAGTTTAGAAAGATCATAGACTTTGATTGCTTGAAGTTGAGAGGATGGAACGAAAGTTTTCTCGCATAAAGTTCACTGCTTTTGATTAGTATACTGACCTTATGAGAAATATTACTAGCATTCCATTGACTCAAATTAAAAACATTTTTTACGAATAAACTTGGTAAATTTTCCGAATTATTTATTAACATTTCATTTTTATTCTGTCGTACCTGAATTTTTATTACACCTTCATAAACTCTATATCTACAAAAATCCATGGAATTGATTTTTGTAAAAAAAGTTCAAACGACGGAAGGTTGTTCATTTCAGGGTCTCGAAGCGTCGGATACATTTGAAACGCGAAGTTACAATCCTTACCACCGGGAAAATGAGACGCGTTAGAAATGGCAAAAGGAGAAGAAGTCGCGACGAAAAGTGGAAAAAACTTGTATTGCTCAGACGTCGAACGATGCGAGCAGAGTTCGAGGCCTCATCAATTATTTTTTTTCCTTGTTTTACTCTCTTTTCCGCTGATATAGGAATAGTTACAATAGCAATACTGAGAAAATCATTCCACCATAGGTATGACGCCATGTGTATATAACAAATATACATCTATATATTAAACGTATGATATGTGTTACCAAGGGAGTCCTTCAGAAGAAAAGGACGTCCTCCATAGTCGTTAGCCCTCGAGGACAGAACGTGCAAAGCATTTTATATGATACACTTTGACAATCCCTATAACTGTAGACATTCATTCTTCTTCTCTTATATACGCTTCGTTCACTCTTTTTTCCCATTTGTGCGTTTTTCTCCCTTATATTTTTCAGTTTGACGTTGTTGCAATACCACATCATCTCGCATCTGAGATCTCCTTGGTGGTCGGTTTATGGACCATGAGAGAGAAGACGTAAAATCGAAGTCTGCTTTACGAGGTAGCTTCGTCGCCCAACTTCAGCCTCGTTATATACTTTCGATGTATTTGAACACATATATTACGTGCATCCAAGAGATGTGCACACTTGTACAATATCAACCCGTAATATATGGGCCTGGATTGAGAATACACGAGAGAATGAGAGAGAGAGAGAGAGAGAGAGAGAGAGAGAGAGAGAGAGAGAGAGAGAGAGAGGGAGAGAGCGAGAAGGGAAAGAAGAGAAAAGAGCGATAAAAAACGGCGTCTTACGAATATTTTTCACACGTCTCGTTTCGCATCCCCATGTCGTAAAGGAGGCTGCTTGGTCTAATGGGGGAATGGAAGAGAGATAGAGAAATAAAAATGCGAAGGTGAAATTTTCTCGATGTAAAATAAATTGTGGTAAAAGATATTTGTAAAAACGATAGGGACTTCGTTCATCTTCAAAGTTTTAGAGTAAAATTGGTAAAAAGTTTTGAAAATGCAACAAAAAAATGGACATAAATAAGTCGATTATTTCGGTGGACTTATACTTCAAATATTTTTTTGTTCCGCTGACATTGACAAATATGACAGCGTCATCCATTACTTCGCACATACTTTCAATGAACGATATTCAGTATAGGGATTGAGTGTGAAAATTTTGGCCTCTTTAAACTGAACTCGATCGTATTAATTATTGCAAATTTATTGCAGGAGCTGGAACGTGGCAATTTGTCAGAAGGTTGACAGTGCCAGTGATTGGAAACGGGTTGAGACACTTGGAAAGCCGTGAAATCGTATTCTCGCGGTGTCATTTTATCAATGTAACGCTACTTCGCAATAATGAAGGAAGTGCGACAGCGAAACGGGACACTTGATCGCGTTAACGAAGATAGAACGAGAGGGAGAGAGAGAGAGACAGAGAAAAGTTATGTCGTGTGACGTTAATTAGAGTCGAAAGGACTAATATGGGCAGCAGCGAAGGCGCGAGATCAGCAAACCGCAGATTTCTCTCTACCGATCCTTTCCTCTCTCTTTCTCTCTCTCTTTTTTTACGGGGAATATCAAATCGAATGTAGTAGGTAAGTACATAAGAGAGGGCCGACGTCGCCTTATCGATAATTGAGTACCGAGGGTGAGTTGTTAGCCCTCCGACTCTCCAGCTCCCTCTCCCTCCCTCTCTCTCTCTCTCTCTCTCTCTCTCTCTCTCTCTCTCTCTATCTCTTACTTCCAATGTTTTTTTACCAGACCTCTTATCTCTCATACAGGACTCGTTTACCAGGATGAACCTGAATTTCAGCTGGACGATATCAAATGAACAGGAGAAACGCAGGAGAGAGGGCGAGAGAGAGAGAGAGAGAAGGAATAAAATGAGCAGAGAAGCGCATTAACTTGAGCGGCAAGAGTGCTTTTATCTCGAATAATTTTTCATCTTTTTCTCTTTCATTTTTCCTGCGTTATTACGCACAATGTTTCTTTATTTAATAGTAATTGGACGTAGCTATTTTTAATGCAATTGACTTAAGGCGATCTAGCAGCCGTTCAGTCGGTAAAAATCCTGCTGTACATTTTTCTCCGACATAGTTGAGTTTTCGAGAAAAATAAAAATTACACGTTGTTCACTTTTCATCAGAGAATAAGATGTAACTTTTCTTTTTCTCGAAATATCAAGCGTCTCCGAGAAAAATGTGAATCTGCTTTTCAGCTGTCTCTCTCGTACTCACGCAACTAATAGAGCGCCTTAATAGGCAAAATTGTCATCAGCCGTAAAGAGCATATGCCAATCGAGTATATCAATCAATCAATTTTTCTTTGTATTTTCCTGGACGGAGGCTTGGATCTGACATTTTGGTATCGAAAGATTCTACTATCACGACTAACAACTTCAGCACTTAGTGAATATTATAAATGAATACCAGTAGGAAATTTTCATATGTAACTGACGTAGCTCATATCTTACGCCTTGCTGATCCAAGCTCGTTGGAACATTTTGCGAGTGAGCGGTATAGCAAAGAGTGATGCTGGACGCGTCTGCACTTGAAGATAGTCGAGAGAGAATGAAGCAGAGGGGGAGAGAGAGAGAGAGAGAGAGAGAGAGAGAGAGAGAGAGAGAGGGAGGGAAAACTGCAGAAAAGCTGAAGAGAAAGAAAGAAAGAAAGAGAAGATGCAGTGTGCACCACAAGAGTTGCGGCTGAGCCCTCTCATCCTGGCTCCAGTTAGCATAACCTGATCTCTCGTCCGCAGAGCAAGCTCTGAAAGAGGCAAGGGAGCCCCACGGCCTCGACGCGGAGCAGTCTTTCGCTCCCGCGCGATCGTCTTTTATCCAGTAGAGGTCTGTAGCTCTTTTTTATGTTTATGTATATGTGTATAAATATATGTATGTAAGAGTGTGGGTATCTGTGTACACCTACTCTTCAGTTTCTTTTAACGTGTATCTCTTGCGCCTCAACATCGGCACAACTGCGGAGCAGAGAGAGATTGATGGCCGGGTAATGGAACTACCTCATCTTATCCCGACCAGGTTTAGTCTTGCTCTTGTCCCTCTCTTCTTCTTTTTTTTTTCATTTAGTACAAGTCGATCCATGCGTTTTCCACAGCGCGTTGAGGAAGAAAGAAAAGTACCAGGCTCTTCAACAAAGAGATATAAAAATGAGCAAAGAAGATGATGATGAAGAGGGAAAGAAGATAACGCAAAAAGAAGCTACAGATGGAAGACGATCTCGATCTCGCGGCGCTTGGCCTCACTTTTTCATCGTCTCTTCTCTTACCTTCTTTCCCTTCTCAGCCCTTTCTTGTCCTCGAGATTATTTTCCTCTTTTTCTCTTCTTCGTACTCTCTGAAAACGTAGGATAGCAAGGTCGACCCAACACGCGTACAAACTTGATCGTCCTCCATCTCCTACTCTGTACACCACTTTTTCACGCTCGAATTTTATGGGTTTAAGGACCCAATGGACGACCTGAATGGCAGCCGAACAGGCCCGACAGTTTATTCTCTCTTTCACTCTGGAATAACATTTTCGTGGTGAAAACACCTGGGAGTAAATGGTTGAAACGGTTTCACGGTTCAAATTGTACTCCTACATGATCTGTTTAGATGCTGTCCATATAATATCGTCTGATACCCGATGGCGAAAGTCCCCTACCAAAAATGAACGCAGTTCAACCAGCTTTGTCAACGAAGGAACCCTGTATTTTTACGGCATTAGCAAATTTTCTTGTCATTATACTATCCACGATATGAGAAGGATTTCTGGCTAAACCTCCACCAGGATATTTGACGTTGATCTTTCTTTTCGCAAGGATAATGCGACATACATACTTGTGGCTTCATTCATGTAAACGAAAGATACGTAGTGATCCAACCCAGCCAAGAAGGAACAATAAAAAGAACGAAGCAGATTAACGAACACCGAGACACTGCTACTCTTATTCCTCTCGTTTTTTAGGACTCCGGAGAAGGATTATCTCTCAGCCTTGACACCGGCTTAAGGACATTTTTACGGCCTTCGAATGAGAATGAAATTTCCTCCCTCTGTTGGTCAAACACTAACTATTTTCACGATCCGTAACTAATTTCAATCTAACGGGAAACGGATGTACGTAATTTCAATTCATAACATACTATTCATACACGCATGCATGCATATATAGCATTTTCTTATTCTACGTAAAACACGAGGCCATATCTATGTGGAAAAGTAGCTCATGGAAATTACTATTACTAACGTTAGAAGCTCCCTGGTAATTTATCATAACTCGTCACTTTGCACCGCCTCTTCTTATTGCCCCAATATTCGGTCGCACATATTTTACCACCACACTTAGGTTACCATGTGCCTTTCTCGTTCACGAGAGTTCATCGCTCGAGAATCACGAAGTGGGTGAATCGTTGCCACGGGGCTCCGCATCATGCGATATTGTACGATCGACGAAACTCAAGAATGTTCGCATATATGTGTGGGTAAATAACAATCCAACTGCTGATTTCTCGCGCTCGATATCTCAGTTCTAAGAAGTCTATCGCTGCGAAAAACATACGTACAAGTGTCTCACTTCTATCACATGTCAGGTGGATGAACACTTGCGAATATTGTAAATTAAAGAATATCGATTGGTTAGAAGAGAAAAATAGTCATCCTGAGTGATTGGCATATCTAATGCGTAACGTAAATGATTTAATTGTTGGACCAATCCAGGAACGAGGTCAACGCGGGACGAGGAATCTGTCCAGTTACCCTGGAAATTCCAGAATAATCGTACGTTGTCTAGTAATTTCGGAATGCAGGACAATCAGACATACAAGTGAAGTACCAATCAACTCTTAACGTTCTAGAACAATTGGAAGCGAGGATTCACCAATCTTAGCAGTTTCAGAACAATCGAGCAACTTGTCAACCCTCCTCGAATATCATGACAGTTTCACAAATTTCTCCGTTTCACTCTGTCAGAGTCAGAGCCATCATTGTACCATACGTAATTCTAAGAAAGCATGATTTACTAGTAAGTGTGTTGATGAAAAGGAAGGACGTCGACCCAAGTGAGACGAACAAGTGGAAGTTCATTGTTTCTCGTCGCGTTTCTGCTTTTTCTACTTATTGCACTTGGTCGGCGTTCGAAGAGAGACTCGATGAAAATGCCATCCGGTTTCTCAGAACGTGACTGCTCGGTCGTTCAGCCGCGTAAAGACAACAGCAGCACGTCGGAGGAGGCGATAGAAGAAGAAAAGGAAGAATTGGCGAAAGGTGAAGAAGCGGGATAGGATGAGGAACGTTTGTGGCGTGCTGAGAAGTCAGAAAAAAGTAGCAACAGGATGACAAGGGAAAGAGAAACGGGAGAGTAACCACGAGAAAAGAGGCTGCGGATTTGAGAGGTTGAAGTTCTGAGGAATACCAAGATGGAGGGACGTAGAAAGAGAGGAGGACTGGATCTCCAGTGAGACTGACCAATGATTTTACTTTATATCAATGGGTTAGGAAACAAAAAGCATCAGTCAAACCTTATTAATTTCAAATCCTACAAAATATGTCCTTTTGTTTGTTACCACTAGTTCCAGTGAATGGATAAAAAAAAATTGAATCGATTCGATGCCTAGGACCATAGTGATGGACCATTCTGGAAGTCCTGGAAAAAGTAACGAGTCCAATCCAAAAGAGCTTTCTTACTCCAACGCGAAACAAGAGATCTGTGACAAGAGTATATACGAGGGGTAAAAAGAAGGGGGACGTTGCTGAAGGTTGAAGGGACTCGCTGACAAGAAATTCGCACGCGAAGCAACGCAGTCTCATTGATCTCCAACGAACTCTCCTCTGCTTCTACTTCATGTATAAAATACCGTCGAGAACCTTTTCCTCTCCCGTGTGTATGCCTTTTGCGGTCATTTATCTCGTTTTGTTACACGCACATGCGATCACTGGCAATTTTTTCTGCCGTTTCTACCGATACAGCTGCATTTAGACATCGGAGAGGAACTTTTTAAGCTCCCGATTCATGAATGGATTTCTCATCTTTCTCAGGTCACGAAGCAACGCGAGGAAAAGATTCCCTGCACTTAGTTGTATAGAAATTCTTTTTCTCGTGAACGGATTTTGTTTTTCGCTGAATTTGTTAAGGTAAAATGAGGAACATTGATTAGTGTCAATTTCAATTTTATAGTATATTATTTCTTTCAGATATTATATACAAAATTATATATCAAGGTGCATTACTTCCAGCGATCGTTGTATCGATGTACCCGATTATGTAGTAGCCTCAGTATCAACATTTTTTACATTGTGTAAACGTATTATACATTATACATCCTGACACAATTATTATGCATTACGATATCGCCAGCTTTGCTTAAGGAACACGACAACCACGCACACTCCGAGAAATCGATATAAATATATATATATAAAAGGAAAGATTAGACAGAGTATCGAAACTATATATGTGTGCGTCGTGCATGCGTGACGCTAATGATCGTCTTCGAGATCGCGTACTCTCCTCCCCTTGCAAGATTTTTTGCCTCGGCGTTCACCGCACTCTCAAAATTCAACCCATTTTTTGCCCTTCATTTTTCTGACTCAGTCGTATTCCTGTTTTTCTCTTCTCATTTATTTAACGACTTTTATAGTTCATGTAATTTTTTTTCACATCATTCACTAACTATTGTTAGACTCCAAAAGAATTCAATATATATTTTGTTCGATTTTTTTGCAAAGTGTAATTTTTTCCTCTCATTAGCTTGAATGCAGCCTGGAATTTGTTCTCGCGATTGCCTCGGACACGTCTTTTCAGTCAGATAGATAAGAGTCTCGCGGTGGCACTAATCGACTTTTTAGATGGTCAATCGATTTAAGACTTCATTTTTGTGTCTTCTCGTACCTCCTGAATACACTGAAGCTTCCACGAATATAAAGAAAATATTCTAATATTCCACGTTTGTAAAATAAAACTGCTAGAGTTGAAGCTGTAGAATGAATTTTAGCTCACGTAATGCTTATAGGAGTTTGCCTCCTTACGAAAACGTGGGAACGTCATATTAGTAAAAACAGTAAGGAGAGTTATTGAGGCACATGAGTATATTATATGGTTCAAAGATATTTAAGCTGCACCGACATAAGTTGCATGACTCAAAAGTATTTCGTCGAAAAAATTAGAGAGAAAGAAAGAGAGAGGGAGGGAGAGGAAAAAGAGAGATAGAAAGATGGTGAATTGTACGTACACGATCCCGCAAAATATCCCTTTCAGAAAGTAATCGGCGATCATTAAACACTCGTTCTAATTGAGAAATACATACAAGTATTTAAATGGTTGGTTCGCGTACACTGCAAAATGCGAGCCCGCGATCCGAGGCATTTTTAATGTTTCTTGGAAAGAAAAAAAAAACATTAATAATAATAACCAACGTTAGCTCGTATATATTCGTTGTATATTACATACGCATTTGAGCGAAGGCGGATACACATACCGTTAATTGCGATAACGCTCAACCTGTATAACAAATACATAATTAACTACGAAACTCCAACTCACAATAATATACCTTTAAATTTTTTAATGACCCTACATACTTAACTGTATCCCGATTTTGATGTTTTCATTCAACGATTTATGACACATGATGAGAAATAGTATATTACGCCACTAGGGAGGGAAAGTAGGCTATGCCAAACCGCGTGCGGAATTGCCACTCGAGCCGAAGGCGAGGATGACAAGCACGCGGTTTGGGATGGCCTCTTTTCCTCCCGAGTGTGCGTATACTATTTTTCACCACATCACCGCGGAAAATTCGACTTACGCAAGGCGGAAAGTCGAACTTTCCGTGGAGGTGTGGTGAAAAAAATATTTTTGACAGGGTCTTTGCTGGATGCTATATTATAATAATTAACAATTCTTCCTTCATATTTTATTATATATAAAGTATCACATTCTTAAGAAACAGAAGTGTTCTTACGTTGAAACAAATAAATATATCCAAATCACTAACTTTAGATATGAGTAAGAAAACATTATATGAGTTACTTTTATGAGTTGATGGTTAAAAAAAAAAACTGAAGAGCAGAATGGCAGAAGATTATTTGACAATGAAATCTTATGATTCTTGGTAGTACTGAGAGAGTTTAACACGTATAATATCACATTCTCTTGACTAACGGCATACCAGAAGCTGTTACAGGCGATGTGGACCAAAGCAGTATAGGTTATGTTCGTGACAGCAGACTCGTGACATCAACGCCCGAATGAGAGGATATCTACGCTATGTTATAAAGCAGAGGGCCCTCGAGGAATTTCACAAACTATTCGACGAGCATGCTATCATCGTCCAAGACGAACCGATGTTGTTACGAACTTTTTTACGTCAAAGAATTTTATCGTCTCTTTTCACAAATTTAAATATTTACATTTCATAAGTTTTCAAACCTATCGAAATAACCCAGCTGAATTAACTGGCCTTTTATTATGTTTTTGGATATGCTTATTTCACTGTTTTTTAAATTTATTTATGTTATACATTCGAACAATGTTAATTGACAAAACGTAAATATAAGGACGACATGTCAGATTAAAATTTGATGATATTTTTAGAATTTGTATTTGGTACTCTTTGCCTTATTTGTTTCTCCAAAAATTTATTTGAAATGCGATTGTGTAATATATAGTTATAAATAAAATATAGGGGAGCAAGGCCGTTGGCAATTTTCATTTTCGCGGTGTGACTCCGACAAGAAGAACGTCGAGAACAAATTAGTGTCTACGCTCCCTAGTGAAAACGATCTATTTTAAACCGAAAATTTAACAAATCGATCCTAATTTCGACTATTTGCTTCTGAATAAAATTTGAATGGTTACAATCTCATTTTTGGCCACAACCAAATCTTTCAGCTGAATGTAAGCCAAAGTTAGAACAATGTTTTGAAAATATAATTAAGAATATCAATGTTGAATTATTTATTTGAAAAGTATAATTTGATCGATTTGAGATTATTGAAGGAATAATTAATTTTTTAAAAGTATGTTCGCAGGCTCTCCCTAATTAGTAATATGCATTCGAAAAATCCGTCCAGCTATGATCATCTTTTTGCTTCTTTCTTTTTTTCTCTCTTATCTCATCGTCAAACAATCTGTCGCAACATTTGACACTGCAAATTTGGTGAATCAATTAATTAAAAAAAAATCTGATGAGTGGCGGACGACAATAATCCTTACTGAAACTTGCGATAATAATCTTCGCGCAGGGATTATTACGAAAATTATCGTGTCAAGCAGAATCTCCGTGTAATCCTCTTATAAGCGTGTCATATTTTTGCCGCTTGGTTGAAGCAAAAACAATTTCGTTCTTTTGACAAAATGACTGCTGAGCAAAAATAAAAATAATTATCTGGCCAAAATTGTGCCCTCTGAACCAGTTGGATTGAATCTCTAGATGTTGAAAAAAAATTTGGACCAAGGTGACAAATCCTGCAAGATTGAAGCGGTGAAGGTAAAAGAAAAAGATGAAAAAAGTTGAGGAACAGAAAAAAATGACGTACCTCAATTGACAAGGGATTTTTAGACAAAGCTGTTCGAATAACGCGACCTGTTTCTTTCAATATTTTTGTCAGAAATGTCACTAGAAGTGCTTTATTCATTTTTTTTTTAAATTATGTAATTATAAATAAATTTTCAATCGAGAAAATACATTTTCTACATATTTTTATTTTAAACGTTTTATCAAAGGATTTATTCCAAGAGAAAACTATTTTAGTCGCTTTTAATCATGAGAATGAAGGTTGTAATATAATTATTAAAATATGTTGCTTTGAAAAGATTTCAAACCTTCCACAAGGCTTGTCGACCATGAACACGTGAGTTAAAAAAAAATTACTCAAATGTTGAGGGTCAAAGGAGCGTCCCTTTTTTCTCCTGTTTATTTTTTCTCATTGGTCCTCTTCTTGGTATAAAGAGTGGAACCTTTTTCAGCATCGATTGACACGATAATTGGTTCGGCTAATTGTTCCCTTGTTTTTTTGGAAGTCACTGCCCAGGTAATTCGAGAAAAAATAACCTCGAAAAAAACAACCGAAAAAAATCGTGGTATTTTGTATTATATTCTCGATAAAAACGAACATATCTTTGACTTCAAAGTTCAATTTTTTTCCGAAAAATCGGACTGAAACGAGATTGACGGGAATAAGAGAAATAAATGAGAAAATAGAGTAAATTTTTGGAATAAGAGCCCGAGGCCATAATCGAATTGATTCGAATTAAACGCACTTAATTCACGGAATATTTGAATTTCTCGAAAGTGCGGTTGTTTGGCCTATTAACGAAATTAAGAAAAAAGGTAAAATTTAAAAAAATAAGAAAAATGTGAATTGCAAGGCTTTCACTAATGACCTTGTCGCTCCATTCTTGTGACGTTCGAACTAGTCAATTTCCGTAGCTCGATTTTGTCATGAGTAAACACGTGACAACTTCTTGCGAGGAATTATCTTTTTTTTTTTATAACCATGAAAAAGCGAGCAATTATTGTCAGGCTGGAGAGAAAATAAGAAAAATGAGTTTCTTTCCAATTACGTTGGACAAAATTTAGTATTCCAAAGTTTTACCGACTAAGTATTCAGTTTGGAAAATAAATTTATTTATCAATGCAAAAAATAGTATATTGAACAATAAAAAAATGAGCTTCAATTATTATAGAAAAAAACAAATCGAAAAACAATTCGTTTTTAAATTTTCTGCTTCGCGATTTGACTGCAGGCCTATTTTCGAAAGCTTCTTCGTAAAACAATTTGGCTGTGATTTTTTTTTCTAAAATTAATTGATTTTTTATTCAAAAACAGAGATGTCCAGATGGATATGAATATTTAAATGTTCAATAGACTATTTGAGTCCTGGAGCCATACCTCGAAAGGACTCTTACTGTGTGTATTTTAAACACAAGAATAATGTGTGTGCCTGTATGTGATTAGTCGAGACCGAAGCGATAATTGGATCGGTTAATTACCCAGGGTCAAGTCGTTAGTCCGCGGCTAGCAAGGCGTTAGTCTGTCCGTGTATTAAGAATCTCTGGCAAGAAGGATCACGATATCCCGTTCTCCCCGATTATTATTACAAACGAGTTTAAAGAGGCGCCTGATGTTTATATTGCACATTTAATATCATTTCGGACGAATTCCGAGAGCTCCTCGAAATCGATGAAAAAAAGATAATTACGAGTTTGAGACTGTGATAAAAATCTATGATATTTATATTATCGTCCAATGGATCCATTGATTCGTTACAATTTTATAATTAATATCGTCACTTTTCGAAACATGAATATAAATTGTTTTCTGTATTAACGGGAGAAACCAGTTTAGGAGGCCGAAATTTTGGTGTTTTTCGTGAATTTTTTTTAACAGGGAAGGAATAATCAGAATCGATTTAAACTTGGAGGATATTTTATTCATGTTTTGAAGTACACTTTGTAATTCTTTCAAGTCATTTCCGCCGGAAATAGTGGAGTTAGAAGCTGCTGTCCATGGACGACTTTTTTTCAACTGGTGGGCATTCTAGCTCAAAAAGTTATTGACCAATCGTTCTGAAAATTTGTGTGAGTATTCTTTATTCAATTACAATCTATATGAACCTAATTCTGGGATGATATTATTATTAAAAATATTTTTTTTAATGCAAAAAAGGTGAAAAAACATGGTATAAAAACATGACATTGTGTTCAAATACCTCAAAAACATGCAATTTTCAACTTTTTTGATCACAATTAGGTTCATATTCTTAGGAAATATGTTGTTAATGAAAAAAGAAAATTGTAATGATTACAGATAAAAATTGTGACTTCAGGAATGCCCATCAGCAAAAAACTCGGATGGCGATCGTCCATGGACAGCAGCTTCTAACTCCACTATTTCCGGCGGAAATGACTTGAAAAAATTACAAGGTGTACTTCAAAACATGAATAACATATCCTCAAAGTTTAAACAAATTCTGATTATTCCTTCCCTGTTAAAAAAATTCACGAAAAACGCCAAAATTTCGGCCTACTAAACTGGTTTCTCCCGTTAAGGTAGAACTATTGATTTGAATAAATTTGTTTTCGGTCGAATTACATAAAAATTAGCCATTTATGAACATAATTAAAATTATTTTTTTAATCCAAAAAATTATTAAACAAACATTCTTATACTAAGAAAGATATTAGAATTTTATTTTGGCGGCATTAAAAAATGAACCCCCTTGAACAGGAATTAAAAATATATTTACGCAAAACTTGGGTTCTTCTTATTTCTTCCGGTACTCAGAATTGACGAAAAATAGGTAAACACCGGGTTTGATTATTACTTGAGCGTCCAACCCGCGAAATACGAGAGGAAAATAATGGAGGTCCTTGAAAGGGTTAGAAGGAGAGACTGCTCAAGCAGAAAAAAGCTGCTCTTTCCGTGTTGAGTCTAAGAGAACTTGTCCTATAAAGAGAAACGATAAGACGCGTCTTGAGAATGTACTTTTTTTCTCTCAACTCGCGGTTTTTCCGCTTCTCATTCCAATCGACAGTTCGGTCGGTTTTTCCAATCACTTTTTTATTTCCGTGTTGGCAGTAATTGCAAAAATGGAAGAGGCATAAAGAGAGGAAATGAGAGAACCATAGGAGATGGGGAGAGGAGAAGAGACGTGACGAGTTCTGCACAAACGACCCTTCAGGGATACTAAGTACACGCGAAGAATGTGAGAGCCGAAGGACACGATTTTTTTCCCCTATATATACGATTCAAGAAGTAACCCTCCGAGAGATGTCGATCGTGACTGGATTTCGAGATCTTTCATGCTCTTCTAATAAGTACATACGCTGGCATATACAGCGAGCAAGTTCCGTGTACCAGCGAAATTCCAATGAAACATTATTAAATGAGATTAAGAAAAAAAATTGGCGAGCCTTCTTTCAATGCGGCCACTGTTGACATAAAAATTTCTCCTTTAAAAGAACACGATGACTTTCGTCCTAAAATTCATCTTTGCATAAACTTCAGCCTGTCAGTTACGCGAGTCTTATATTTGGTAATGAATTATTTTTTTTTTAAATTCATTTTAGTTTCATTAACAAATAATTATGAAATTACTTGCCGAAACGAACAGCGGCGCTGGGTACACTGAGAAAAGAAATTTCTTGATTCAACAAAACTTTTGTTGAATCAACAAATTGTGGCGAACAAAATGAAATTCGTTAAGGTTGACCTATCGCGAACCTCTTTATTAGAGAAAAATTCAATTTTCTTTTTAATTTTACTGTTGAAGTATACAGGAAAAGGCCTGCAAAATTTTAGGGACCATCGTCGACGAGTTACAAAAATAAACAATTGATAAAATTTAGAAATTTAACACATGGCTAATGCAAATCTCGATTCGATAGAGATTTGCGGCATGAATTTGTAGTTTTTGCAATTAGATATATTGTCAAATAAAATTCTAAAATATTTATAAAATCATAAGGATCATTTATAAACCATAACAAATGAGGTTTGTTGAAGAATCATAAAAAAAAATCTTCGTTTTAGTTGACTAATTACTTATTAGTATGCCGGTGTCTACTGCTACCACCGCTCTGACTACATAGATCTGGTAACGCTGCATATAACCTCAAATAAAACGGGACCGATTCGAATATGCCCACTATTAGGCTGTTTTTATTAAACAGTGGTATTAAGTTATTGAATTAATTGATCCCGGACATGCCACTTTTGTATTTCAACCGACACAAAGTGTCCTTTATTTCATCCATGAGTGTGTCGAACATTATGTCGATCTATGGTAAAATATAACCTCCTATATTATATATAAGTATATTTAGTACATTAGTAGAATGGTCGCTTAGACAATGTGAGTCAAATTACATTCATATTGAAAAACTTCGTAATGAAAAAAATTCCATAAAGATCATGGCACACACTTATAAAATCTTATACTTTTTTAATACTATTCAAATATAATATCTAAAACTAACATACATGGTTTATTCACGGTTTTCAAAATATTAGGGTGTTTCTTGACTAGCTGCTGCGACAGGTCAATGTTAACTCAACAAAAATTTGGCTAATTCAACCACTTAATTTGCTGGCTCAAATAAATATTGCTCATTATGACGAAAATATTGTTGAATCAACAAAATTTTCTGTTTAATTAAAAAATTTCATTTTGTTCGCCACAATTTGTTGAAACAATAAATTTCTTTTCTCAGTGTACGCGGTTGATGTGTGACTGATGATCTTCCAAGTTAACCTACTTTGGACGTGATAGTACTTTGATGGGTGACCGCCAAGTGACCGTAAAGATCATTGGAAAAAAATCAACTGATTAACTTTTTTTTTATACTAACAGAGTTATAGCACATACAAATAAAAAGTTTAGCTGACATGAATTATTAATGGTTACATTCTTTGGAAACGATTTTTTGCGGCCGAATATTTTTCGAACTGACAGTTACAAAAAAGGAAAAAAAAACAATTTCGTAGACAAAAGCCTTTCGAGCGTATGAAAATATATGCAAAGTAGTCAAGTAGAAAATTTGCAAGAATCTGAAAGACGAACCGAGAAATATCGAAAGGCGAGTGCGCCAAAATAAGTTGGAAAATAATTCGGTAGAGCATTTCCGTACGTTTGAGTGCACACGTTAAATTATAATAACGCACATGATGGTCGAGGCGACGTGTTCGGTGAAAAAAGTCGAAGGGTTGATTCTATGGTGATTTTATAGCCCGAGAACGTCAACTTTACCTTGCCGAAACATGCCATATAAGGCACGTGAGTACATGAGTGCCGCCGATCTTGGCAGAAGAGAAAGAGAGAGATGGAGACAGAGAGACCTTTATAACTTTAATACTTCGATTTGGGTGAGAGTACGAGGTGCATAAACGTTCGTGGAAATGTTTTCGTAAACGTGAACCGGTGATCGTCCCTGTATATACAACATTAAATAAAAATATCATATAATATACCGGGTGTTGCATCATAAACGAAATAATTCGAAATCCAAAACAACACTGGATTAGCCCTCCGTTAGACGCGTCATGAGCAAAACACCGTTTTTTAAAAATATTTTTTTATTATTAACCAAAAAATGGTAAATGATACATTTCTGGAATTTTCATGAACATTTCTATGGTGTTTCGCAGAACGTATGCGCTTGTAATGATTTAACTGACGGTGTGACAAAAGCTCCTAAAGTTGATAATAAAATTTACAGTTTTTTTGGCGCATGTGACGTAGGGTTAAAATACTTAACCGGAATTTCTTCAGTTTCATGTAAAATACGAACTATTGTACAAAGTCACATTAATTTTCGATTACGTGAAGGTCGCACCGAACTTAAAAAAAAAAAGAAAAGCGTATTTTTAATTACATTATAATGACTCAGTAACGAAATTTTATGTAATTTTGGTGTTTTGAAAATATCTCATCATCAGATAAAAGGCATATAACAAAAAATAGGATTCCCGTTTTAGTATTTCACTGTGATATTAACGTGCGAGCTTAGGATTGTGACACAAAGTGAAATAGACTTCATATGATTTCGAAATGACTCTAAAACGAAGTAACCGTTATTTAGACCATTTTTTTATGTGATAGTTTTGATACGTTATACTGGAATATATTTCTTAAAATGGGACACCCTACATATGAAAGTTTGCACATGTGTAATACATTCCCTGCGCTTTATCCTCGATACTCTTTCACAGACGACAATAAAATCGTTAATGAGCTCTCTCGGCGCCCCAAGAAATTACTTTGTTTCGTCTGAATAACTTTTCTTTATTATTACAATTATTCTTATTATTGCTGTTATCATTATTTTTATTATTTGTCTCTTAATTGCATCTTACGACCATCGAGTGTACCAAAGTGCAATATATTTTATAACATGAAATGATAAAATCCAGAGGTGAGAATCGTTAAGGTTTTATGAAGAAATGACAATTTTATTAAAATATCAGGGGTCAATCTTGATAAACTTGCGATTGAAATGCTTGCATATGTAGCATGCGACTGAAGCACTTTTTAATGTGATTGCAGGATATAGCTATATTTTTTAAATGTCCTAAAATTTTGTCATTTTTAATAGTATTTTCAATAAAAAAAATTTTGCAACGGTTTACCGAGAGAGAGAGACCGCATTGCAGTGCGTACGGAAAAAAGCGTAGTATACAGACATATAGAATGGAGATTGTAAGCTTCATCGACACGTGTCGGTAGATAACCACGAGGGTTAACGAGACTCACGCAAACTCTGCGAAGTATTGGCATTGCTTTACCGTGTGTACCTTAGCACAGCATCGCATAGGTCACGTACCATATACAGGGTGTCCTTACTCTAATGACATTAATTCAAACATTATGGACTCCTATATTCAATCGTCACCGAAAATTTGTGTAATCCCATTTGTGAAGTTAACGTTGGAAAATACTTTAAATTGAAATTAAAAAATTAAAGCTTTGCAACTTAAACGCGTTTATATAAAATTAAAAACAATAGTGGTTTTTAGAACAAAAACAACTTGCAAGCTTCAAGTTTTTTAGAACTATGAATAACTTTTGTTCCTAGTTCGACCAATATTTTCAAAACGTTATTAATTTGAAAAAGATCATTTGATTCGAAATG
Source organism: Rhimphoctona megacephalus (assembly GCA_963989365.1). NCBI lineage: Eukaryota > Metazoa > Arthropoda > Insecta > Hymenoptera > Ichneumonidae > Rhimphoctona > Rhimphoctona megacephalus. Next base: position 43,429,659 of record OZ022414.1, read on the forward strand.
AATTTCAGCCGATAAATTAAGGCGAAATTTGAAGAAAAAAATGCGGTTTTCATATCTGAACAACCTCGATGTTTATATAAAAAAATATTTGAAATGTGCCATAAAATCCAGCTTCGATATTAGTACATTTAAACACCCTGTAAACAAGGTATGTTTATATAAAAATATGTGTGTATATAATCTGTATTATATACGTACATGGATGAAACGAAGTAGAGGAAGATAAAGAAAAGAATGCACAGTGACGATCTCATCCGCACGCGCCAGAGTTCGTGAACGTTAAAAACGTGTGTGCAATCGTGCGTGAGTGCAACTCGCGTTCGTTTACAGCTCGAAGTAGGTGCAGATTGCCATATTTGCAGTTCTCAAATGTGAACGTGCCTGCTCCGCCAAGAGACTCTACGTACTATATATAGTTATAATATTACATAATGTAAGACTAACTTTGACATCTAGTGTGACAGAAACGACCGGAACTTCTGACAATGATCGTGATCGGCGAGACCAGAATTTCGATCCGATGTAACGTTACGATAATGCAATACAGATCCATATACGTATATATATATATATAACGTGAAATACGTGAGTGCATACTCTAAGAACGTGATATACATAGGAGACAATCTTGTGAAAATGCTCGGTGAACAAATTAGAAAACCGGAAGTCTCGATATAGGCACATTTCTCCGTGATATATTGACGCGCTCGTAAGCATCGTTTTTTGACAATTTTTTCATGGCCATCTATCGATATTTGTTTTAATTTATATCGATATTATATTTTGTATTGAAATTGTATTTATTTATAAACCAAACGATTTTTTCTTGCTAATATATATTTCATTTCATGGGTTTATTATTTCAAATACATTAGTTTATTATTTATTAACTTAAGTGGAAAAGAGTCCTGAAAGTGCTTCCACGTGGGTAGAAACACTCGACGTCGATTTACACGCGAGCAGGCGCGTGCCGAAGAATTCGCCCACGTGCTTCCTTACACATGAACTTAAGCTAAAAAATGCTTTACTCGCGTCTACTACATTCATACACATTTATTATATGTGCGAAACATACACAGAGCGAATATGCCCGATACAAACATGATATAGATATTATAGAGCGTGCAGAATCGTTAGTTCGATCGGTAATCATGGTCAAAGGTCGCCAATCGTTATGTGAGTAAATATAAGTGGTATGGAATTGTACCGGTGTATTATGCATAAGTAAAGAGTTAAAGATAAGAAAGACTATCGTAAGATTTTCTTTTGATTTCTTTTATCGCAAGTGCGAAAGGATGTCTTGATCTTCAATGAATCGATATTCGGCAATTACTTATTTACAGGAATTCGGCCATTTTCTATCGTAATTAAATTATTGAATCAATTATTAATAATGGATTTCAATCAATTCAAGAATTTAGATTTCAATCAATTCAAGAATTTGGATTTCAATCAATTCAAGAATTTGGATTTCAATCAATTCAAGAATTTGGATTTCAATCAATTCAAGAATTTGGATTTCAATCAATTCAAGAATTTGGATTTAAATTTGAGGTTCGGTTAGATTATAAATAATATCATAAAATCTTTAATGGTAATGGATAATGTGATGTTAGAGAAAAGCTGAAAATATCGACATTGTTTTATTTGTGATTTTTGTGTGAGTAACGACTGTAATTTTTAATCAAATTAACGCAAATGAAAGTCGTAATCCAGCTGATTTAATGACGGAAGTAACGTCAGTTACGGCCTGGCCTATTGTTTCATAGATGTCGATAAAAGAAGAATGTACTCTAAAGAATCCTTTACGACCGCCATCTTAGCTAGTAACGCACATGGATAATTCGCGTCGTTGATACTTTGGGACCTGAGACTGAAGATCGGCGGGTTAACCACTTCGAAGATGTAGTGAAAAATGCAGTGAAAAGAGCTCGATAGAAAAAAGAAAGGAAAGAACAGAGTAAGAGAATGATGAAAAATATATGCGAGTGATTTACTGCAAGAGACCGAGATTTACAGCTCTGTCGGTGGTAATGCCGTCGAGGCCTCGCTAGAGCACGCGGTTTTCCCATGCACTTTCAGCGCATATTCACATGATGTCCCAAAAGTCATACTTAAACTGCAAATTAGGTAGATTACAATATTCTGTAGAGAAAACTTATTAATCTTTTTTCTTTCCATTGCACCGTTATTTATTACCGAGCTGATGAATTAATCAGTGATACCAATTCGATGCGCCGATGCGAAGAAGCAGGAGTTTTTACAATACTGCGGATTCATCATTACTAATTAACTCATCATATTTCATAGAATTAAACATCGTACCATAAAACGGACGAGAGCCTGTTATTCTTTATAATTTCGCAAGCCTTGAGCCCGACTTTCGGGACACTTTGTATGAGAAAGTACGCGTTTGCATCGCCCATCTTTCTTCTCGTAAACGTACACACACGCGTTCCTGTATACGTCCCCTCGTCCTCTCTGACAGCGGATGACCACTCCCTGAACTATCACGACCGTTACCGACCAAAACGCCGTAACTCACTTGACTTTACACCTCCGATCGTACACAGATTACGACCTTTTCCGCGCTAACTACCTCCACGACTTCTACGGACTTCGGATTCATACGCGTAAAAGTTCTTATCGCGAAGCTTCCAACCTAGAACTTCAGCCTTGTATTTTTTCCCATTTCAAATCTAGCTTCTATCAAAAATGTAATTATTTAGTTCGATCAAAGTAAACAAAGGGCGTTTGTAGCGAAAATCAAACTGAATGAACAAAAAATTATCTTCATAACTGAAAAAGAATATTCACAAATATTACATTGACAATAAATCCTAGAATCACCTAAACTTGTCGTTGAGAGGTCAATGTCGATATTCTACTTCTCTCTAACGTACTTAATGTTATTATGGTGTATTATACTTGTATGTATTTCGTGCTCATGTGGTTGGCGCCGCGCGCAAATTCATCTTGAATATTTTATTCACGGTTATTCATCCACGCTTCACTTATTATAGTCAATTTTATTCCCCCTCTCTCTCTCTCTCTCTCTAGCTCTCTCTCTCTCTCGTTCTTTCGCTCTTTCTCTTCTTCTTTTGCTTTTACTCTTTTTGCGCGCTTACTTATATGTTCGTCCGTACGCAGCCATTTAAAATTCGCGCCGCAGCGAACGCCGTTACGTACTACGTGCACATGTTATATTTATGAATCCAGCATGTTGCGTAGTTTGGCGCCACTTTTCCACGCATCCCTAGACCAATTGAGCATATGTAACTAAAGTGGAATTATATGCTCTGATTTTATAATGCTTAGATATCGAGAAATTGGTTCTAGCTTGAAACACCGTCATACTAAAAAAATGTTATTCATTTTTTTAAGATGTATCTTCTTCATCAAAAATCTCAACAATCTCGGAATGAGGAGACCACAAATTTGAAAATCATAAAGTAAGAAAAAAAGGCCACAAGTTCCGTAATAAAATAGCATTAAGGCCTTACATACGTCCAGAATTTTCAAAAAATCGATTTTTTTTTACAGATTATTATTCTCTATAGTTTTAGGCGTATTTCTGTGTAAGTCGATTGTACAAATTCCCCATAGATCGAAAGTTATTACAGAAAACGTGACTGCCCAATGAGAGTCTGATGCGCGCAGGTAGATGTCCCTTGTTTGAGGCAGCTGGCCTTTACCCTCGAAGCCTTAACAACAACAATTGTTTACTGACAAGGAAGGCATACAATATGAAGCTGGAATGGGAGATTAAACGTAAGTTAAAAAAATAAATTTAAAAATTCATAAAGTTCTTGCTTTAGCTGCGCGCGACCTCGAGCGAAACGCACTTGAAACTTTAAATGCATTTTTCTCAAAACTACTTTTTCTGGCACGGTCTGTATGATAACTCATACAGTTTTTAATATTTTTTGATGCTTTTTTTTTTTAATATTCGAAATTGTTTTCTCTATAGTCTGACGAGTCGGATTTTTGATGTTGTGATTAAAAAATTTTATAAACATAATTAAAGTGTGACATTTATGACACAAAATGCACACTTTTTTTTATACTGCCGTAAATTGCCAAAATTTTTCGAATTTCAAAAATCCGGCTCGACAGACTATAACTACAACTTTATTTTACAAGAATTTTTTTACGTTTTGCAGATCCATCAGCATTTCAAGAAGAAATGATGCAGACCGTGGAGCAACTTTTTTTTCATAGTGCTTCGGGAAACGTGATTTTTTATGTTGTAATTTAAAAAAAAAAAAATGAAATAAATTTTTTTATAAAGTTTAAATACTAATAAACAATGTGTAAAAATTATTTTTATTAATTTCTATTGCTATCTCTTCTAAAAACAGTTTTTCTTTTAGCGCGTTTGAGGCGCTGCTGAACGTATGTAAGACCTTAACGAAGTTGAAAACTATATCTATATTTTTACTTATCGTAATTGTTTGATGAAACAAAGGCAGTTTTGAATTTGTAACTATTACTTTATAGTGTTACACGATTCTTGGTGTAAAAATTATTAAGATGCTGCACAACTTTCATTCGCGAAATCACAGTTTTTCGAATTTTTCTCTTGTGTCAAATTCTCTCCTAGCAGACGAAGAAAGAGAGGGGAGTAGCACGAGAGAGTAATCTCTTGATAGGAGGGAAAATAGCGTGATCGTTTTATAGCTGTATGATCAATAATAATCTAAGATCTTTCTGGTCGTTCTGATTGGTGGCACGTACTGGATGCGAAATATAGGGATATCCAGTTGGTGCAATAAAAAAGGAATAACCAAATGCAAAAAGAGTGACGTCAATACATGTTACTTTTTCAGATTCAGTGAGATGTGTATTCGTAAAGGATACAACAATAATAAAAATAGTAATAATAATGCCTTTATTATATTATATACGTAGTATATCGAGTTTTATACGATCGATCGACAATCACACGCGATGGGGTTCATTGTATCCTGCTGCTGTTGCTGTTACTGCTGTTTTATATCGATGGCCTCCCGTATCGATTCGACGTGGTACAGAGAACGAACGGTATATCGTCGTCAAGCCGCCGGACGAAGCATGCATAGATACAATGCACATTTCACTGACCCCAGGAGCAATCGAATCTCTCTCTCTCTCTCTCTCTCTCTCTCTCTCTCTCGCTCTCTCCCTCTCTTCCTCCCTCTCTCTCGCTCTAACTTTCTATCTTTGTCTTTATCTTTGTCTCTTCTCTGTCTCTTCTTTCACTCCCTTCCGTTGATCCTTTTCTTTCATTTTATCTCTCGTTTCTTTGATCTTATATCTCTCTCTTCCTCTCTCTTTTTTTCCCCTCTTGCTCATTGCTTTATTTTCTTTGCGCTCTCTCTCTTTCTATCTATCTCTCGCCCATGAACCGCGAGCAGTTTCTCCGGTCATCAAAGATCGATATCGTCGATAACGATGTCATGCGAATCGACCTAACGCGATACACTCTCCAATATATTTAAATCTCTCTTTACGAATCTGTTCTGTCCATCGAGACTACCATTTAAACCCAATGAATTTATAAGAAAATTCAAGTTACAAAAACTATTTGTTTGAAAGGAGCCCATATGTAATTTCCACATATTTTTATCTGTTCTTTTTTTATTAATATCATTTTCCCATTTTTATCTCAGAGAATAAATCGTCAAGTGTATGCAATCTGTGAATTTGATACATCAGACAGAAATTAGGGCAAATGGTATTATAAACGATCGATTAAGTTCATTAACGTTAAGTGCGATTATACGCACTTAGTAAAGAGCAAATTTCTATGGTTGAACTTGATCACTTATCCTTCACGTGCAAATACACTTACCTATTTTCCGTATATATAATTATGAATTTATATGTATAGGAAAACACGACCTGGCATCGTCTCACATCCTTCAACAATTATTTATTACAGGATCATTTTCTGGACTGCAGATTCGAGCTTTCTTCGATCGACAAAATGCCTATATACATATGTGTATATATATATAGGATATAATCTATCCCGAGCCACCATTTATGTACGTAACGAACCGATTACTGCGCAAGCGTGACAGGATATCATAAGAAAATAAAAATACAACGATTGAAAATATTTAAACTCGATCTAGTTTGGAGCAATTTGTAAATTCGAAAATTAGTTCATACGTATGGTATTTCAATATCATATTAATCATCTGATTTTTCGTTATTAATTTATATTGCTATTATTTTTGCTATTTTCGATATTGTTATTATTATTATCAGTGCTGTTACTGTTATTATTATGAGATGAGTGGGTGAACGCGTATATAACAGTCAACCGCGAAGATTCTTACGGAAGCACACAACGCTCGATCTTTTCATCTCGATTCGCGGGTGTTCCACTTTGTAAACAGGACCAGCGAGTTTCTGCGTGGAGGTGATCAGAGTTCCCGTACAAATTTATATATATGTATTTAAGTATCAGGATTGCCGGTAAAGGTATAGGAGACCGCTCTCACGGAATCGTGGAAATCTTCAACCGGCACTCCCTCGCATAATGGTTTCATCTCCCGTTTTCTTTTTATCGAATCGATAGAATTAGTTGAACAACGATTCTTGAAATTTATCCTTATTATTGTTATTTCTAAGATGTTCTTACCTTCGTAAGAGATGTGTCGAAAATCTTCGGTTCCCCGAGCCGAAAAGAAAACTTGAAGAATGAGCGCGAACGATACCCATGGCGACGGCATTTTGTTCATTACTGGTTAGAACCGTCACTCTGAAAATATGAACCAATATTATTTATTAGTCTCATTTGAAAGTACAATTTTTTTTGTAATTATAGATTTACGTTTGTTAAATTATCAAATATCATTTTTTCTGTTTGATCTAGTTTCTGTTGAATAATGTGCATCGGAATAATGCACATTCGAATAATGCAATATCGAACGACTCTAAAAAAAAAAAATGAAGTACACGATCCATCCAATTTTCTCTTAAAAGAAAAAAAGCACGAGTGTCGTCATTCACCGTTCAATTTTTTGCAATAAAATATTGCTATGTGATTGCAAATACGTGGCAAATTGATCACGAATGATTCCGGATACCCTTGACATTTGCCAATATATCAGTTTGTTTTATTCCCAATGGTATATGACATTCGAGTCTGCAGTACTGGAGTGCAACGAAGCTCAGGGGCTTTTTATCGCATAGAATCCTCCCTGTTGCAATTATTATGCCCGTAGAGATATAGATAAGACTTGGAGAACAAAAACAACACATATAAATCTGCACATGTATGAATATGTATGTATTTATCGAGACTCTGGTGAGAAAAGAGCGATGGTGTCATCGAGATTGATGGACCCAACCATCTGCAACGTGTGTACGTACTCATTTCTATTTCTCATCCTATACAGGGTATTTCATTAAAAATATCACAAATGGTTATGCGCAAAATTACAAATATGGAACAAAAAAATTACGAGACCTGATCTGCTGGTCCCTGAGTAAAAGAACTAAACTTTTATTTGGAAGGTTTTTTTATTACATGTATTTTTGGCGATATTAATATGGTATATTTTTAGCGGTACACTCTGTACAACGAGTATGTTCAATAATTGTTGCTAATCAAACATACAGGTATCAAATTCCAGCTTGCTTCTTGGAGAACTTCAGCAACATTAACAACTCGAGATTCTTCCATGTCTAGAGAGTTCAGCTGATTTTTGACAAGGATTTCTTTCTTCTTGCGACCCCATTATGTCTATCTCGAGTGTTTACAAAAAAAATTTCATATCCACAGTTCGATTCATGATAATCACTGCCGGAAGTCAGGAGTTACGAGGCAAAAATCGATGTAGGTGGGTTCGAGCCTGTCTCGCAAATTTAAAGTACTAAATTTCGTGAAGCGAGAGGGAGAGAAAGGGGGAAGAGTTCAAAAGTTTCTCATTTATCGATAAGAGCAGGTCGATGATTTTACAACAATCTCAGTGAATGTTATTTCCAACGACCATTCGATCAAACAAAAAAGTCTTCAGCCAATATGACCTTATCCCAAGAGTTTGTTAAACTTACGCCCTTTCGTTCGTTAACAACATTGATTTTGTATGTAGGCAAGAAAGAATCAAAAAGTCTGACATTGCGCGCAGGAGATTCGAGAGAGTTGCCCAACCTCTTTTTGGCTTTCGCATCCTTTTTTGGTGCACCAACGCTCGTTCCAGCTCACCTGGACTTCCTTGCGAAACAATTACGATATACTTTAATACACGGTGGAACAAAAATAAGGCCCTCCCCTCCAGGCTCCCCTTCTCTTTTCCCGTTTTACATTACGTGTTTTCAGTTTAAATTTTTACATAAAAAATAATGGCCTGCTATTTTGGTGTTTTTATGCCAGTTCAGACTCTTAATTTTATTACAAATATTTTTAAGAAGGTATCAAGGACGATTAAACTGTATTCAGCCTTCAGACGAAATGCCCTCTTTTTGGATGATACTTTTCATTATTGCGTTGAAAACTTTCGGGGTTGGTCGGAAATATTTTTTTGTTCCTGTCCACTTTGCAAGGTAAGGGGTTGTTTCAAACGTACGTAGTATGCTTATATTACAGAAGGTACTTCGTTTTCTCGACCTATGGTGGAATACGAAAAAGTACCAAATTTGCGATATTTTGCCACTCTCTAAATTAAATGTTTGGTAATTATTTACAAGTGGGGCTCCACCTCAAAACAGCTCCAAAATTTTTTCTAGCATTTGTTATCATTAAAAAATGATATCCCATGTAAATAATTACCAAATAATTACTTGTAAATAATTACCAAATGTTTCGATCGCTGATAAATTCATGGTATAGTTGACAGTTTATTTGGCATTTTTTCAATTATATTATCTTCTCAATAGAATATTAAATATAATAGTTTAAAGTTATTATTAGGATCGATGTTTCGAGATTTTTTAAACTTTGACAATAAGTTGTCGTATTTTCTGCGTCTTCTCTCTACCTCAATATAATCGTCGTGTGCGGATCGTGTCTCGTGGGCAGCGTCAATGTCTCTCCCAGTACGACCGGGAATCTAGAGAGCGAGGACAAGGTAGCAGAAAATCTAAGAGCCAAGAGGCCGCGAGCAGGTTCAACGACCTCACCTACGGTGAGTTCCGTCATCCTATCTACTTATAAATATATAGATATATATGTCAAACGTATAGTTATATCTTCAACTCGAGTACACGAAATTCCTTACTTGGAGTCCTGTGCGACTCTCTTTTTTTGCTATTGCTCTTCCCGTCTCCGGTTCGAACGAAATAAGGAGTTTCTCGGGACGTGGAGAACGAATTATGGCATTTGTACGCCATTCGCGAATCGCCACAACGACAAGTGCACAAAAAAACTTGAGATTTTCTTTTGTCATCTCCCCCTTTCAATTAATCCTCGAATACTCCATTCTGACTAATTATTGCCATTTCCCAATTAACAGTAACACCGTGATCAATTGAAGATGGTAATATGTTTTTTTTTTAATGGAATTGTTATTACTAATTCAAAATGAATTAGCGAGAAAATAATTGTCTGTTCCTTTGTGTTTAAGACTGCCAGGTATTTTCTAAATTGGACATTTTTTTTTTTAATTTAATTAAAAATACCTGAACTATTGATTCGAATGATTGTACAATGCAAAAAAAAATTGCTACTCCATAATCTTGATAATAATCGAGCAATGAATACAATTTTTTTGATCTGCAATATTAAAGTTTAACTAACTTGGATGAATTCTATATAAATAGAAACGAATTCTGAAAAAAAGAAAATGGTACTTGATCCGAAAAATTGTGCTGATTTAAATAGCAAAAGTACAACAGGAAAAGCTAGACAAAAAAAATAAAATCACAGAAGACAAATGGAAAAAAAAATAAGGAGTCTAGACTCGGGGAATCCCCGTCGTCAATCATTGCCAAGTTTTGCCAGCCCAGTCGCTATTTTTTTCTGCCTCCTCTACGAATAGTGAGTTTACACTGCGTTCAATCTCGTGCCGTATGTACAAAAGTGAGAACGCGTGAATAAAATTCATTCGAAGCGTTAAAACGTGTGTCTATAGATCTTGATACATAAAGACCCACGTGGTGGCGCTCGCGGTTGACTTCAACTATTCCAAGAGTGTACGACGCGTGAGGGATTGGTATTATGGGGTGACTATAGACGAATATAGTCGATTGAGCTACTTCATTCTCGTCTCTATATATTCGGTACTATTTGAACGGCATTCCGGAATTCAGCTATGGTTTTCTCCCACCATTTTCTGTCTCACTTTCTCTCTCTATAGAATTAACGCGAAGAATATATTTTGGGCCATCGTGGAGGTCTCTTGTGGCTGAACCGTGTTTTTTTAAATATCCAGCACTGACACTCGATGTCGCGTGTACAATAATAAATACACGAATACGTAAACTAGATTTTTTTCGTTGAAATGTCTAAAAGCTCAGGTATTCGCCATTTACTTTTATACTTTTGCCTAGTTTTCGGCATTTGAATTTACCGTCATTCGGTCAACGTTATTATTCGTCGTTCTTTTTTTAAGAATTATCTAAAATTATTCAGGCTTCATTAGATTCGATGATCAAGCGCGCATGTACGAGGCTCAAATCCTATTCCGTGTTTACGAGGTGTGAAATTGTATAAGGTTCTTCAATGTCCAATTATTTGAAATTGTCGAAACCAAATGGCACTTTCTATTTAACTTTTATAAATAAACGCTAAAAATCCATTTTTCTCTTGTAGTAACGTCGGAGCGATTTAAAAAAAAATGTAATACCTGGAAAAACTGAGAAAAATCTGAATCCTCCGTAATACAGAACAAATTTGTTACTGCTTTGCATATGTTTGTGTTGAAAAAAGAAAAAAATATTCAAGAAATTTGTCTTTAGGTCTGTGTGCCGCTTTAGCCTCTCTGAATCTCTTCTGGATTTTCTTGGCGTCGGATATATGTAGTGGTCCAGAAATCTCGAAGCTCTTTTACTCATGCACATGCGTGGCCATGCAGTAAGCCTGAGATAAGACAACAGAGGATTTTCATAATAAGAAACGGGATAAGCGCGGATGCAACGTGGCAGTTTGAGCTCTAAGATAAATGAGTAACTTGAACACGTGGTACTATCGTATTATTTATGTGTAGATACCTATATATGAATAGCTTTTATTTGCGTTGCATTTTTTTCCTCTTGAATCTTTTTTTCACCGCTAGATTTCTTTCATAATTTGTATCAGAATACGCTTTGTCTCATGTCTATTATGATAATAATTATAATGTGAAAAAAAAACAAATATCACTTTGTAGTCGTGCATCCCTGGGCAATGTTCTATCTCTTAACAGGTAAAACCACTGTAGAATTTTCGAAAAATCGATTTTTTTTTATTGTCTTAAAATATACTTTGAACCCTCTTGAATATGAGGCAAAAAGGTTTATACTTGAAAAAAAAAATTTTCATTGAAATTTCGGGCTCTTCTCCAAGCGCGTCGGTCATTTCAGTACTACGTTTCAAAACTTTAAACGCGTTTTTTTCGAAACACGATTTTTCTAAACGGCACGCAGCATAACTCCAACAATTTTCATTCTTTTCATTTGAATTTTTGACAATATCTTAAAAATCATATTTCGAAGTGAAATACGTACGGAATTTTCGATAAGTTCATTCAAACATTTTTTATCAACAAATAATTACCCCTTTTTTCTGTCGAAAATTGAACCTCTTCATTCAAACACTCGCCAATAAAACAAAAATGAATATTTTCAAAATCCTCTACGTACTTCACTAGCTATGAATGTCTAGATTAAAGTTTTTTTTTTATTCCAGATCAAAAATTGCACCAGTTACACTGCGTGCCGCAGAGCGCCTCGAATTCAACAAGCCTCGCGGGAATGACTCTGGTTTCGCCATTTTTAAATATTTTTCAATCATAATTTTTTGTTGTACAGCTAAATATATGCTTAATAACTCCCCCGAATATTATTATTCTATTACCTTTCCTTCCACCCGAAAAAAATTGTCGAAAAAAGGCATTTTTTGAGGCCGTTACAGTGGTTTTAGCCCTTAAGAAATGAGACCATTTTTTTCTTGGCTCGTCATAGACAACGTTTCTTTGTTGAAAAAAAATGTTTTTGAAAAGATCGATACTTAAGTGTCAAGATATATCATTCAACAAAACGCGGGGTTTCGAAAAAAAAAGTTGGATTACGTAGATATCAGAAGTGTATTCTTTGCTAACGCGAGAGTTATAGCTTAGAAATTATGGAGAATTGGAGTTTCGATTGAAGCTGAAAGGTGAGATATTATCAAAATTTTGAAGAGTAAATTATCTGAATCGCACGATAATCTTAAACTCGAAATTTGATATCTCGCTGACTCGACACTCCACCGGCTTCAGCGCTTGAAGTTCCAAGCGTGTTATATTTGTTTAGGTAAGAGAAAAAGTATCAAGGATGGGCATGTTATTTTGAAGACTGGCAAGTATGATTACGGAAGCAGGCGTATCATGAAAATTCAAAATCCGGCTCTACGCGACAAGCAAGACATAATAATTACAGCTCGAGGGAAGGGAGTCGAGAGAATACATCTAAGAAGAGGGCCATTGAGACAGAAGATAGAATCAATCATTACATACATACACGTATAAATGTATTTTTGTATACAGAGGGTCCCAAAAGTTGCATTCGAGGCTTAAAAAGTAATTAGATCAAAAGATTATGAAGAAGAAAGTCTTTAGGCATTTGTCTCTACAATTGATAAGAGATTAAATAATTAGTGATGACCAATCCGTTGCACGAAACTATGCAGCTCTGCGAATAAGCTCGCACGTAATTAACCAATGCTTGCCATTCCCACTTCTGCCTATCGACGCACCGGATAGGCATTTTCCATTTTCCGAGCATAATTTGGAGACAGCGATTTTAGGGACATCCTATATATGCATGAAGGCATGTGCCAGCATGCTAACGCTGTAGGACGTACGCGTACCTTTTTTCAACGGGATAGAATCCGGTAGTAGACCCTCACGTATATATAAATATACGACGATTACCATATTTCTTTGCTATGAAACTATTAAACGAGATGGACGTCAAGGTGTCTGGTGTTCGAGTACCCTAGGCGTACAGAGCCAGGTACAATTGGCTTATAGGTATATAAATACGTTAGCCTTGCCTGTGAAGCAGAAGGTTCTAAGTCGAACCATTTAAAGTGTAAATTAAATTATGGGTTAGGTCCTTTTTTTCCCTAGCGGTCCAGATTTTCCAGTAGGAGTTTTTTTCTTCTTGCATGTGGTAGTGAACTTTTTACTTAATCATTCTCGATGTTGTTCTTGTTCTCTCTTTTTTCTTTTAATATTTTGTTTTTTTAACAGCCTCGAGCTTCGATTCATCGTCGATCATGCTCCCGGTGTGCTGGAAAAACGATTGCGTGAATCTTACTCGTGTGCCTCGAGCAGAAACGCATTTATAGGTTGGTATATCATCCAGTACACTTCATGTGGTCGAGTAGTACATAGGAAATCACCGTGAGTGAATTAATGACCACGAAGGGGAGAGACAGGGAGAGAGAGAGAGGGTTGGAGGAAAGGAGAGAAAGAATAATAACATTATTGTTATACATTTTTACAAGAATAGTATAGAAACTTTTATTTAGCATTAATCACATAGTCGTTAAAAGAAAAAAATTCTACCAGCCTAGAGCAACGAAAATCGCTCGTTAATCAATTCAACACGCATTCTGTCCATTAATATTGGCCTTGTACAGTAATGGAGAAAAATTATAGTCCTTAAATTAGCCGAACATTCGGTAATAATAACGGTGAAATACGTCGTAGTACGTAGAAACAAAAAATCCTACAAAAAGTGTCCAGACTTTTTGGTAAAACGAACGAGACTACCGTAAAGCTGCTGAAGACTGCGAACTATTATTATTGTTTTTTAATCGTGAGAGCATGAAATCATGTAACATTAATCGAAAATGATAAATGATTTGGGAGCAAGGAGAGACCACCGGTGCAATAATTGGCACGATATTAGCGAAAAATTAGTCAAGTGGAAGTTTCATTAATTATCGGATCATCTTGGGATATAAATTGACGTGAATATGTTCGGGCTGCCTTGAGATTCTGCGCGGTAAGCGCCAAGGATTTTCATCTCAATTCAACTGTATTTAACTCTGCGGGTTATCTATACAAGTATATATACATATATAAAATGTCTTCCATTCGCCTTGGGGAAACGAAATCTTCTCTTCCTTGCATCTTTCCTCGACCACCACGATCGAATTATTAATTTCTTTTCCTCTCATCGGAGATCGTTAGTTCTCATCGCTATTCGCATCGATGAGTTCTTCACCGTGTCAAAGCCATGTCGCGAAATATACACGTTTCGACAGTGATTGCCAGTTTTCGATAACTCGAAATACTCAAATTATTATTATGATTATTATTATTATTTCAATTTCGACCATTTAGGATAATGTGACATAGAGTTTTGAATTATTTTTATTCAATGATCAACTCTATCACGTTCATCTAATAGAAATAATTTAATTATTATATTAATTGGCTTAATTTCAAGAAATTTATTATTATCAATAATATTAGAAGAAACAACTCTCCAGTATGTAGAAATCTGTAAGGGAAAAAAGTCTGACTGCTTGTCTTTCTGTGTGTATGTTTGATTATTCATAATTTGAGAACTACGGAACAAGTTTCAATAATTTTTTTCTAGACAGCAAGTTAACGATTTTCAGTAGGTTCGCGATGGCATAACAATTTGATATACTGTTTATTAGAAATAAGTGGCAAAAACTACCATTTGGTGGTATTTGGATCACGAACATTCGAAAGTAAGATCACAGATATTTTGTACAGCGGCTAAACAGTCGAAAAATTTGTAATTCGCAATTTTTTTTAGCGGTTCACTTTGATACGTTGTGATCTAAAAATATTGGAAACATTGTTTTTTTAAGCATGGCATTATTGCGAAAAAAAACCCAAAAAACTACTATTCTGAGCACTTTCACAACATTGTGGTCATAATTGATTGGGAAATTCAATTCTTAGAAAAATACTCGAAAAAGCTGATGAAAAACGAGGATAACATTTTCTTGTTTATCTCGATAGCTCAATTGTTGGAAGAATAACAGCACTTTGAAGTTAGGCCCTATCGAAACTAACGAAATTTTTATTAGGTTGCAGTTTTTTTGCCATCGTGTGAATTAATTTAATAATGAAGCTCGGGCGAAACTAGTACCAAATGAAAATGATTAATTAACGACAATATAAATGCAGACAACGGTATTTGATGAATCATACTCTCACAATGTTCCAATCGAATGCACTTTCTATTGTGCAACGTCAATGTGGGAGTTGACCGAGGATTTTGTTCTCCTCTGCACGATTCATCGTTCACTGCGAATGTAAACAGGGAAGAAGAAAAAACAATAAAGACCATTGCACTACCTTTGGTTCGATGTGGATTTGTAAAAAACAATTACCGACAATGCTTTGGTGGGTGTCTTTCCTCCCTACATTTAGAGACATATAAAAACATCGCTGACTATTGCAACGGAAAATTTCGTAAGACGAAGACGGAGATCCTTAGCGATGACTAGGATTGAAACTCGTGTAGGTTCTACGAGAGAAACTCCCATTTTCCTTCTTTCCCTCCAAAGCTCTCTTTCTCATATCTCACAAATCGTTCATTCTTGATTCGCTGTCGTAGAGATCGTGCCATTAAGTATGATTCTCTTATTATTCTTGGATCGATAGTATTGGTACAAGATGAACATAAATATATACATATGCAGAGAGTGATATTTATAAATGCGCGTAGGGTTCGTTACATACATTTATTATATTTATAAAAAAAATGTGTTATTATTATTTCTTGTGATTTACAATTATGATTAATTAAAAATTTCAATCATCCTGTTTTGTGTTTGTTACTTTCTAGTATATATGACTTTTTAAATTTTTTATTTTTATTTAATTTATTTTATTTTATTTTATTTTTATGAGTTTTTTATTGATAAATTAATTTTCATGAAAATCTTTTAACATACAGGACATTATTTCAATTTTTCTGAAGATATTTTACATTTAAAAAAATAGAGAAAAAGTTCGCTGCAGAATACAATAAAAATAAAAATAAATATGCTGAGAGAAAAACATTTTGATACAGCAGCCGAGAAAATGAGAATCAGGTGAGTCGATTTGCGGTCATGTCGTCCACGTAGAAACGTCGTAAGAGCGTCGAGTTTATACAACGGGACACGCGCACCTCCACCCACATACGTATACGTACATACATATATGGATTTATACGCATATGTTTCACTGTATGTATTAAACTGCTGAGGTGAAAAAAAGAGAGAGAGGTAGAAGAGAGAAACTGGCAAGTCGACGTGCGTGGGTACATCGTGCTCTCCTCATTCGGCACGTATTATTAATGCTTATGCATATATTTGTGTTTATATTTACAATAATAAATGAAACCACGCAAAAACCTTGGAGCCCTCCCTGCTGTTTCCATTTACAACCGTGTCGTTCCGGTTCAATATAGATTTACATAAATGATTCTCTCATTACGCCTTAGAATAATTTTTAATTGTGCAGACACAACAATTCCATTTTGCAGATACATTGTATCTGTTAATACACAAGAATATTCCTTTCCCAACGAGAATTAAATATAGTGAGAAGTTTTGATGAATCAATTAGTGAATAATGATTCATAGTTTCTTTACTGAAAAAAGGAGGAACTTCAACGACGAAAAAATTGCAGTCAACACTAAACGTGCCATGACCGTCCAATTGACCGTTTTTAACATGAGGTTCAACAGGACAGTGTCGGTACGTTTAGCGTTAAAAAATGTTTGCGTAAAGAAGTTACAGCATGAAAGATAAAATGACAAAAAAAATGATAAAAACAATATAATAGAATTGAAATTAACAAGAAAAACAAATATATTATACATGAATAAGTAAATAAATAAATATAAGTTTGAAAAGCAAAGACTCAAATATCTCCAGAATTATCAGAACAGATATCCGGTCGATGTTCGATCGACTCGCAAAAATATATATTGAGTCGTCACTGAGTTTTTCCAAGATGAAGCAATAAAAACGAAAAAAAAATGAATAAAACGAACAGCATATACAACATCACCTGCACGGAAATTAGAATGGAGAAGACGTGCTCTCTCGAGAGTGGATTTTACCGGGAGTTTTTAATTAGGTGGGTGGAGCGGAGATGAGATGGGTCCAAACATACCCATGCATACATGTACATATATAAGCTCGGACTTCATTTAAACGAGGTTGGCTGCGGACAAGGTCGATTGCGAGAAACCGGTAAGCCGAATACCACGTCCAAGCAAATACTTTTCACGTGTGTGCAGCAAGATATTTTCTATGTATCGATTTCTCACGAAGAAAAAAGGCGTAAATGATGTTAATATTTGTGTTAAAACATTCGAGATAAGTATTTTTTTGCTACAAGCTAGCGGTGAATGTATCGAATTTCATAATATCTATGAGATGTATATGTGTAAATGTATCCATACATAGATAGGCGGTGGGAGAGATAGTTTCTAAATATGTCTATACATTATACGACTGCGATATACGCTTGATTATATATATATATAAATATATGAATATCCATTAAAAATATACAATATTAATGTATATACACGAATACATTAATTTATACATATGTATATATGTACGACAGGATGTGTCACAAATATAAAGGAAAAGGGTTGGGACACGTGACATGAAAAAAGAAACGATTCACCATCTCTCTCAAATTCAGATTTTTTTATTTCCTCTTCCTCTTTCTTTTACTCATGAAAGTGACAGACATTCGTATATAGACATGTGGATATATAGTCTACACGTATGTATTAAGCGAGCGCACCACTGAAATGATAATGAGACAAGATCCCGTTGCCGGTTCTTAGTCTTCTCCGTTGTCAGCAAGTGAAAACGTGGTCAGAGCAACAAGCTTTACGCACCGCATTGCATATATGTCGCTGTATATTTATATACATTTTTTGAATATATGTATGTATATGTATGAATATTTTCAAGTATGAGTTGTTGTAGGTAATGTATAAGTGTTTCGATGTTCTTTCATGAGAATAAGACAAAGTGATATTCAGCTGTCAACAACGAGATGCAAAATAAGAGAAATCGGTGTAACGATTAAATGACACGCTTCATTGCGGCCATGCTCGATCCTTGACAAGTTTCGTTGGCTCTCGCATAGGATCGTTACATGAGCTCTTAGAAAAGATAAAAAAGTCTGTGCTCCAAATTCGGGAAGTAATTATTTTTTTTTGTGTAGAAGTTTGTATCTCGAATCAATAACGAATTTATTTTTTCCAAAATATTCATTATATTTTCACACACATATGGTCTCGAAAATGTGATGTCGAAATGCAAAAAAAAGTGAAAAACATGACCTCAAGGTTATTAGAAACGATGGGATAAATAAATAAATGTGAGCCAACGAATGTTTTTTTTTTTTTATTTACCTGAAAATAATCCTCGATTGCTGAGACTGTTTGGAGCTTGTACAACAAGTTAACACCTGGGGCTCACAAGGATCACACGAGATCTCGAAGTTTGTGGAATCTCGTTAATTTTCACAGTTCTTAGACTTTGGAACAATCCCGAACAATCGATGAACAATGACGAAAAAATAAAAAAAGTCATAGGGAAAGAGAGTTTTAATATAGCATAGCACACGAGTAAGACAATTCAAGTGGAAATATAAAACAGGCAGAAAAACTCAAAACTATAAGAAAACCACCGAAATATTACCTAGTTTTTCAAAATAATAAAGTTTCGTTCAAATAAAGTCATTACGAAATTAAGATTCAATAAAAATGATATTAATGTCGAGATAAATTTGAATTACAATTAAAATGAAAAGTAATAGAATTAATCGTACGTATCAGCCATAGGATCGAGTATATACTCATGGGACAACGTGATGTTTTTTCACCTTCAATTCACCATTCGTGAAACAACGTCGAGGGCGTAAGGTGCACGGAGATACGAAACCCTCGAAGAAAGCGTATATATACGTATATTTGCTCAAGAGACGGTTAAACTGACGAGAACTCTTCTCTCTATAGAACGAAGACGTGCGAGATAAAAAAAATCTTCAAATTTTTTTCCTCTCACTTTCCATTATCTTGCCCGGTAGATTTTCTCGCTCTGTCACTATGGTAACTTTGGCCGCGACTTCTGAACAAATTCACGTCAAAGTCGACGACCCGAGAGGAAGGACAGGAAAAAGAAAACAAAAAAAATAGAAAGCATGAGATTTTGGATATGTGTGCCCAGAGCATTTATCTCAAGATAATGAAAACATTTTTGATAAGAATTATCGTAAAGAGGTGAAATAAAACGTGAAGAAATTGAACGCATTCGACTCCCCTTAAACGGGAAAATAATATGCTGTAAACAAGGGCCAAGTTAAAAATAAAAACAATATACTAGCTTATAAACAATTTAGGAAAAATGTTTGTCCCAATAATTTACAAAAATTGGACCACTCTACTATTAGAGAAAAAACGAAAATAAAAATGGTTGGCTCCTCCGAGTGGTGGTGGTGTAAAATGGTTCAAGGAGGTAAATTAAAATGGGGGAGAGATTCTCAGACGTGGTTGACTTTAACACGCGCTGAGTTATTTAAAAGTTTTTTGGATTCCAGCGAGAAATAGAAGAAGAGTGAAAAAAGCATCAGAGAGAAAGGAAGAGCGAGAAGAGAGAATTCAGTTGCTGTAAAACTCGTCTGCTTCCGTCCCGTAGGGTGTTAAAGATATTACGAAAAACAAAAACGAAAAAAAAGATGAGACAGCGAAGTGAATATAAAGCGAAGCAAAAACAACCAAGAGCCTCACGCTGTGCAAAAGACAGCATCGTGAGCACATTTTTTTCCATTTTTTTTTCACTCACCTTCTCTTTCTAACCTATATATCAATCAAAGCTGAGACTAGTACAAAGCAAGAAAATGTTTTCGCGGTTTGTGGCAGTGACTACAGGGTTTAGTGATTTTTTTTTAGTCCGCACCATGTTGTTCGAAACACGTGCCCGTTCTAAAAATACAAGAAGCCTATGTGGATAAAAAAAAAGAAGCGAAAGGGTCGAAAATCATGCAGCCAATATAGCGATACACGCGAAAGAACGTAACAAACGAGATGACACGGATTCGCGCGTCAAAATCTCCGCAGTTACGCCCTTTCGCTTTTTGGCATTGTTGTAACAAACAAAAATTTGTATGGAATCGTATGTGTGTAACACTGGGTGAAACACGTCCGGTGAACAAAGGAACGACTATAAACGAGACGTTCTATAAACCAAGAGACTTTATAAACCGCCACGAACCGGGGCTTTGTGGCGTATAACGAGTGGACTAAAATTCAAAGGAGTCCCTTCGCCACACACACTCTTAGCATTCCCGCCCTTTGTACTATGGTCACCCTCGCATAACATATTCATGTTTTCTTGGATTTGGATAAAAGTTCGATAGGAGTTGTGTAATAAAATATTTTTCTATGGATTCTAGATGAATAAATTTTCTTGTTCTTTTTTATGCTTTGATGAAAAAAGAAACTGTTTTCATAAATTAGTTTACATAATTAAAAGTGTTCAGAACCGAAAAAAAAATTGTGTTTATGATTGCTAATTAATCTTACGGTTTTATATTTAAAATGTTTTTCCTCGTCCTTTTTTCTTCAATGTTCTTTGTAAGCGTAGCCTGAACCCAGCCCAAAATGATCAACGATGAAAGATTATCCATCAAATGAGCTAATAATTGTCGCGAAGATTTCAGCTGAGACTTTGCGCGAGAATAAATCCTGAGAATTAAGTGTTGCAAAGTGTCATAACAATAACTCGAGTCGCAGAAACAGGGCGAGTTCTACGAGAAGCATAATTATTTTTCGTGCAAGCGTAGAGTGGAAGGAAGTGAAGGAACTACAAGTGTCCGGTGGGAGTATGAATAGACGATGTGGGAGAGCAATTGAGTAGGAAAGATCCAGAATAACCAGAAGGGAATGAGAAATACAGAGAATGAGAGAAAGGAAAGAAAATAAATTGTGCTTGAATACGGGAGAAAAAACTATATAAATACTGAGGAAAAAAACAAAAAAGTATAATGACGATGAGAGAGAGAGAGGGGGGGAGAGGAAAGAGAGAGGGGGGAGGGGGAGAGAGAGGGAGGAAGGGAGGGAAGGGGAGGGGGAGGGGAGGGGAGGGAGGAAGAGAGAGGGAGGAGAGAGGGAGAGATGGAGATAGAGAGGGGGGGAGGAAAGAGAGAGGGAGGGAGGGAGGGAGGGAGAGATAGAGGGAGAGGGAGGAAGGGAGGGGCGGGAGGAGGGGAGAGAGAGGGGGAGGGGAGGGAGGAAGAGAGAGAGGGCGGAGAGAGAGAGAGGGCGGAGAGAGGGGGAGGGAGGGGGGAGAGGGAGAGAGAGAGATAAACAGAAAGAATCGCAGAAAGATCGAAAACTGACCAAGCATAAAATTAAATTCCCCCCTCGCTCTCCTCAAAGTTCATTGCAGTACTTCATTGCAGTACGAGAATGCACAAGAGGCTAGCTCGAAATACCCTCTTTGCCTAATTCTTATTTTACTTCCAAATCTCCTTATCTCCATTGGTGAACACGACTCTTGTTTTTTTTATGTCTTTTTTTTGTTCCTCCCTGAACTTTGCTTCGCGCATAACTTAAGAGATACACTTACGAAGTAGGTGAAGTCTAATTTACGTTTCGCATAAATATGAGGCAGATACATTCTCATTGTTAAAAAAATAGTCACATTATTTCTGCAACGATAATTTCGATGATTATTTAAAATAATTGTTGAGTAAAGTTTTGGGGTTTGCCGACAATAGTTATTTATTATTCATTACAGTGTGAATTCAATTTCGAGGCACCCTGTAGAAGTGAAACTGAGGCGGGGGTGCGCCAGGATGTAATCTACGATGCTTCACACTCGATTAATCCGGCACGTATGCGCATTTTATCTCGCTCTCATGGGCACGCACCACGTATGTAACGTAACACTTGAAGGGTCGACCTCATACCTATCTACATACGTATATGTGTGTATATATATATATAGGCGAGCATTGCCTAATTTTGACGAATTCAGAGCTTCCTTTTTAAAAATATATCGACCAGTCCGTTTGTAAGACTCAATCTCTTTCTCTCAATGCTGCATCGAATCTTGTGCTCTATGTTATTCTTGATATCCAAAGCAAAATATTTTTCAATTAACGTAAAAAATTAGTAAACGTAATTGATGTTATATACTCTCCAAAAATTCAACATTATTTTATTCGTATTCAACATTTCCTATGAAAGAATTGCGAAATGAAATGCAATAGTTTTTATATATAATTCTCTTAAATAAATCCCACATATTAAAAAATGAAAATACATAACTGATAGTCTATAAAACTAACTAAATATAACAAAAATATATATGTATCAAAAATTCGTTAAAAATGAATAAAATTACCCCATAATCTTGGCCACTTGTTAAAATCAACACATCGTGTACATTCGATATTTATGTGTATTCTGTACCGTGAGATTACATGTACGAGAATGAAAAACACGTTTTTCACGCTTCGCCAGTGACCAGATACACACGTAGCCATAATTACAACTTCATTAGCGTTCATTATTCAAGAATAAACACTTTTCTTGTGCATCGAGTTCGTGCACGATTTTTTTTACGTCAATAGGGTAAAAAAGGCGAAGAGAAAAAAACAGGGAATAAAAAAAGAAAGAAAAAATAACACTTGTTAATACATCGTGGTGGTTTGATTGATAAAGGCATATGTTACGTTCGATTCTTGTTTATTGGGAAAATATATATGAAAGTGATTTCGACAGAACATTCCATCCGATCGAACAATATTGAATAATAAAATAAAACGAAAACTCCATCGCTTTGTCTCGATTTTTTATGATGAATTATTTACTTGTAATATATAATATCTATATAATACAAGTCAGACTATATTCAATATGTACATGAAGTATACAATTCACGTTCGATAGTTTATTTTAGAAATTTTTCGGATCTCGACTTCTCGGAGATCGATCAATTACGTTATTCGTTCAATCTTCATTTTACTCGTTATATTCTCAATTTCGTGATTAATGTTGAAAAAACAACAAGAATGAAGTGGACATGAATTCGAGACTTTTGTAAACTTTATCGGATTTTGCTGTACGTAATTTAAATCTGTAGGATATGCTTCAAACACATTTGTGATCCCGTATCAACTAAAAAAACACTCTTCTTGTGATTTGCTCTTTCTATGAATTTTCTATGCACTGTAGATATTACTTTTAAATATACGAGTGTATGTGGACTTTGATCTTACTCTCTCGTTTGCACGAGCAAATATCGCGATGATTAAGAAAAAGAAAGAATGAGTGAGAGAGAAAGAGAGAAATTATGCAAAAGAGCGCAGTGATTCATTTGCATATAGTGCGAAGTCTCGCTATGGGGTAAAAGATATCGCGGGCGAGAGAGAAAGAGAAAGAAAGCCGCTCGAGCTCATCTCTCGTATCGCGATAAATAAATTATGGCTACTCGCTCTCTTGAGCGAGAACGGCAAGCCGCCACAACGATTTACTCTGCTATATATCCGACTCAGATTTTACATATTCTCAACCTTCCTCTTATTCTTTTTTTATATACTATGTATAAGAAAAAAATACACATTTTTACACACATTTACACATTTTTTTCGATACATGTATACACTATAGTATATGCAATTGACGTATAGCTCTAATTTTTCGCCTTTATTAACAGCAAGAAATCCTGCACCCGATTTTATAGTGATTTTACAGTCGATGCGGTAAATCATTTTTTCCTTTATCAACATTGAAGGTTTTGATTTATTTTCATCATAATATTTTGCAAATATCGAACATGCTTAAGGTTGTTGCTAAATCATTTTGGAGGGTGGGAGGAAGAGACGAAGCTCCTATATGTTTATGCATTGGGTGACGTCAGCAATGCCAACTTATAAAAATTAAATAGTAACGATGTGTACGCACGATTAATGCAAATATTTTCAATTATATAGTAATAATCTTAATTGTTATTTACATATATGTTCAGTTTAATTAGTTAGGATTATTAGGAAATTCATTTTCAATGATTTAATGTCGCGCGTTCTTTGGTTATATGCACGATCGTCGTTAGGTTGGATTCAGTGCGGCCTGTGACAGCTGTTTTACATGTGCTGGCTTGTGTTTTTATAGGTTATGTCGGCATCAATGAAAAATGACAATAAACTGTCAAAAAAATACTACTACGTCACTAAGTTGTCAATAGAAAGAACGATTTGTCTGTGCTCATTTCTACAAGTATCGCACCGACGTTGAGAAAAGTAAAATGAAATAAAAAATGTTCTCATTACTTGCATTTGACTGTAACAAATTTCAAATTACTGGGCTGATTCTTTGACTGCTTGTGCTATAGCCGTAGCTGCGACGTTGCCACATCTCAATAGAGATATCTGAATTTGCCTCACTTTTTCGAAAAATTGTTGTTTATTTTTGATGATTTCTCGTTGATTAATTCGGTTACCTATCTGTTTTTTTCAGTAACATTGTTCTATATGCTGTACTCGATACAGTACTCGTTTTTGAGTAGTTTTCTTTATTTTTACGGACGCTATATGGAATAAAGTACGAGAGTAATGGCCTTGCCCCATTCAACTAATGGAATGGAGTAACATTTTTTGTAAATTTCAACAATTAATTTCTCTAAAATGAATGAGATAACCTGCATTCTCCTTTCGGCAGTATATTCGGGAAATATAATTTAACAAATAGTAAAATTTTTACAAAGATCTAATTACCTCGAAATTTTTTAGCAATAACCTTAAGCATAACGATTCTTCGGGTTTGCTTTTTTTATATGTTGTGTTGGGTGAGACAGTAGTTGTTTTCATGAAGAAAGAAAAGCTTGGATAACTAAAAAAAGTGGTCAGATTCATTGTGTCAGAGAACAATATGGTTTTTATATTAAAAAGAAGATATCTAAACAAAATAAGAAGGTAAAAGTTTTCAATTACTGCAACGAATTATCGCAAAGTTTACAGCCGACTGTAGCAAAACGAAAATTATTGAATGATTCATATCCTGCGAACGACTGAAGAGATAGCCAAACATTTCCGCGTTTCTAATCTGTCTCGTTCTGCGACAACGACAAGAAAAAAAATTAAAACAGCAACGATGAGATCCTCTCTGGGATTTTCGATCGAATCGCGAATGGCGAGGATCACAGAGTGCTACGTTTTTCGCGCCTCGAATCAAGCGCGGGTTTATTTTCTCTGCGGTAGGTCCGAATACATGTTCTCGAGTATCGCGACCACCATCGCGCTATGAGTCCGAGGTATCCGTATAGTATAGAATAAAAGCCTGCAAATATAAGATCCATACACATGCCCGAGATACAATGTGCCATATGTATCTACAGGCTGTCTCAGGAGGTAACCTCGAGTTCCACACAGAATAGATCGATCGTACAACTCTGAAGAGAAAAGTGATTCCCCATTTTTGATTACGAAGTGCCATTCATTAGATACTGATTAGTCAACAACAATTGACTGATTTATGAAAGAAAAAGAAGGGAATAAAAGCAACATGACAAATGGTTGTACATTATTCGATTGGAAAAATAATAAAAAATAAAAAAATCAAAAGTAGCACACCTTCGCATTTCAACAAACTCTCAGTGAACTGGGGGTCGATATTTCCGCTGAATTGCCCGCAGAAAATGAATTTTCAGCTCATGAGTTTCGGGAAGAAAGGTTTAATGTCGACATTTTTCATTAGAGTGGTTTCGCTTCTCGAGACACCTTGTATGTATGTGATGATATATTTATATGGGACTTACAAAATGCCGATAATGCCTGTTCACGATATTGAGGCGATGGATATTAAAATTCCTGCACATATCGTATACTTCCCACCTCTTTATATTTTCTTCCCTCTCATTCTCACCCCCACATATTCACCTTGCTCCGTCCCCGAACCAGAGATTGAAGTTTCGTTGCTCGTGAATGACGATCAACCGGGCGGCAACGTGCACGATGGGACGACGAGAAGCGCATATTTTTTAATTCATCATATATACGTCTTCTTGGGGGGTCGAGATATCATCTTTCCTCGTACTTCACGTATGCACTCATGTAATTAATAAACATATGTAACATGAATTGATCTTCAATCTCCTTCATTTATCAATGTACTGTACAAAGACAGATTTTCCTCTTACTAACTTTCAAACATACAAATCTTTAAAATATTTACAACCCACTGTTAATGGACAAAAAAAAACTCAGCAACATGCAATTACCGAAAACCTTTATATTTGATTCATCGAAATTTCACTACGGATATGTTAATCCAATTGGCAACCCTTTCATTGATTTTTTTTTCAGTTAAAATCTATCAGATTCTAGAAATTTCAACGGAGCAGTCGTTGAAAAAAAAAAAAATATACGTTTTGCTGATAGTGTAGTTTATCTATTATCTATTTGTAAAGTGTGTCATCGGCTGGACGCGGAAGAATTTTTTCTTTTCTTTTTTTTTTCTCACCTTATAAGTGTGATATGCCACGGCGGTAAAGTGGCTTGGGACTCGATATCGATATCGAGAGAAAGAGCGAGGATAAAGTTCGCGAGGAAACCGAGCGAGCATACGTGTCTTTTTGCTCGTTCATTTTTACCCCATTTCATATTCAGCTTCCTTGTCTATGTGTAAAACTGTTTATATATACACATACAAATAAATTCACATGTGTAGACGTCTCTGATTAAACCGCATCGCGCACTACGATGATATAAAATACATATACACGCAGTTTTCTCGTGGCGCGTACTATGTAAGTGCGAAAAGTGCGATAAGAAAGCATGAAGCCACACGCGTCTCCCGAACTCGCTGCGGCGACGTGCTGTCTCTCGAGCCAAAGAGGCGTTATCCCTGTCACTTCCCATTCACCATACTGTGGTGGAGTTTCCACCGCAGCATAGGTGTAGGCACATGTAATAGCAACATTAGAAATAATGACAATAATAGTAAGAATAAAATTAATAAATATAATAATAATAATAATAATAATAATAATAATAATAATAATAATAATAATATAAATAAACATAAAATGAAAAATGATAATTTTTTCCCCTGGTTTTCTCCAAAATTATAAACTGGATGATAATTTATTTAAAAAATCATCAGTATAGCGTATGGAATTAATCGTTTAATAGATGGATTTCCACCTTAATTCAATATTGCACAATCTTTTCTAAAATGACGTTCTACACACGCCAGCTGTCTCATGCATAAAGCTATTCTGAAGAAGAAAAAAATCGTTTGTATACATAGTTTTTGGTGTATATAGTTATTTTGAAGAAAAATATAATGCGTCATTAACTACTCGATATTATCGAATTTATGGATAATCATAATTTTTCACATTAATACTTCGATCATTAGCCACTTTCTCTCGAAGAACTCTCGCACGTTCGTCGATTTTCGACACGCGCTTTCTCCGCTTGGATTTCAGTACAGTCGAATCCCGTTATAAGCCTGTCTAGGGGCTGTAAGGGAATTTTTTTCAGGAATTATGGTCCCCCCCCCCCCCCACTATAGCGTGCGATCGAATTCTTGACCAACTACTCGCTATAAGCGCGAGGCAATTGTTGTGTGTTTTGGCACTCCCACTATAGCGTGCCATCGAATTTTTACCAGGCTACTCGCTATACAAGCGCAAGACTAATGTTGTTAGTTTGTGATCATGTGGCCGTACATATTTTCAATAAAAATATATATATTTTTGTGTTTTTACAAGTAGTAAGTATAGAACTTGTAATACGGTATTCAAATATAATTCCTTTATTATATAAATCTCTTGTTTTTGAATTTCTGTTTATTTCAACCTTCAAATACCTTCAAAAATATATAAAATTGATGAATTAATTGAAAGTATATAAGAAAAAATAAAAAAAGACCGAAAACCATCAGTTTCGAGTATATAAGAGTGCGGCAGAGCTCGCGCAAGCTTTCTTTTAATACTTGGCGTCGAGCCGCTACCGCGTCTCTTGATTATAATTTAAAAGATATTTGCGAAAAATCAAATTAGAAATTCGTTCGAGACTTATAAGAACCCGTGCGTCAAATTGTTAGGGCAGCCCTAGTATAAATCGGGGCTTTGAAGGGCTTGGACATGGATACCCTAGCAGACAATGCCACAACAATGCCAGGTTAGGCCCCGACAGGGCAATATCAGGGACGCCAAGATTAATAAAAACATAGCACTTTTTAGGCCACCCATTGAGGGCTTAGTCAGGCTTCACTAGGGCAGCCCCTATTCTAAGGAATTGTCATGTTATGACAGAACCTTGATGAACCAAAATATGGCACTTTCGAGGTAGCCCATTGAGGAAAATACTAAAATTTAATTTGAATGTTTTTTCTTTATATTGAACATTTTAAAGAATTATTTAATAGTAAAAAAATATTATTTTAATTTATTTAATAGTAATATATTTATTTAATAGTAAAAAATTATTATTATAATTTACATTGAATTTACTTCATTTCATTGTTTTTGTTAACATGTTTTTTAAACTTTTTTGCTTTACGGTATGGAGATTCTGAATTATTTGTTGAAAGATTCTGGAATGCTGGGTATGTTACATTTTTGAACCAATTTTTTTCAATGAGACCATAGCATAATGGCGGCGTGCGTATGCGATTGGGTCTACAGATACATTGTGAAATATGACCAAATATGATCGGAGATTAAATTCTAATTAAAAAATAAATATTTTTTAAAATATTTAATTTTTGATACAGTTCTGACAGGGGTAGTGATAAAGGCCCCGATTTATTTGCCTTTAAAGGCTCTTGTTTAAAAAACGTGATCGCCCTTTCAGGGGCCAGTTAAATTAATTAGTCACTAACCTAGAAAATGGTTTTAGGGTGAGGGAAGTTTTCCGTGTTGAAAGCGGGGAAGAGGCTTATAGTGGGTAGGCTTATAACGAGATTCGACTGTATCTGTAATAAACGGTTTGTTACCAATGGATGAAAAATGTGCTCAGTATAGCCTGGAACAAAAAGATCCGAGAATACTGCTCGAAGTACTTTTATTATCAATTTTTCTAGGTGCAAGATCATCATGATGTTGAAGTTTGCATCGTTAAAATACAACGAAATTCCTTATTTTCATAGAGCCCAAAGTTTATTTGCAGTGCAACGATAATTCGTCAATATTTACCTAAAAGCTGAGAACTAAATCTGCGAGAAAAATTAGAACAATTTGAAAAATTCTTTAAATAATGAATGACAAAAGTATATTTCGTTGCGTTCCAACGATGCAAACTTCAATACCATGATCATCTTGGTCAATTTCGTCAAGAAATTCATTTCGAATGAACGTTACTAATAAAAGCTACCAATGCAAAAATTAAATTGTGTCTTTCAATTAAAAAAAAAAAACAGTTTGTTCCTATCTTCTTACAAAAAGGTTCGGAATTTATCGCCAGGGTAAACTGTATTACGCAGAGAAATTGGCATTATTTATGGACCAAATAATCGAATGGAGCGAATTCGCGAGTAATGGAAGGTTTGTAATTTTTATACGGTGCAATAATTACGTATTGCTCATCACCACACGGATCATTGATATCATCGCTCAACAATTTTAATTACGAACCGATCGGTTCAGAAAAACAAGTGTAATGGACAAGTATTGCTTTTGCTGTAGATATAATTATATATTTTTAAATTATATATATGTGCATATCCATGTGTGTGTTATCCTTTCGACATCAGCTGATGAATCGCTTCGTCTTCGTTTGAGCCGCTCATACGGAGACGATTATTGGGCTTCTCAATGATTAATGATCGATGAATCGTTTCCCGGGTGACCTTATCGCAGATATATAATCTTGAGGGTTGCAACAAACGGTCGTGATGAGCGAAAAAAAATTACAATTTCCCCAAGGTCATATCTCGTACTTTGCTTCCTTGTCGACGTCATCTCCAATGCGTCAAAGTATACACTCTCGTTGATTAGCACCAGAATTACATCAAGCGATATATCTCTTCGAAAAAAGTGCAATTCTTCGAAACGATACAATTGAAGCAATCAAGATTTGCATTTTGTTTTACTTTTATACGTTCCTCAACAAAAAATGGGGAAAAAATATTAGAGTGTAAGATTATCAAGATGTTAATAAAAAATTTCCATATCAGATTAAGTGAATAAATTTCAAATTGTAGTGATTGAGCAACATTCCTAGTTGTTAAAAGAATGTTAAATTAAAGATAATGAGAAGAATAATGAATAAATTAATTCATCCAAAGAAACAGCGCAATTAATTTCGAGAGAAAAAAATTAAGCAAAAATATTATCATAATAAAACCATAAATTTGAGAAAATCTATCGCATCCGTCATCGGCTGGAGTTGAAAAAGATTTGATTTGAATATAAGGTATCGCTAGAATTGGACAAATTTTATGTAGGGGAGGGCCGGGCAAAGTGGAACACCCGGGCAAAGCGGAACACCCCCCCGAAAAAAGTGAAATTTCTTTTTTCAGTGGAAAACTGAAGAATTCGATCATTTGACTCGGGACATGCGTTGAAAAAGTAATATTCACTGAAACGACTGATATTTCTAACATAAAAATGAAAATATATTTATTAATAAAAAAATAAATATTCAACGAAAATTTGTTTGAACAAACATTTCTTTTGCTGCAAAATGGAGATGTGAATGTCTGACGAGCATAAGAAAACTACTAATAATGCTGTAAACATGTTTGAATATTATTAATTGTTCATTAGACTGATGCAAAATGTTTTTTTTTTATCTTCTTGCTCCTACTCGTGTCTTCTTTGGATATTGATGAAAAAAATCTCTGATAAAAAATGAGCTCAATTGCTCAATATTTAGAGGCGACTATTTCGACTTTTATTGATGTTTTAATTGTTTAGAAATATTTTTTATTTAAAAACACCATTTTTTTAACTTCTTTGCTTCCTCTCATGTTTTCTTTCGATATCGATGAAAGAAAAATTTTGTTGAAAAATAATTATAAATAATTTTCGTGCGACCTAACCTGTTTTCTACCAGTATTGCTGAAATAACAGTCCCGTTAACAAATGAGCTTAATTCTTAAGATTTTGGAGATGCCCATTATGACTTTTATTTATTTATTTATTTACTCATAATAATTTCATTTGAGGGTACCCTCCCATCAAATTTTTTGAAGTAATCGATTTTTTTCTTCGATATTCTCCCTGTCATTAGTCTCGCTATAGTTCTGTCCCAAATAATTAATTTTTGTTCATCAATTTTTTTTATAAACAAACGAACGTAAAAAGTCCGGGATTTTCGCAACTCTATTTTTAAACCATTGTTAAAAATTGTGGAAATTTTTTTTCGTTTATGCTTCTTTTTGCGATAACCATCCTCAAATGGTTCAACTTTTTTCTTGGTACTTTTACGTCAGATTTGTCGAGTCGTCGTCTCTCGAGTTACGTATTTTTTTTTTTTTGGCGTTGTAAAGATGATGACGGAATATGTCGTGTATTTTTTTTATGACAAAAATTCAAAAAAATGTTGTGTTTTTCAATAGATTTTGTGGGAGGATGCCCATAAAATAGTTTCAAAAATGGCATCAAATAATCATATTACAGTCGATACAGACACCTGTGAAAATTGACGAATTAAGATAATTTTTTTCGCCAGAATTTTTATACGATCAATCTCTAAAGGAAAACCTTTTTGCCCGAAAATAAAAAATCTAAAAATCGTGCGATTGAAAAAATAAAAATAAAAGTTGGGTGAGACACCTCTGAAAATAGAGCAATTGAGCTTATTTTTTAACAGAACTTGTTTTTCATCAATATCTAAAAAAAACATGTACGAAAGGGAGCAAGAAAGTTAAAATAAAACATAAAAAAAATTAAAACATCAATAAAAGTCAAGAGAGTCACCTCTAAATATTGAGCCGTATTGAGCTCATTTTTAAACAGATTTTTTTTCCTTTCATATCCAAAGAAAACACGAGCACGAGCAAGAAAATAAAAAAAATAAAACATTTTGCATCAGTCTAATGAACAATTAATAATTTTCAAACATGTTTACAGCACCGTTAGTAATGTTCTTATACTAGTGAAATATTCACATCTCCGTTTTGCAGCAAAATAAATTTTTGATCATACAAATTTTCGTTGAATATTCATTTTTTTATTAATAAATATATTTTAATTTTTATGTTAGAAATATCAGTCGTTTCAGTGAATACTACTTTTTATTATCGAATGATCGAATTTTTCAGTTTTCCACTGAAAATAGAAATTTCACTTTTTTCGGGGGGGTGTTCCGCTTTGCCCGGGTGTTCCTCTTTGCCCGGCCTTCCCCTACATCATAAATTTCGTAGTAACGGACTTGGGTATGAGATTCCGTTCTCGATTTACGTAAAGCGCTTCTCCGCAAGAGATTGAGACGTTAACAAATAAGTCTCGGCTCGAAAGAGGCGATGAAAAAATAAAGAGTTTCACCAATGTATATATAATAGAAAATATGAGATGAGGAAGATAAAGGGGATGCGAAGAGATAGGATATGGTGATAAATTAAAAATGGCGCGAGAACGTTGCATGCATAGACGGTTAATTTTCATTTCACGCGTAAAATTGTTTCTAACCATCACTTTTGCGTTATCCCTTTCATTATTAATTCTTCTCGGGCACGGTATGCATCTCATAGGAAAACAGTATCCCGGCTGCCTAAAAATTCGTGTCTTTTTTTTACTCTTAAGAAGGAGACGTCGGCACGCATATAATTTTGTGCTATACAAAAAGAAGGGTGCACGCGATCCTGAAAAACGGGCCTTGCCCATGTTATTTTCTTTTTGGAGCTAGAAGATATGACCCCCGATTCTCATGTGTGTAGTAATAATGACAATAATAATAGTAATAGTAATAAAAAGCATTATTGAACATTTCTCGGATTTTAGAAAAAGGAAAAAGTTCACTATATGCGTGAAGAGTCTCACATATATACACCTATTTGCGTCGAAATCCGCGAAGCATGAGTATTTCACTCGTTGCTTATTCATCGCATATATATCTCTCTCAAAAAATATTTTATCATGTTTATTTTTCACAAAAACCTTGCCGTACTCTGTCCTCCATAGTGCTTTGGATCTTTCATGTGGGTAAGTCTCTATAAACATATAAATATCCATGTGCCTACACAGTTCACGAACAGATATATTTACACGTCTTCTTGTATGTGTGTGTGTGTGTGTGTGTATTATTATGCGTGCACTCTTCTACCCACATATGCGCTCGTCTCTCTTCGGAGGGAGGTTCCAACTAAGCGAGGCTCTCGGGTCCATCAGAAAACTTTTGCACTGCGATCCAAAGATCTCGTTGAAAAGGCAAAAACTCGTAATCCAAGAAGTGAGAGAAAGATGGAGAGGAATGCAAGGAGCAAACGAAAACGAACGTTCTTAAAGGCACAAGAGAGAGAGAGAGAGAGAGAGAGAGAGAGAGAGAGAGAGAGAGAGAGAGAGAGAGGGAGAGAGAGAGAGAGAGAGAGAGAGAAAAGGGAGGCTGTATCTAAAATACTTGCGGGTACGACCCTATACCTTCCATTGTCCTCTCTTGCTATTCTTTCCTCGCGTAGGAGAAAACAACCGAGAGTGATAAAAAAGAATAAAAAACCACCGAGTACATTGCAGATTTCTACCAAGACTGGAATAATAATAAGAAAAATAATAATCATAATAATAATAATAATAATAATAATAATAATAATAATAAATTCAGCGTGTACTTGGCAAAAAGAATCCCGTACTGCAGGGCGAAGGGTGCCCGGGGCACGTATCCCCCTCTCCAAAACTTGCGAGTGAACATGAATACAAAGGGAGGTATTGTGCCCTTCCGTTCCCCTCTCGTTGACTAATAAGCCGGGCACTGTTTCATCGTCAAGGTTGTGCCTCATGAACCCCGAGGAAAAACTATAATCTTACTCCATATTCTTTTTTTTTTTGTATTAACTGGCGCTTCCTGTAACCTCTGCTGATTTTTTGTTGTTTTTCTTATTTATGAAACACCTGATGATTCAACGGATCATCTATTCGAAAATAAATAAATTATACCATTTTATGTATTCTGCCCGTTTTCCTTTCTCGATGATTCGACATGTATATCTCTTGTAGTTTGGAATGTTTCCTTTATCGATAAGTGTTTTATCTATAACTTCAAATTCGCTGTCTTCTTTCGTTGTTTAATTATCAAACAGATTATCTAGTACGAATGCGTGGGAGATAAAAAAATTTAAGAAATAAAATGGACCCAAACTACGTTGTTTACTGGCCGTTCCCGCAATATCTAGAAAGCACACATCATTCATGGAATTTTACAATCTTGGTTGAAGATTATGCTCCTGAGAATATATTCATATGTTAAGGATAATATGAGCATGGAAACCGTATATCTATCGATTACGATCGATGTACACATGATTAAGCCAACATTTCGATAACAGTACTTCGATATTCACTCAAATTTGAAGACGTACGAAGACGTACGATGTAGAGCTCTAAAAAATATTGAATTACAAAATAGAATAACGGTTTCAAGAGATTTGAAGTGTATGAAAAAAGTGTGTTTGGAAAAAAAAATTTATTCTAGAAACTTCATAGATAACTTTTAGGAAATAAGTAATTTTTTGATCAATTATGTTCTTAAATAAAAATTATTTTTTTTAATTCCTCCAGAAGAATAATCTTCTGATTTTCTTAGGAGAATTCTTTACTGATACAGTCTTTCTTGTAAAATTGTTTTTTTTCTTTAATTCTTCTCCGAGAAAATTGGGCTCGGATTTTAGTTGTTGAAAAATAAAAACATTGAAATTAGAAGAGTTATGACATGGCGAATGATAAATTGGCTATAATTTTTCTACTTATAGCTGCAACGGGATTCGAAACTAATGTAGCAGATCGAGCGTTTCACTCGATGAGGCACAAGTTTCAATTGGTTATAAGTAAGTAGCTCGTCGGGTCGGCTAATTATGAATCGAAGAATTTTTATTTCATTGACCGATCTATCATACGAGCGTCGATAGATTTCACGTCGAAGATTGGACTCTCTGAGTTTCTATAAGAACAGGAACTTGCGTATACGAGATCCAGACTTAATAAATAGAGATTTATATAGAATTTGAATCGACTAATTGAAAAAATTGTGTAGCCTATCACCGGATATACGCCATTCACTCATTAGACTATCAAAAAATTACATAACATAGTTCTGTTTCAAATGGAAATGGAACGTTTCAATTGAAGCTCCAAAGCCTCGTAAACATTAACAGAAAAATAAATCATCCAACAATTTGATTGAAATCTACAAAATCGTTACTTTGCTACACATCAACCGATTATTTGAGTTAATCAAGATTGACGATAAAAATTCAAACGTTTATCATAAGCGTTTCTACATTTGGGCAAAATTGAATATATACAAATGACGAGGGAAATGAATGCAACAATATTTACTTGTATAGAGACGAGAGAAGCTTTCAGTTAAAACTTCACACACCAAGCTCGCTTGTTTTCTGCAAGGTAAACATTTCAACATTCCTTATCCCCCGGAAAGAACAAGAAAGAAGGAAAAACGGACTAGACGTACACAACGACACACGTGCAGACCTCTTATTAATCCATGTAACGATTTAATTAGCCTAGACAGATGAGTTTACGTTGCAATCATAAAAAAAGAAGAAATATAAACCCAAGAACATATCAACTCGTCTTGTATCCATTCGAGCAATAAGAGATAATAGTCATTTTACTACGAGACCCACTTGCAAAAATAGAATTTACAATTTGCAGCAAAATAAGGTTCGTCCCAGCGTTATGGTCTAGGTATCCAACTTTTAACCCTGTCTTCATAAACTACGGACGCGGTGTAATATTCAGAAATTCCTCTTAACGGGGTCATCCCATGCGACAGCTATTTTATTTTTCGCTTATTTGGGAATTTTTTTTGATGAACCATTAAAACACAATATCTTTGAATTTTTACCACACATTTATTAATATTTTTACAGTCCCTCAGAATTTTATCAAACGATAATAACGAGTTGAATCGACTTTACACCGTTCGGAAGACACTCATGTGTTGGTTGACGGCTGCCATGATTCCGGAGGTTTTGCTAATCTGAAATCAAAAAATCAAACGGCATTTTAATTTGTAGACTTGAGACTATTGTTGGAACTAGAGTAAAGTAAAAATATCGAAAATTGAATTTTTGGCACGGTTTTGAAAGTCGAAAAAAATGACGAAACTTGGAACTTAACATTTAAAACCGTGCCAAAAATTCAATTTTCGATATTTTTATTTTATTATAGTTTCAGCGATAGCCTCAGGTCTACAAATTAAAATGCCGTTTGATTTTTTGATTTCAGATGAGCAAAACCTCCGGAATCATGGCAGCCGTCAACCAACACATGAGTGTCTTCCAAACGGTGTAAAGTTGATTCAGCTCGTTATTTTTGTTTGATAAAATTCTGAGGGACTGTAAAAATGTTAATAAATGTGTGATAAAAATTCAAAGATAGTGTGTTTTAATAGTTCATCAAAAAAAAATTCCCAAAAAAAGCGAAAAAAAATAGCTGTCATATGGGATGACCCCGTTAAGAGGACTTCAACGCTAAAGTACTACGTCACTTGAAATATAACATAATATTTTTAAAAGAATGTTATGTAAATAAACATAGATGGAGAAGTGTACGTTTTTATTTCAATAAAGAGAATAGTAATAATGGTGAATTTATAAAACGTTAATTTGCCAAGTATTGATAATTAAATACGGCTAAACAGAATTTATTTACTTCTGTGATAACTTAAAAAAAGTGCGTGACAGAAAAACAGTTTCGTTGGTACCAAATTTGACTCTTCGAGATGCTTCAAACCATTTTGAAATATTAGATATTTTCTGAACTAAAAATTCGTTTACAGACGCTGAACTCATAGAAATCATCAGTATTTACATCGGAAAAGCAGTTTGTGCGAATATTAATTCGCACAAACGTATTAACATTCTTCGTATTAACGAAGAACATTTTGTAGACTGTTTGCAACAAGAAACTCGGGAATAGAGCTCGGAGATGCTGAGAATAGTAGAGAAGAGATGAAGCGAGTGACTGGCCTAGGCTGCCTTGCCGCAGGCGAGAAAGTACCAAACGATGCATACTGCTGTATATACGCAATGTCTTGTTGTGTCTGTTTGCGTAGAGTAAGATCTTTTTCAATAGAGATGTCAACGAATTTTGCAACGAATACTCAGCACCAGATAGAATCCAAATTGATCGTGAAAAATCTGTGTAAAAAGACGCCTCTCAATTTCAATTAGAAAGCGTGTCTGTGAACTCGGTTTATTTACCATTTAAGCAATGTCGAGTTTCCTGTTGTGCATTCAAAAAACTTTAAAGCATATTTAAATCTGTTATATACAAATGTCAGTATTTCCTGAATAAATTTGGAAGACCTACTAAGCGATTTGCAACAGAAAAATAAGAATTGAGAATTTCCCAAAGTACTCCCACATTATTTACGTGACGCAACAAACGAACTTACAGGCACGTATTCTAACTATTATCACGAGCTTGATTTTTGCACAGATTTTCTTTTGCGCATGCAAATGGCTATGCAAAAACTACCCTACACGCAGTTGAATCAGCGTTGTTGTTACGCAATGCTGAAAATTATTATACCATATTTCTTGATGTGTCTTATCTTCTAAGCGTATAAGAATATTCGTTGCATGTACTAGTTTAATTGGCGTGGGCATTTGTTTAAAGTGTGTAACGCGGTCGCGGCAATAAAAGCGCGACTCTAGAAACGACTATATCGAGTCTCGCAGTACCGTTTGTTTTATTATTCAATCTCACCAGCCTGCTTGTCCGAATTGTACAATATGCGCGGATTTCTTGAACTAGACAAATATTTTAAAAAAACTTTGTTCAGTATTTATAGCAGCAGTCATCCGTATCTACAGGGAAAATGTAATAACGGAAAGAATTTAAAAAAAATAGCAAATTTTTGTGTACTCCAGCCAAATTATCGATATATTGCAGTCAAATTAATAAACCGACCATTGAAATTAGTAACACTATCTGAAGGAATCATCTATATGCAAAAGAAAGCTCGTCTGTAAGAGATCAAGGTAGTCGGGCACCCCCATATATGGGATCTTCGTTATAAGAAGCGTCACTTAAGAAATGCTATATAATATACATGCAAGCGTAAATATACATGGTGTCGCGGAACTTATATCATATAATCACAGAATGGAAAGATCCCGAAATTCGGAAGAAAAAGATTCTGGTCTATTTTTCTGTCCTACATATCATTGATGAGATATTGGTTAAACAAGTCCATTGAATGAGGCGTGGGAGTGGGGAGACCTTTCACCACCCTTTTCTCTCTGATGGTGCATCGGATTGGCTCTCAGTTCTTCATTATGATTTCTTCAACGGTGTATCTGAGAAAAAAACAGCTGAAGACTTTTCGCTTCAGAATTTCATGGTTTCTCTGCCGCGTAAGAACCTTCAATGAACTTTACGCCACTCCTTACGTATGTATGGAAATTGATGTATTGCAATGCAAAGTTGCCTTAACTGCTTAACGACAATTGACCACTTACGTATATATTTATATATGTATCCCCTTGTTCCACTGCATGATCGTATTCAACATATAAACCGTTCGACTTTGTCAAAGTAACGTCTGAATGTGAAAGATTGTGAAACAAGACCGAATATTTAATAGGACGAATAGCTTTAACCATGAGAATGAACAGATATAGAATAATATCAGCGGAAAGAGAGACATCGAAAATGGTCCCCAAAAATAAATTCGCGGGAGTCCCAAAACGGATGAAAGGACTCAAAAAAAACAAAATACATACGGACGATCGAGAGAAGAAGAAAACAAGGCAGAGCGGAGGAGAAAAAAACGTCAAAGATTGCTTCTTCGCTTCGACGACTTCTCGTCCTTTTTATCTCTCCATTCTCTGTTTCTTTTCGATTTCTTTTGGCTTTTAACAGCTAGGGCTCGTGATCGGAAGGATCAGGCAAAAAGAATCGCGAGCACGAGTCTTTGGGAACTCCGCAGATGCCGAGCACGTGTGTGATGTATTACGACTCTTTCTCGTATATGGTTTCACATTTTTATCTCCTTTTTTTCTACTTTGTTTCGTGTCTTTTGAATAGCACATTGGGTCTGTAGATCTTGAACGTAAATGGGCAACGTTCGGCCTTGAAAAATTTAAATCTCCGCTCTTTAACTTTCTCTCTTTTTCTACAGCTCTTCTTTTTCTTTCTGTATAGCGAGAGATGCAGTCAGGGCGTGGGTGAAGCTCTGAAACTGGTTTTACCTGGATTATAGGATGATGATGATAATGATGATGATCGCGAGTGCGGGAGGAACGGGGGCTAAGAGGAGACAGAGGCTAAGGTGGAAAACGAAGGACGCGGCGAAGCTTGAAAAAGAAATATAAATGAAAAGAAAGACGGACACGGATGGAGGGAAGGAAGGCAGTATAAAAAAAGACAGAGATGAAATGGCAAATCCATGGACCAGTAAATGAGATTCAAGTCCGAGAACGAAGAAGAAGTTGAAGAAAAGGACAAAACTGAGTTATATGAAGACTCGCTCTGCTTCTTGGTTCTCTTTATATGGAAACAAAAAAAAAGAGACGAGCTCTCATTCGCTCTTTCACGCTGCGATGCTTGGATCATATGGGCATGTATATATAAACGAGTAGTGAAGGACGGGATCAGCAAGCTCTCTCGCGGTGTTACTTTAATCTGGACGATAAGCTACAATCTGGTATGATACGAAAGAAAATGGAAATGGACAAAAAAGAGTAGACTCGAGATCGCTGTTTATTAATATGGAATGATATTAATATGAATTGATATTAATATTATTAATAAAAAAACAAATAATAAACCACCGATGTATTTAAACTGACTTAATAAACTTTATTCGTCTACTCAAGTTTTCATTACAATGATGAAATGTTTAATTTTAAAACGTATCATTAAAAAACGTATTGCCCTTATATTGGTAAAAATTTATTTATTAATTTTTCATCTTCGAAATTGCTAAGATACCCAGTACGGCTTTGTGGTTGAAAATTTTGCCATTTTTTATGCTTTTATAAGTAATAAATTTCAAAAAAACAATTCATTTCATTTTGTGAGCTGATTCGAATTGTTTTTTTTTTGAAATTTATTAGTTATAAAAGCATAAAAAATGGCAAAATTTTCAACCATAAAGCCGTACTGGGTATCTTAGCAATTTCGAGCGAAATATCCCGTTTCTTCGTAAAATGTTATTTTTGTTTTTTATCTCTGTAGGAACGTACACGAAGATGGAACAGGATGAAATGTTAGAAGATTTCGTCACTTTTATACAGAAGTTTCAAAGTACGGGAAAGGCGAGAAGAACGGAAGCTTTGACATTCTCTGAGAGATTAGGCGAGTCTGGAGAGCGAGATCGTGGTGAGCTGAGCTCGGAAGTAAATCTTGTTGGTTTCTCTAGGTGTTGTAGGAATTAGTGGCCGCCTGCTCGACCACACGCAAGAGTTTTTAACAAATCCTTTTTCAAATATGCCACTATCATTATTATTTATTTCATTACATTAAAAATATATATATATATATATATATATATATATATATATATATATATATATCAGTGACAAATCATAATAACAGGAAAGAAATTCTCCAAAAATTGCAGGAAACGTCAGAACCGAGAATGATTGAAAAAAATATTTGTACGATGTACGACTCGTTTTTTTTCCTTCAATCGTGACCAAGAATTAATGAAGCCGCTAAGAATCATTATTTCCCAACCTCGAAAACAACCTGACCTCAGTTTCGATTATCACGAATGAAGTTTCTCGTTCCCAATACACGAAAAGAAAACCAAGACGAAAAGGAGGAAGGAAAAAAAATGTCGTGTGTGAAATCGTGGCATGGAATATTTTAAATCGGTTGAAATCGGATTTCATACTTTGACTGAAAAAATCTGGCGACACGTATTTGGGGGTTTGGAAATATAGTTTTGGGTTCCCCGTTGTGAGCAACACGAGCCACCTACGCGGGTACGTGGTTTTTTTTACGTTCGAACATATTCGAACTGGCTCCTCGTCGAACCCGAGAAGGATGGATAGAGAAGCGGGAGGGAAAGAGAGAAGTAAACAATAGGGTCTGGTTCTGCACAGGGGTCCTCGAAACGGATCGGGGTCCCACTTGAGTCGGAGGCCCCGGTCGGAGGGAGCGAGAACACAAAAAAAAGAAGAAAGAGAGAAAGGGCCCCACCTATCTCCCTCGAGCCCCCTCCGTTCCCCAAAGAGTGAGAGAGCTCTGGAGACGTTGCAGTGGCGTAGAAGCGATACAGAAAAAAAAACAAAACTAATGCATAAGGGACCCTTTCTCGGCCTTACAAAAACTTCTTGGCTAATGACCTTGAAAATGGATAGATTGGTCTGAAAGAGACGAATTGTGACAGGAGATAATTCCTGAATTGCAGATTTCGATTCGAGCTGATGGATCAATTTGTTTACGAAGGCTATTTTCACTAATTCTCATATTTACTATTATATTATGGATTTTTTATTAGTGTTATTATCAATATTCTTATGCAGAAAACATATTTATATTGTGCATAATATCTTATGTATACAATCTTATGAAAACCCCCAACGAAATATTTTTAACGGGACAGACCTAGTTAGAATTTTCGAAAAATCGATTTTTTTTTATTTCATTTTCAAAAAGTAGAATCTCTTACGAACATTTTCCGCCCAGGTAAATGTAAATCGGACCATTATTCGCCGAAATACAAGACTTTGTAGCACGTCGTGTCTGAGCCATAGGTAAGCAGGTAGCGGACTTCAAGTGCGTTTTTCTCGAAACCATGTTTTTGAAGTCGGTGATCACTGTAGCTCGAGAACGGCTTTACCGATCGGGTTGAAATTTATATCACTTCTTCTATACATGGTAGTCCTCCATATGAACGAAGGATTTTTTTTTTGGATAATTATTTTTATTTTTAATAGCAAAAAATGGAACTGATATTTTGGTCAAAAAAACACTTTTGACTTTTAACGGCCGCCATTTTGTGAAAAATGGAAATTTTTCAAAACCCTTCGTTCAACTGGAGCATTATATCATTAACTAAAAATCCCCTCCGTTTTTTTTGTTTCAGATGAGCCGTTGCAGCGTGAGCTTGATCACCGCAAACCGTGTTTTTTTTTGCAGCGTCCTCGGCAATTGACGGTCACCAGCTTATTTCGATATGTATTGCGTTGAAAAAATTGCAACATATACATTACATATGTATCTTTTAAACGAAAGAACTTTTGTTGTGAATTATTTTATCGTTTGACCAAAAAAAAATCGGAAAAAAGGCCTTTTTTTTGACGTTCCAACTAGGTCTGTCCCGTTAAACACCCCATGCGTGGCTTACACTTTGTAATGCCAAATAACGTAATTCCCCCACTCTTTCACTCCTTGATATATCATAGTTATATCTCCAGCACACTTGACTCCTCTCTTGCTGGGCCCCGCGTGTGCTATATTACCGAGTTACGGACCGCGAAGAGATAACGATAAATTTTCGAGCCCGAAAACTCCAAAGTGCGAGAACATAACGTTAAATCAACTTTTCGAACCGAGATCTTTCTCTCTCTCTCCTGAAAGTACCTACATATGGGACATTCCAGCTGGAAAAATAATTCTCCGGAATAATCTATAAAATAAGTCTTTTTACAAGCCTCTTCCAAATTATAATATAACACGAAAAAATGTTCTATTTAAGGAATATTTGTGTCACATTTAAAAATATCGTCCATTGATTTACTTGGTAAACGGATTATATTGTTTTGATTTGGTCAAT
Organism: Rhimphoctona megacephalus; assembly: GCA_963989365.1. Taxonomy (NCBI): domain Eukaryota; kingdom Metazoa; phylum Arthropoda; class Insecta; order Hymenoptera; family Ichneumonidae; genus Rhimphoctona; species Rhimphoctona megacephalus. The sequence goes on from OZ022414.1 coordinate 43,472,709, forward strand.
CGATTTTTTTAGCTGGATAAATGACTACAGAATTCTTTTTACGAAAAGCTAACTGAAAAATTTCTCAACCAAAACGTTGTGCTACATCAATTTTTAATTGCGGTACACTGAGAAAAGAAATTTGTTGATTCAACAAAATTTTTGTTGAATCAACAAATTGTGACGAACAAAATGAAATTCGTTAACTCAACACAAATTTGGTTAATTCAACAACTTAATTTGCTGGCACAAATAAATATTGCGAATTACGACGAAAATATTGATGAATCAACCAAATTTTCTGTTGAATTAACAAATTTCATTTTGTTCACCACAATTTGTTGATTCAACAAAAAATTTGTTGAAACAACAAATTTCTTTTCTCAGTGTATAATAATAATTCCAAACCGTTCTAAATTAACGTGAAGTGATCCATGTACATACACCTTCGATATAAATAGCGAGTAGCATAATTGAGTTTCCTCTTGGTATTAAAAGGTTTGAGATCAGTCTCCAATGATGTATGCATGTAATATACATAAATATATATCCATGAATATAATAAATATATATAAAGCTGTTCTCCCGTTCGAGAGGGGTATAAACCGCGTGAATAGTGTACCAAGGTCGGTGTAAAAGAGTGCAAAATTTATCGGTCAACGATCGAGTACGATCATTTATCGTGTCAATATTGTATAAATTATAATAATAAACCGACATAACTTGATACAAATATTCTTTTTTACTCCTAAATAACTATTAATAATAAAACGAATATCATTCCACAGTTTTGTTGCAATTCTTATTATTTTCATTATTATTATTATTACTGCACATAAGTTTGCCATGGCACAAAACCGGCACCATCCGCGTGAATCTCAGTTACCACCAATTAAGATAATTTGAGCTTGGTACAAGTGCTGTATCGTTAATCGACGTCCAGATAGGGCAGCACGGGCGTGCATGTAAGATAGTGACGAAGAGAGCGCGCAGGAGCAGCTTTTTAAAACTTCAACAAGATCAATGAACTTCGGTGTTCCTTGAAATATTTATTTCTATCAAGAAACAACAAAATTTGCGTCAAAATTATACACAACAAATATATTTATTGATTTTGAATTACGTTTTTCATAAATATAAATTAAATATACTTTGCGATGAAATATTTTTTGGACTGTTTTAATAGAATGATTTTTTCTAACTCACTGTTGTATATTCAAAAATAAATACTAAATAAATTGAACGGTGTAAAGAAAAATCGTACAAAAGGCTGCTGCCGATAACTTCTGCTTGAAAAACAGTCGCTTCGGAGAATCACCGCTTTGTAAAGTAGATATAAAACAATTTGTAAATAATATATGATATAAATGCGATTAAGAGAGGATATCGCAGAACCTGTCGGCAAATAATAATCGGTAATATCATCGCCCCAAACGATAATATACAGAAAAAAATGTATTTTTGTTTTGTTTCATTTTCTTTCTCGCTTATTGAAGTGATATGTTATGATTATGAATGCGGTAAGGGCGAATTGAGTCTTTCAATGAATATTGTACATTTCTTATCTTCATTACATCTACAAGTAACGATGGATTTTATCGGAGTACTCGATCTTCTTAAGGGGACAGCGAATAACGTCTGAGCTATCTTCAGAATTCTCGCATCCATAGGTAATACAAATATTTTTGTCTATCTCTCGTTATAATCGGATATATTTCATATTTATATTTATTCGGATCATCATCCTCATTCACTCGCTTATCGTGTCACGTGATGATGCTATGATATTCAAAACACAGAGGGTTTGCTGTCCAGTGCAAGAGCCATTCAACTTATTCCATTCTCGAAAAAAATATTTAGTTTTTACTACTATTTCAAGATTAAATTCTTGTACTTTCACTATTACAATTTAAGTATATTAAATATAGTCGTGGATTCCAGAATTTTATTTCTGCGTAATTAGAGAAATATTCTAAGTAATTTCGAATTAATAATTATTTACTCCACCTTGTATCGTCAAATTTTTGGGGCAGTTTCAATTTTTTAATGCAATTATCTTTTATTTTAGTCGTTAATTATAAGAAGCATTCATCAGTAATTTTTGGTAATAAAAACAATACCACTATTACTTCCGTTGTTTTATTTGAAGAAACAAAAAATTATTCACCCCGTTATAGTCGAAGATTAGAAAGAGCGGGCTCACAAGCGCATGTCACAAAATCTTCAGGCAGTTTGCTCCAATTTGGATCATGGTATCCAATTCGGAGCAAATTCATTCCGGAGTATTTTGTGTCTCTTTTCATATACGAGATTGGATCAATCTAGGGTTTGTCCATTATAATCATTTAATACTGTCAACCTCACGAAAATTTCACGAATCATCAATGATATGCGAGACGACGATAAGATTGAACAAACAAAACTGATTCGAAGAGGCTACTCCAATGAAAAAAAAAAAAAAAATACAACAATGCTTTGCGAATAAAAGACTTACCAATCGAGGTATACAAATATTAGGATGTCAAAAAAACTGTGATAACTTCGTTCACCTCGTTGATGCACATGATCGTATCTAATTAAAATTTCCCCAGTCGTTGATTAATCACTCTTGGAATATTTAAACAAAAAATGTTCATTCATCGAAAAAAAATGCCATCGATCACTCAAACTGAAAGTTTCAGCTATACGTTTCAAATTGTTTTCTTTATCAAGCACGTGCTTGAAAAAATGAATCAAATCATTCGGACTAATTAAAAACGATTTTCTTTTAACGAAGCTTCTTCACCGAGAGACAAATTTGCATATTCAAATTTTCTCTGTCACTGCTTAAACACTGCACAATTTCAAGTAAACAAAGATAGCATCATTTGTCAATCATAATCGACAGTTTATTATTCATGTAAAATTTCCTGGGGAAAAGGTTATTAGTCATTTCGAATTAAAAGGGACTATGGCCTTCGTTATTTAGTTCATTTATTTTTGTTGCTGCTTTCTTTGTGGTTATGTTTCGAGTCTCGTAATTGTACGAGCCAATAGGTTAATAAACAAAACTGGAAAACCGTCAAACGACAAAATCGTCGTGCGTCAAGTTTCGTACCGTGGTTAGGTACAGACTGAACATTCAGTCAATGCCCAGCTTACCCGAGAGCCATGATGAGACAACCTCCCGCCACTCATGTTCTATGGTATAACGTTGTTCTTTCTCTCCTTCTCCCTCACTTATACTCTTTACCGCATGCTCGGAACACCAAGTTTCCAACGACGTCCGCCAGGTTGGCGCCAGCCTACGGGTACCAACATCAACCCGTTCGCACAACTATGTCGGTTTCAACTTATATCGACCGATTGATGTCAATATGAACCACGCTTTTAATTGTTTATTTTTATTTATTTTATTTGAATTTTTATATCAAGTTCTCATTTTTATTGTAACCTACAATTTTAGTTTAATCCTGATATAATTTCAACGTTGTCTTTTATAATTTGTTATTCTTATGTATTTTTATCAACGCCCGGATTAAGCGTTGGACCGTGACCAGCTCATTTTAAAGATTTTTCAAAGCCGCATCTTTGCAAAAACGACAAAACATTTCTTAACCGAAATTTCGAAGCAATTCTTTAAGTTAAAATTTTTTAAATTAATTTCTATATTATCTTTATCATTTTCATTTCCATCAAATTTTTCGTAATTTTATTTTTGATTCCATCCGATTTTCTTTCACATTTTTGCGTCAACGTGTAAATAATTAAAAATAATTTGTCGCCACTTTTAAAGTTTTGGGCTCAATTAATAAAGGTAATTGATAAACCTTATGTTTCCATTTATATCCTTTTTATATATTTTACAATACTTGATTTTTTGCTGCCGTATAAGAATATTAACGGTACATAAATCATATACTTATTCCACATGTCACGAATTTAGTTTTCCTTTTCTGAATAACAGTACACATTTGAAATCATAAAACATATAAGCAGTCCATTTTAACACAAACTAATCGATGTGTATGCGATCGAGTATTTCTCGTTCTTGACAAGATTCCCCCCTCACCTGTCTCTTCGTCCTTCATCGCTCAGCGACTCTCATCCCCTCAGGGGTTGTAGCTGATATAAGGGTAACAAAACTCGACTCGCTCTGCCAATCGCGGCCCGCACTAATGATAGGTATATGATCGAACGATCTCGTATATATACACGCGAGCCACCAAAGAAAATCAATAAAACGTTATCCTGTTGCCATCCATCTTTATGTACATCGATGTTTTTTTTTTTTATATGCGACGAAAGTGCCTTAAAAAAAAAGAGAATAAAATGAAGCAACTAATTTAAAAAAACGCGCGAACAAAATAAATCAAAGACCGAATGCCGTAGAAGTGTAAACACTTCAGAACAAAAGTTTATTTCGTCGTACATTTGCAAAGGATCAGCATTGCAAAGGACGAATCGTCATTTATTTGGCAATCCTCGAAATTTCTCCATATATTTTTTTGAAATATATTATTTACGAGTTTTATTTGTTAGTTTTTGAATGGCACAACATTTTTTTGATAGAATCTACGTTAAATGTCTATATCCATATGTGTTTGAGACATTTTTTTGGCGAATATCTTTAGGTTTTTTTTTTCATATTTTTTGTCCGCTGTTACGAAAGAAAAACCATGACTTTGATGAGAAAATAAGAATGGAGGATTCTTTTCTTGAGCAGATGAGAGACATCACTTTGCTCCCCTATATCGAGAGGACAATATTCCCAGCTGTCTTACAAAACGTATTGGTTAAGCATTTTGTGGCAGAGTGCTCTGTCCACAAAAACTTACATACGGTAGCTGGGTTTCCGAGAGGAGAAGGAAGATTGAGAATGGCTTGAATCCACGAAGTTATGAAGACTGAAAAACCCCTTGGAGGTCAAACACTTCGAGTGGATGAGTCGTGGTGAGACGAGGAAGAAAAAGTATCGAAGTGGTGGGTATGTTACCGAAACGATATTGAAACGGGACGAAACAAGAGAAAGACCGAGGGTAAAGAGAGTCAAGCGATGGACAGAGGGAGAAAAAGAAGATGGCGAAGGACCTCCCGTAGCCTGACAAACCCAAAAAGCGTCTTCGAATAATAAGTTTTTATGTCAGGGGGAAAAAGAGGGAGAAAGCAAGGACGGTTCACATATTTCAGGTGGATTTTACGACAAGATTCTGTCTGGCGATTTCATGAAATCAATACATAAAGGAAAACACGTCAAAACAACACCCTTCTTATTTGTGCTTTCAAAAAAAATGTTCTTATAATATTTTATATATTTTTATATATTTATATATGTATATTTTATATATTTTATATAATTATAATATTACATTTATTTGTAACGAAAACAAAATGTTATAATGTAATTTTGAAGTGAAGCGTCGAATCTCTGAAGAAATTGTTATGAAGATTTGTGCATGTAATGGAAATAAATTTTTTTTCCGGGCCATATGATTTATGTCTAATTTTATCATTTTTTTAATTCCCGACTGTGATCAGCTGATGGATGGGTATTTTTTTGTTGCCACTTTTTGTTGCCATGGTGTTCTTAAACGTAATTTGTTAAAATCTATTGCGAACTTGCTTTGTTAATTAACATTGACGTTACATCTCATTTGACCATATCGCAAAATGACTCGACTATCGACTACCTGGCGCTCTTGTGCACTGCTAATTTCACTTCCGATTGCAGCACACCGTTTTCGACAGAGTTCTATATCTTTTCTTTTTTAGGTCATATCGAATTTATCTATCATATTATTATGTTGTGTCTTTTAAATATAATATTATGTGTTGTGTTGTCAATGAATATATCCGTTGAAGAAAAATTCATCAATAAATTCAATACAAGAAAAAAAATCAATAATTTTTTTATGTTATATATTTACTGAAAAATGATTGAAAAAAATTAATAAATTTACAAAAACTCCGGACTGCAAATGTTATAGAAATTATAGAGATAAAAAAACTGGATTACTTAAAAATAACGAAACACAAAAATATTTATAAATACAATTTTAATTGTATCAAAAAAATTTAATCAAAATTGAATTTATTCGTTTACTTCATTTTATTGATTTTTTCATTTATTCGTTAAAAACAAAAATACAGGAAAAAACTGTGATCGAAGACATCTTTCAAAAGTAAAATGATAAAGTTTAATAATTGTATAGCGAAAAAATATATCAATAGAAAAATATGAAGTAAAACGTAGAAATGTTACAAATGAAGAAAATAAAAAATTGTTTTAAAAAAAGGGGGAAACTCCCTACAGCAAAAATAGTAGTGGACTTTAAAAAGTGTAAAATAAAAACAGATCGAAAATAATATGGATAATATGTAAAATAAAACAGGGAAGAATTATTCAACTGGTAAGAGCAACTCCTTCGACACCCAATCTTTCTGGTCAATGTTGATTGACGGTAGGATAAGTAGTTTGCAACCAAAAATTAAAAATCAAAGAGTAATAGTAAAAAGTTCAATGAGTGTACAAAACATGTAGGCATAGAAAAAACGTACAATTTACATAAAATGAACGAATATTATAATCATAATCGAATTGAGCTATGGTCGGGAGACGTCTCTACGTTAGTGAATGAGGAGGAGACTTCTCCCGACCACAGCTGAATTCGATTATGATTATAATATTCGTTCATTTTATGTAAGTTGTACATTTTTTCTATACTTACATTTTTCGTACGCTCATTGAACATTTTATTATTACTCTTTGATTTTTTATTTTTGCTTGCAGACTACTTATTCTACCGTCAATAACATTGACCAGAAAGATTGGATTTCGAGGGAGTTACACTTACCAATTGAATAATTCTTCCCCTTTTCTTTCGACAAAAATAATTAAATTAAAATCGACAAAATTAAAAGTGTAAAATAAACACAGATCGAAAATAATCTGGATAATATGTAATATATTACATATTATCCAGATTATTTTCGATCTGTATTTATTTTACACTTTTTAAAGTTCACTACTGTTTTTGCTGTAGGGAGTTTCCCCCCTTTTTTTAAAACAATTTTTATTTTTTCAACAGTTTCTATTGTTTTGTTTTAATTCTTTTTATTCTGTTTTTTTTGCTATCATACTTACGGCCTCAAAAAATGTCGAAATAATGTTCATTTTTCGTTTACCCAATAAGAGGATGAAAAAATGTTTGTAGATAATTTGAGACTTGTTAGCAATAAACCGAGCTATCTTTGCAGTCGTTTTACCTCTCAAGGCCTAAGCGATAAAAGTGCACGACGAACGATTATTTCTCATTGTGTCATTTTTTATTGTCAGTGATTAGAATTCAGACCGAGTTGTACAACCTAAAATAAAATGAGAAATACGTTCTTGAAACTAGAAAGTTGGATTTATTTAAGCGATAAATAGCCAGCGATTTTTTTTTACTATACAAATTTTGATTAATCTTGCTGAAAAAATCTGACGTTATTAGTTAAATCTTCAATGCTTTATCTATGACTCATTAAACCTAAATGAAACCGGACGTTGAAACATTTATTTCTATTGGTAAATAATATAATGAGTGTAAACAACCTTTTAACAAATCAGAAATACATGATTTAGCATTACGTAAAATGAGAATGAGAATAGAGGATGGATCATCGTACATAGATAAAAATTCGTCAATACTTTTTTTCTTAAATAATCGCATAACTTTTAATCATTGCACAAAATGTGGAATTCGTTGATGCACGAGGGTGAGTGTATGCACGTTATTTTTGTATACGAACAAGAAACAAGAGCATGGCACACGATTTATCGCGAATTTAATATAAGAATTCGATCATGATAAACCTCAGGAGGAAATGAGTACGAAATGACAAAAAAATTCATTTAGCAATTAAAATATCGAAGGAAACATCAACTTTCGAGCTCGAAAGTTTCTTGTCTCCCGATCGTAATTCTCCGTATGAGTGACGAATGGAAAGTTCAAATGAGACAGAGACGTCGAGTGTGTTATTTGTCGAGCAAATCCAGGCCCGTTCTTGTGTTTGCTCTTGACTATCTCGATAAGCACGCGGTTCAAAGACACCAAAACTGGTTTGCCATGTTTTACTTTTGCGATTAACAAAAACGATCGTCAATCTCCTTGAGCTTTGAATTTTTTCCCTTAAATCCCGTCGACAAACTATTGCACAAAGCATTAATTCCGCAGTAAGACAAAACGATTACTTATTAAATAGTTATCGAGTTTGCGGGCTAAAAGTGTTGACTTGGTACAGCAATAGATTTGAAAATTAATTTCATACTGCCAAACAATTCGTAGAAGCGCTAATCAACGTTAATTATACTTAGCCAAAAACAGCATAAATGCTGTGAAAAAAGCTGAGACAAGTACATTCATGCCCCTCAAATAGTCATTTCAGTTAATCCCCCCCATCACCCAGCGCCAAAATACCGATCCTCACCAAAATTTACAAAAACCCGTCTAAGTCGTTCATGCAAAGATCTCTGCACAAAAATCCTTTCTAAAAACAATTCATCATACAAAGTTTTATGGGTAACCGCTCTCTTAGAGAAATGGCATATGAACATAATTGGAGATTCTATAAACATAATAAAATCCCACGTACTTGACCACATATACTTTAGTAGATCTTTATTTATTTATCAACTTTTTGTGAACTCACAACATTTACGAGAATGACATTATCACCTCTGTACAATTTGACTTAATGTGACAAGATAATGAGAGCGGTTACCTATAAAACTTTGTATGATGAGTTGTTTTTAGAAAGGATTTTTGTGCGGAGATCTTTGCATAAACGACTTAGATGGGTTTCTGTAAACTTTGGTGGGGATCGGTATTTTGGCGCTGGGTGGTGGAGGGGATTACCTGGAACGACTATTTGGGGGGCATAAATGTACTTGTCTCAGCTTTTTTCACAACATTTATGCTGTTTTTGGCTAGGATTTGTCGACTTTTTGTATGGAATTCATAGCTTGTTAATTAAACATGTCAATATTGTGTACGTACTTGGGTATGAAATTCATTGCTTGCCAATTAAACATGTTTATATTATGTATGTATCTGCGTGATGCAAAAGAATTTACATTTTTTTCGGCATTGCAGTAAAATATGGTAACATTTTATCAAAAAGTGATTCTCTCAAGAATTGAATCCTGAATAAAAATTTTAGAGGTCGCTCAAACGATTTTTTAATGATTTCGGCTAAAAATGGATACATGATCGAATTTCGAGCTGGTGTATATTCGGACTAAAAATGCAATGTGAAATATTGATCTAAGAAGTGTTCAAGTGAATTTAATCTTCGTAATTAACCGTCAATACTTATAAAATTATTAGATTACTTAAAACGTACAGTAGTTCTGAGAAGATACGACACATAAAAGAACAACGAACAAGTAAAAACTTGAATTTTTTTTTAATTTTGTAAAAAAAAATTTCAAAACATATTGCACCGAAACATTCGTGCCAACAAATCAACGGATCGGAAAATATTCCACAACAAATGATGCCGAAGAAATACTCCAATAGCATCAGAATGCACCGAAAGTTTTTAAATATAAGTAATCATAACGAAACGAGATTTTGAAACAGAGAAGTTTTCTTCATACCTCGGTCGAAAGTTCAACATTCCTGCATTGGTAAAAAAAAAAAACACGCTTGCCCTCTGTGACAGCGGGTGCAAAAATTTGTTCCTGCCCTGCCGCCGATCATTTGTCTCTAACCGTGTTTTTTTGTTCAATATGTCAAAGCTGTCATTTCTCTTGTTATTGAGAGCAATTCATCAGCTCAGCAGTTCACTAGATTAGTTCAATTTGGAATTAGAATCAGTGTTTAAAATAAAATAATGAACGAAGTGATTTCCATTGATGACTCCATGGACGAGGAAGAGGTGTTAAGAGATTTTGACGCGGAGGCGGAATTAATTATACAAACGGAAACTTGACCAAAAAAGTCGGCTGATCGGTACAAACTCGTCTACGAGAACTACAAAAAATGGCAGATAGAACATCAAAGTTCTTTGTCAAATTCAGAAGAAACGAATTTAGTTGTTTATTTTAAAGACTTGACCAAAAAACTGAAGCCGTCAACTTTATGGTGCATTTGGTCGATGTTAAAAAAAACTTTAAACACAAGAAACAATGTCGATTTAACCAAGTTCCAACTGCGTATTTCATGGGAATATTGTGAATAATTTTTATTATTCATCGGAGCAAACATCGAAATCTTGCTCAATCAATCGATCTCATGCTTACAAAAACTGCGTATTTCATAAGAATACAGTCAACAATTTTCATTATTCATGTGAACCCGATAAAAAAAATAAATAAATCGATTTAAAAAAATGGTACAAGTTTGAATTAATTTTTTTTTGTCTGAATCATGATTATATTTGATTTTTCATTATACTTCGGTCGCAAGGGCGTACATCCCGCATCGATTTCGATGCAGAAAGACCGAGATTCTTCCATTGGTAAAACAACAGAGTGACGGCGGGAGCAAAAACTTGTTTCACGCACATCTGTATGTAAGGCTGCCGTAACTGTCATCGATGACATGTCTCTAACCGTGTTTTCTCTAATGTCAAAGCTGCCCCCAAAGCTGGTGATTTGATGCCTGCCCCCGACCAGCTGGCACTCGCTTCGCTCGTGCCGCAAATGTCGGGGCAGGCATCAAATCATTAATCTGCCGTAAGTCTATTGTACTTAATCGTACTTTCGACCGAGTATGAAGAAAAATAGTATACACAACACGGGCAGAAATTTGAGAGCCCTGAACTGCGGAACATGATGGCCCTCGACTTCGCCTCGGGGATCATGATGCGCAGTGCAGGAATCTCAAACTTTCTGCCCTTGTTGTGTAATATACTAATACGTACAAAATTTCGAGATCTAAAATTTGATTGGAAAAAATAATTTTGGCCGAAGTACTACGCGAGTTTTTCTTTTATAATGTTTATTGATTACGAATGATATCTCGTGAGCAATAGATAAAAGAAAAAATTGGTGAAGTACTTATGAAATTTTTTTTTCTCAAATCAAATATTTTTTCGCTCAAAATTATTTCGCATCGCCTGATTCCGTTTTGTGTTGCAAGTGCAAATAGAATTTTCATGTATTTAAGGTCTCTACCACTCTAGAGTGGTTTAAAACCATATATAATTCAAACCTAGGGTGGTATCATACACCATTCTCTCAGTTATATAAAAAATGAAGAGAATGGTTTCCTAATAAACTTTATTATTGCATGCAAGAGACATTTTATGGTGAAAGAGAAGAGGCACTGTTTTCGACTCCGTTCTAGAATTTACGTTCGGAAACATGAATTGTTGGGGCTAAAGTTAATAAAAAAAATTATTTATTAAGGTACTGTTCAAAAGTTTATTTATTAAATTACACTTTATTTTTGCACTATCACTCTTCTATCTATATATATAAAAGTTACTTTAACCAAAACTGAAACTGACCGCGATCTTTATAACCTCACGACTGTTCAAAGATATCAAATATTCACCGAATACGAGTTTATCATACACCATTCTCTTAGTTATCAAAAAAAAACAAAGAGAATGGTTTTTAAATAAACTTTATTATTGCATTGAAGGAACATTTTATGGTAAAAGAGAAGAGACACCGTTTTCGACTCCGTTCTAGAGTTTACGTTCGGAAAAATGGATTGTTGGGGCTAGGGTTAATAAAAAAATTAGTTATTTGTACACTGTTCAAAAGTTTATTTATTGATTTAAATTTTATTTTTACACTATCACTCTTCTACCGATAATATAATAAAAGTCACTTTAATGAAAAGTTGAAACTGACCGCGATCTTTATAACCTTACAACAAAGATATTAAATGTTGACCGAATACGCGTTTAAAGTCCTGATCTCGAATATGTCTAACCAAAAATCGAATTATCAGCTTTCACACCCGCGATGGTTTTATAACCTCACTTTTTAACCCCACAACTATCACTAGTATAACCGCGATCTTTTTTCTAAACTCACAGCTGTCACTCTTACTTATACATCCTGAAGAAAAGTCATCGAATGTCACATCACGAACACAGTCTCGCATATCACCAGAACATTTCTAGTTATAACTAGTGCCACTAGACAGCAACCGCTAAACGTCAAAAAATGTGTGCGAAAAATACCACCTTTTTTGATGATTTGGAAGAATGAAACATTAATATTTGCAATATGCATTAGGCTACAGAGTTATAAATAGTCACGATCGAAAAAAAAAAAATACGTGAACTAGCAACATCTTTTAAAGTGTTGTAATTAATTAAATATCGCCGAAAAAATTTTCGAAAACCGTTGGAAACCGCTCTGCTTGCTGTAAAGACTCTAGTAGTGACTCGTCTTCGCCATCTTATAGTATACGTAAATGTACTTGTCTCGAGTCGCTACCGCGACCCTAGATTCAATCAACGTCATTTTTTAATGAATGGAATTTTTTCTTTGAAGTCATAACTAGTGAGAGTTTAATATTTGTTTAATTATTACAATTTCATTTTTGTATAATGTTTTTCTTTTCTTTAATTTCATGACGTCAATATCTGGGTATTATGTTATGCTGATGATGAAAACCAATTGGCCCCAATCCCATTCGTCGATTCTCTTCCATTCTGTATTCGAATTTTTTTTCAGGGTGTCGCGGTAGGTAATGCTGTCTGGGGCTGAACGCATCTATTTCCTCGTAATAATCATCATTGTAACGCTTGTGAAGCGATTTACGTGTAGTTCTTTCCGCAGTTGCTATGCTGTCCTATTTCACGAAAAAAGCCTTAATACCGTCATATTTACAATGTTAGAGAAAATAAGTGGAGAAGGAAAAACTGATTATTGAAATAGAATGACTTTTTCGTAGAATACAGTTAAAAATATGTTTTTTTCATTTATTTGTTTTTCTATATCGATTATTTCAGATTCTGCAATATTATCTCTGTAAAAATGGAACATTATTGAAATACAAACATTAAATCGAACAATCTGTCCTTCATCAAATTGTTTTTTTTTGCATGACTATTTTTAATATTTATTTACCTAAACAAAATGTAATTTTTTTTTATTACTTTTTGAAAATGAGTTCAATAAGAAGATTTCGGGTTACTTACTGTGAAAGCTGCAACGAAAAGTGCACTGCTAGCTATGAGTAAGATCGAAGCTCGATTCGCCTCGAGTGTGAGCATGATTGGCTTGCTTGCTGATAATGTATTGCGGAGCAAAACTTTGTCGAGAGTGAAGGTCCAGCGATCGTAGCAATATGTGATATATGGACCTATACAGCCTTCAATTCACATCCCTCCCTTCTCTTCTTATCTCACCAATATTATTATTGTTATTATGACTATTGCTATAACTATTGTTGTTGTTGTTGTTGTTGTTGTTATTGTTATGGTTATTAAAATCACAAGTTCGTCAGTGCTTCGACGTTTGGTGAGAGTTAATTATTTGTTCGGCCGTAAATTCGTGGTTAACTACGAGATTTATCGATCGTGACTACATAGCCTTGCGCATTTATTCTCTGATCATATTCGTTCGACATAAGCCTACACTTTGATACGTTCTCAACAATTTAACTCGGGGATACTAGACACCAATTATGATTAAATCTACTATATTATAATATTCGTGGTTTTTCTACCATTTTTCGTGTTTACTTTATTTGCTAAATAATAATGAATATAAATGAACTAAAATTCGATGATTTATGTTGTAAATCATTTTTTAACTCTTTGCTTGTTTGAAATGAGACAACTTTTAGTCAATATAGAATGCAAGAAATTTTTCAGGAAAAATTACAAAATGATATTACGATTCGGAAAAAACTTCGATTCAGAAACAATTCATCACATATCATAAGAGCAGTAACAATATTTTTAGAAAAAATATGTAATGATATTAGAAATATTAAGGGGCCAGTCCACTTTGAAAATTTCAAAAAATCGATTTTTTTTACTGTTTTCGAAAGTACATACATTCAGAAATATTGTGTCAAAATTTTATGAAAATCCGAGCTCTCTAAGTATTTTTTTTTTTTTTTTACCTGAACGTCAGGACCTCATTTTGTCTACCTGAGCGTATAAACTTCAAACGCGTTTTTCTCGAAACAACGTTTTCAAAATCTAGCTCCATCGTATCTCTAAAACTAATAACCGATTCTCTTGAAATTTGAATCACATATTGTAAACATGATTCGCAACAAGATGACCCTCGATGGTTTTAAAACTTTGATTTTTACTCTTTTTTTGTGAAAAACTGCGAAAAAACGCGTTTTTTTTTTACTTTTTTCGTTTTTCATCCGCCATTTTTTTATTTTTTGATAAAACTTTATATCCGAGGGTCATTTTGTAGCTGGTGTCATACTGAATCTAATGAACTTTGATTTTTTTTGTTTCAGACAAGCCGTTACCGAGTTGTGATGGAGCTACCTAGCCTACCTATTTTTGAGGCGTTACGTTAAACTATAATTTTTGTACTTAAAAATGAATAAAAATGAATTAAAATTTTTTTGTTATGTATCTCAAGACTTTATTTATCCAGCCCAATAACTTTTATATTCATATCTTTTATAAAATCCTCAAAAAAAAATCGCGAAAATAGCCTTTTTTTCGTGGCTCCAAAAGTGGACTGGCCCCTTAATGCAAATATATGTAAATATTTCAATTTAGCAACTTACGTAAAATATAATAAATATAAAATTTCAACTGACACAATTTATCGGCAGTACAACAACTCTATTCGTAATTTCTCTATTCTTAAGGCGAGCAACCACTTTAGAAGCCCGAAAATTGGATGATTTTTTGTGAAATTTATTGTTTTTTTTTTATTGTGAAAAAAACGGAAATTTCCGCAACTCTGACAATAATTTATTCATATTTTCATACATCTCTGGTAATTTTTTCAAGTTATTTCATGCATTAATTAAGGTGTAATCCGCTGTGTCCCTTGGCGTGTCCTCATCGTCGTTGTCGATTTGCGGGAATTGTGCAGCTCGCAATTCGCATCTGAAATAGTCCAACAAATTTTTATATATTCGTGAGATGTTTTTTAAGAACACGAATCTAAATTATGAAAAAAAAATCGAGAATTGAATGTTGGGACGTGTTTGAAAAAAAATGATCGATTTTTATCATCTTTTTCCCCGGCATTTTGCAATAACAAATATGTTTTAAACAATCTAATCTTTCCAACTTTAGGTTCATGTTTCAATAAATTATATTATGTAAACGTGTTTCGAATTTGAAGATGATCCATCAATTAGTTTTTGAGTTATGATTCCCGCAAATTGAAAAAATGTCGTTTCGAGAAAAACGCGTTTAAAGTTTAAGCGCGCTTGGGAGTTGAGCGGAGAGTCTTTATCATTTATATACATACCATTAGAAGGAATCCGAATATCATTTTGAAAATTTCAGGGTGTATTCTTAAGATATTTTACTAATGAAATAAAAAAAAAATTGATTTTTTGAAACATCTAAAGTGGTTGCTCGCCTTAAGGAGGGTATGGACACTTCCATTGTTTCCAAGCAAACCGCCAACTTCACATAGTAGTATTTCGTCGAAAACAAACGAAAAAGAGCCTGTTCTTTCGGTTGATCGGCGAAAACTCACCGTTTTCGTTGATGAATAAGTGAATAATTAATAAACGATGCAGACGAATTATTTAATGTTTAGGAACCGTAATTGCAATCATGTAATTTGTGGTATGCTGGTTTTTGAACAAGTTTTTTACATTTTTTGTCACTATTTCAGGCGTAATACGTTGTTCACCAATGACCGTAGGCATCTTGCCATGTTAAAAAGTGTTTTTTTGATATTTAGTTTCACAAAAACGGAGTAGACGATCGATTTAAAATTTGGATGGAACATCCAGTACACGTCACTGTGTAAATTTGATGTAAATGGTTACATTTTGCCACGGGTCCCCACCCTCCTTAAATAACTCTATGGTAAATATCTTTATTCCAAGACATCTCTATTCATAAAAATCTCTATGTTTAAATAACTCAATAACTTTATTCTCAAATATCTCTATTAAAAAAATATGTGTATTCTGAAAGATCACTATGTTGAATTATCTTTATTCTAAAACATCTCTATTCGTAAATGCGGTAAAAACATCTCTCTTCAAAAATAACTCTATTCATTGACATCTGCAATCTGAAATAATTCTCTTCATAAATATCTCTATGTAAAGACATGCGGAACAATTGACAATTGAAGCGCTCGATCGTGTGATTAAGTATCTGTGGTCGATATAGTAGAGCGAATAAGATCAGATGATGATTTATGTACTAACCCCGAAATGTAAAGCATTATATATTGACATAACGGGGGAGGCGAATCGTGGGGGTAGAAAATTAGACGAATGAATATTACGAAATCCGTAATATTCGAGTATATAAGAGTGCGGCAGGAGTCATGCTGGCTTTCTTTTTTAAGGGGGCACATGCGAGTAGACGGCGGAAAAAATAAGTGAACTTTGAGAATTATTATCTCAAAAACGATTTGTCCGATTTCATCCAAGTTTGTATTATTCTAAAGTATAAATATTGAGGGATATTGACAAATTTTTTTATAAGTATATATTAACTGGAAGCGCTGATATTATGGTCGGCATATAAAACATGTCATGGTCTGCGGTCCCCATGATTGCATGGAGTTGATTGATCTGAAACAAACATTTCGAAAAGATTCTTAAAATGTAATATATAAAGCCCTTCGCATCGTAGGATTTTTTGAAAAAAAAATTTTTTTTCACAAAATGGCGCCTGATTGAAAATCGGAAACTGACAATGAGGTTGAAAAGTGAATGTAAATTTCAATCAGGCGCCATTTTGTGAAAAAAATTTATTTTTAAAAAATCCTACGATGCGAAGGGCTTTATATATTACATTTTAAGAATCTTTTCGAAATTTTTGTTTCAGATCAATCGACTGCATGCAATCATGGAAACCGCCGACCGTGACATGTTTTATGCCGGCCACAATATCAGCGCTCCCAGTTAATATATATTTATAAAAAATTTTGTCAATATCCCTCAATATTTATACTTTCGAATAAAACAAATTTGGATGAAATCGGACAAATAGTTTTTGAGATAATAATTCCCAAAATTCTCCTATTTTTTCCGCCATCTACTCGCATATGCTCCCTTAATGCTTGACGTCGAGCCGCTGCCGCGGCTCTTGATTAAGTGCACACAGGCCAGAATAGTCATTGTTTTTATGAAGATAAACGTCGTCATCGTGGTGAAAACTTTTACTCCAAGAATAATGAATTTTTCGAATAATATTATGATGGAACGTTACAAAGAGTTTATTTTTTTAACAATAGTATAATTTCTTCCTTTTTATAGCATTATTAATATTATTACATTTTTTTTTATTTTCAAATGAGATCTTCAAACAGAACGAGGTTCAGCATCGTTTTTCGGGCCAGATCACAGATGAGACAGGTTTTCCTGCAAATTCAATAATGGAACGTTATTATTTTATATAGAATAATTTATATTGAGAAAATATAACTTGTACTTACTTAAATATAAATATGATTATTTTCATACGATTTTTTTGCTTCTGTAACTTTAACGAATGAGGGGAGTCGCTGAAATTTCTAAGCAAGCACAATATCTAGCACTTGTAGAAAATATATTTTGAAGAACTGTGTTGGAAATGCTATTTAAAAATGTGGACTCAAACAAATGAGATAACGTTGTGCTAGCGGATTTTATTGGTGCACGACATTTGTCACATTTTCGGGTGCGAAGAGAGCATGTCTACGACGACGAAATAGATGAGAAGTTTTGCTAAATCCTGAGAGCGAAGTCAAAATCCCATTACATTGTCTGCCGTGAAAGAGACGGAACAAAACAGAGAAAAAAGGAGCGAAATACGTAAAAAACGTTTATTCGTATTTTTCACCAATTTTTATAACCTCCATTCAAACACGTGTATATAACAAATAGAAAAAACCTTAAAAAAAGCGATGGATCTTGAAAGTACGAATAAGGGTCTCATAAATGTTATAAATTCTGGAGTGTTAATAATTTTCAATTGAGGGAAAATAAAATGACTATTTAATTTACTCTTTTTACAAAATTTGCGCAAATGGTTATAAATCATTCAAAATTCTATCGCATTACGTATAAATTTGAAAATTTCACCCAAGACATATATTATATGAAAGTTGATTGATAGAGAGGATTTACGTAGAATACAAAATGTCCATCAACGAGACGGATCTCTGTCTATTGCAGAAAAGCTTCACGATGAACTTTTATACGTTATATGTGTCAACAAAACGTGTTATATCGAGGATTATATTTCATACATAAGCATAACCATGTGCTGGATTCAGAATAATCCACGCGGTTATGTTAAATAGTACGTTATAATAATGAAGAAGTAGGAGGAGAGCGAGCAAAAAAGCGCTGAATTGTGAGCGAGATTCTGGGTATGGGTGCATATCATTAATGAGCTTTGGTATTCGGAACAACGCATAATAAATTCTAAAAATAACGATTCATGACAATCATATTTTCCATATATTTCTGTTCTTTAAACATCTGCAATATTATCAAGAGACTCTTCAAAAGTATAACTAAAATCATAAAACGAATCTCAATCAGTCAAATAAAAAACATTTTTTTTGTATCTGTAAAAAAAAATGAAATACAACTTAAAAACGTGAATTGCTTGAATCTTAAATATACATTGCAGTTAAATACTGACATAAATTAAAAAATATGATTATCTAATTACTCTTCCAATTTATAATTTTTCTAATGTTCTAAAACAACATTCACAAGTTGTGCACTTGGTAGACGGTGTATGAAGAATATACAAAAGATAAAATTAATCGTAAAAATGTTTTACGATTAATTTTAAATGTTATTAGTCAAATTAAATGGGCCCATATTTGGCGAAAATTATAGCTCGTTACAGATCTTTACGTTAAACTTCTTTATTTTCCAAGCTTACGAAGTTCGAACAAAGCCAGACGGTTCTATATTTTTTACCTTCCGGCACCACTTTTTTATATTTTTTTCGGTTCCGGCACCACTTGCCACATCGTACTCAAGGGAAGACAAATTTTATTCTGAAATAAATTGGCTCACTTGAGTTAGGGGTGTGGTTTCGATGAGAAACGTAGAAAAAGAGAGCGAAAGAAAAAGATGAAAAGAGAAAGGAGAGGAGAAGAAGAAAGAGCAAAAGGGAAAGGAGAAAGGGTTAAAGAGAGATTGTTCGCTCTCACCGGATATATTTATCGTTGCAGGAAATCCCTGAGTTTTCCCCTGATGATACCGTACGACTCAATCCTGCGCTTCAACGTGCTAAACAGGCTTTTCTCGCCCCATTAGGGTTTCGCTGTTACACCCTGCCCATTTATATATACATATAACGATACATATATTCCAACTTTATGTTCCATCGAAACACAAGTTGGTATTTCCACAATTTTCAGGAACACGCAATTGCGTTTACTATTTTCTTGAAGAAAGGCGTCATCTCGATTCTACGATGAACCATGGCATCTTCGGAAATGATACCGAGAGTAGTTTGTTATGGGTCATAATATTTTTACAAACTGTGGAAAGTTCTGCGTTCATTTATCTATGGACGTTATATGGTACGATCTCAATAGCCGCTTTCACAAACGAGGAATTAAAAGAACTTTGTAGAAAACCTGAAAATATGGATCAAAAGTAGAAAATTCAATGAGTCGACTTTTTTTGTTTAAGCATCCGCCACCAAAGTTGTTTTTCAGTCACTGCCACAATGAGCATTATTATTTTTTGATACAGAAAATATTATGCTAAAATGTATGCTGATCTTATAAACGCCAAAGAAACTTTACTTCTTACTCAGCCTGTAAGAGATATCACTTTTTCTTGTTGCTCGATTGACCGGAGTCTCGTATACAGTTTCCCACACAAGTACATATCGAGTGTATGAGCTCGTATACATGACTCTGGACAGCCACAGAATATATGTATATATGAGAGAAAATAGCGGGGGATGTCAGTTTGTAGCAGAGCTCGGGCAATAATAGTTTGCTCGACGTGAGAGAAGTATAAGAAATCGGCCACGCGTTATCGCTCGTACAGCTCGGTACTATTACACCGTGTGGTACTAACAAATAACGTCGTTTTAATTCGTAATAATAGCTGAAGTTTTTGGTGCTTTTATTTTTTTTATATTTTCTTCGGCCCTTCTGCTTCTCTAACTTTGATCTGTATTTTTTGTCCGTAAGTGATTCGATTATTGGCTCATTGGAACATCGAAAAATGAGACCCACGATCACGATCCTCCTACTTGGACTCTTCGTCGGGTGAGTCATCATAATCGAGCTAATGCAACATATTATTCTCACTCACGAAGATTTAACAGATCATCGGGTTATAAATACTGTTGTCCAATATGAAAATCTATTTTTTTTCACCTATCTATTTAATTTCGATTGTGATTTTTACGTTCAGGATGGCCTTGGGTCAAGGAATTTTAGGGCAGGACTTCACCAAAAATCTGCTAGAGAATATCAATCAATTAAATGCCGGTATTCAAGGGAACGTTCAGCAAATGGTTCATCAAATTCAGGAAAATGTTCAGGCACATTTGGCACGAATCGATCGCGTAAATAATGACATGGCGGCGAAACTGGGTGAGTATTTATTGCAAATTTCATTATTTTTCTGTATGTCTTTTAGCCGTAACAGAAATACAGAGGATTTGAAAATTCCTTAGAATCATAAAATACTTTTCCACACATAGGCTTAAAATTCTTTTTGTATTCGAGAGATGTTAGCCTGGCTATAAAAGTCTTTTTTTTACTCATAGTATTACTGTAATTCATTCATACTAATTTGCTAAAAGTTCAGTAATGTTATAAGTGTATACCTGGGGTTTTATTTTTCTAAGATTTTCTGGAAAACCTAAGTGAGAAAAGTATTACGTCATTACTCATTATTATTTATCAGTTTTGCCTCGAATTAATCCTTTCACCGTTGACCAAGTTTCAAGGCATTTCATGAGCTCGCGAATCAACGTTTATTCCCCTTTCTGTTTCGAAGACAACGATGACGTTTTCGCATCCACATTATTGCATTATACACACATAATGGTTTAACTACGCTCGTGTCTCATTTAACTATCGTAGGCATACGAGTGAATGCATATATATATATATATATATATATATATATATACGTTTGATCATACTATGACACATAAAACTGAACTCTAATTTCTTAAGCTCAAAATCACTTTCAATTAATCTCGAAGATGATCGGAAAAATGGTTGATACACATCGGAAATATCGTCAAATATATAGGGCTTGATTGATCGCAAGGAATATATCATTGCAGAAATGAAATGAGTTGTGAAAAAAAATGCCATGATTTCTGAAAAAAAGCGGTAGTCTAGGAGTCAATTAACATTTATCGATGGCCATGAATCGATAGGGAGTTTTATTTTTTATTTATTACACCATACTCTGATAAAAGTGCATTACATAAAATTGTCTCGTAAATTTCCGAGGCATAGAAATATAAAGTATAGTCGTATATTTCTCGAGCATGTTCTGGGAAATTTAGGCCGTTGGAAAAAAAATTGGATGGTCGCCATTACTGTTTTCGCAATTAGCCCTATCCGCATCGGTCTACCTGGATTTAATGCCGCATTAAAACTATCCTAGTAAACTACTGTAGGTAGACATTACGATCTTCGCCGTTTAATAATACAATTTAGTGCGTACAATATCGTAAAATCCACTATAATTACGATCTCCTATAATTTCTACTTGTTTTCGGAAATATTTTCCTTTCTAATATTTAGTTCTGTTATGAATTAACTGGAAGTCTGCGATATGGGCTTAAACGGCTGCGAACTGATAGTGGGCTTCACGAAATCCTGTCATGTTTTGGGATCAATTAGACAAAGAGATCTATTATACAGCTCACTCGACGTAGGAAAGCTCGGCGAAGCTCAATGATTCACTCAATTCCCTAAGCTATGTCAGCAAATTCCAAATCGTACTTTGATTTTCTAGGGCATAATGATCATAACAATTATATCAACAACAACAACAATAATAGTATTTCTGAGTATGAATATGTAGATATCACTACAAGCGGAAGATTAATAGCCCCTAGCAAAATGACTACCAAAACAATCGTAAATGGATTTGCAGAAAATAGTTTATAATTGAATCCAAGAATATGAACATCTTGAAAATAAGCAAAGTCTTTGAGCCAAGGTTTTTTTAAATATTTTTGAAAGACTCGAGGCAATCCTTGAGAAAATATCATTTTTTACACACATTAAAAAATAATTTCAGGAAAAGGTGGCCAATATACAATGACGCTTGGAAACGGATCAACGATTTTGATTAACGGAGCTGGTGGAGTATCACGAACGGTTTTCTCCGGTCAAACACCAAATGGTGAACCCTATTTTCGTGACAGCGAAGAACGAGTCGTTGGTAACATTCTTCATCATACTGATAGAATTTATAATCCTAAAACCCGATCGATGGACGAATTCAGATACACTCTTGACCTCACGAACCCCAACGCAAAGCCTGTACCAGCTTAAAAAAGATATCAACCCACAAGATATTGTAAACTAACATTTGCAACTATTCTTGTAGATTATAGAAAAAAATATCGAGTTTCATTTTGTCTAGCACCAAACGTATGAACTCTGGTAACGATTGGATTCTTTGAAAAAACGATTTGTATATTTTTCAACAAAAAGAAATATAGTTCGCACTGAACAACTGTTCGTGAATTTTATTTCGAAAAAAAGAACATTGAGCGAGTGACGTAACAGTCTCCTTTTTTTCCTACCTAAATATGAATCCACCTACATTTTTCTCCCTATTCCTTTGTACATTATACTCCCGAAGGAAAAAGCTCGCTCAAACAAAAGTAACTGTATGATACGTTATAAAAGTATATAGCACAGAAAATAATGGAAGTATACGCTGCTGGGATAAAAAGAATCTGAGTGACACTTAACACATGCGAAAATACATTACAGATAGCGATCCAGACGACCCCTACTGAGGTTTGTCTTATATAGGAGGCTTCTTCTTTTCTTTATTATAATCCAAAGACGTAAAAGCTTACGTAAATAATTAAACACGATTGATAGCAATATCTGAGAACGCATATTGAGGGTACATTAAGGAATTTATCTAACGCAAATATTATTATTCTTTTTCTACATTTAATGATGAATGATTTCCATGTTGCCAAGGTGCAAATATTTCGATTTTAAAAGCTGATATATATTAACTGATTTATGTATTAACTGATTTCCTGCAATATCTTGGAGAAAAATTGAATTAGGGACTTGTATAATATAAAATGGAAATTTTATCGCTTTATTCAAGCCATTTATTCCTCGTAATGCTTTGCGAGGGTTGTATGAAAAAAATATGTATATTGATAAACTCCCTCTGAAAAAAACTTTTCCTCCCTTTTTTCCTAAACGAAAATGTACGCGGTTTTACATCCAGTAATTTTTTAAGAGAATCAATTAACTAATCAATTCATTTTATTACTTTAGATCTATAATTACAAGAACTTTTGTAATTTGAAAACAAAGAGTGAACAGTTTTTTGTGAAGTGACAATCACCATATTGTCAAGAAAATTGGTTTTTTTTCTATACTTGAAAAAAAAGAAATCGTGTCTCTAGGAACGTTAATCGATTTTCTCGGAACTGCCAACATGTTTACCATGATCGTACACACGTATATTGTTTTTTGAAATGTACCCAGCTAGATAATGGAGACATCGTAAATGCGTTAGTTCTCCCTTACTGGAGAAATAAAATTATCAAACATGAATTCGCGCGTCTGGATAATAGCACGAAACTTCAATTGTGTTGATATTTTCCAACACGCGTATAGTATTTTGCCACTATAGTGTGATTATTTATACAAGTGCTCATACAAATCAACATCCTCGATAAAGGAACGAGAAAAATGACTGAGAATGTTTCTTCTCAGAATTTTGCAACTTGCGTATCCCTTAAATTTTAAAGATGACTTTTGGATCACTCTGTATATGTTTCCATCTTCATAAACACATTGTGTAGAAGAAACCGGTTCCCCAGGACTCATAATGAATAAGAGGGAGACCCATTGTCTTCAGAACGTGTTGTCGCTTCAAACCGGAGATACGTGGGTCTCTCGCTCCCCCATCTGTCACTAATTTTTCTTATTTTAGCTCAATAGTCTGAGTTTATATGAAATACCTGATATTACGTTTTCTCTGTAAGAGAAAAAACATTATTTTTCCCATGATTTACAAATTGAATTTCGATTGACCCTAATATGACCTTTACTTTTACTATTTTTGCTAAATTTCCATTACCAAAAGCTTCATTACTCTGCAAGGGGAAAAGTTTAACAAAGATAATGAAGTTTAAGCATTAGAATGGCATTTTTTAAAATTCGATATTCGGAAACAAGTCAATTCTTCAAAATTTAACAGAGATCACAAAAAAAATTATATATAATTATTATGCAATCAGTTTGAATAATTTATTTTTTATCCTGATGTCTTTCTCATTTATAATTCATAACTCGTTTATTTTTTAACTATTAATGAATCGATGTTTTTTTGGAACAGACTTCTAGTTTGTTTTCTGGATAAATATTTATTAACACAACACAGCGACGTTCTAATGTTTTCTTCATACGACTTTAATCATAGTGGAATAATTGCTGTCATAATATTGGATTTGTTGAGCTCGGTTTTCCATTACTCCACAGATATTTGGAGCAGTTGGGGAAAAGTCGTCGGTGTACTTAACATACAAAATACAGTCATACATAACCCGAGGGTGTATTCACGTAACTGAAGGGTACGCACTGCGTCAACCATTTCGCAGTGGCATACCGGAAATAGGAAGTTAAACTTGGCGGGTAAACCGAGTAAACTCGATGTATTGCAGAGCCTGCTGATTACCTGCTGAGTGCAACGATGCAAAAGTGCCTACCGAATCGAGACTACTCGAGTTCTGATGAGAGCAAAATTTTCCCAAAATTTCTAATCCAATTTTCACTGGCACTGGCTGTTAATTGGATCGTTCATGTGAACTCGTAACTCGTTCCGACTAAATTTTTTCACTCTGCAAATCTTGCTCAAGAAAAAACAACTCTTATCTCAATGAATAAGTTTAAAAAAGAGACAATTTTCCAAATATTTACAGTTTATCATAAAAGCTATAGAATTCGTGCCAAAATGCTATACCAATCCTTACGCGGAAGTTTTGAATGTCTCATCCAGGATCGAAGCCAACAGCGTTTTTCCATTTTGGCACGCTCATGTATTCGATTTATGTACATACTTAATGTTTCTTTTTTCTATAAATTATACGTTTTTCAAAATAATACAAGAAGATTTTGAAACTCATATATGATGATAGAAAAGCGCATCCGAATTTAATCAACCTCGGTTAAAAACTTCAAGCCTGTATCTCATTGATTTTAATCGAGTTATAAAACTTGAGTTTTAATCTCCAAATTCAAGAATTCTAATGACGAAGCGCCGAAATATGTGAACTTTTTTGGCTCTACGAGATACTTTTTTCTCTACATTTGCTTTCACGAAAGCACATAAATTTTGCGAAAGAACCGGAAATAAAAAGAGGTCGAAAAAGCTCAACGAAGATAAATAAGCTGTCACTTCTCTAAAGATATATTACTTTTTTCCTTCAAATGGAAAGTGGGCTTTGTGAAGAAGAAGCCAAAAACAGGACGACGGATTTTGCATTCTGAATGAAAAAAAGGAGCTTTGTACCTGGCGAAATGAATAAGTTAAAAAAAGAAAAGAATGTGAGCAAATAATGAACAATTTATATAAACCAAAATTAGACTGTCATGTTTGTTCTTTTTACGGAGAATTAAGAAAAAGCAACGCTTTAATATCTTCATCGTATCTACCTCATTGGTTAAACATAAAATCTCATAAAAAATTATTCATTGATGATAAATAGTGATTAGATAAAATTTATGTAATGGATTGCAAACAAATTCGTGACTAGTTCCATCATAAGTCAAATATTTTAAAAAATTTTACAAGTCACTCTTTGTAACTACTTTAGGGCATGGCTCTTAGGATGAATTGTGGATTTGGATTTGTCATGGCCAGGTATATAAGTACGTAATGATATATTAACGATAGTATAAGCCGATAGAAGGTTAGGGCGCTTCGTAATCTTTGTAAACTTCCTCCAAACTCATGAACAACCTACGCAATTAGACAACTTCGCCATTTTAGGGTTTTTCTCCCCCCCCCCCCGCCTCCACGAAATTTTCGCATAGTCGGTTACGGCCCTCATCGCGATCCGTGATAATAATCTTCAAAATTCCCTCTCGTCGTAAAACTCCCAGTTGAAACTCACTGGCGCCTTTACACAAGTATTTAGGAGGCCATAGTATTTAAGAAAAAAAACTGAGCAATTTAGAATAATGCATGGGGCTTCCCGTAGTAGTACAAAAAACCGACAATTTTCCCTAAATACGCAGTTTTAAACTAGAAAAATAAATCAGCCTAAATATTTTCTTTACTAGATGTTTCTTTTGTTCACTTTTTTATAGGCAAAATACGAGTTCAAAAAATGTGCATCGATTCATGAACGTGCTTGACAAATTGAAGAAAATCTCTTGAAAAATTACGTGGCATAAAAAAAAACCCAAAAATATTATGGCGTACATTTACGTAAAAGTGAATTTCTTAACCTCGATTTTGTGCTGCGTTATGTTTGCTGAGAACATTTGTTTTGCACACATTGTGGACACTTGAAATCCCTTACATGCATGGTTTATTATACAAGTTCAATCTCGGTGCGTATCTTCGATCGAGAGTGCGTTGCGTTTTAATGTTAGTGTTTGCTCCTTAGTTTTAATGGTCGTAGTCGAGAGAGACTCGACAAGATCTGGAGGCTCTTATGGCTGCCTTCAATTTTCAGATTTCACCGACGAGCACTTGATATGTTCGTCCCCTGCTTACTTGAATATACAAACTCGAGGCTGCTGTGACACTCTACCTCAGTATTTTACTTCATATACTGTCATTGATGCTATTCCAAAGAGTTTACATGTGTATGCACAGATTCCACGTGCTTTTCTGACGTTTTTTTGTACGAATTATGATTATACACGTACATAAACCATATATTTAAAGAGTAATGATTTTTTGTATTCCATTTTAAAACCTGTTAATCTCCGATTTATGATTTTTTTATTTGATTTCTTCGAATATTGTTTTTCACTTTTTTTTCTCATAAATCATTTTGTAGCAGATCAAGGGTATTAATTTTCACACCCTAGTGTTCAATGAACGGTAGTTAAAAGCAATTTACATGAAACCCTTATCGTTTTTTGCTCTCCTTCATTCGCGTATGTATGCAATAAAAATAAAGCTCCATATAACGAACGATAAAATAAGAGAATAGAATAAAATTAATCGCATTGTATACGTTTGCCCGTTAATTATATCTTCCGAGTCTCTCGTGGAGTGCGAACGCCGTTAAAACTCTGATAGCTAATTCTTTGCTGTCCCTTCTCATGAGCAGTCCCCTACATAACATAATCTTAACATTTCATGAAGCGTGTATAAATGCCCAAGAGCTTTACGATCTTCCATATACATCCCCTACTCTTCGTAGTAACGGTCGAGAATCAACCCCACAAAAAATAATAGACTTGTGCTCAATTGCGAAAAAGAAGTTGGAGAATGAACTTCACAGACGAAATACAAATTTTGATGCGTCTCTATATATATTTGAATCAGATAGTTTGGCTGGAAATATTTTTTTTAATTTGAACAGCTGTAATCTGTTAATAGTATTAACAATAAATAGTTTTGGGTGATTTACAAAAGAATATGAATCAGATGGAGGTCCATTGACGGTCCACTGGTTGTAAGTTATATTTTAGTCAAATCATTAATTAATTAAAGATTTAGTTAACATTATCCCTAATTAAATCGTTAAATTTGTCGCCAACTGGTTCGGATGATTTTCCAGACGGATTTGGTAATTTTTGCTCCATTTTTTAATTTCTTGTTGGACCGTGTTCATCTTAAGGTCTGTGTATAGGCAGGTGTTTTTGATATACCACAGTGCGTCCGCTATTATTCTCAACGTTTTTGACTGAAATTTTTTGATTATTTCCAGGTTTGAATTGCTGACTGTTCCCCAGAGTTGGATTCCATAAGTCCATATTGGTTTCAGTATTGCCTTGTAGATGTTGAGCTTGTTGTGTAGAGATAATTGGGAGTTTCGTCCAATCAGCTAATACATTTTCCTCAGTTTCAAGTCCAGCTCCTTCCTTTTAGTCTTTATGTGTTTAGCTCACGTAAGTCTTCTGTCTAGATACATGCCGAGGTATTTTACTTCGTTTACGTTTGGGAGAGTTTGGTTGTTAAGTTTAACGCTGGGGCAGTTGGCTGGATATATATAAATGACTACATTCAACTGTATCTAGAGCCATAGCAGGGTCTTTTAAACTCACTTAAATCGGATATATTGAGATGGATCATTTGAATTTACTTATTTTAAATAAATAATAAATATATTTTTCGATGGAAGAACAAGCTTTTAAAATGTATACTTCTCAATCTTGAATGATATGTCCACAAAAATAATTCGATGTGCATATTGCTCTAGTAAAAAATTATCAACTCTCTCAACGATTCTAAATCATATAGGCGACTCGTCGGGTAACAAATTGTTTCGAATCGTGGTTGATCGTCGAGCCAGAGACTCGAAAGTACTTGTCGATATATACGTCTACATAGATATTCGATAGTACAGATAGAAATTCTTCCGTACCAGAAGATCTTCAGAGACAAAAAAGTCAAGTGTTTACCGTCATCGTACACGAACGAGAACGCCGAGGCAAGAAAAATTGTGATGTTACGAGCACTAAGATCGAAACTTGGGAAAATATTGTGTCGATAAAATTTTATTAAATTCCCTGTATACTCTGGTCGTTCCTCGATAAATGAGAAACAAATGTTGTAAAACAAAAAAATAGAGAACGGAGCAATGGTTTGTTAAAATTAATCAAAAGAAATTAATCATACATGTGAAATAAATTCCATCAATTTCAACTCATTACTCAAACGTCGAGTATATAAATTTTTATATTTATTTTTTTAATAATAAAATAATATATACGAGGCGAAATTATTTGTCTTCTCAACAAGATACAAGATTTACATTTCTGCACTATTTTTAAAGCGGTCACTAGTTTTCCTAAAAATATAGTTGACCCTTTTAACAAGACATGAAACAAAATTTGAAAAACTGCTGAGTTGGCGTGAAAGCTCTCATGAGTGTGTATACTTAATATAAAAATGTTCAGCGCTCTTGTCCGATCAATGTCAGTTGAGGTTTTTTTATGGGAGGGATCTGGTTTACAAAGTGGATGGCGGTCGTAAACTCGATAAAATTTCCTCTCCTCAAGTTGTCGCTCTTCGCATATAACTTGAGTACTTCAGAACCCAGTACTCTCACACACCATCATATTTTTTTTTTCTTAACACCGAATAAATGATGATTATATTACGAAAAAATTATTTATGCTAAAATCTTGTTTTTCTCGCAGCTGGCCTTCGAGAATAACTCAGATAAAAACAATAGCGAAAGAATATATCAAAACAAAAATCAATATATTCCAATTTTTTTTTGTGTATTTTGTCATAAACGCATGTAGACAACGAACCAATAAAAGTTCTTGTTTTGAAATAAAAATAAAACTACACGATGTTATAAGATTCACATCAGTAAATCGATTTCCTTCTGAATATCGCTGCAAATATTTCTCAATTTTGAACCCGTGAACCCGTGAATTTTAATGCCGTGAACTTTTCCGCAAATAGGCTTCCTCTTTGTACCACTAACTTTGCCGTGAGTGCCCATCGAATAGAGTGACGGATAATACAGTTTATAATATACTTTTCAAGATTCGACATATGATTCTTATCCCGCCTAGAAATTTGTCAGGGTTTGCCTGTTCGGGATTAGGGCGTGATCCGGTTGTAAAATGGGCAGCGCTAGTATGGGACTCCTGATCCGGTCGTAATCAGGCCTTCCATAGTAACTAACAAATCAGGCTAGCCTAAAACGGTCCTAATCAGGTGTGATTTGGTGAGACCCTACTGACACATGCCCCGATCAGGCCTTGGTATGGCGTACTCTAATAATGCCCAACTGAGGTTTGCCCTATGGGGCCATAGTACGGCTCACTATAATAACGCCTCCCTAAGATTTACCCTATAACGTCTCGGTAAGGCCTGTCTTATGAATTCCGTACCATTGCTGCAACATCAAAACGTGTGTCTCTAACCTCAAAAGTTCTGAATTCGCGCATGAATCTGCTCCTGGTTTTATCAAGAAGATTTAATTTATTTACACTATTCGAGTAAGGATATAGCGTTGAATTGCGTGTACCTCTTATAATTATGAATAGTTCCTGAAGAAAGAATATAATCTAACAAATCACCACGTAGTTATATTGCGTGTGATGTGTACTAAGTGATGTATTCAATATACTCATACGAAAACAAAATATCAAAAAATTCAATGAAACGAACCTTTAAGAGCGATAAGAACATAGTGAAAAAGTATTAATATATAATGTGAAATGTAATGATGAAAGTCCTAACCTAAAAAAATACGTACATAAACGTGTATGTATGTATTAAGAGAAAGCATTATAATGTCACAGTCCAGGTCTGTGTTTAGCAGTCCGATCAGAGCCTTGTCACGCAGCCTGATCAGGGCCCAATTAGTCAGCCTGCATCAGGGCATTATGTGCCACACCGTTACATTTCGTGTCAGGGCGCTGTCAAGTCGCCTTGTAAGCGCTTTATACGGCAATGAGGCAGCCTGATAACGACCCGAAAAGGTCCCTACTATAATTTCTAGGCGGGATGAAATAACGTAGTTTAATTGTCCGTGCGTCAAATTGTTAGGGCAGCTATAACGTAAATCAGGGCCTTGAAGGGCTTGGACATGGATACCCTATATATCAGACATTGCTACAACACTGTCAGGTTACGCCTCGACAGGCAATATCAAAAACGCCAAGATTATTTAAAACATGGCACTTTTAAGGCAACCGATTGAGGACCTAGTCGGGCTTCAGTAGGGCAGCCCCCATTCCAAGGAATCGTCATGTCATGACAGAACCAAGTCGGGTCCCGATAAGGCAAAAGTCGGGCTTCAATAGGGTAGCCCCTATCCAAATGACGAGAAATATTATATCAAAACTAAGTTGGGTCCCGATAAGGCAAAAAAATCGAAGCCTTATTGATTTCCAAAATTGAAAAATTTGCATGCACGCATATATTTCGTCGGGTATACTAAGAATTTGAATATTATTTCTTTATATTGATAATGTTAAAGAATTATTTAGTAGTAAAAAATTATTATTATTATTTATATTGAATTTCCTTCATTTCATTGCTTTTGTTAATATGTTTTTTAAACTTTTTTGCTTTGCGATATAGAGATTATGAATTATATGTTGGAAAATTCTGGAATGCTAGGTATGTTACATTTTTTAATCAATTTTTTTCAACGAGACTATAGTCTAATAGTAGCGTGCATATGCGGTTGGGTCTATAGATACGTGGGTAAGTAAGATCAAATCCCGGTGTAGGTAGGAAAACTTTTCTGCGTAAACTAATATCAGGAGTCATGAAAATAGTAAAATATGATCGGAAATTAACTTCTAATTAAAAAATAAATATTTTATAAAGTGTTTCATGTTTGATGGGGCTCCGACAGGGCTAGTGTTAAAGGCCTCGACTTATTTGCCTTTAAAGGCCCTTGTTTGAAAAGCGTGACCGCCCTTTTAGGTACCAGTATGGGTTTCCACACAAGGGCCCTATGCCTAAGTTAGGGATTCCTGATCGGGGCCTTTTCGCAGCCTGAACTGAATTGATGCACGGGTGGAAACAAA
This sequence comes from Rhimphoctona megacephalus, assembly GCA_963989365.1. Lineage (NCBI taxonomy): Eukaryota > Metazoa > Arthropoda > Insecta > Hymenoptera > Ichneumonidae > Rhimphoctona > Rhimphoctona megacephalus. Next base: position 43,504,693 of record OZ022414.1, read on the forward strand.
ATTTTGATAGAATTACTGTTAATAAAACATATTCATTACGTGCATGCCGGCTAAAAATGGCGCTGGTATCCACAGCTCATTTCATGGACAGCGTATAAAGACGGCACTGGTATTGAAAATATTAATAACAAGTCCATCGATATCTTCGATGATCGTGAACCAAAACACTTAATCTCTAGAAGTGATTCTCCAAATTCATTACGAATTTGGCTTATTTCAATAGTAGAACAAACCAACGAACTTCAATGAGATCTCATTGAAGAAGAGTTTGTCAATAATGTATTAACAATACATAGATGCTCGTGTACTCAGACACTTTTGACTAATAATTTCGATCGCTTATTCACCAAGTCAGTGTTTATTAAAGGGCAACTGTTACAATGTCTGTAAAAAAATGAAAGCATTCCGTTTTCATCATTTTTTAAAATTAATGTATTTAAATTCAATTTCCTCAAATTAATTTCAGAAACGACTAAGCTCATTTATTTCCACAAAATAGCAACGAATAGCAATCAAACAACGAAAATACGATATGTATCTCAAATTAATTTGGTTCTGGAATCAAAAGAGTAAGCATACATCTTAAAATGTATTCAGTAGTCCACCTGAGCGTGGAGCAGATGACTCGTGACTAACTAACCGATCGATTGTGTATATTTGTATTGCAAACTCTCTCTGTTCCTTCGTCCTTATATGTTTCATCACTTTATGAAATTCTCGCAAACATAAGGCTATAACTTGTGAAATGTAATAAGCGAAATGACATAAATTCAGTTTCTTCATGGGGTTTCTATCCGTGAAATATTTTTTTAAATGACAGGCGTAGCCACCAGTGGAAAAGCATTTTTTTTAACTGATTTAAATATTAGCGTTTTTTGTTCCTTTGTTTTCTTTGGCACTCTATTTGTTTGCAATCATTTTTGAAACAGTCGTCAATAAAATTTAGACACTCAACAGACTCCAATAAAATATTAATTTGAACTCCTAGGAACGTGGAAATAAATGTTTCCCGTGATGAAACAAAAATCGAAAAATCTATAGAATGTAAAATAAGATTTTTTTCATCCAATTATATTATTTTTCCAAATATTTATAGAAGAATTTATTTTTCAATTATTTTTAATTAGCCTAAATCTGTTGCAGTTTTTTACTTAAAATGTGCGACTGTTCAAAAAATCTATAAAGAAGAAGCTCTAGGTTCGTAAAATCGTTAAAAACACGAATTATTTCGAAAAAGATAAAAGTTACGAGCCCTTTGGCATGGCTCGGTTTGACCCATACACGTTTTGTGACTAATTCGAAGCTGAGTGAAGTATTTACGAAGAAAAGTTAAACTTGCTTCGAGAGATGGTAGTTCGGCCATATAGACGGAAAAGGAGAGAAAGAATGCGAGTTGCGACGTGCCGGGCATGTGGGTGATGGCGTGCAGAGCAAGACTCTTTCACAGAGGTGCAAACTGGACAGCGACCTCGTCCCCTTACGTTTTATCTAGGTTTCCGCTTTCCGTTCTTCATTGCTTTACCGTTTCATTCCTATCATATTGTTGTATTTATAGACATATACCGTGTGCCGCAAGAGCCACCTCAAACATTTACAGGAGTGGAAAATCATAAAAGTTCAAAGAAAAAAATGACCGACAAGTTTTCTCTTCGAAGTTCTGCAATCTATTTATCTTGAAAGATCCAAAGTTGTGCCTGGGATACCGTGTATTATATTATATATGCAAATAACAGTGGAGAAATATCTCCAAAACTTTTTTCAATATTCCAAAACAAACCATTCCTCATTCGAGACTTGAAAAAAAAGTTATAATCTTTGTTTTCATCTCTAATATGATACACGGCGTAATTACATATTTATGTAAAGAGATACTCTCTCTTAGCATTAATAACGGCCAAAAATTTATGAATCCCCAAAAAAACAAGTAAAAATGTTGTCCTACAGCCAATTAAACATAAAAAAAAAATAGTCTCGGCTTATAACTCAAACTATTACCTCGCTCCATTCGAAGGTGAACCATCCATATCCCATTTCCACCGTTCTGAAGATCCCGATGTACGATAAAATATGGGTATGCATAACTGTACACTGAAATAAGAGTCGAGAGGAAGATGAGTGTATAGATCTGGAAACTTTCTACGTGAATTCCAGTTATTCCTCGTGGGTGCATTGGTCGTGGTATTGTGTCGAACCCGGACAAGTTTCCTGCTCCGTATGTATATAGGCGTCGAATGAGTTTGTCGCGCCTGATAGAATGCAACAAGCGCTGCAGACTCGTACGCTAGGTCACATATTACACAGGAGTAAGTCTATAAAACGAGGCTGCCCGACTCGTTTCGGTTTCGTTGGTGAGTCGTGTGCGACCAAGACTGACTGCGTGTTCCTTCTGTCAAACTTTATCACATAAAAAACAAGAGAAATACCATTAATCAATTGTTCCAATTTTTTTAAAACGTTATTAAACTACAGCAATGTATTGCTCGAAATGCACTCGTTTCATTCTCGTTCTGATATTGACAGCATTTCAAATCTCCACGTGTTCTCCAACCCTCGATTTTCCTACGTCAGTACGAAGTGAGTTATTTTTTATTTCATCTCTCGTTTCGTTCACAGCTTCAACAATATTCTAACAATAACGTATGTTGTAGTTCGATTTTCGTTGAACGAATTTGAAAAACTCTAAAAACTCGATTTTCCATACAGAACACAATGACTTTCGAACTTTTTGGGATTTGTCCTCGGACCGTACTCAAAAAAGTACATTAACTGTCGATGAAACTTTGTTACTGGAAACATCAACGAGAGAGCCACGTGCGCAACGAGGATGTGGCATGGGTACGAACAGCATTACCAGAATCGTGGGCGGTAGACCTGCCAATCCAACCGATTGGCCATGGATGGTTGCTCTTCTTCGGCAGGACGCTAAGCACTATTGCGGTGGTGTTTTAATTACCGATCGCCACGTACTCACTGCTGCTCATTGTGTACACAAGTACGTGAAAAATACGTTTTATTTTTGGTCTAAAATATATTACGAATCGCGGTAGCGACTCGAGACAAGTACATTTACAAGCGAATCTCTATAAAACACTTTTACAGAAAGTACCGCGATTCTACCTGTTTTCGAAAATTGTTACATTAATATTTATTAAATAACAGCATTTTAGAGGATTATTCGGGTTCACGTATTTTTTCATTTTTTTTTTCTTTCGATCGCGGCTAATTAGAACCTTGTAGCTCAAAGCGTATTGATAATATTAATATTTTTTTAATTCGTTGTACCGGAAAATTCAGCATTTTTTCACACACATTTTTGATGCTCAACTGTTTTATTCGCAGTCGCTGTCTAGTGATCCTAGTAATATTGGTATAAAGTTCTGGTGATACTGGAGATCTGTTGTGGATGTGACAACTGATCAATATTTTGGTATCAGTTTTGACTTTTTGTTAGAGTAATAGTCGTGAGGTTATAAAGATCGTGGACGTGACAGATGGCCCAAATCTTTGAATTAGTTTTGGCTTTTGGATAAAGCGACAGTTGTGAATTTTGGTTAGTAGATAGAATGATAGTGCAAAAATCCAGTGTTGTTTATATTAATGGTGATTAGCCTCACCAGTTTTGTGTTTATTTAAAATGATGGTGCAGGAATGAAGTGTCATTTCATTTGAATATAATTTTTTACCGACCGCACGGTTCATGGCATTCTCAGACGGTAAAAATCCCGTAAACTATTATATATCTCTTGTACTCATAGTGGCTTAGTCGGTATTTATTTACGTGGCTTTAAGCAAGAAGAATATTAATAGGAAAAAAAAATTGGCTCAAAGTAGATCGTTTTTTTTGTTGCATAAATTTGCACAATGCATTTTACTATGCATTGTATAAATTTATGCAATTTACTATGCATGATTAATAAACGTTATTATAACTTCGCTAAGCAGTACGGTCGAAAGTTTTTTTCCGTTCAAACTCTTTTAGCAGGAAACTTTGTTAGCACAAATTGGTTGTTTCTCTCAATCTCAAAAAGAAAATGAACACATGAAAAAATATTCTATCGGAAATAAAATGTACAAGACGTTTTGAAATGTAAAAATAAATAGAATAAAAGAAACCTAAAATGGAATTAAGTGATACGAAATAATTTTGAGCGAACAGATATTTGATTTGAGAAAAAAAATTTCATATGTACTTCACCGATTTTTTTTTTTTACCTATTACTCATGAAATACAATTCGTGATCAATAAACGTTATAAAAGAAGAGCTTGCGTAGTACTTTGGCCGAAATTCTCTTTTCCAATGAACTTTTGCTCTCGAAATTTTGTGCGCATACTTTTTTTTGTTTCAAAATATCGTTTCGTTATGATTTCATTTATTTAAAAACTCAGTGCATTTTGATACTATTGGAGTATTTTTTCGGTAACATTTTTTATTGAACATTTTTCGATCCGAAAAAATTCAAGTTCTTACGTTTTAAGTAATCTAATAATTTTATAAGTATTGACGGTTAATTACGAAAATTGAATTCATTTAAATACTTCTTAGATCAATATTTCACAATGCATTTTCAATCCCGATATAGTCGCGATACAGTAGCTTGAAATTCGATCATATATCCATTTTTAGCCGAAATCATGAAAAAATCGCTTCAGCGAACTTTAAAATGTTTATTCAGGATTCAATTCTTGAGAGAATCACTTTTTGATCAAATTTTACCATATTTTGCTGCAATACCGAAAAAAATATTGATTCTTTTGCATCACTCAAGTACGTACACAATATAGACATGTTTGATCGGCAAACTATGAATCTCATACAAAAAGTCAACAAATTCCAGCAAAAAAACAGCATAAATGCTGTAAAAAAAGTTGAGACAAGTACATTTACTCCCCCCAAATAGTTGTTCCGGTAAAAAACCCCCTTCTGAATACGAAACCCTATATAACAAAATGTTATAAATGAGATTTCCACTCAAAAAAACCAACCTAGCAAAAATTGTCTAATTCACATCAAATCTCTCGAATTATTATAGGAGAACCCTACAAAATTTTTTTCAACAAATTAAAAATTCAAAAAAAGTCTTAAGAGAGCCTTACAAAAATTTACGAATGAAATCATAATCTCACAAAAGATGCCCATTCAAATCCGACCAAAGTCTAAACTTTACAAAAATAAATTAAAACTATAAAAGCATTAATAGTAAAATACATTAAGACCTATTAACCTCTAATAAAAATTCTTTCAATTAATTGAAAATGCAGTACTACAGTACAGTTGTTCTACACAAAAAGAACCAGAATAAGAAATAAGAATGAAAAAAAATTTGGATACAAAAAAAAATTTCGAACGAAAAAAATTAGTTAGAAAAAAAATGTCGGCCGAAGTACTTGGCGAGTTTTTTTGATTAATTCGTACAATGTACTTAACTTAATTCAATTCGCTTAATTCACTCATAGTTACAAACTCGCCAAGTATTTCGGCCGAAATTTTTTCTTTCAATCTAATTTTTTTCGTCCGAAATTTTTTTTTGTATCCGAATTTTTTTCATTCTTGTTTTTTATTCTGGTTCTTTTTGTGTATAACAACTGTACTGTAGTACATCTGTATTTTCAATTAATTGGAAGATTTTTTATTAGAGGTTAATAGGTCTTAATGTATTTTACTATTAAGGAAGCTCACGCGAATCTAATGTTAATCGAAAATTCCAACTTTGAGGTTTGAAATTTGGAAATATTATAGAAAAATATACCGTACCGTAATATATATCACCGGAATTATTTTTGGATCCACCGTCTAATTGTCAAGAAAACAATTTATGAAAATCACATAGGCCTCTTATATGTTTAAGGTGTATGCCTATGTGATTTTCATAAATTGTTTTCTCGACAACTATACGGTGGATTCAAAAATAATTCCGGTGATAAATGTACGGTATATTTTTCTATAATATTTCCAAATTTCAACCCTCAAAGTTGAAATTTTCGAATAACATTTGATTCGCGCGAATTTCCTTGATAATTTCATAGTTTTCATTTATTTTTGTAAAGTTTAGACTTTGGTCGGATTTGAATTAGCATCTTTTGTGAGATTATAATTTCATTGGTAGATTTTTGTAAGGTTCTCTTAAAACATTTGTGTTTTTAATTTATTGAAAAAAATTTTGTGGGGTTCTTCTATATTTATTCGAGAGATTTGATGTGAATTAGAGAATTTTTGCTAGGTTGGTTTTTATTGGGAGGAAATCTCTTTTATAATTTTTTGTTAGGGTTTCGTGTTCATCAGGGGGATTTTTTGCCGGAACAACTATTTGGGAGGAATAAATGTACTTGTCTCAACTTTTTTTACAGCATACACAATGCATGTTCACCATTTTTGCTATCAAGCCATAAATAATTGATCAATTAGTACATTACATTTTAATACAATATTTTATAGTTCGTCAATACAATTGAAACATTATTTCAAAAATTTGAACTCCACTTCGTCAGGTTATCATTTGCAAACTGATTATTTTAAAATAATGTTATTTATATGATAACAAATTGAAATCATGAATTTTTAATGATGAAATTTGAAAGAATTTAATTATTTAAAGCATAATATTATAATTGGTCGCTATTACAATATTACATTGAAGGTGAATGGGGAAACAAAATAACAATTACTGTTTAAGTAGTTCACGCTTTTCACGAGAAGATTACTTCGCAAGCGTTACTTTAGTAAAAAATACGTTTGTTTCACTGAGGACCGAATGATCTCTCCGTTTAAGCCTTTGACCCGAGTAACTCGTCTCTCCGAGTGAAACGACCATTTGTATAGCTTAGCTTGTTTCACATGATTCCACGGAAACGACTACTGGTCGCTTTCGCCGGTTTCCTTTCAAATGCAAATCATGCTACAGCAAAATAGATCGGACAGAGAAAGACACGATGGTTTCGATTTCATCGAATTAACATGAATTTAGTGATAACTGCTTTAATTACTGAAAAATACTAAATAAAATGGATACTGAAAAATAGTATTGATTATTTATTTACAAAGAAAAATGATTGTCAAAATATTGTGAATGATTACAAATAATTATAATTCTTTCGAGAAATCCTCGTGTGTTTATTGTCGTTTAAATGACTGTCATTTTATTCTAATTAAATAAAAAATGTCTATATTATCCAAACTTACAGACTGAAGACTCGTGATATAAAAGTACGGTTGGGAGAATACGATTTTTCGAGACGTAACGAGCCACGGGCCTCAGATTTTTGGGTAACGGATATACGGATCCATGAGGATTTCGATTCGTCGAATTATAACAATGATATCGCAATATTGAAGATTCATCGACCGACTGCTTTCAACAATTACATATGGCCAATATGTTTGCCACCAATTGCATCGTCGTTTGAGAACAAGACTGGAATCGTAACAGGTCAGTATTGAACAATATTTTTTTTCAAAGAAAAACCAAGAATTCAGTGTAATGTAATTTCTGAACACCGATGAAAGTTAATGTAAAAAAATCTGTGTCTTTGTCAACATAAAATGATGAAAAATGCGAGGACAAGAGATAAAAAATTTAGCCATCCTATGAGTGTGTTCTTTAATAAAATAATTGAGGTAGTACAGAAAATTATTTGATTAAAAGACGGGAATTAATAGAATATTAAATGATCTATAGTTAACAAAGTTAGAATAGGATAATCATCACTCACGAACGCCTTGCGTTCATCCGGAGACTCTGATTGTCGTTAATACTATGTCAGTTTAATGCGAAATCCTCGCCAATTTGGTTTCGTACAGTGTGCACAATAATTGCAGTGAACACATACGCAGCATGAGTTTACGGACATCGGGTAACTAACGTAATACAAACTAGCAGGGACTCTGAATTCTGTGGTTCACGAACTGTACTTTGGTAGACCGTGAATCATTATTAGAATAGTATGACCGAGAGATCTGCGGAATTTAATACCTCAGGTATTCGATACATTCATCTCTAATTACACTCATCTCCTGTTATTCGCTTGTCCATTAATTTTGATTTGTTTTCTCTCTCTCTCTCTCTCTAGTCTCTTTTTCTCTTTCTCTCTCTCCCAATTTCTGGTCCATTAATTATTCAATTTATACACTGAAAAAAAGGCATAGTGTTGAGAATGGAGGCGTAGTTGGCTCAACTACGCCCTGAGGTTGGATACGGCAAAACTAATGGCGTAGTTGACGCAACCTCCGTGCGTAGTTAAAAGTATTTTGTTGAGCCAACTATGCCCGCAATTTGAAGTAAAACTTTAAATATTCAATAGAACCAAAACATTTTTTGAAATAAAATTTAATAAATATTTGAAATAGTATCATCGCATTGCTCGGGAAGTGCGGAAAAATATTTCAGTCAATTGTATCAATCATGTTTGGATTGAATGAATTATATTGTGTAATTAAAACGTATAATAATTGTACAGAACAATTATGATTTTGAAATGACTAATAAATATTTGAAATTTTTTTTTATATACATATTTTTTGGAATATTTTTTATTTGATATTTTTGATTTGGTATTTAGCGATTTTCAATAGCAAATACGATTGATCGATTTTTTACCCTAGTAAGACCGCCTATCTTGACATAATTAGGTGGTAAAAACTGTCTATATCAGCGTACTTTAATTGTATGATAAAAGGCCTTAGACCTTTTTACCTCCTCAAACAAGGGTTCGGGTTTTCTCGACGACCGTCGGTCGGAGTAATCGATATTTAACGATTCAATGTGGGAGCTTTAAGGGCACACGGACGGTGCGACGCTTACGCGAGAGCGCTCCGCCCGTGGCCCTCTAGCGGATTTCTGCCACACCAGAAATCCAACCAGGGAATAAGACTGTCTGGTTACAATATATATAATTCGTGTTAAACAAATCTTATTGTTTGCGCAACGAAATTTTAGTAGCTTTAGCAAAAGGTTTATTTGTTTGAATAGTAACAAAAGATTTTATCTAAATTACTACTAAGCAATTAGTTTAATCACAAATTATATTCCGTTGATCTATGGTGTTATTGAATTCCATTCTCGCAGAGAAGTTTATTCGATGCTATTATTTTATCGAGTCACGGACAAACCAAATACAACCCAACCTCCGTGTGATTATTTCAAATTCAATCGATTCTGTGTTTCAAGTTTGATTTTTTTTTCAATGTAACCATTTATTGCGGTTGTATCACATGAAATATACACTCAACTCAAATAAATTAAAATTTAGCGGCAAAATCGTGGCGTAGTTGTCTCAACGAAATGACTTTCAATGGATCAACCACCGGGTGATTAACTAAACGTAATATGACTATTGGCGTAACGAAATTCGTCGAACCTCATCACGTAGTTGGCAATACTTTAATTTTTTTTTCAGTGTAGAGACAGGATTATTTCAGAAATGAATTTTTAAATTATTATTTCAAAAATAGCTAAATTTCTTCTAAAACATATTTAAGTGTCATAAAAGGGGTTCGCATGGAGATAATTACTTAAAATAAATGCGATATATGCACAAATATACAAGACATTTTGAAATCAGATAAATGGCACGATTAACTTTATGAAATTCAGGCGAAAATATGATGAAAATTATAAACAATAAAAATAGTTCTTCAGTATGTCGGACATTAAAAGAATATACTCTGAAAAAAACGTAACGTACTGAAGAATTTTGTCATTATTTGACTAATATTTATTCTAATCAAAATGCTAATTACTTTTGTGCATTAATTTAATAAAAGGTTGGGGTACACAACGTTACGGTGGTGTAGCTAGCGATGTACTGATGGAAGTACAAATTCCGGTGTGGCCTCAAAGGCTCTGTGTTAGCAGATTCACTCACCCTATACCAGACAGTGTCATGTGCGCTGGAGCGTACGAAGGAGGACGAGATGCTTGCCAGGTATATTTTTATTAACAAAATCTAAAAAAACTCAAAAGAATTTTCATTAATGATTTTTATACGTTCAATTGTTATTTCCTCCAACCTCCAAGTATGTCACTGCTTGAACTGCATCGTATAAAATTAAAAATAAATTTATTCAATCGTACTACGAACAGTGATGAAAATGTATTGAAGCAGCTTGCTAAATTCTTTTTCTTAAATGCAATTCCAAGTTCCCACAGTCTTTGAAATTCGATATACAAAAATGTCCATATAAAACGGAATTAGGAAGATGCTAATCGCAATTAACTATCGCGAATCAATTGGGAATTTGATAAACGCTCAATTCAGTCGAATTCATTTAACTTATGACAAGCTTTCTGTGAAGAAGAAAAATGAAAAATGTATAAAACTCGCAATGTTAATTTTAGGGCGATTCCGGTGGACCTTTGCTCCATCGATTGGGAAATGGAAGATGGGTAAACATCGGGATAGTATCGTGGGGAATACGTTGCGGAGAGCCCGGACATCCGGGTATTTATACGAGGGTGAGCACTTACCTGGATTGGATATTTGCGAATGCGATTTTTTAACGACGATATTTCAAAATTCCATATGAGCATCAGCACATATAAACAAAAAATTAGGGCAATATTCGAAAACAATTAAACTTTATTTTTCGTAATATTCATCGTTATACATCGTTAAAAGAGTTTTGTGTATGTTCGACATGAATAGAACAATTTTTAGTTCTTTACGCTCTTCTCAATCATTCGTTACTTCATTTGCATTGTGTTTTTTTTCTTTAATTCTTTATTCTTTCATTACTCGTTCATTTACACTTTACGCATATTCACCGAGAAAGTTGTCTATAATCACACACACTACGCGTCTATTTTCCTATTTAATAAGTATGAGATGGATCTCACGAGACATTCGTACATGATTCTTTGGACACACGAGAGACATGCAATTGCACTGCACTTAGAAGAGGCCCAGCCTCGATATCTAACAGTCAATATAATACATCGATCTTTATGTAATATTTTTCTATAATACATATAAATATATATACCTCTATATACCTTTATATATAAAGATATATACATATATATATATACACATACAAGTTTTTAAGATATTTATTTATATATACTTTCTAATCTGTATTATTCCATTCACGTATTCATTCATATGCAAATTCGATATAAGTGATTAATAATAACAATGACAATAGTAATAATAATAATAATAACAACAATAAACGTTGCGTAAAATCTATGTCGGAAAATTCATGTACAAGGTTATTGTGAATGATTCACGGAAGCTGATGAATCGTGAGGAAGTAAACATTTTTCTAATCGAATTCGAGTCTTGTAATAAAAGTCGAAAAGAGGAATGGAATCTTTCTCTCTTACGAAATAAACCAATTGGATTTTCATCATTTCTAGTGTTGCATAGTAGCAATTCAGTGTTAAAGATAAAATCGAAAAATTGAGTATGCTGGTAAATATTGTTTGAAAAAGGTGTTGAGAGTATTTAATTTGTTTTAAAATATATTGTCATTAGGTTTAACACATCCAAACTTGTATTTTCTTATTGTAATAAACCCCATTGATTTTTTTTCTCGTAACAGATGTATCTCCATTTTGTTCCTCTAAAATGAAAAATATCGTGAATCAATCGCAATCTTCATTAAAAATATTTGTATCGTAGAATCGTAATATTATTACGAGAGCGATGAAATCGTAGTTAACCTTAGAACAAGGTCGGTTCTGTCTGTGTTTGTATATGTGTGAGTCAGCGAGGAAAAATTGTTTTCACCATCGTGCCAACGAGATATGCGAGTCTTTTGTGTTTCTTACTTTTTAATATTTTTTTTTTTTTTTAGATTTTTATAATACTGTATGAACGCATTGTTATAGCGAACCTGCATCTCATTAATAGATTGTAATCTTCAATAATAACGCAAAAAAAAACAGCAACAACAACAAAATGAGAGAAAAAAAACTCATTTGTGCAACAACGATTGGGCTCGCCCTTGTTGATAACATTGGTTCCCTAACAAATTTGTGGAAAAAGATCATTTCCCTCGGGCCAATAATCTCAGGCTGCCTTCATTATTTGCCTCCACACTTGGAAAGAAATACGTGAAATATACTTATACATATAGGACTTTTGAGACACCCTGTGTATATGCAGTTCATCTTGAAAATCGCAAATGATCTTTACGAGGTAAATAGATCGTGAAATTTTGAAGAGAAATATTTTCGACCATTTTTATTTCTGGTACATCGTTGCTCGGATCTTTATTAATTAGATACAGCCAATCCGGACATCAAAAATGACCAAGGACATTCTTTCATAAAGTTTTATGAGCCACCTACAACTGGAACCTGACACGATTTTTGTGACACTCTGTATATACACATATATACAGACATTTATATTCATTCTCGCACTCGTTCATCCTACAAAGTGAACTTTTCTTGATAACTACGCGAACCAGGAGAAAGGGCAATTTTTAAATAAACAATGAAATCCCCCAGAGCCAGTGTGTAGGAAAGACGTATTTGGATGTTACTAATCATGCATTGTTTGTTTGATTATTTTTTGTTTTGAGATGAAAAAAGTACCGGCAAAGGTCTCATTTGTGTTTACGTCACATAGGACTTGAATTTCGAGCTAATTAATATGATCCAGTGGATTTAAATGGACGGAAAAATTTTGAAATCAATACAAATAATTTTTTTTTCTCATTAATTGACAATCATAGACGATTAATTATCAAATATTTTTGAAACAAAATGACTAAAATAATATTTGTTGGCAATTGACATTAGCTACTCATTTTTCTTTATTACAAGTGCGTTACTAAAAATATTTTTATATTTTATTGACGCACATGTAAATCATTTTGTCATTTTTGTCAATAAGTTAAACGTTATTAAGAATGACTCCAGAAATTAGTCACCAATTCGACTCAACTGCATCGCGTTAATTATCTCGAAAGAGCAAAATGCCATGCGCGTCTATTTTGCGAACAAATATAAAGAAAATTGTACAATTTAGTATCGCGGCTTTTCAAGCGAGGAAGGATTTTGATTAGGAGTTCATGGGAAGCTAAGCCCGGGGAACCGAACCAGCGGGCAACAAAAGAGGTGCGTTTGGACCAGTGTCCGCACGATTTGGAACATTATCACTTTGATGAGTCTGTTGGTGTATCTGATTCACTGAATTTCCGCTTACCCCGGTCTCAGAAGTTCTCTGATGCGAGGGCGAAATACACGCCGAATTATTACCCAAAGTATGTCCAGGAGGCGCCCCATTTCCGGTCATTAAACTACGTGGGTTGCAACCCTGATTCGAATTCTGTGACGTACATAGTTGCTGTTGTATCAACGAAGTTTGACGTTGACCCGACGACATTATTGGTTGCTCATCGCTCGTCACGTTTATCCGTTGGACGTTATTATTTATCGGTTTCTCACCGACCAACCAGTACGTCGTCATTTTTCCTTTACCCTGTTATTTAAAAATTCCAGGTAAAAGATTTTTTACGGATGCTTCAATTTTCATCTAAACTTCTTTCAAATTAATTCGATGTCTTTTATTACAGTCGCTTGGAATTCGGGTATCGATTGTTTTGACCATGTGTACATTTTAAATTTAATATTCCGAGAAGACTCTGATGTCATCAATTGTGGATAAAAGCCAATAATTAATTAGCACTGCTAATGGATATTTATTAATTCAATACGGCGGAGATAATAAAACAGGGTAATAATTACATTAACTACGGAATAAAGGAATGATTATATTTGCAAATCCGCCTCGTCCTCGAAAAAGAATTTGAAAATAAAATTACAAACGGGGATAGCAGACCTGATGAGGATAAAGGCAATTAGAAATAAAAAATGTTAGCCTAATGTAAAAAATTCTTCGATCCGGTGGATTCGCACCAATGTCACATGGTTTCTAATTGTTCACGGCATCGATAATTGTTATATCACTGCTTGTGAATTCTAATGTGTCCTAACCTTTGTGAAGTGCATGTAAGATCAAAGGGTATTCGCTTGTTCAGGAAATTGCTGTTGGCAAAATGGAACGCAACAGGTTACATAGCCAGTTCATAGTCTTCTCTTTCTCTCTATCTCTCTCTCTTCCTTTGTTTTGTCAATCATGGGGTCTTATCCGTGCTCGGTGCCAGTTTTCAGAATGAATTAACGAATTCCTAAAGTTACACGGGTGCAAAGGCGATACTGTCATTCAAACAAAAACTTTGGGCTCTAAAATGAGCTTTCAATATGTTCTGAAGATAAAATATCTTGGAAAGTGGCTAAAATAATACATAGAGTGATTTTTCACGATATCAACTCTCGTTTCATACCAGGAATCATTTTTAAGCACACTGTTATAAAGAAACTCTCGATTGTCAGTCGAAAATTAACTGGATATAAATAAACGTTCAAATAATAATAAATTATTGAATAGAACTTAATGTGGAAAGAATGCTGACCTTCAATGTGACCTCCCCTCTGCATCGTAAGTCGAAAGTTCCAAAAGTATCCAGAATCTCTTTCGTTGTAGGGCTGACGTGAATTTTTAAAGCTGCAAAAATGTCAAATTTATTAATTCCTGTACGAGGATAAAAATAAATCTAGAAATGTGATTTTTCACCTCAAACACCGATCTCCAACTTGTCTGTCAAAAAAATATCTTGACACACCGCATAAATTTATTATTTAGAAGGTAAGGAAATTTTACGTGCCTTAAGGGTCGTAAATATTTTGAAGCATAACCCATACTTGAAAATATTTATGCATCGAAAGTACGGATAAACGCTTTGGCATGTATTCGATTATCCTTACGAAACATTCGATCGCAATACCTCATCATAGTCACGTGAACAATTTCAGTTTTTTGCTGTTCTTTTTTGTAGCCTTTACGTGACACCCGAAAAGTTGTACCCAAAATTGGAAAACAAGTGTTTGAAAACTTTTCTTTTTTTAAATTTAGCCATGTAACTCTACAATTCTCTTCAATTTCAAGGCAACTTTTGTGACATCCTATATATATTTTTCTTTGAATTTCACACGTTACTTTTAAATCCCTCTCGTTGTGTGTTACTCAACGCACGCGATAATTTGATACGAAAAGCACATGTGAAAAAACTCGTTGACAAGGGGAGGAAAAAAATATAAAAAAAAACATGTTTTGTTTTCGCCCATTTTTTGCACCCCTTCGCTCTTCCGCCTTCCCTTTTTGTCCCCTTTCTTTTCCACCCCTTGTTATTCGTTCTACGCTTGTGTCTGAAGAAATCTGGGATTGCTTTTTACCTTCGCCGTTGCTCTCCATTCTTGATGCGGTGTTGACTGTGTCCCCGAAGAGGCAATACCTCGGCATTTTCAGGCCAACGACGCCAGCCACGCAAGGTCCTGGAACATCGATATATCACCGTATACGTGTTCATGTTTATCTGCATAAATTACCGACTCGTACCAACTTGCGATCGAAACACCGTTGGGCATGCATGACATTTATATGTGATAAAAATGTAGGTTGAAATACAGATTTTTTTTTCACATTTGAATTAGCCTTCGAACTGATTCGAAAAGAAAATTCAGGTTCGAAAGGAGTCTGCAACTTTGTTTTAAGAGTTCAAATATCCAGAGAAGCGGCAGCGTTTCAACGCCAAGTATCAAAAAAAAAGTTTCAAAGTTCGAAGGCAAGTTGCACCGCGTATATCTATACTCGCAAACGGGCCAAATTCCGTTACTTCTGAATTTAAACTCGTTATAATATACTCTGAAATCCTATAGCATAATCTCTTTTTGCAGTAATTTTTTCTCTTAAAGGTCAAAAAACTTGACTCCTATTGAGATTTTTAATTTATTTTCTGATCAAGGAACTTCAAATTTTCAACCTTCTTTCACTCTAAATTCGCTTCCGAATAATTAATTGAACGTCATTGAAAAAAAATGATTCTAATATTTTAAGAAAGTGACGGAACATGAATTGTTGACCTATGTCTGACCCTTTAAAAGACGCAGCATCGGCTCGACATCAAAAATTAAAAATATTTAAAAATGAATTGCAATACGAAAGTTATTTTAAGAAAAACAATATTTTTCGAGAGCTGCCGCACTCTTCATACTCCAATATCAGTTTTTCCGATTATATTGAATATTTATTTCGATATTATAAAACATTCATAAAATGGGGCGCAGATAAAAATCAAATTTGCTATATAGATTGACGAAAATTACAAGTTTAGGCTAAATGGAAGTTGTAACATTGTTTGCTTTTTCAGTGGGTCATAAAAAATGAGAATTTCAACCTAAATTCGTCCCACTGAATCAATAAATTTAAGCACTGACGCAATATGGGGGGAAGACTGTCCACGGGCTCTCCAGGGAAGTGAAGAGAGTGATTAACCAGTTTGCACGGAGAGCATAAGCTGGCAGGGGGATGCTATATGGGACTATTTGCACCCCGGCTAAATAAACGCAACGCCTCTAGCGAATCAATCTAGGACCAAGATCCAATCAAAAAACTAATTAACCCGCGAGTTGACGTCTGCGTAGTAGAAAGTTCGAAAATAAAACTTGAATTAAATTCTTTATCCAATAAAAAAAAACGTTCTATCGAATAAATCTACGATACTGATCATAAAACAAAAATAGAGATTGGATTTTCCTGGATAATATTTGTACGTGACTTTTTTCAGCTCGAAATTGAGAAACGCCAATGCATTTCTTTATCGACAGAATTACACACCAAATTGTCCGAATTTGTACATCATTTTTTCGCTACTAGTCAATTATTTCGATCTAATCCTTCAACAGCAATATTAAAAAAGATTCTATTCACGCTTTATAAGGAAATTTGATTAAATTCTCATATAAAGCTGTACTCGTGACGATCCCTCGAAAAAAATAAAAGTCGCATCAATACGAGAATGGATTGATCGTACCTTTGACAGATATTATACCGGGCAGGGATTCGAAAATCTCACCATGTTGCCGTCAAATCGCGATAAAACAGAAAAAGAACGGCCGACGGGGGAAAAAGATAAATGGTAGGGGAAAAAAAGAAAGGTTTACAACGGAGAAGCTTGATAGACACTATTAATTGAAAGTTCGGTCGAGTCAATCCCAAACGGAGACAAATTGCTTCACATTTTCGAATGGCTCGACGTCAACTAAAAGTGGTGAGTATGTGTTCGAAAAAATCGAAAATGGTAACTCGTGGATGCCTTCTAATCGATGCGAGAAAACATGGCAAGGAAAAACTGTGAAAAGCATTTTTTTTTATATAACAAGACATTTTTTAATCTCGTCGTTTTTGATCTTCTAAAATACGTAGAAAGATTGATGCGACTCTTGGATTATTGAAAAATATTCTTAAAATTAACTGCTTTTGCTTATCATTGAAAATATCAAAACGTTTCTACATCAACAATTGGGATGAAATCTAAATGGTTCGAAAATGAAAAAAAAAAAAAAACAAAAAAGTGTTAAACCAAGCAAAAGAGAGAAACTTACCGGAATGCATGCCAATGCGAAGTTTGAGTTGTTCGGTAGGTCTGTGACGAATGCTAAATGTCATGACAGTCTCTCTCAGTGCGAGCCCCATTCGGGCGATTTCCCTGGCGTGGTTCATGCCATTTCTCATAGGTAATCCAGAAACCACCATATAAGCGTCTCCTATCGTTTCAACCTAGTAAAATAAAATCAGGGAAATTGGCCAATAAAACTACATTGAACGTCAAAATACAACCGGTGCTAAGCCCGTGATTTCTCGTTATCACAGAGATAGCAGGAATTGGACACAGAGAGATTTATGTAAGAGCCAAAAGCAGGTAGTCGTAAAAAGATCAACGAAATTCAAGCTCTTTTTTTATCATCGGAATATCATAGAAATGAAATGGAGGGCTAAACAAACGCGTACAATATCATCCCGTTTTTGAAGGAAGGAAAAAAGGTTGTATTCTTTTTTTAAATTATATCTACTTATTGCAACTATTTTTCACATCATATTTCATTGAATTATTGAAAACTAAAATAGTTATTTCAAATCTATACTTAAATTTACTAGTGATATTCTATTATTATTTTTTTATCAACTTAAATTCGGGTTGAAAATACATTATTAATTGTTTTGATGAATAATTATTTGCGAAGCATCAACAATTCCTACCGAGATATGGAAAAAAGTTCGACCAGTGTTATTTATTTGTTCATTTTTTCCATTTTTTTAAATTCATCGTCGGTTTACGATTTTTCAACAAAGACGAGTTACGAGGAGCCACTAAAGCTAAAATGACCGGGTCAAGGACACGTTTTATTGCATATACAAACGCGTCTATTCTGACTGATAACGAGACGAAGCTTGAGTCTCTTGTAGACAGGAGAAAAAAAAGATTTCAATAGCAAGCACGAAACTGTATCCTCCGCAAGGAAATGTCAAAGTCAAAGCTTTTTGTCCTAAGTCAATAACATCCACGAGCTTTAGCGGTTTTATAAAAGGGAAAAAAGGTTGAATTGAAGGCCATCTGAAGGTGCCATTGAATCTCTCCTACATAATTTACATTTTAAGATGCTAGTCTGTGAATTCAAATGACGGTTTAAATTTTTTTACATGTACCGTTTACGAGTTATAACGAGATAATGAACAATTAGTGCTTTTTAATGAGGTTCAAAAAGCATCCAATATGCGTTTCAGTAAAATTTTTGTACATTTTATTTCAAACGTTCCAATGATTTATTTTCTAATTATATTATTTTAACTTTATTGTTGTAGTCACACCCCGAATTACATAAATCTAATTTACGCTGTAACTGCATTTCAGCAAGATTTGTAGAATTAATAACGTGAACATTTTTTACAAAATGAAATTCGTAAAAACTGAAATTTTCCAGGGTACACTGTAATCAGTAAAATTTCCACTCCGAATTTCATCGCATCAAATATGCTGTCTCTCCGAGTGCAATTGGAATTTTAATTCTTGCAGGAACAACCTAATAATGTAATTTGGAAGGAACAGACGTAGGTTACGTGAATAGTTTTTGGATCGAAAAACAATGTTTTTCAAGGTTCCTTTGTTTCGACATAACCACATATAGTTACGTATAATGTCGTTTGATTTAATTCAAGAAATGGTTGGTTGTGAACAGAGAACGAAACTTTCTACAATTCAAATAATGGTTTTAGCTTTTATATATATGTATGTTTTTGTCTCACTTTGAGAAAAGCACCGATGAAACCGAGTCATGGTCTTTCTGACCACACACGGTCTTTGGACCTTCTTTGCAATTATTAGAGGAAAAGTAAAGAAGAAATAGAGAGAGACAAATAGAATTAGCAAGACACGCACAAAGAGACAAAGAGGCAGAAAAACGGACAAAGAGCATAACAGAGTGGTATATAAAACTAGAAAGAAAAAAAGGTAAAAAAGAGTAAGTGTGTGCGTGTGTGTGAGAGAGAGAGAGAGAGAGTAATGAGAAAAAGTGGAGGAAGTTTCGAAGCGCGAATCCTGCATGTGTGACGCCGTCTCTTTTGCTTTCCCTCGCTCATTTCGATCGATTTTCAAGCCTGCGTCAGGTACTCATGGATAGTTGACCCCATTTAAATAATAAGAAACCCTACGACATCCATTAAAAAGACTTTTTTGTCAGTGAAATTATCATCATTATGATTATCGCCACTATTATTATTATTATTATTGCTGTTTTTGATATTCTTCTACATTAATATAGATCGATCTGGTACGGAAAGCCGATTCACTTTGACTACATTTTTATTCAAAATTGAGGAAAAAGAATATTGCTTGTACAGTACATCAAAACATCGAGATAACATTATCAAATATATTAACGATTACGGGAAATTTGAGATGGAAATTTCAAAAATAATTCAAGCTCCCAATGATCCGTGCTATGAGGAAGAAAGAATTGATGATTGTTCGGAATGCTATTGGATTCTAAGTGGAGCCATAATTCCGAATAATTACGAAACTCAATATTTTCGTTCTTGCTAAATGTATTAATATTTTTACAAAAATTTTTTAACGGGCCAATCGTTCATTATGGATTCGTTGCATGTCAAATAATCGGGAGTTAATGACACGAAATTAATTTGGGCTTCAGACCAAGTATTTCAATTTCCCTTTAAAATATGTTCATAAATCCCAAATAGAAAGAAATCCCAATGGAAATGAATGAATTTTCCTTTGTTCGTAACGACACGACTGAATCTCGACTTTTGTATGAGTTTTTATTTCCTTTTGTGTTTAAGGGCGTGCAATATTACGGTGATACTCGAGGAGCTTGCGATCATTTATCTCTAACGATAAGAAATCGAACCGAGGATTTTTTCGACGTGGACTCATGTATAAAAGGGAGAAACTTCTCCTTTTCCCCGCGTAAAAGTTGCGCAATAAGAAGAAAAAAATCGGAAGGGGATGATTAAGCACGATTCGAGACTGGGGTATTCTTCGGGCAAGAGGGTCGAAAAAAAGACCAGAAACACGAGCATCGGTCTATTTTTGGCAGATTCGTCGAAGAGCTACAAATACGTCATCGGACACTGTGAAAGGAGGAAACTTTGAGATGCGTAGCAACAAAGTTTCTCGCTTAAATACCGAAAAAATCAACAAAGACACACGGAGCAGAATGCAATCAGATGTTTTTTCTTAACGGACAACATCACTGTGACGGCTTCAAAAAATCGATTTTTTGAAAACCATTTCAAAAAATCTAAAACACTTTTAAGATTGAAATGCCGTTGGACCCAGGTCGAAAAAATAATTATTTTCGTAGATATTGAATATTTTGTGGAGCGGTGCAGCGATCCGCGACGCTCGGGGTCCCAACTTTGAACGCGTTTTTCTCAAAACCACTTTTTTGAGTGCGGCACGCAGCAGAACTCGAGCAATTTTTATCCGATCGACTTCAAATTTTTACTGTATCAATAAAAGTAGATTATCTAGAGAAGTACATAAGATTTTTTCGATATCTCAATAGTTATAAAAGTTATAGCCTATTTTCGACGAGAAATTTTGCCCAAAAATCATTCTTTAATTTCAAAGGCGTGCCTATTTTTTAAAAATCAATATTTTTCTAAATCCCTATGTACTTCTCTTCAAAATATCATATTATTAACGAAAACACTCGGTATTTTTTTTCAGATCGACGTTGAAGAGAGTTCTGCTGCGTGATGCGAACCACTGCGGAGATGACGCGAGAGCTTCCCCAGCGCCACCATGCGGCGTGAAAAATGTAAAAAAAATGTTTTTTGATACATTAATAAACAAGGAACAAAACCCAAAAAAAATTTTTCGAATATCTCTTTTTTTCCCACAAAAAAAAAATCTTGAAAAATGTGAAAAAAAATAGGGGGTCACAGTGGTGTTGTCCGTTAAGGAAGCTCCATCACGTAGGGCCAGGTTGCCTGATTTGATACATATATTTTGCTTTAATAGTTTATTAAGATATTTATAATTTTTTATAAATGCTATGTGATATGTCATTTCTAAGATGTCTGTTTACTTTATAATAAAAATTTATTTTTCATTATTGTTGAGAAATAGATGTCAGATTTCATTAATTCATTAAATTATTTATTTTATTACGACGAAACCAACTTTTCTACCTATACGTTAATCACAAATGAATTTAAAGTTACGTAGTTGATGATTTAATTCTCGCGCATGCGCTTCTGCTTTATACAGACCACCTGATTTCTGCGACGCTGCCGAATCTTCATACGATCCCGAAACCTATTGGAACTTCAAGTATTTCGACATTTTAACATTAAATATCTTTTTACATAACTCGTTGACCCAAAAATTTTTTATTGTATTTGAAAACCTTATAACCTAATCAACGTTACTGTAGTTTTTGTTCAGTATCTGTTGCGTGAATGCGAAGATATCACTTGATACAAGTTTTATGAGGGTGACTTTTCCATAAGCCCTGTGTTAAAAATCCTAACTTTAACCATTTTTATTTCTCTTATTTATTCGTTGACCTTACCTGAAACTTTGCATACGTGAATATGGATACTTTATCTATGATATACTTAAAAATTATATTTTTCCGTTGGTGAGACGTTCGTGATGGAACCTCCTTAATTCGTTACGAATGTGAAAAAAACAAAAAATATCACATCACAAGTACTATGAATTTTCCGTAAATTAAATAAAAAAAAGCTACGCTGGGAAAACTACAATTGGAAAAATTCCAATAAAAAAACGTAGAAATCAAAGTACGAAGGGACAATACAACATTTTTCAGGCTAATATCAGATTAAATTGAAATATTCAATAAAAATTGAATTAAATTTACCGGACCGGCTGACAAATTTTTCAAGAAAAAAATTTATTATACGAAATAGAAATTTCAATACGTGTTTAAAAATATTTACCGAATGTCAAATAAATTTTAATGTACTTTATGGTATAAAAAGATGACGCAAAACATGTGCGGACCGTAAAAATTACGTCTATTGCTCTCATACTTGTTTTAAACTAGAACAACTCTTCATTATTCTTAAAAAATATCATTTTTACACTTATCCCCAGGTTTCACAGTATCATGGCCATTCTCACTATACATTTTAGAACTGATTTACTAATATTTATGTTCTTCAATTTTTACTAATTTCTTATAAAATGAACGAGAATATATATTTACGAAATTGTCAAAGTCAACGAAAGCCCATGCCAAACACAGCAAAAACCAGGTAATACGTCAAAATAACATCAAGTCAAAATAACTCGTGACAAAATAACATGCAAAAATAACACAGATAAAAAATAACACAAAACAATAATAATATAGAACAAAAATAACGCAGAACAAGAATAATACGCGACAAAATGACATACAAAATATTGTAATTGTAATATATTGGTGTTGTGTTTATTATTGTAAAACCATATGCAATTCAAACCTATGGTGGTTCAAACCTAAGGTGGTTATGACCTAAAAAACCATGAAATTCTAGTATTCGCACCTGAATTTTATACTATTTACACTTGGTCATATACTATTTGCACACTTTTCTAAATTAGGACTTAGAAACGTGTGCAAATAGTATATGGCCAAGTGTAAATAGCATAAAATTCAGGTGCGAATACTAGAATTTTATGGTTTTTAGGTCATAACCACTTTAGGTTTGAGCCACCATAGGTTTGAATTGTATATGGTTTTACAATAATAACGACAACACCCATGTGTCATTTTGTCGCATGTTATTCTTGTTCTGTGTTATTTTTGTTCTATGCTATTTTTGTTTTTTATTAACTTTTTCATATTTGAAGGCTTTCCCCTTAATATTACATGTTACATCATTTTTTATTCATATCAATGTTAAAAAAATATTTGGACCAATTTTGAACTGAAGCCGCAAAGAACTGTCAATTATATTTTATTGACACTTTAATTAATTTTTATTTATATTTTTATTAATTTGGTGTTATTTTGACGGTGTGTTACTTTGACGCGTGTTATTTTGACGTTGTGTTATTTTGATATAGTACCAAAAACCAATCGATTAACTTTTGTATTTTAGTGTTGAAAAGAATGGTTAAACAGTCAAAATGTATTTCGAGCGCAATCGGCCATGATCTTTAATCATTAATATATTTGATTAAAGAAACTTTGTTTTGAAAATATTATCCTCGTACAAGGTGTGTAATCAAAAGTTCATTAATGCGTAATAATTGAGGATAATAATTATAGCGTGGGACGATAACGATCGCGTCTCGTCGTTGCCAGGGAAGCGAAAGATCCAGCTCAACGCCGAGCGAGGAACACTTTTATGATATTATAACCAAGCCGGGATAAAACTCACGACGGACAAGCTCATCTATTGAATTTCGTGTGCTCCACCGGGTACGACGTGAATAAATTTATAGGTAATAGCAAAAATCACTGAGGCATTTCAACATTTTTTTTCGAATTATTAAAAAAATCATTCAAATGTAATTTAAAAAAAATGAAGAATTTTTCAATTGTTTTCAAATGCTTAACGAATTTCAAAAACTGCACGATGTTTTTGTCGATAAGGCACGAATTTTTCGATTCAATGTTTCATTGTAATTAGCAAATATTTTAAAAATTCTCTTCACCGCTAGAGTTCTCGAGTTCTTTTTTTCGGTTGATTCAACGCACACAAAAACATTGTCCTTTATATTTTCGGATCGAAGGAAAACTGAAAAATTGTTGGGATTTTTGCCCAAAAGCAAAGTACTCTCTCCGTCTTTCTCACAAAACACACACATATATCAGCTAGTGCACTCAAGAACGTGCTTTTGATATTGTGAAATGTTCATTCGAGTATGACGTCGAATATTTAAAAAAAAAAGGATTCCAATTTCCATATTGAACATTCGTTAATCAGACTTTTGGTCGAACTTGTATATCGTCGATAAAAAAAATTTCCCTTCGCTAATTTGGCCAATCCCATTCAGGTTAAGATCAATCAAAGTCTTAAATTTAAATTGATATAAAAATAAACAAAATCTTACCTTGTACACATCGAAATTTTCGATGATCGAGTCGAAACACGTGTAGAGATCGTTTAGTAGATCGACGACTTGGAGGGGCGTGCTTTCTGCCGATAAGCTCGTGAAACCGACGATATCGCTAAAATAGATTGTCACCTGGTCGTAAGTCTCGGCTATCACGCTTTGGCCTAATATCAATTGCGAAGCCACGGATCTGAAATTATACAAGTAGTTTTTTCTCCGTCAGATTCAACTTGAGACATAGATTGATTATTTCTTCAAATTTAATGCAGTGTTTGGTGTAGTATCTAACAATTTCTTGAGCTTAATGAATATGAAAATCATACAGAGCAATAATAATGTGAAAAATAAACCAGGCTGTGTTTTTCCTCGTCAAATTTAATGATGAAAGTTTGAAATGGCAAAAAAAATGTGAAAAATGAAGTACGAAAGATCCTGATATAAGCATGCATTCAAGGAAAAAATACAATTTAGAATGCAGCAACAAACACGTGGCTCGAGGACATTTTGCTTGCGATATGGCCTCAGCAATTGCAACAACTTTCACGAAACTACCTTCCCACTTTCGACGTAAAGAAAAGAAATATTGCAAGAGGATTGTGCGGTCGAGTGACACGAAGGGATCGCGTAGATGCTATTTGCCTGAATCTCATCAACGTCAATGATACGTAAACTGCGTGGCTGTTGCAAATCCATTACTATCAACCGTCTATTCTGAGAAGAAAATAAAGTAACTACATGGGTATGAGGAACTAACCGGTGTACGACGAACCTGAAAGTTCAAAAGATTTGGATGCAATCGTTCGTCCGTTACTCGTGCCTTCGTGTACGAAACATCGTTTCCTTGTTGAGAGAGCCCTAAAGGATATACATAGACAACGCATATTTACACGGAGGGGAAAGCGAGGTCAAACGTTTCTCTTGTGAGAAAAAAATCCTCCCTTCTCATCAATAACGAGCTTACTACATTCTTTATATTTATATATGATAAACTACTGACATTAACTTATCCATCTTTTTATTACCGTAATCATTATTACATTACATATTGAAAATTTTGATTCTTCATAGGAGTGAGATTTTCAATGCTATTGGCAGCATCTTTGCTCTCTATTCATAGTCCTCCTTCCACACCAATTTGCCTTAAGAAGATCGATCAGTCACCTAACCTCACCTCGAATTTTCGAAGTTGAAATTCTTCGATACGGTTTGAGCGATTACAAAAAAGCTCTGTCAGCCCATGCAGGACGATGGCAAAAATGGGCTGACAGGGCATTTTTGTAATCGGTCAAACCGTGTCGAAGAATTTCACTTTCGAAATTTACAATTATCTCTCTTGCAGTCACGGTGGCAAGATATCGACTGACCCATACCCTTATCGAATTCGCGCGAGTATTACTTAAGAACCTACTATGAATACCGCTCTAAGAGTCGCACACCTCAAGAAGAGCATAAAATGACCATTTGCGTCGCCATTTTCTGAGTGAGTAAGAGCTAAAATGGCGGAAGCGAATTTCTAAATGGATCCTCTGGTCAAGCTCGAAAATAGAGCTGCATTATCTCTACACCTCAATTACCATTCCACGAGATTGGAGGGGTTAAGGAACAGGGTTGATTTGATACACGATAGAGAAATTTAGTTGAACATATTGACTTTTTCTCTGAATGAACATTTGAGCACATTTGACCAACTCCCAAAAAGGAGAAGGTTCTCAATTCAACCCGTTTATTTTTTTTATATGTTCGCGTATATCTTTTTTAAGAGCTTCACCAATTGGAATGAATATTTTTTTAATTTTGGTTCAAAGAAGAAACTCCGGAGGAGGTCTCATATTAATTTCGTCACGATCTGATGATGATTTCAATATTTCTATAAAAGGCTGGTTGAATCGTATTTTTTTCAAAATTTTGGTTAATAAAAAATGATAAACTGTAGTGTATTATTATTAAACAAATCATTTCGTACATTGGCAACTATAGATTGAAGCGTATTGCATGATTTTTTTACGAACAAAGTTTAAAAACTGAAAATCAAAAAATTAAAAAAACCTTCTACCATAAAAAACTGACTTAAAAAAAGACCTGAAGAGTAAAAACTGTATATGTTGAGAGCTAATACTACGAAACCTTGATACAATAAAAAATTTGCGATCGGTGCCAACCAAATTAAACAGGTACCCAATCTTCAATCGGCAATTCGTATTCATGAGAGATTGCAAACAAAGTTTCTATTATCATCGTTTTTTATTTTTTTGGCGTCAACTCCGAATTTTTTTTTTATATTACGAAGATTCTGTAGAATTGGCTTTTAATGTATTTATTTTTCGCTAATCAGGGCTTTTTTTAAAATCGGTTTCTTTTTATGTTGGTACAGTTTTTAAAAAGAATAGAATGTCAAACTATGTGTAATCGAAGTAAAAAAGCTCATAGTTTTCCAAATGAAACTGAAATAGTTTTCCAAAGTACTTTTTTGGCACGAACATTTTTCTTACATCATTTCTGTGAAATTTATTTAATCGGTTAATTAATGTTGCGCTATCGGAACCATTTTTCTTTTTCAAGTAAAGTGAAGAAAGTATTTTCTAGGATTGTAAACACATTAATGACTGTAACCGGAATGACTGTATTCACCGGAAGGAATTGTGAGATTGTAATGACGAGTGGTAACTTAATAAAGTAATCTTACTTGGGCAAAAGCTGATACAGCAACTCTTCACACTTGCGCTTTTCCTCGAGATAATCAGCTGTTCGTTCGGCCACAAGAGTTTCCAAGTTGTTTGCATATTGCTCCATTCGCGACAGTAAATTATCCAAGATATTGCTGCTTTCGTAGTCTCTGAAATCGAAATTTCGTTCGTGCCAGATTGATTGATGAAAGATCCAAAAAACGTTGCACGTTAAATCAAATCAATTATTTAAAGTATCCTAACATTTTTGGAATTCATTACTCGAGTACAGAATGATTTAATATATACAATATACATATGTTATAAATTTTTTAATTACAATGTAAGTCGAAAAAAAATCTCGTATCAAAATCTCGAATCTTCTATCGACGATCAAATGAGTACTGAAATTTCACAATAAATTTATGCAAAGTTTAATGCACTAATTGAAAAAATTGAAGGTGAATTTGTACTCCAGCATGTCTTATTAAACGAGAGAAATATTGATAACGATGAATTTGCGAAACCATCAACTGATAAATGCAAAATTCGACAATGTTATATTTTCATCGAGATTTTTCAAAGAATAATCCGTATTTTTTAACCGATTGTAATGCACCATGTCTTATTTTGGTCCCCAAGAGATCCTGTTTAGTCAAAAAAGAAAATATTTCATAAACAAATTACTGTAATTTTTAAACGGACAAGCTTAGAAAAAATTTGGATATTGAAATCGTAGAGGATCTCTCAAGGAACAAAATAAGCAGTGATGTATCAAGATCGATTGAACAATAAGTATTATTTTTAGAAAAATTTCGATCAAAATGTGGCATTATGAAAATGGTTACGCAAATCTATCGTTATTAATATTTTTTTTTTTGGTTAACAATACACGCTGTTTCCAAGGTTTCTCCTGAACAATACATATTTGGAAAAAAAGAGAAGAACCACCTTCCACTCTGTTGAAAAATGAACAAAGTAGTTCTCGTTATTTGCTCGAAATATAATTCATGGAGGAGAAAAGTTGGATACGGGATTTTTACCAACTGAACATCTCTCACATTGCCTTAACCCTCCGTTACACGCGTCATGAGCAAAACGCCGCATTTTTTTTTCCTTTTTTATTAATAACCAAAAAATGGTAAATGATACATTTTGGAATTTTCATAAACATTTCTATGGTGTTTCGCAGAACATACGCGTTTGCAGTGATTTGACTCATGGTGTGATAAAAGCTACTAAAGTTGATTATAAAATTGACAATTTTTTTGGCGCGTGCGACGGAGGGTTAATGTTCCTCGACGACAAAAAAACATGAGGGAAAGCGTCAATTGCCTCATCGACGAACAAAGAAAAGGCGGGATCGATTCAAGCATCTACTTTCATCGTCTGAAAATATTCATGTCGATTTTTTAGAGATCCATTATTCTGGTTCTAGTTTTTTTGAGGCACCATTCACATTAAAAAAGAAAGCGAAACTATTCGCTGCAATTTATATATAATATGTTGTATTATTGTCGAAATTTTTTTTCAATCGAATAAAAATAAAAAGAACTAATATACGACTGAATGAAAATTTTAGCAATAACACAAATAAAATTATATAGAAATAATTTTTTGCAACGCCTGCCTCAAAAGTGCGTTCTCTTCGATTACTGTATAGCATGCGGAAAGTGGCTTATTTTTCAAAGCTTCTTACTTTTCCGTACTATTGCGGAAGAACCGTTTTTCACGCGGTTGATAGTTTTTTATTCTACAATTTTTCACAGACATAACAAACTTGAATGTAACAAATTTCACGCGAGACAAAGTGTATATTGATTATAATTACTATTAATATTTGGATTCCAAATCAAAGTCAGACATAACAAATTTGAATGTAACAAATTTCACGCGAGACAAAGCATTTATTGATTATAATTACAATTGATATTTGGATCTCAAATCAAAGTTTCGGAGCTGACATTACAAAAAATGTACACGTGCGGAAGACAACAAATTTGAGCGCGCGTAGACTGCCGCATTCGCCTCGACTCAAGATGCATTCAGACTCGTACTTCTGTGAATGTATCACAAGCCTTAGGCTCATGCGGCAACTTCGAGCGTGATGTAATTCGTTGTTTTCCGTACTTGCAACGTAGAATACTTTTAAACAAAAATAAATTAAACGTCATTGGTTTTTCTACTTTTACAATTTTTACATTCCATATAATTTTGAAAGAATTTATGATCACAGGTGGTAGTCTGACAGACATGCTCAAAGGCAATTTCACACCGAGAACATTTTTCGTCATATCGATCGACCGTTATGAATAAAGGAGACCCGTGTTTTAATGTACTCTTTTTTGTACAAAGGGCGCACATAAGAATTTCAAAGTCACGATGATATCTCGAAGCGTACCCTTGCGAAGCAGTATCGAAGGAGTGATGAAGGATGAAAAGCTCTGTAAGGTACTTCGCCAAAGCTCGATCCAGTTTCCTTGACTACAGAGAATATATAACAAAAGCTTTGAAGGAGGGAGAACAGAAAGGATACACTCACACACAAACACATACACAAACATTATGTAGGTATAAGCGTTCATATACTAAATTCGTTAATGTATACATTAATTCAAATAATCTATTCAAAATAATTCGACTCATATATATTCAAAATATAATATAATAAATTCAAAATAATTTTAAAAAAATCGACTTTTTTTTTCTCAAAGTCGCAAATGATTGTGTTAATACTTCATGAAAAAGTAATTCTGCCAAAATTTGGGCCTTCTAAAAAATTGTTTAGAGGTCGCGCCAATAATTGAAAAATTTTTTTTTTTCAATTATACTTAGTTAAAAATTATGATACAAAAATATCGATTTTTCGGTGTTGCAACAAAAATGGTTAGCACTCAGTACAGAGTTGATTCCCTCAAAATTTGAGCTTCGATGAAAAAATTTTAGAGGTCGCCCCAGCAACTTTTCTAAATTTATTTTTTTAATTTCTCGTAGACCTCTTGATATAAAAAAAATAATTCTCTTTGTATCGCAGGTCAATATATTAGCTTTTTGTAGGAAAGTAATTCTCCCAATATTTGAATCCTCTAAAAAAATGTTTAGAGATGCCTCCAATGACATTCAGATATTTTTTTTACAATTTCGGGTACAAATCGAGATATTAAAAAGTAAATTTTTGTATATCGAAGTTTATATGCTACGATTTCATGAAAAACTAATTCTCCCAAATTTTCAGCCTAATAAAAAAATTATTAGAGGCCACACCCAGCGATTATCATTTTTTTTCTAAAAAGAACGCGACCTCAAAAAAATTTTTTAGAAGGCCCAAATTTTGGCAGAATTACTTTTTCATGAAGTATTAACATAATCACTTGCGACTTTGAGAAAAAAGTGAGAATTTTAACTTTGAGTTTAGCCAAATTTAGAAAAAAAATCATAATCGCTGGGTGTGGCCTCTAATAATTTTTTTATTAGGCTGAAAATTTGGGAAAATTAGTTTTTCATGAAATCCTAGCATATAAACTTCGATACACAAAAATTTACTTTTCAATATCTTCATTTTTACCTGAAATTGTAAAAAAAAATATCTGAATGGCATTGGAGGCATCTCTAAACATTTTTTTAAAAGATTCAAATTTTGGAAGAATTACTTTCCCATGAAAAGCTAACATATTAACCTGCGATTCAAAGAGAATTATTTTTTTATACCAAGATGTTTACGAAAAATTAAAAAAATAAATTTAGAAAAGCTGCTGGGGCGACCTCTAAAATTTTTTCTTCGAAGCTCGAATTATGAGGGAATCAACTCTGTACTGAGTGCTAACTATTTTTGTTGCGACACCGAAAAATCGATATTTTTATATCATAATTTTTCACTAAAATTGAAAAAAAAAAAAATTTTAAGTTGTTGGCGCGACCTCTAAAAAAATTTTAGAAGGCCCAAATTTTGGCAGAATTACTTTTTTATGAAGTATTAACACAATCATTTGCGACTTTGAGAAAAAAAAAGTCGATTTTTTTCAATCACCCTAGTACATGTCTACATTGAAGTGATGCTTGAAACAGATATATCAGCAATTTCAGACAATTTCAGCATTCAACATTAGGTTTCAAATAATTTAATAAAATAATTTGTACAAAAATCCAATCTCGATTTCTACTTCAAAGGCTGCTGCGAAAACCTTTCATTTTTCATTTGAATAATACAGTTTTTTGTTGATTCTCAGCAAGAATCGAATCTTTCTTTTTGGCTCTTTGTGAACATTATATATTTATTTATCCGACACTGAATTGGGTCTCGAAATCGTAAAAACTCGTCAACCCGCGTCTCAAGGACTACTCTAGCTCATATTCACGTGTACAGAAGGTAAACGTATTAAATTCCTTTGCAATTTTCATGTACATGACAGGGTGAAAAGGCGAGTATAATTCAAAACACTCAGTAATCTAGAGGACCCTTCGGAATATCGGTGTCGCCCGCAGCGTTCGGTAAATTTTAACGTGATTCGGAAACTCTCAGATAATTTAATATATTCGGAAAAATGTGTTACGCTCGAAAAGTTCAGCTCTATTGTAATGTATCTGATTTGATTATTTTTTTAGCTACTTTCAAAAAGGTAGCTCTATAGTAAAATAACGTTGTGGAAAACCACCCTTATAATGGAAATTATTTAGAGGGTGCATAAACTAAATGTTGATAAAATTTTCTTTAAATAAAACATATATCCAAATTTATTTCAATGGAAATACATTTGTTTATGAATACTTAACCAAGTGTGTAGTCAAACTACTGGGGGTGAATTTTGCTTGAGTGAACAGTACAAAATACTGAACGCACTCTAATAATGTAATCAAAAATATTATCAATCAAAATAATATGAATAAAGGTATCATAATCAATAAATATACTGTAATATCTATTAACGATTCCGGTCACATCTGGTCATTTCTCCGTTCAGAGTGAGAAAAATAATTATAATTTCGAAACCCTCTATTTTTATTTTGAATTTTATACTTCTTAGGGTTGCTGCTAAATCTTTTTGGAGGGTGGGGGGGAAGAGACGAAGATCCTATGCTTATGCATTGGGTGACGTCAGCAATGCCAACTTATAAAAGTTGAATATTAACGATATGTACGAACGAATAATGCAAAAATTTCCAACTACATAGTAATAATCTTAATTATTATTTACATATATGTTCATTTTAATTAGTCAGGATTATTAGAAAATTAAATTTCGATGATTTAATGTCGAGCGTTTTTGGTTATGCGCGGTCGTTAGGTTGGATTCACTGAGGCCTGTGACAGCTGTTTTACGTGTACTGGCGCGTGTTTTTATAGGTTATGTCAGCGACAATGAAAAATGATGATAAATTGAAAAAAAATATTAGTAGGTCACTAAATTGTCGATAGAAAGAACGATTCGTTCGTGCTCATTGCTACAAGCATCGCACCAACGTTGAGAAAAATAAAATGAAATGAAAAAAATTCTCATTGCTTGCATTTGATTGTAACAAAATTCAAATCACCGCGGTGATTCTTTGACTGTTTGTGCTATAACCGTAGCTGCGACGGTGTCACATTCCAATAGAGATTTCTCAATTAGCCACACTTTTTCAGAAAGTTGTTGTTTATTTTTAATGATTTCTCGTTAATTAATTCGGTTACCTATCTGTTTTTTTCGGTAACATTGATCTACATGCTTTACTCAATACGGTACTCATTTTTTGAGTTATTTTCTTTATTTTTACGGACAATATTCGCAAAAAAATACAAAGGTAGTGGCCTTGCCCCATAAAACTAATGCGATGGAGTAACATTTTTCTTGAACTTCAACTATTAATTTCTCTAAAATGAATGCGGTAATCTGCGTTTTTCTTTCGCCAGTATATTCGGGAAATATACTTTAACAAATAGTACAATTTTTACGCAGATCTATTTACCTCGAAATTTTTTAGCAACAACTTTAACCTCCGTCACACGCGCTATGAGCGAAACACCGCATTTTTTGCTTTTTCATTAATCAACAAAAATTGGTGAATGATGAATTTGTGACAATTTAGCTATTCCTGTATTATTATTGGTAGAACGCAATAAAACAGAAAATAATACGATAATTTTCAATTTATATTTTATAAATAATATTTACTATGACTAAGTGCAAGAAATGCGGCGTTTCCCCGCTATCGCGTGTAGAGTCGTACATATGATTTTACATTCGACGTTGCCATATCTCCTACTGAGCACTTGAGCACCAACGGTGCGCGCATGCGCGTAAGAACTATATGGCAACACTGTAAGGCTCAAAAGCATTGCGGCGATTCCTCGCAACGCGTGTAGCGACGTTTGAAATTTTAGCGCGTGTGACGGAGGGTTAAACTTGCGCTCATTAACTACGATTATCATTTTCGCGTAGATGATGAATAAAAAAACTTAGTGAAATTATTGATGAGGCAAGATTTGTTCGTGTGAAAAACAATTCAAGATTCTACAACATGCAAGAAGTCAATTAACAGTCCTTTTTTTAATCAAGGTGCGAACGTTAATACGAATATCAACTGTCATAATCCAGCGATGTTGGCAACCGCAGAAGATTGAAAGTGATTAAGCTTCTTAGAGTTACGTCATCGTTGTGAGACGTGCAGAAAAGGTGGAAAGAGAGAGAGGAAGAGATCGATTAGCGCAATCCGATTCCGCTCGCTGTAAAAATTCTTGTCAAAATACTTTCGTAGTTGCAGAACTCGAATTAATATGAGAACAATATCGTTAAGAAAACGTTGAATTATTTTGGAATTTTCCACATGTAGCTCTTTTGTCATTTGATTAATATCCAAAGAACAAATTAAAATTAATAAACTTCATTGGATAATCACGTCGGTTTCGAAAATACTCCGTGTATTGTTCTAATTTTAATTCCACGTATTTTCTAATTTGTTTTTTTTTGTCATAATGATGTGAAAAAGTCTCCGAAAAAAACTCATTATAAATGTGATAATTAACACTTTCAAAAAGAAATGCAATGCAGCTTAACAATACGAGAATAGCAAGTTTGAATTATTCCCACACTTGATAGAATTTTGGAAAGTGGATTATATCCTGAACACAGCGATATTTGTATAATAGTAATAATAATCGAATACCGCATACGTTAATAAATTCAGTAAAACGTTGAATGAAAATGGACAGGGCGAGCTAACGGGCGAAGCATTCGTTAATTCTGTATCATTTCATACGACCAAATTTGGTTTCGGTCAAATGCTAATTATAGGGCTCACTCGTGAATTAATCTTATTTATGCCTGATTACGCTCGAACCACCACTGTTAATTATTTTTCGAAATATATTGGCGAAATACTGGCGAGTTTTCAAGTTGCCTAAATAACTTCATTTATGAGCTAGGAATGGAACATTGTTTATATTTTAAGAATCTCAAAAATGAAAATTTATTTGCAAAAATCAAACAAAAATTGTTAGCATTTTGTCTCATTTTTGAAGAAAAATCCATTATTATCATTGTAAAAATAGAATGATTTCACAGATGCTTCAGTGTAAATGAAATATCCATCCCTGCTCTAATATAACTCTCGCTTTTATCAAACTATGAGAGTATACTGGCCGCTGCGTTCGATATGTTTTCAATCGCGGAACCAAGCAATCAAAGCTATTACATTGCATATATAATTTCGAATTTTGCATCGTTACAAGGCAATGATATTCAGTTTTTTCGCTAGTAAAGTTCAAAATTCATCAACAGTGTTAGGGCAAGGAGATAGGACGATTTATTTGTTTCGATGAAAAAAACTAAGTCTCCAACTTAACTACTCTTTCTTAAACTTTGCTATTCTCTACACGTAATGAATGTAAAAAACAAAGCTTTTCTGACGGAATTTGTGTTGCGATTACTCATAAACGTAGAAAGTTTATGAAGCGTTTAATAGCTCGTGTCTCATTAGTGTTGGGCATGATACTATAGCGTGATAAATGGCTGAGTCATATGATCGTTAATATTCGCCTGACACAACATGAGCAACAGAATCTTCATTAAAGTTTAATCGTCCACAATGAGATGGAAAAAGGTAACTCGTGAGTTCGAACAATGCAGCTCGTTTTAATGAATTTTTTCTGCCTTTACTTTGTAAAAAGAGTTTGTTCATGTGTTCGGAATAAACGACATTATAACGGTGAAATAGAACATCGCGGGACGCAGAAAGTGGTGGAATAGAAGTAACCAGGAAATATGAAGGAATCAACAAAGCCTGTTGAAAAGCCCTACGGGAAATTACAATGTTGATTATGCGCTCATGAAGCTTTGATGCATATCGACCCTGTAATACAATACTCCCGGACGTGCTTACGAGGCTAAACCAACCAGAATGAAACAAGAATTATGCATGCTCTCGATTCAGGAAAATTCAATTAGTAAAGTATCACGAAAATTAAAAGGGTTACAATTGTTTTCCCATTTTATTTTAATGAGGTAGTATCGCGTTGATTAAATACAATTTATAGTGAAAAAGCTTTCAAACATCAATCGTTTAAGTTAGAGGAATAACATTTGCAGCAATCTCAATTCGGCCTTGAGTTTCGAAACCACAATCACGCGAAGGTCAAATTCAAATTTTCAAATAGTGATATTAATTTTCTATCGTTTATTTCTAATTTTTTTTCATCCAAGGTCCTGCGCATCCAATCACTTGAACCTCGTTGAAATATCTTTCCATGCTCCTATTAGATCCCCCCAAAGTGTCGTCTAAAGCCAATTCTTCCTATTCGTATTGATACGAGGGCCCAGGGAAACTGTGGAAAACCGGTGCCGATACAGTCAGCTATATTTTTTCTGAGATTTTAGTTGATTAACACTATTAGAAACTGCGCATTGATCAGCGATTAATGCGTATGCCAATAAATGGCAAACTGTCACCCATCTAAGAGATGGCTCAGCCCGAATAGTGTCCTGGCTAACAAGGAATTAATGTTTCCTTCTTTATCGGAAGAGATTCGTACCATAAACTTAATGTCTGAACTATGAGAGGAACTCGGTCAATGTTTCGTTCAACAATTCCTGTCACGAAATCATCAACCAAGAGTGTTATTGGGAAATGGCTCGAGTGAAAAGCCGAAACCGTTGTGCCTCGCGACAGTTGAAATGGAACTAACCGGAAGATTATGACATTCGAACTCCATACACGTAACTCGTATGTGTACCAGAAACGTACTAATCCGTATATCAGACCTGTCCCAAAGACATCGAGTTCTATCAGGAGTATGAGAGCTACCTGTCCATGACAGAGACATCCTCTCGTCCTGCTTTTCGACAGAATCGATGTATCGACCATTTTGACTGTCTTTGCATTCAATCACTCACTGTTTTCTCTTCCTTTCTCTTTCTCTTTCTCTTATTCCTCGACTCCTACGTAGAATTTCATATTCTTTTTACGAAATAGGTAATCCGTACTCAACAATGATCAATAATATAGCTATTTAATAATACTTACGTCAAAAATAGTATAATAGTAGTTTTTTAATCATCATAACATAGTATTCCTCATTTTTTAACGAGATTTAAATTTCTTGTTGTGTTTGTAGGAGCTTCGAATTAGCAATAAATTTTAGTCGCATGCAATCAAAATGACAAAACGATTTTAATTTAAAAAAAATGTCTCTTTTTTAATTTTTTTGTTTCAAATATTATTAGAGTCGTGAATCGTTATACTCGAGGAAATTCAAAAGTTTTAATACCTTCCTTGCTAAACGAGAGCATTAAACAGAAACGTATATAGAGAGTTTACCAGCAGTGATATAACGAGGTCGAAAAGGTCTCTGCTTTCAACGAGAGCTTTAAAGCCACACTTTTCTGATCTATGGTATCCGGTAAAAACAACTGCATTAAATGTAAAACTGAAGCCGTCGTTTTTGCTTTTTATGAATATTTTAATATTGAATTCTTGGAGCCACTTAAGCAACGTTCTTCGTAATATCGTGCTCATTAATTTTGGTTTGGAATTTATTCTTCAACGTAAATATTAGTTAGAACAATCATCGACATTTTTTTTAACATTGTACTGTTTTTTAACATTACCCGCAAATTATTATTACCTTATTTTTTTTTGTACTGCAATGGAGTTTTAAAAATAACCTCTAATTAGGGAACCACAATTATCGAGAATTAAGGAGACAGAAGCCTGTCTGATTAAAAAAAACTTAAATCTCCGTAAACTAGGTAAGTACGCTTTATTTTTTGATGTGTAAGTTTAAAATTGGATTCTAGCAGAGAGAGAGAGAGAGAGAGAGAGAGAGAGGGAGAGAGAGAGAGAGAGAGCGTTGGTATGAGGCCGAATACTAAAGTACGTGACTACCAATCAACTGATGGTTCTCGGCTTCCCTGGACTCGTGAATCTTGTAGACTTTAAGTAATGAAAGTGCACGATACATGGAAACAAGTTGAAAATAATTCAAAGAAAAGAAAAATAAAGAGTTATAGAAAAAGTAGAATAGGTCAAAAATAGAACGAACTAAATTTGCAGAAATGTGGATAAGTTGGTTAGCTAAAATAGAAAATTTCAATGCACAAGTGTTGTATCTATTAACGATATAAATGAAATGCCAAAGATGGGTCGATCGAATATCCATCGGACCGTAACAGAAATTGAGTGGTCGCTAGGAAGGCAAGATATTCTACAGTAAATAAACAGTCTCAAATACGCCACGACTAAATGCATCCTTGTATTAAAAACATGAATCTTCAAGGGCATTCTACATCAAGTACACCCAATATCCTTCTCCCTGGTTACAGACTTTGAGGCTCGCCTAGAATTTTCTTAACTGCATAAAATTTCTTTATGAAAATTAATACACATGTATAGGAAGTTTTTATGCAGATACCGTATATGAAAATTCAGATACGCTGAGAAAAATTGAGAGACGCGGTATTGTAATGATACGAGCACTGTTCAGTAAAATTAATATACTTGTGTATTTGAAAAATCATATACATGTAAGAAATGTTGACCTTGTGCATATTAAAAATACGAAACATCTACTAATATTACTATACAGGTATATTAAGTACACGTTACCGGCATAGTAATTTTCAGATTCAAGATTACTAAACTTCAAGCATCGTATAACGTTTTCGCATTACACATGTCTACGATATTTCTAAAAATGTATCATAAAATTTGGTGATCCTTTTTGAATATTAATATACGAATGAATATTAAATAAATTCAGCTATTATGAGTTTTCAAGGGGAATACATTAATTGTTGTACTGTTGTGTTCGATTTTTTTAAGTTGAAGGTCCAAATCATGCAGACATCCCATGAAATTAGTTAGATCGACTTATCACTTATCACCACTTGATGCCGTGGCAATCAAGTCGCGCAATTGTCGCCGTAAAAATTTTTATTACAATCTCAACACCTTGTATTAAGTTTGGTGTTTACCATTTTCATGTTTTACACAATTTTTTTAGACTCGAGCGACTTGTATATATCCTCGTCCGAAGCACGTGCCTCCTATGAGAAAGTCGACGCTCTGCGCCACGCGGTGGCCGGAGCGCAAAGCACGGTGCCCACAGAGCGTTACGAATTTTCTACACTTGTGTATTAATTTTAATATTGAGATTCTTATAATTAATACATAGGCAAATGAATTTTAATACACGGATTTTTTTTTTTTATACTGCAGGGTATATTAATTTTCATTCCCATTTTTGTACCGTATTTTTAAGAGATGGAGTTATGACGGGAAATAACATGTATCGTATTATTAACATTCATGTGTATCTTATTTTTCAGTCAACTGTCAAGAAAAGTGAAGATCATACTGTAATTTTAATACATTGTTCATAGTAGATGAATTCATATACATTTGTACTAATTATCAACCAAACATATGATTTATTTCAATGCATGTCCACAAAATTTTCAGATTTCATATGAATATTCAATGTTACGTATCTTAAATTCCATATCGGTAACCAAAATTTATGTTCATATTTCAATTTTGGCATACGAGTGTAATAATTTTCATTCCATACACCGCGTTTGTAAATTTCATTTACCGTTATATTGTAAAAGTATTGTAAATTTCATATATTTTTTAACAGTGTGTTTACCCATGAAAACGATTCAATTCCATACACGAAAAGAAAATAGAAAATTCCTGATGCGCTCAGAACGTTTTACACGTTTGGGAATTTGTATTTCAAAATGTATTACTTATTATACATAATGTCAGGGAAAGCAGTGCTCTAGTGAATATGGACACGGACTTACACGGTAAAAAAGCGGAGGACATTGTACAACTTCAAGAAACAAAACTAATTATATTACTTCGAAAAATAACCTTTCATCAAAACGACAAAAGGAACGCTTTTCAAATTTATCACAGTGATCGAAAAAGATACTACAATACAAAGAAAAATATGTGATCAATAAATAAAATAAATATAAATAAAATATAAATAAACTAAAATAAATAAAAATACGTGGTCAAGAAACTTTGGGCTGAGCCAGTACTCCGATGGGTGACCGCTTAGCTAAACAACGCGACAGAGCAAATTTCCTGAGTTTCTGATGGTGTTAACCAATCAAAACTCATAAAAAATGTAACCGACTGCACAGGCACAGGTTTTCACAGTTTCTCCGAGTCCTCGCGCAAATGCGATATCGTAGTCGTGCACTAGAGAGTAGTAGCCACCTATGGGAGTTATTGGATAGAGTTTAAAGTGATGCGGTGTAATCGTAAAAATTCAAAGAGAAAAAAATTTAATTTTATAAAATTAACTAACATTTTGTATTTATGGACACGTTCATTCAACAAATTACACTATTATATATTGATATATATTGATATATATATATATAGATCGATATTCATCAGAGACACCAATCGATTTCCTATGACCATATAATAAAGAGTTTGGTCGTCAATTTGAGTCCGATACTTCATTTACGAGCAACGATCTTTTACTGCACCGATTGACAAGAATAAGCTACATAAAATTCGATGTATCCGTGATGAAAAGATTTGCCAATAGAGCTAGTCTCTTAATGACTGTCTAATAAATGTCGACGGTCCGTAAAAATTTTTTTTTCGAAAATTCTTATACCGCCGATCGTGACAAACTATCTGCAAGCTCCGATCATTAAGTTTCCTTATCTTAGACAAAAGGTCCGGAGGAGAATTGTCTATTGTGAACGGTGAGAGTATAATTGAGTAAATTAATCACTAATGTAATAAGAAGTTATTTGATATAAAGAGAAAATCCCTGAGCGGATTTATTTTTGTAAGATCACAATCTGAGAAACTAGCAATAATAATGAGGGAAGAGATTTCTAGATAGAGTTTAAGATCTTTTGGAGAAAGCGATATCGGAAATCCACCGATTTTGAAATGAAGTCAATGAAGGTCTTGAATTTTTGTAATGGTTGAAGTTTTCACGAACAAGAGTACTATTCGGAGCTTCAAAAGCTCGGAAGGACTTGCACATGTGAACGAGAAACGGAAACGATCGGCCCATTACATTTTCACGCGCTGCACTTTCTGGTTAAGAGTAAATAAAGTAGGTAAGGAAGTGAAAGAGGGAGAGAGATAGGCAGCAGACGGACAAACAACAAAAGCCCGGAATATAGGCGACAGAGAGGAAACTTTTCGCTTCCTTGAACGCTTTTATACATTTTACAGGGGATCGAAACGTTTCGAAAGAAACCAGAGAAAGATTGCTGGGGCTGCAGCAAACCATTCTGCATTCACTCATATGTATGTATACGAGGTGTACTGAAGGTCATAGAGTTTTTGTTATTTTTTTTGAATTATCATGTTATTTCATAAGAAAAAGTTCTTCGATAGGCCGGCAGTTTTGCCGTTCTTCGAAATAGGACAATCATATCACAATCGTGGTACATTCTAAAAGAGAAATTTTGATTTTTAATCAAGGTAGAGAAACATGAAAAAATCACTTGTATAATTTTCCGATTTTTCATCATTTTTGAATAAGTTTTACGATATAAATGGTGGAAAAGAATTTGATGAATTTGAATTCTACTTGTACTGAATATCGTAGAAATAAATTTTGGGACACCCGTCGTATATATTTATGATGGATAAGGCAGTAAGCGTAGGAGAATCCGAGGAAATAGACCGAGCTAAGCGTCGTGAGGTTCTTCCTTTCTTTTTCCCTCGACCGACCCCACACTCTAAAATACACATGCACACAACAATACTTTTTTTTCAAGCAAGCATACCTCAACGAGTCTCTTTTTACTTCGGTAGGTATTTTTTATACAGGAAAGAACGAGGAAATCGGAAAGGAAGATAAAAAAGGACGTTTGATATCGCGCACTTGTACTCGTTGACCTAGCGACGTGAGTTTCATGTGGAAAATCGATAAAAACACAGTTTGAATAACTAGGCTCTTGAAAATAATTCTCAATGAATCTCGAGAGAGGGAAGATTTGCTACGAAATCGGCGAGCGAAGGGAAATGGGTTCGAATTATTGCATCGCGCAGAGCGATTTGAATTACTCTTTACCTAGAATGTTTACGGTAAAATTTTACTAAATCGTAGAATTTTTTCACATTTTTTGCATCCATTATTTTTATAATACTACTGTAAAAATGTTGTAATTTTTCGTATAAAATTCTCTTGGTGTACATACAAGAGATCGAAGTATAAATTAATATCTAGTCCGGAACTTGTTTTTCTAAATTTATGTTAGGAAAAATGCCGTTCACAATCAAATTTCGATACATCAACCATTTTTAGCTACTTACATTTTATTTTAACATTTCTTTGAAAGTGAAACTAAAATAAATAGAAATGAAAGAAAAAAAATGAAAAATAATAAATTCGATCATTTTATCAATAAATACAATGTAGATGGGCATTGGGATGTTTTTTTCTTTTATCTTTTGATCATCAAGTCTCGTCAAACTGACTGTACTCCCAAACGAGAGCGTTGCCTCTTGGGCTATTCACGAAACATCAATACATTCCGTATTTCGCCTCTCCTACTCTCCTCCCCTATAATGGAAGCATTTTCCCCTCGGGTTTCCTGGCAAACGCGAGTAGATGTTCCGATTTTATACTCCCAACGGAGTATATAAAAAGGAAGAACGGAAAGTAAGAGAAAAAATGAGAGGAAGAGACAAGAAGGAAAAATCGTAAGTGCGAGAAAAATAACAAAAAGGGATGAAAGAAGATGGAGAGAGAAAATTAGACAGAGAAGGAGAGAGAGAGAGAAGAGAGATGGAAAAAAAGGAGAAAAACGATACATATACACATGTAAATTTATATTGTCGCTTGTAGCTCGCGTCAGCACGTTTGCGAGGTACACTTTTCTCCTTCAGTGATACAGTGGCACTTCATCGAGGATACAAGTAGTACGAGTCAACGAGTAAATCAACACTCTGAACTCTATGGCAGCGAGAAAAACGAATACAATTTTGAAACGTGTACATTTACCAACAAAAACGTTCCAACAAAATGCTCAAATTACTCTGAGCACTAAATCTCGTAACTTATACTTTTCCGTAATATTCCTTTTTGTTTGCCAGGCGTAAAAATTGGTGTATACATAATGGTGCCTACTAAATCCCATTTTAAAACAAACGGGTTAATCTTATCCGTTTGTTAGGATATATTACTTTAGACTTCGTGAGATAAATTACTTTTTAGTTTAGTCTA
Source organism: Rhimphoctona megacephalus (assembly GCA_963989365.1). Classification (NCBI taxonomy): domain Eukaryota; kingdom Metazoa; phylum Arthropoda; class Insecta; order Hymenoptera; family Ichneumonidae; genus Rhimphoctona; species Rhimphoctona megacephalus. The sequence goes on from OZ022414.1 coordinate 43,547,487, forward strand.
GAAAAAACCAGTTTTCTCAAATTGGGTTTCGCCGATACACTGAGAAAAAAAATTTGCTGAATCAACCAAATTTTTGTTGAATCAACACATTATGGCGAACAAAATGAAACTCGTTAACTCAACAAAATTTTTTTTTTTAAATCAATTTGCTCACTACGAAGACAATTTTGTTGAGACAATCAATTTATTTCCTCAGTGTACACAAATTCAACCCATTCAAACCTTTAAACAATAATAACACTCCAAAACAATTCTATTATTTATTCATTATTTTTGTATATAATTTTTTATTTCGGTTTGTATATAAAAATTCGTTACCGACTGAATGCGAAACGGATCGTAATAAAAGTGCCGTTGTCGAAGAGAACAAAACTCATACGAAATTTTGTGAACTTTCAAATAATTTATGCGCACTATGAGAAATCTGTCGAGTTACGAGATACCTCGGTCTCTCCTCAAAGGACGCAGTCATATCACCCTCGCTATATATATGTACCTACCACGATATAATCCACTAAACGTGCACGATAGTGCTCTTTCAGTATGATGAAACGAAAAAAAACGTGACAAAGCGCGAGCGAATCGAACAGGAAATATCGCACGCTCGTTCGACTCCCTTCTCAATCAACCCTCGACACATTCATGTTTTCGTGTATTACGTTCTAATATATGGGAATCCCCATATCAACTACGATCCAAAATTGATCCCTTAGGAGGAAAAAGTATCGCTACACTTTAGAACCAATATTGCGTACATATAAAAAAGAAATTGACATAGGGCAATGAACAAACGCTTTTATGTCCTTGGGGCTTTGTTGAAGTACGAAAAATAATCATATTTGAATTTTTTCATGCGGAGCTTTTCAGGTAATGAAGTTGAAAATAAAAAAATGCTGGAGATGATTAGATTATAAAAATCTATCAATTTTAAGAATTATTGACGATGACCTCTCTCTATTCTTTTTTTAAAGCATTTTTTGACCATTACGAGAATGATATAAATGCGTAGTTGATCTTGGGTGAATTTGATAGGAATCATATCGGAAGAAAAACGATATTTCTAAGTCCAACATACATGAATCAAGGAAACTTGGCTTGATAGCCTCAATTCCAGATATTCGTAAATTTAATGAATTTAATATTGAGTAACAGTGAAGCGAGAGTTCAAAATTGAGCAATAACGCTCGATCGAAAATCACTCTGGGTTAAGAGAAGTTTCTTCAAGGCGGTATGAGGATTTCGAACGTTCTAGGAAACGTGATGGGGTATGAGTGGCCGATGGCACTTATACGTACATATATAGCAAGAAAGTAACGAGAAAACTTTACTCACTTGTTGATCTTCCGAATGGTCTGCTTGAGTGCTGGAAAGTCTGGTCGATCCGCTGAATCTTGTGCCCAGCATCGTCGCATTAGGGTTGCGACCTGATTATAAAATCACGAAAGAAAACGGTATGTAATTATAGACAGACCTAAAAGAGTTGCAATTTTGAACCTAAAACTGTCAAATAATTGACAGAATGCTAGAAGAAAAAAAATCAAACAAAACAACACAAATTCTTGTTTCCTTTCCTAAAAAGAAATGAAATACAATCGAACGAGGAATGGATAAAAGGGTTTAAAATTGTGAACAGGGGAAAGCGAAAACCACGAAAACCACGAAAAAAAAAATTACTGGTTCCAACTGAATGAATGTGAAACAAATACGATGATACATTGACCACGAGCTCATAGAGTCATCTAGAACAGTGTGGAGCGAGCATGCGGTTAAGGGATGGAAAGACATTTCATTCCTGTTAAAAGAAAGAGCGAGAGGGCGGACGAAAAACCACCCCTATTTTCAACCGCGATTATTATCTCCTTTTACATAACAAATGTATGAAAACAGTCTCTTATATAAATGATGAACCAATTCCGTTGAAGTAAATTTTACCACCAATGCTAGGTATTCCACGTTAATAGAAATTTGTCCAAATACCTAGTCGAGGATTTATAGATTGAAGGTGAATCTCAAGAAAAATAAAAAATATAATGACTTTAACCCTTTGAAGCATAGCTAAAGCCTGCACTGTAAAAACAAGTGTGTTGTTGCCAACACACATTAAGTGTGTTCTGTACTTAACACCATAAGCAAACTGTAGACTCTTTGTCGCCACTTTCTACACGTTTTAAAGTGTGTTGAAAGTCTACAGTTTGTTTACGGCGTTAAGTACATAACACACAAGTGTGTTGTTTTCGACAACACACAAGTGTGTTGTTTTAGACAACACACTTGTTTTTACAGTGTGTATAGGAAATAAAATGTATGTAAATTTCTCACCTGTTCCTCGACTACAGCTTCATCGATCAAGGGCCTCAAAGGCGAACCTCCGCCCCTCTTTACACCCTCTACTATTTCTGAAACAAAGAGACACGAAACCCGAAATGAAAAAACCTACTCCATCTATTTTTAATAGATTTTTTTGTCCGTTTATCATAGCGTTCGTCATATTTTTTAGAAGATTGTAATCAATCGATGATTTTTAACAAAGAGGATCCACCAATCTCATATTAAGGATAACTACTAACAAAACTACGTTCTGACAATTATTTAAACTTGCTTGAAAATAAATTTTCTTAACATTTTTTAGAAGACATCCGATAAAAAAAAATGATTTTATCGTTTTGAAATCGAATAACAAGCAAGGACGTGGAATTGATGATATCCGAGGATGTTCCGGATCGTATTATACGTGATAGAATCGGAAGCATATCAAGCAGAATATTGATTCGCAAACGTAATTGGAATGCTGTAATTCAATCCCGCAAAAATACGAAATGTACAGCAAGTCTGCAAATTTTATATATGCAGGTATAAATATATACAGCAGTGAGAAAGATCGTTAAAATGGAAAGCCTAATATGCGTCAACTCGAATAATTAATGATCATGCTGACATGTATTATGGCATTGGTGTGACGAGATAAAATTAAAATCCTTAGGGAATTAATTTACATCAAGATTAACAGCTATTCGTAGACATGCCCACTTGGGAGCTTGCTTTATTGAAGGGTCACTTTTTCCGTATTTGCCACCTACGCTTAGAAATAGTATAGCATTAAATACAAATACATCAATATTGTTTACACGTATTTCTTTTGAAAATAAAAATATTACATAAAAACATAAAACAAAATAATTTAAATATCTTCCACGCATAAATATTTATTTTATAAATATTCATAAATCGATAATATTTATTGATTACAGAATGACGTTCGAATAGTTTCAGTAACCTGATATGAAATACATGTACATACGCTATAAATACACGTGACCTATGAATTTTAAACCTTGTCTCTTTAACATCACAGAGGGATCGTATTGTTTGTCCTCGCTATAATTTCAACAGTTAATAGAATTCTTCATCTCGGGTTTGAATCAATGAATAATTGTGAATATTAAAAACTTAACCACAACAAAGACAAAATAGTTGAGAATTTTTTTGATTAAGAATTATGAAAGCAGTTAATGGTTGATAATGATTGAAGTTGTAACAAAATGCTACCGTGTGTTAATTTTTCAGAAATATTGTTATGAAACTCGCGTGGTACTAAAAACAAGTTGGTTCTAAAAACTAAGTTGATCCGAAAAAAAAAAACCAATTCAATTTTCTCAACGCATAAATCTCCATGTTGGGAGTAATAACAGAATTCTGTACCGTTCGAGCAATTCGCTGTGCCTGCACAAGTGGATGAACTCGAGAATAAAATTTTTTTGCATCGGTCGAGTTAACATCAAGTATACTGCACAGTCGGTGAAGTTTCATCTGACAATTTTATTCAGACAGCCACTCGTACAATTGGCTGACTACACACGGTTTTCTCTACTGCTTGATCATTCGGAAGGCACGTGCGATGAATCATGTACCAGTTCCAACCAATTCTCATTTCTATTAGAATTCTAAATATCTTTTCCGTAGAAATCCATAATTCGTTAGGATAAAAGGAATTTTGTCGTATAACAGAGAAACCCACCTCAGAACATTATTAAATTGTAGGATTTTTTTTTTTTTTTTTTTTTTAATATTTAATAAGCAGTAAATCAATTTTGACGAATTTTCGAATGGACTCTTCACACGTGAGGGCTAAACAGATTCGTGCGGAGCTTCCGGTTCTCGTGGAATTGAGGGAAGAAAAAAAGTGAATTACGAAGGGAGCGAAGGTAATATCAGAGCAGAAAATGTTCTAAGAGTATAAATCTTCGTCTCAAGATTGGAGAGAGAGAGCTGAAATAAAGGGCCAAGAAAGACACAAATGAAGAACCCAAGTTTTCTTCTTTTTTGTTGATGGGCAGGATATTGTGTTCTAACCAGACGATGACAAAATTGAACGAATATAATGAAATTCATACCTTGATATACGAAAAAATGTTATTTACAGTATATTTTAAGTAAAAATAAAATTTCGATACAATTGCGACGACAATAATTCTTTTTTTCCAAATGTTTATTTCTCATGTCTCAGGTATTGAGAAATCGAACATTAAGCGTTACAAAAACAGTGGTTAAATTGTTTCGTTAAGGATCAACAACGGTGGGTACGCGGTCGGTGTGTGGCTTTGGCGATCTCCCAAAATTAAGTTGCTTCGGGCGAAGCCGGTTCTTGAATAGGTGACCCGCTCGTGCATTGATCGCTGAGCGGGAGGCAGTTTTTCTAAACTTCTAATGGTGTTCAATCAAGTGAAAAATGGTCTATTTATGTATTTGTTTATTCCTTCGTTTGTTACGTTTAATCGCATTAGAAAAGTTGTACTTTTATTAAGGGAAAAATTGTTTTTTTTTTTTCGCTAAAATGAGCCTCTTTTTGGGATTAAACAAAATAGAACTATGCGATCAATTGCTTCCAAATTTTCAGCATATATTTATTCATATTTCAAGTGTTTACAAAAAAAATTTCAATTATTTTCATTAAAAATTCCGCCTGGTGACCCTCCTCGTTCATGACCCCGCGCAAATTTTCGGCGTACACGATATTTGGAAAACTAGTGAACCGATCGCCTTCAAATTTTAACAATATGCAGAGTCTACATCCTTTTATCATTTGACGTACGCAAAAGGTGATGCGAAAAAGGTGATGATAAAAAATAAAAAAAATCGATCAATTTTTTCGTGTGAAATCGATCACTTAACTTCGATCGACTTCGAAATCGATCAAGTGACAAATAATTTTTTTAACAATTTCATTTTGTTGAAGTAATGATGGGCTATGAAACATACTGTGCCTGTAGATGTCTTCGAGAGAAGCGCTGCATGACTCGCAATTAAGGGTGCAATGAGGTCTGCGCACTTCGAGAAGCGGACTGACTGCCCTACGTGGACTAGCACCGCCATCAGGACTTGCACCTTGCAACGAGGGTAGCGCAAGACTGCTCGTGCTCGATGCATTACTTCTCTCCGCCATTCTCTCCTGGCTCGTATCTTCTCACTTTTTCTTTCACTCTGTACTTCTTAGTTTCACTTTTTCCTTTTTTCTTCGTAGGTTCTTCACCCCGTTAAAAAATAAGGTCAACGTCACAGGTACACGCGCACACAATTTTTCTCTTTACGATAATAAGAATTATTATTCCTCAAGATTGATCAGCCATAACGAAGAATCAGCTGTAAATTCATAGCTACAAATGAACTCAGGTTTGATCTAAAAATTTTAACGAAATTCTTTTTTATACAATTATTAATTAATCATATAAATTATTACAATTATATTTTTATTATGGAGATATTTGGCAACGAAAATGTTATCCGAAAGTCACACCGAGAGTTTCATGCTTTGAAAACATTATTTTATAAACATTACTACACTGTATCAACCCTATTAAAAATTAAATCCTGAAGTATCAAATTTCAATGGAAACCGAATAATTAACAAATGTCGATTATATATTTACATTTTTTCATTCGTAAAAATGATCGTCGTTCATACCGTTGTCCAGAATTCATCTCTTAGTTAACGATATAACGAAACTAATAATTTTTAAGTTTCTTTGAAGCTTCATATTTTTCAAAAAATATGAATATATTTATGTTCCGAAATAATGTAATACGCAAATTGTATTGAATAAGTCAGGTGAGCTATTTAGAGTGGTATAGAGTTGAGGGAATCGATTTACTAAATTAACTTTTGATTATCCTAAATTTTCGAGTATTTGGGGCATAATATCGTTGATGTAACTAAACGTGGTACGATTTCTCCTGCGACAACTGGAATACCGTACATTCGTGATTTATTCATGCATGACGATTGAACGAGGAGTCCATAAAAATATCCGCCCTTAGATAATTATTCCAGGGTTGCCTCAAGCAATTAAACTTGCAGAGTCTCTCGTAGTACGAATAGAATTACTCCGTGAATCAAGAATATGAGTTTGAAAAATTGTAATCGTTGCCTACCTCATTCTTCTGTTTTTTGTCTAATTTATGACTTAAAAACGTTGGACGAAATGAATTCCTATTAACGCTCGAAGGTAATTCTGATCGTCAAAAAAATTGTCGTACACGTAATAACATAATCGGTTATCAATTTATATAATTGGTTAACAAGTCATTTTTTATTCGTGTAAATAAAAATAAATTTCGATTCTTTATAGCTTCCCCAATTTGGTATACAATTTATCAAACTCTGCAGACTATCGTAAAAGTTCTTCAATCCCCTTGGATAAATTTTCGGACACAAGCGGAGTAAAATTATTTTCTTACGATTTCGGATATTTTATTGTATATTATCGATCAACGATACGAGGTAGATATTAGGCGAATGAGCAAGAAAGAGACGGTATGGTTCTTTTCAAGGGATAGAAAAAGTGAAGGATATCCAGAATACGAAAACAGCAACATACGTCTGTCAAGGAATTTCTACGGAACGACGTAAGATTTAAAAGCTTGCATTCTTCATGCCCTATACTAAAGCAAAAGGGTCGCTTGTTTCAGAGCAGATTATTGTGGGTCATTGAACCCTTAACGCTTTAAGGGATGATAGTTCTCGATTCTTTTTCTCTTTTATCCTTAATATGAACATATACTGATCAATATTCATTTTTTCTTCAAAAAAAAAGAAAGTAATCGACTTCTTTTCAGCTTGGTAATAACTTTGGGAGACTCTGCTGCAACAGTTACCGGGAAAATCAAATTGTCAACCTTCACAATTTTCATAGCTTACGAAAATCTAATATCCCACTCTCATAGTATCGAAACTCTGATCAAAAGAAGAGAATTCGAGGTGAAAAAAAAAAATCGATCGAAAGAGTTTCCTCTTCAAAAAACATGTGATTGAACGAGCTTTGCCAACGACTCAAGGGATTCAAAGGAGCAAAAAACTTTTTCTCCTGCCAAGCTTCAAAGTGGAAAGTCTTCTACCTCACGTTTTTATTTGTGGGTATTTTCCTTCTCTCTCTCTGTAGCTTTCCATTACATTCGAACACACACAAAAAAGGACGCTTCAGTTAATCATCGAAACACTCTACGATTTTACGGACTTACGCCACGACCAACCGCTACCCACGAGAGCAAACTGTTCTCCTCCCGCTCCTCTAACGCAAAAAATAAAAAGTTGATATTTTCTTAACCACATTTAACACGAGAAAATGCTCAAATAGATGCATTTGAGTCAAAATTAAATAAAGAATGGAAATTGATTTTTCCATAGTAAATAAACAATTCTTCTCGTTAAAATTACTACAATTGTTTTTTTCATGCATACTCTAAAAACCCATTCCTTTAAGTTCACAAAAATATTGTTTACTCAAGATAAGAGAAAATCCAAAAACATTCAACCTCGAAAAATAAATGTCACATGAATTCAATCTCGTGAAACACATTTGATCTAAATTGTCGAATCAACGTGAATTTTGGATTAAATGAAAATTATCCTGGTCAATGTTATTATGAAGGAGGATTGAATAATGAAATTTCATTGCGATTGCCAGGGAGTGGAGAAATATTGAACACGTGAACTCGAGATTATTAGTATGTTTGGTTGTATTTAAATATGAGAGTACGATATCACGTAATGAAATTTAATTTCAAAAGGTTGGAATAAAAACAATAATAACTGTTCACATGTAAATTTGGAAAATTTATGTTCGATTTAATTACTATAAAAAAAAGCCTTCGATCGATCGAAAGTGAAGTTGCACTTGATATTGAAAAAAAAAAAAAAATAGACACTTCACGTGTACGTCGCGAGTGATTGAGAGGGTGGCGAGGGCTCGCACGAAATTCGCGTGCTCCTCGGAACGCGTTAAAGCTCCGACTGAGGTTTTTCATCCCCCTCGATGTCTCACCAAACTCGAAAGAGCTCAATGCTCTCGCACGTATACACAATGAAAATTAAATCGATCAAGACCGAGCTCTCGAACGTCGATAAGTTAGTTAAAACAAATGTTTTTAGGGTGAAAATCTACTTTGCCGATTCTTGAGATGTACGAAAAGGGTTGCAACCCTTGTTTCGAACGTTACTTCCCGATTTGTAGTCGATAAAGACGAAAATACAGGGTTTACTCTTACGCGATAAAAAAGGACTTTTCATAAACTGGATAGTACGATTCCATCGCTAGTGGATAAGGCCGAATGGAACACTAACAGAGTAAATAAAATTATGAAAAAAAACTGAGTTTTCGATGACATTTATTCGATAAGAGAGAATTTAAAAAAAAAAAACAGATTCGAATTTTAAAATCTAATTGTGCACAAATAACACTACTCAACGTCAAATTTGCGGATGGGAAGTCATAAGATGTTTTCGATAAACTTTGTTTGCGCCAAATACGAATCCGGTCGCTAAAATGGTCTATCACTTCAGGTTTTTGCGACAATGAGGTTGAAGTTTGAAAAAAAACGTATTTTAGGCCATTTGTCGAAATTTATAGTGCGTAAATTCGATGTGCACGGTCCTATCATTAAGTCTTAAAACAAAACTTAAACCTTGCACTTTTAAAATAAATTATAAATCCCGTCACACGTACCATTAAGGCATCTTCTCACTTTAAGCGCCTCAAAAATAGGCTGTTTTTGCGATTTTTTTTCGAGGATTTTTGCTTAAAATTATGGGATAAAACGGATCCTATGTAATAAACACATCTTTCAAGTACATGAAAAAATTTTTATTTTATTTTTTTAAACAATTATTATAATACATCAGTAGCATTGAAAAACCCGTGTAAAAATGTTATGGTCGTGGCTTGTTGATGGTATCTCCGAGACGGGTCGTCTGAAACAAAAAAATAAAACTGTTTTAGATTCAGTATGTCAGTGGCTATAGCGCATATCATCAGATTTTTGATATTCGCGAAAATAACAAAATGGCGCACGTTTTTCGAAAAAGTAAAAAAAAACCACGATTTTTTTGCAGTTTTTTGTAAAAAAAAAATTCTTAAAATCAAAATTTAAAAAATCTGATGATATGCGCTATAGCCATAACTATGAAGCATATGTCATTCAAATTTCATGACAATCGGCCGGATAGTTTCCGAAATTTCATCAACAAAGCACCGAAAAACCTTGTTTTGAGATAACTGCGTTTAAAGTTTTGGAGGGATCGCCGGGTACTCTCAGGTAGTCACCTAACGGTCGCCAAAAAATGTAGTTAGACTCGTCCGATCTTTATGAAATTTCGAGATGACATTTTTGAAGATATGTACTTTCAAAATTAAAAAAAAAAAAAAAATCGATTTTTTTAAATTTCCAAAGTGAGAAGACGCCTTAAAGCACTGTCAATGTTTCTTTGTAGTGCTGTGCGTGCTGGCATATGTCCGGGCTGCGTAAGCTTGACCATAATGCTAAATATCACGAAGCGCATTACACATTAAGTTTTGTGAATGACATTGACATCTGGTTCCAACGGACGATGAAATTGAACATTATAGCCAAGCGTGTATAGGCCGTGCATATGCAAGGACGGACACTATTACAAAGAAGCTTTGACAGTGCTTCAACGGTCCATGTCATGGAATTAATATTAATTTCTCTTTAAGGAATTTCGGGACAAGTAACAAAATGTTACCATTTAGTTAAAATTCACACAGTATATTCTTTGACTTATATTGGATGTGCCTTCCAAATTTTAAATCGATCGTCTACACCGTTTTCGTGAAATTAAATACTAAAAAAACAGTTTTTAACATGGAAAGATGCCTATGATCATTGGTGAACGACAGTTTTATGAATGGAATAGTGAGGAAAAATGTTAAAAACTTGTTGAAACATTGCCAAACCACGAAATATACTATTGCAATTACGGTGTCCAAAAATTAAATGATTCATCTGTATCGTTTATTAATTATTCACTTATTCACTAACGAAAACGGTAAATTTTCCCCCCATCGACTGAACGCACTCCAGGCAAAGTGTGGCAACGTCGCATGACTGCTGAATGGCGTGCGTGTTTGGATGCAATCCGACGCCGCCGCGCAAATATACGTTTAAAAAATATGTTTTGAAGGGAAACGATTCGTTTTATCCTTGATTATGCAAAAATTGTTTCATCTCAAAAACTTGTTACCATTTCCTAAAGACAAAGTTTTTTTTTCAAGAAACTGCATGAACGATTGTGCACGCAATGAGAGAACAGCTGACAGCAGTGTCGCTAACCATGAAAACAAACTCACCATTCAGTTCGTAGATCTGTTGCCGAATTTATCGAAATGTTTTTAATATCAGATATTCGTAATATAAACGTTGAATTGACATCCAAAAAATATTATTAGTGCATGTAAGTCAAGTTAATAAAATCCCAAATTCTCCGTTTCAGAATTTCTCACAATAATAACTTTCTCTTTTGGCGAAATATTATACTGCGTAGAAGTTGGCGCCCTGCTCCTGAACAATAGAATTTCCCCCCTAATTCCTCCCAAAGATAAGTTGTCCCAAAACTCCTTAACATACTCTGAGAAAAAAAATGTTGTTGACCGAAACAAATTTCGTTTCCTCCAACCAAAATATCTAGTTCGATACGGGAAACAAAATATTTTTGAGATAAGACAAAATAATTTATGAATGCTGAAATAAGTTATTAGCCGAACAAACGAAACTTCGGCACAGCTAAACAAATTAATGTTAATGCAACAAAATATCATTCAAATAAACTAATTCATTTATTCATCTTAACGATTACCGTTTAGTCAATTTGATCATTGAAATTCAAATAAAAATTTCATTAAAGCAACTAAAAAGTATGCATAAGCAAATAAATGGTACCAGTTGTTCGAACAAAATCATTGGCTCGGGTGATTTAGTTGTTTCATCTACAAAAAATTTTCATGTTCTAGTTGAATAAACTAAATGATTTACCATTCAACAAAAAAAAATCTTGGATCTATTATTTTTCGTTCAACAAAATTAGATTTAGTTCAATGAATAAATTTTTTTTCTCGGTGTACATGATTTAAGCTTCATTTCAAGACTTACTAAATAATCCTAGTACATAAGGTTCGTGCCATAAGTTCTTAAAAATGACCGGAAACTTATTTTTTTGAACATTTTACCACAATTGTTGTCAAAACCTGAAGTGATGGGCAATTTCAGTGACCAGATTCGTGTTCAGCGAAAAAAATTCCATCGAGAACATCTAGTTGCTTCCCATCCGCAGCAAAAAAAAAGTATAAAAACTTTGCCTAGTGCAATATATTGACTAACAGAGGCGTTTTGCCCTTTCTTATTTTTTATTTGAGCTCGGCAATAATAACAATATTGTAATTATTATTCATAACGATATTATCATTACTATTACCACTATTATTGACTTCAATGTGTAAAAATGACTTTTTGACATTGTAGAAAATTAGTAAAAATTATATTATTATAGTTCGTAATAAAAGTATGACTAGAAATATAAAGATTGACGTGATAAATAAAGATAGACGCGTGCAGCGCGTTTGGAGGGTCGTGTTCACATGGCAAAGGCGAATATTTCATACAACACTCGTAATTTTCATCAAAAAAGTTCATTGTCCGGTTTTGCGCGTGTCTTGCTGTTGGCGTGCGCCCCTCGCAAGATACGCCAGTTTTAACGACGTGTGTATCCATGGATCGCAATCTCATATCATTATTATTATTTATGGTTTCTGCACGCTAGATGGGTAATTAAATATTGTTACTTATTACTATACTATTGATTCGTTTTTTTTTCTTTACGGCGGTGAATTTTGAAAGGAGAAATTCTCATTTGTAGATGCGAGGGACGATAAGACGGTCCCGTGCATGGTTCGCAATCTGTCAGCAATTCCGAGCTTCTTTTTGATCAGTTGATGACAAGAGTTTTTTAGGGGTACTTTTGTCGTTATTAGCATTAATGCTGCGACGTTTTTTTATTGGTGGCACATTTGCTGGATTTCCTGTTTGAAACGTTGACGTACAGGACGCTAATATTATTGACATTGTTGGAGTTATTTTTATCGTTATTGTTATTATCATTATCGTTATTGTTATATGAATAATTTAAAAAAATGATATTGTTAGCGTTTTCAAATTTTATAGAAAAATAAATACGCAGTTTTTTATACCAGAGATCATATTTTTGTAATCACCTCGTAACAGGAACCGACAGTAGAGAAAGTTTCGAAAAAAATACTCACGAGTAAACTTTTTCTTTAGGTATGAAACGAGGCTCCTACACTTTTCCTCATTTCATCCCTTGGTATAATGAAGTTATTGAAACTCGTAAAAATTCCACCCCTCCACTCACATTGCCTCTTTTTTCCTGTGAACAGGTGTTCACCTTTGAACGAAACTTTTCAACCGCAGCTGTTGCTATAAAACACCGACGAAGTTGTTTATTTATTTATAATGATACTTTATATACTTCGATAATATTTAACCTTCGCTTGGACCCGAAGTTTTGAGGTATTTGATGTTCGATATTAGTTGCTGTTGAATTTTGTTATTTATCTTTATTTTTCAATATTTCGTTATTTTTTAACAAAGTAAACTGTTATTAAACTGTGTTGATTTTCTCGGGGAAACTTGTTATTATCATTTAACTGAAAGGCACGAAATAGTGAATCCTAAGGTCGATTATTCTCAGTGTTTATTATTGCCTTGATTTATGAAAGAAAAGAATTGCCTTTACGCTTCAGAGGTTAATCAGGAGGAATTCCAAATGGCCCAAAACGTTGGAGTTTGGAGGGTTAAATAAAAAGCACACGGGCTCCCTTCATTCGACTATTTGATTATTCATTGCCAAACTGCTGTTCTCTCCAGATCAGCTTTGTCGACATCTCAGGCTGACACTCAAAGGGGCAAATTCACTCCAATTCTGCTGGTTCAGCATTCATATTTTATGAAAAAAGAAAAATTATCTAAAATTATTCCAACCTAATTATGAGGCTCTTTGGCTGAACACCGTTTGCAATCAAATATGAGTTTTTCGCGGATTAAATTTCTTATAATATTGAAAAATGTTATTAGTTACTTGGGAATATTTTTAAACCAAAGATTTCAAAATAATAATAAAACTAAGTTAAAAAATGGAAAATCTCAACGAATTCATATCATACAAAAAGCAAAACAGAGGTCGTCAATATTCTGAACACAATTGGTGTTTGAAAATAATAATTCTGATCAGCATTTGCTGGCTTAGCTACAAAACAGCGTTGATGTATCGTCCCTTTTCTATCTAGTGTGATTCTTTTTGCCTCCATAGATCTCCTTGCTCAAACCGTTCGTTTGCCCTTCAACCCCTAAATTTCGTAATATTCGTGTGTGCGTTTACTCGCTCGTGATGATCACGTGAGCCCGGTCGTAGCCACGCAGAGGAAACTTAGGAATATTGGGAGCCTCGAGGCAGCATTTCCTAGCCCATAAAGGACGAAAAAAGTGAAGACAGCAACGTAGGACAAGTTATTAGACAAGACACGCGACCTTAATTATCTTGATGGAGTTTTTCCGTCCCAACGTATTATTTGTCATCAGGAAATGAGAAATGAGTGACTCTAACGTATAGCAGTGCGAAAAGACAAATGTGGATAAGAATTAAAAAAAAGAGTGTCGGAGCCGCACCTTCAGTTTTCAATTTCTCGTTTAGAGATGAATGGTAAACCGGGCGTTAGATTATTATTCTGATTACGTGACAAATTCGATCTTTCTTCATAAAATTCTACCCGCATTGATGCAAAATTATACTAGATATCAGACAATTAATAAGTGAATTATCACTATTCGTTTTTTTTTTTACAATTTCTCATCGATTTTCCTCTGCAATATTATTCCAGAGCTAAATGAGTTACAAAGAAAAGAAAAAAAAACAAACCCAAATAACAAAAAGACAAACAAAATTTAAAACCCGTCGGCAGCATAAAAAAATAAAATGAATTGAATAGTTGACAATTCAGGAGGGAATTTACAAAAAAAACAATAGAATTGCACTAATTTTTTTATAAATATTTAACAATTATGTCGATAGCAAAAAAAATGAGGTCCATAGATTGAATTCTATCAAGGCTGAATCGAATCGGCAAACAATAATAAAGGTTGAGAGAGGGATTCATCGCCTTGATATATCGAACGATGACTCATAAAAAGAAGAAAAAGAAAAATAAACAAAACTGTTAATTGCATGGGAAAATTCGAGATATATGTTCATCAGCTTTTCGGTGTAGCACTTGATTACGCAGTACGGGAAAAGTCTGCACAAGTACCCTCGACTTAGTGTCCAAAGAGCTTTGAGCACGACAGCCTGAAGGGTAAGGAAAAAACAAAAAAAAACAAAAGTTCGTGATTGTCGAGAGTCTCGTGAAACTGCATGGTACGAGACGGTTGGAAATGGGTTTATGGTTTGTGAGAAGTGAAACCACACACGAATGCGAAAGAACGACCAAATGAGAAAGAGAGAGAAAGAAAGAGAGGAAAAAATGAAGAAGTCGATACTCACCCTTCGGCGAAAAGTCACTGTCTTCACCCAAGTAAAACGGTCCTTGGCGCATCACGATCTCGTGGACGATTATTGCAAAGCTGTAGACATCCCCTTTCTGAGTTCCCTCCGGCGGTGCTCTCTCCATTCTCAACAGCTCCGGAGATGTCCACAGCTGTTCTGCAAACGACAATACTTCCAATCTTGTAAATGTACAACTTTCACTCGTAATATATCGTGCCGACTTCGCAATCGTGAGCATTTCCTATCTCATTCTCTCATTAAATGATGGCTGCTTTGATACAATTTGTATTAATTTGCTAATGCTTTGTGAGAATTCCCATAAATTTTATTTTTTCTTTCTTTTCAATTTCAAATACTACACAATAAAGATCCAACAGGTTTGAATGAAACTTTCTAGCACAATTTATGCAGTAATAGCAAAACAGTATTAAATCAGAATTTTTTTAATCATGAAAATCTACTGTCGATTGGATATTTATGTAGGAAAATTATGAGCTTGTTGTCATTCGTGTTATTTCAAAAACGCTTGTTGGCAGCTTCTTACGAAGAAAAGCCATAGAAAATATTCATATTCTAGATTTGAGGCTTTCACGGCCATTATTGTTACAATAGTTTATGGCTGCCGGATGGATGCCGTGTAGAGTTTCAGCGTATTGCCGACGTTTCGCAAACGTTACAGTTTGCATCATCAGGGCTGAGAAGTCCGATACTGAAGCTCCCTGGTCTCAGGTAGTCCTTATATACGTATGGTCATCGTTCCGAATGAATGCACCAGCCAATCGGAGTTCTTGATTGATTAGCTGGTCAATTATAAATTTTATTTTTAATTACTAGTGTCGTAATGGACAAAGAGGAATCTTGTACTAAAATAAACACCCTACTTGCTGACAAGAAGAAAGTATCCCGCAATCCTATATCCAGAATCGGGAAAAAACAACTATTCTCCTAAAAAACTCCAACATATCGCAAGAAGTAATTAAAATCCTAGCTTGAAAAGAATCTTCAGCCCTCAGACTTTATGGCCTGCCCAAAATCCATAAAGACTCCGTCCCATTATGACCAATCGTCAGTAACATTGGCGGTCTCACTTACCACCTAGCCCGATTTCTAACCAAACCTCTCCAAACAATGACTGGTCTCAATAAATCCCACATCAAAAACTCCTTAGATTTTGTGAATACAATCACGTCGATTGAAACCAAGCCAGACGATATCCACGTAAACTTCGACGTTGTATCATTATTTACAAACGTCCCTATTCACAATACCTTGCTCATCATCAAAAAATCCGGCAAGATCTTACCAGACCTCTGGCCACTCATTAAACACTGCCTCACCTCCACATATTTCCAATTCTAAGACCAGTTTTATGAACAAACCTCCGGTGCAACCATGGGCTTTCCCATCTCGCCAATCATCGCTAATATATTCATAGAGAATTTTGAGAACAAAATCCTGGAAAAAGCTCCACTCAAATTTTCGACCTGGTTCCGCTACGTTGATGATATTTTTGTCATCTGGAGCCATGGCAAAGAGACTCTTTCCCAGTTCCTCAATTTCTTCAACTTCCAACACGTCAACATAAAATTCACCATGGAGGTTGAACAAAACCAACAAATCCCCTTCCTAGATGTATTGGTCCAACGGAAAGGCGACGGTTTCCTAGGCCATCAAGTCTACCGAAAACCAGCCCACACGGATAGACACCGACATGCTACATCCCACCACCACCCATCCCAAAAATCATCAGTCATCAGCTCCTTAGTATACACAGCCCTAACCATTTCTCAACCTGACTTTTTAAGCAACGAATTAGACCACCTTAAGCAGGCCCTATAAAATAATGGATACAATAGAGTCGAAATCAACCGGAACAACGAACGCCTAAAGAAGAAAATCGCAGATGAAGGCAGCAGAGGGAAAGAAACAACAGATAAAGAAGCTGTACGCACAACCGTCTTTCCATATCTTCAAGGTACAACGGATCGCATAAGCAGAATTCTCAGGAAATACAACATCAAGGTCATCTTCAAACCACAAAAAAGATAGCACAAGTGCTCCCGAATCCGAAGGATCAAAGACCTTCCTTGAATACACTGGGAGTATATAAGATACCACGCTCATGCGGAAAAGTGTATATAGGAGAAACCGGAAGGAAGATCATCAGTACACGGATCAAGGAACACCAACGGTGTGCGAGATATGGCCATATTCTTCAGTCAGCACTAGCCGAACACAAGATGGAAACAGGACACTCCATCCTTATTGACAAAGCTCAAATGCTGGCCAACCCACTCTCTAGGAAACATAAAGAAGGCCTAGAAATCTAAAAACACTCAAACAACCTTAACAGAGAAGGAGGTTACCAGGTCTACCCAATCTGGCACACCGTCCTTTCGGTATTTCAATTGACCAGCTGATCAATCAAGAACTCTGATTGGCTGATGCACTCATCAGGAACGATTACCATGCGTATATAAGGACTACCTGAGACCAGGGAGCTTCAGTATCAGAGCTCTCAGCCCTGATTGTAAATGTTCAGCCAACTGTTGTAAATGTTCATATTCTTACGAGACTATTTAAACGCGATTCGCAATATATTTGCACGATCTTTACCATTTTTTTTTCTCCTACTACACGGAGAGAATTTTATTTAAAAAATTATCTTGCAGTACCAGTAACTCGGTGACAATCTGCATTTTTTAAGATCATTATTGAGCAAAACAGAAATTTTCATAAAAATGAAATAACATCTTCTTTAAAACAGGAAATTTTACCGGAGTGTCTAGTAAATTTTGGTGTCCAGTAAAATATGCAGAACATAAATTAAAAAACTGTGTTATACAAGTGAAATTTTGCCGTGCATTTCATTATTTTACGTCTTCAAAAAATTTCCACGAAAGTGTCGTAGTTATGACGAATATTTCAATATGTATTTTAAAATATTAATGAGCGTCATGGTAAATTTTACCGTGCGGCGTAGTAAAAATTTTCCTACAAGTGTTTCATGCCAAGAAGCTTAGAATTTGGAATTTTACATTCCGTAAGTTAAAAAAAAAAACTGGTTATTTATAAATAAATATGTTCTTCCGACTTGCCACGGTTTTTACTGTGAACTTCACGGTAAAAATTACTTTATAATTTTCTCAGTGTATTAACAATTGAATTCATAATTATTCTATCATTCTAAATCAGAATGTTAACATTACTGTCATATACCAATAAAACATATAACAATAAAAATAGATTGCTATAAATGTAAAAACTTTATTTTAAACAATATTTATTGCAAAAAAAGTGATAAACTTTTGGCTCAAAATCGTCATTTCTACGTTCCAACTCATAAATTTTCACTTTTTTTTTTGGTTCTTTTATTTCAGATAAGAATTATGGGCTCCACAGCTGTCGCAAATTTAAACCTCCTGTGGTGATGCGCTTGGTTCACGTACCTTTAAGTACATCCTTCCTTTATTACATTTCGATGAGAATTTTTTGATGTGTTGTTGAAATGTGTAATAAAATTTGTGCAAAAGTTCATGACGATTATTTTTTTTATTTGAAAAAAAAAATCCCGAAAATTACCTTTTTTTACCCTTCAGATTAGACCACTGCTTTAATTATGATACGATACATACTTCTCCAGTGTGCATAGCTGTCCTTTTCCTCATCGAGATCGCAGGGACTGGGTTTCCTCAGTTCGTGAAGACCAAAATCAGCGATTTTCAATACGAATCTCGAATCCACGACGCAATTCGACGATTTTAAATTACCATGACTTCGGACTTCGGAACCATGAAGATAAACCATTCCTCGTACTATATCGTGAATAAGTGAACCACGAAAAACTCGATCGAGCTTTATCTGCTCGTTTTCCAGTATGTCCTAATGAAATTTTGGAAAAAGGAAGGACAATTTTTAACCCTTTCAAAATGCTCTACAAGTCAAATAATTCATTAAAATATTGATCTCATAAACGAATAGATGAAATTAAAAACTGTATAGACTACGAAAGAATTGAGGAGTAAGTCGAAAAATTTGTCACATTTTTTTCCAATCGCTCATCCGAAATAGCATTTTTTTTCTTTTCCAAAATATTTTAATAATGAGTTTGTAGATAAGTCACGTTAAAAATAGAAAAATATGAATAGCCCAACAATTAAGATCTTAAAATTTAATTGATGATGAAGCGATTAAGATAAAAATGTGTAATTATTTTTCAACAGAGATGAACGTCCGTAATGCCCATAAAATGAACAGTTCGGTTCGCAGAATGAAGGGGAAAAAGGTGAAAAAAATAGGAATAGAGAAAACTGAAAGAAACAAGTTGTCGAGTCGGTTACCGCAACGGGTAGAATAGGTGAGAGTTCCTCTCGAAGGAAAGTTGGAGGGTTGAAGTGGTATGAAAATGTGGACGATCCTTCTAATAAATATTCAATGAACAAAAAAAATAGTGCATAGAAGAAAAGAAGATCCTTATAAATATTTATGGTGTACGCATTTCCAATACGTAAATGTATAATGTAAACGAGGATCTTTTTTCTGCAGCTTTATATCCTGGTAAAAGGAAATAAAATACCCACTTTTGTTGAATTATCTTTTTTTTATCATTCATAAATAGACCGATTCGGGAATGAATAGGAGATTAAGAAATGGCGAGAAAAATGTAAGAAATATTTTCTACATTGTCGTTAATATACAGTTGAAAACAATTATTAATAAATTCGTAATAAATGATTGAATTGAATGGTGATGAATGAGCGTAAATCGAGTTTTTATAAGTCGAAGTGTGTCTCTAATTTATTTCGAGTCAAATGATAAAATTTAATTTATCAGAAAAACTCAATTTATGTGAATTAATAATAAATAAATAGATTGAAAAATAAACCTGTAATGATCCTTTGGGACAATACTCGGTGAGGAGACAGCAATGCGGTGGATCAACACAAGCACCGTAGAATCGTACGAGATGATCGTGTTGTAGATCCTTCATCTGTGATAGTAATATTTTTTTTAATGCAGCCAACCGGAATAAAAAAAAACGAGAATTTCATTTTTTTTCTTTAAATTACGCTACTTACCCTTTTTAATTCGAGAAGCAGAGGGCGAGAGATCTCTACTTTGGTTCTCGGTATTAACTTTATGGCAACTTTCGAATTCTATGCGTGAAAAAAAGTCGTGTGAGAGAACTCAATAAATTTGAAGGGAAATTGAGTGAGGATCGAGAATTAATAAACCCTCGACTAACGTTCGAGGGGGTTTGAAATTGAGGTGGTTGCCGAAATTGAATATTCAAACGATATTGCAAAGTAAAATATTTGCAAGTAATCTTATCGGAGTAAGAAAAAAATATCAGAAACGTTGCAAATATATATTTTTTATTAGACAGTGGAAAGAGAGGGTTGAAGCTCTCGGGTGAAATTTATTGGAGGGTTAAAAATGTTTACAACCTTCCAATAATTCAGTGCTCCATACTGTATGTTGAAGCTATTCTTTTTTTCATTATGAATAACAATTTAATCGAGAAAATAAGAACGCAATTTTTACATGATTGTCTGGAATTTTATTACGAGTTGAACAACTTACCTTGTAAATTCCGGTTAGTATGTAGACGTTTCTGTCGACACCACCAGGCAAACTGATGTTATCGTCCGAATAGACTGACTATAAAAGGCATCGTTAAATACATCGTTAAAGAGGATCGTTATGGCATGAAGTTATGGTTTTATAAATATACATACATGTCAGATAAAGAAGAAGAAGAATAAAAGCAAGAGTGAGAAAAAGAAACTGAGAAACATAAAAAATGGAAAGAAGAAGTATAAGAGAAAGATCTGAACTCTGAACATGAATAATTCGAATAATTTAGTTCGTAATAACTCATAAATTTTGCGACAACAGTTTTACTGAAGATGAAAAGATTTTTGTTCAAAGATATTTTCATCTCTTTTTGTAATAACGTTACAAAAATCATTCAAATAACAGTTTTTCGATGGAAAGAATGAGCAATATTAAAATCGTTGGAGTCTACAGGAAAAAAAATATTTACCAATTGGCTGCCACGTTGTTTATTCATCGTCAAAGAATACATCGAACCTCTGGTCTTGCCATTTGTTACGACTTTAACATCCTCCCAATAAACTTTCCATGTCATTGATGCAATTTCCGCCTCTAGCTTGTAATGTCTGTACCCAGCAAAAATTTGGATTTTTGTATATACATGTTTCAATAGCCCATATTAAAATAATTGATCAAAAGATAAAAATGAATAATGATTCATGTTGATATATTTCAATATTAATAAATCGATGAAAGTAATTACTTCGACAAAGAAAAATTGTATAAATAAATAAATAAAAAGAAGTTAAAAATCTCCATTATAATTCGAGTGCAATATGATAACATTTTGTAGACGAAATACAATATCAAATAAACAATAAATATAGTTTAAAAAAACTAAAAAAACACGCTTTTAAAAAATATCGAACTAAAAAGTTTAAAATAATTTTAAAAATAAAATTATGACAATAGTACATAAAAAATACTAGTATAATTGAGGGAAAAGCGTGGGGCGCTTTGTGCTATAATTATCGTATATCAAGCGCCCCACGCTTTTCCCTCAATTATACTAGTATTTTTTATGTACTATTGTCATAATTTTATTTTTAAAATTATTTTAAACTTTTTAGTTCGATATTTTTTAAAAGCGTGTTTTTTTAGTTTTTTTAAACTATATTTATTTTTAACTTTTTAGTTCAACATTCTTTAAAAGCGTGTTTTTTTAGTTTTTTTAAACTATATTTTTAATAAATAGTAGCTGTAGCTATCTACAGTATGTACGTTTTCGAACGAAGTATCACAGTATGTAATATATGGCCAATATATGGTATGACTCATCGTTATGAACTCGAATGTGTTTCATCAGCGACCTCGGAATCCCCTGAGTACTAAATATCAAGCAATTCGAATGAACTTTTGCATTTTTGGTCCGCCATATTAGATCCGCCATTTTGAATTTGAAAATTTTGAGGATGGAATCGTAATCAGCGACCCCGAAAACCCCCGAGTACCAAAGATCATGCGGTTTGAATGAATTTTTGCATTTTTGGCCGCCATATTGCATCCGCCATTTTGAATTTTGGAATTTTGAGGGTGGAATCGTAATCAGCGACCCCGGAAACCCCCGGGTGCCAAATATCAAGCGATTAAATGAATTTTTGCATTTTTGGTCCACCATATTGGATCCGCCATTTTGAATTTAAAAATTTTGAGGGTGGAATCGTAATCAGCGACCCCGGAAACCCCCGAGTGCCAAATATCAAGCGATTCGAATGAATTTTTGCATTTTTGGTCCGCCATATTGGATCCGCCATTTTGAATTTAAAAACTTTGAGGGTGGAATCGTAATCAGCGACCCCGAAAACCCCCGAGTACCAAATATCATGCGGTTTGAATGAATTTTTGCATTTTCGGTACGCCATATTGGATCCGCCATTTTGAATTTTGAAATTTTGAGGGTGGAATCGTAATCAGCGGCCCCGAAAACCCCCGAGTACCAAATTTCAAGTCGATTGGACTAAAAGAAATAAAAGAAAAAAGAAACAAAGGGTTAAAAAAGGAGAGTTACAGACAAACTGACAAACTGACAGACAAACAAACAAACATACAAGTGAAGCTAATATAAAGCGTGTAAAAATGAATTTTCGATAACACCTATTTTCATTGTAGTTCAAGTGCTCATAGCAAATGGTTGTTGGAATGGAAACAATCCATACGCGAGCAAATTATTCATAGCTTGATTAATCGCAAGTTCATTTGGTTAGCTAATTGGTTGATAAATTCGAAGCACGTAGTGAGTGATGTTTTAACTAAAATTTTAATCATTTGTAATACTGACGACTCGACGACAATTTGTGAAAGTGGATTCCCGTCCGTAACAACACATCATAAACTCGTACGATAATACAAATAGTGTTGAGTATATGCAATCTGCCAATGAGCCAGATGTACTCGACACGTTTCAGCGCACAATAATTTCGAGTAACAGACAAAGAGGGGAAAAAACATGTACGTAAAAAAATAGTACGCAAAGGGCTCTAACTTTTGTTTACACAACCAAACGTTCCACGGGCCTGCGAAAAGATACGAAAAAAAATAGTCGTGCTTTCAAATCTGAATGAGAAAAAATACAGGAAAAGTATATAAAAAATTGAAAACATATATTTTTTCGGTAAATAAACTTCGCAATTTTTTCATGTTTTTTTGTCGTTTTTTTGTGTCTATGACGGAAAATTAGTAATTTCAAAAACTGTCAACTGGCGCTCTGCTCGTCTCGGGCGGAGAAAAATATTGGATAACATTTGTTTTCGTTTGTGTTATACAACGCGGCTGAAAAAAGTTTATCCCTCTCTTTTGTACGTCACGATGAAAGGTCCATTTTTTATTATTCTTCTGAAGACAAGGATTTCAAAATTTTGCATAAAAGTATGATTAGAAAAAAAACGACCTTTACTGTCGATAGTTGCTGCATTTGCAGTCCGGAGTTCCTGTATACATTGAGTCTATTATTACAAGCACCAGTATCGTTCAGTCAATATTGTGGTCATCTGCAAAAGACGTAGAATCCACTATAAATATAAATATGTATTCGTCTCTTTCTGTTTTTTCTCCGGACCATACAATAGAGCGAATAGTAGATTAAAAACTTTTTATATCCATTTAAAAAAATAAAAAGGGTATGATAAATAACTACAAATGTCCTAGATGCATGCCCTTCAGGAAGTGTAGTCAATTTTGCAAAGAAAAAAAAGATTGAATAGGTATGTAATACATATGTAACGAGAAACGCGGAAAATATATTCAAGCAAAAAAGTATTCTGCTAAGTAGGATAAAAGCACGAGATAAGCATGCAAAAAGCTTCGTAAAAAATTCAGAGAACGTAACTCATCATCAACCGTGAAACACAACCCGCATACAATATTTTACGCCGTACAATTTTTTCCACAATTTCTCACATTCTTTTTACAAGCCTAAATACATGGTTCCTTTATGGACAATTGTTTAAACACAACGAAAAATTGATTGTTATATTTTTGACATCTAATACGTTGATAATAACGCATTAGATGTCAAAACTTTCACCCCGATACAAAATTTTCACTCATGATTACGTCGATGTCAAACTGAGCTTCTTGTAAAAAATGTCTTACTACTTTTTTAGTTCATGACTATCCATTAATAATTCATTTTTACACCAAGACAAAACTAATATAATTGATGGATCGATAATGATGAAAAAACGAAGTGAATAGTCAAAAAGCTACGAGGAATTTTTAACCCTAGAATTCATAGGCGGAGTCGATTTCGACCTCAGAACATTTTCGGAAAAAATGAGGTTTTGGTCGATTTACTGAATTCTTCAGTTTTTAAATGAGTTTTTCGTCAACATATCTTTCATGAAATCAAATATATAGCATACCATATTATTCGTTATTAACGGACAACACCACTGTGACGGCTTCAAAAAATAGATTTTTTGAAAACCATTTTAAAAAATCTAAAATACTTTTAAGATTGAAATGCCGTTGGACCTAGGTCGAAAAAATAATTATTTTCGTAGATATTGAATATTTTGTGGAGCGGTGCAGCGGTCCGCGACGCTCGGGGTCCCAACTTTGAATGCGTTTTTCTCAAAACCACTTTTTTGAGTGCGGCACGCAGCAGAACTCGAGCAATTTTTATCCGATCGTCTTCAAATTTTTACTGTATCAATAAAAGTAGATTATCTAGAGAAGTACATAAGATTTTTTCGATATCTCAATAATTATAAACGTTATAGCCTATTTTCGACGAGAAATTTTGCTCAAAAATCATTCTTTAATTTCAAAGGCGTGCCTATTTTTTAAAAATCCATATTTTTCCAAATCCCTATGTACTTCTCTTCAAAATATCATATTATTAACGAAAACACTCGGTATTTTTTTTCAGATCGACGTTGACGAGAGTTCTGCTGCGTGCCGCGAACCACTGCGGAGATGACGCGAGAGCTTCCCCAGCGCCACCATGCGGCGTGAAAAATGTGAAAAAAATGTTTTTTGATACATTAATAAACAAGGAACAAAACCCAAAAAAAATTTTTCGAATATCTCTTTTTTTCGCACAAAAAAAATTCTTGAAAAATGTGAAAAAATAGGGGGTCACAGTGGTGTTGTTCGTTAAGGGAAGGTTCTCATCAAGATCGACCAAAAAATTGATTTTCTTTTTACATTTTTTGATAGTTTATTATATGTAGAATATTTTCCCAAAACGATTTAGCTGAAAACGATTTTATAAAAAAGATATAGCATCAGAAGGGGACCCACCTTTTTACGCGAAAATTGAGTTCTCGCGGTAGCGCGTCTTTGAAATTCTTTGAAATTCTTTGAAATTCGCACCTGTATGACCATACTATGGTAAGTATAGCTACCAGATGTCGGAAGATATGTTATGACTGTGAAATATTGAGAGGCGTGTCTCAATATACTCTAATCTTTAAACTCATTTCCTGAAAAATCATGTTTTTCAAATCGGTCTCCACAATATCTCAAAAACTACTTGAAACATCGACTTTTTATTTTTTTTATTTTAAGGGCTCTGTCTACTTTAAAACTTTCAAAAAATCGAATTTTTTTTTTTTGCATTTTTCGAAAGTTTATATATTTAAAAATATTTTCTGAAAATTTGAGAAAGATCAGAGCATTCTAAAGGTATTTTTCCATACGTTGAACGCTACCTGAGCGCGCTTGTTCATCCCAACCGCTGCGGATACCGGAGCAGGTATACGGCGACCGGTCACATGCTTTTGTTATTTCACCCAGCTGCTACCTATTGTAATCCCTAAGTCTTAATTGTATACAAATCAATTTCTAATGTTTAGCCTTCATCGTTAAATTTTTAGAACTAACAACGTCATCAGTCGACGCTCTACAGTTACTCTGGTAGCGTTTTCAAATCAGTCTTATTTGAAAATTTGGAACGGCAGCACCTAAAATAGATCTACGATGGAAAAGAAAACGCACAATTTGAAAGCTTCATGGAGACCTCCTGGCTCGTCGTCTAAGAAACGAAAGTTCCGTGGAAATCAACACTCTGACGAAGTCGGCAGCGATCACACTAGCGCATCAGCAGAAAAACTCCAAAAATAAAAAAATACTAGTTTCGATATACCTGTCGAAAAAAATAATGGTTACTGTATCTTTGATTTTTTTTTCGTGTTTTCAATGTTGGAAACAATAATAAAGTGTAGCACGTGTAATGGAAAATTGTCATTTTCCAAGTACGAACTACGAGGTCTTGGTTTTAAAGTGCGTTTAGTTTGTGACTGTGGTGAAAGATTTATCGACTCGTGTTCAATGATTGGTTCAGGATACAACATTAATTGTCGATTAGTATTTGTGATGCGTTTGCTGGATATTGGACTGAAAGGCATAAACATATTTTGTGGATTTATGGAACTAGGTCAAGGGTTAAATAAGAAAGTTTATTACAATATTATAGAGGCCATCCACACCGCATCAAAAACTGTATTTGATCTAGTGACGTTGAAAGCCGTACAGGAAGAAAGAGATTTGAATGCAGAAAAAGGGTGCAGCGAACATTTGACTGTTTCTGGTGATGGCTCGTGGTCGAAAAGAGGCTTTTCGTCTCTCGTAGGCATCGTATCATTGATCAGAAAATTCAGTAAAAAAGTTATCGACGTCGCTGTGCTTTCAACTTACTGCAAGGCATGCGAGTGGTGGAAAGAAAAAGAAAATACAGTAGAATGCAAGAAATGGCAAGAAAAATACAACGATGAAAAATGTACTTCTAATCATGAAGGTAGCGCTGGCAAGATGGAGGTGGAGGGGATCGTTATAATGTTTTTACGATCTATCGAGAAACCACGCGTGCGCTACGGTTTTTACATCGGAGATGGTGACTCATAAACGTTTAAAAGCCTGCTCAATGTTCATTCATACGGCAAAGAATTCGCAGTGAAAAAATTAAAGTGTGTTCTGCATGTCGTTAAGTGTATATTTAAACGTGCTAGTGAAGCAAAAAACTTCTTACGCAGAAGAAAAAGGTCGCAAAGGAAGCTAAAAAAAAACTCCAAAAAAAGTTGTTGCGAAAAAAGTGAAAAAAAGTTCGGCGAAAAAAGGAAAAACTCCTGTTGAAAAAAAAGAAAAAAGTGTTGGCTTAACAGTAAAACTGATGAAGGAATTGTCGTTAAACTATGGCTTGGCAGTGCAAAGATACAAAGATTCTGTCGAAGAGATGCGAAGAGAGATTTTAGCCGGTTTTCACCACAAAATTTCTACTGACGCTCGACCACAACATTCGTATTGCCCGGCCGGAGCGGAGAGCGTAAATACCGCAAGGCCGAAGCCACCAATACTTTACATAATTTCAAACATCCTCCTGCTCTTTCTAAAGATGTTCAAGAGGTCTTGAAACCCATCTACGAGGACTTGACGAGAGACGAATTGCTCCAAAGATGTCTTGGCGGCAACACCCAAAATAATAATGAGAGTTACAACAACTGCGTCTGAAATATTGCGCCAAAACACACTTTCAATGGCAAAGTCATTGTTGAAATTGCATGTTATATTGCAGCCTGCATTTTCAATGAAGGGTATCAATCAGGATTAAAAATAATGAGTGTAATGGGCATCAAAATCGGTGAATGCGCGAATTGTTTCGCCAGTACGCGCGATATCCAGCGCATCAACTTTGCGAACAGACACTCATTGGAGGCTTCTAAGGAAAGCATAATAAAGCGGAAAAAGGCTAAATCGCAAGAAATTGAGTTACAGGAAGAGACAG
Source organism: Rhimphoctona megacephalus (assembly GCA_963989365.1). Lineage (NCBI taxonomy): Eukaryota > Metazoa > Arthropoda > Insecta > Hymenoptera > Ichneumonidae > Rhimphoctona > Rhimphoctona megacephalus. Next base: position 43,575,224 of record OZ022414.1, read on the forward strand.
AAAGAATTATGTATGGTCCAAGCATTGCTGATTAAGTGTAAGTCAGATTTTTTACGATTTTTTATAAATTAAAACTTTAAACGCGTTTTTCTCGGAACAACGTTTTCGAACCGCTTGTTGAAAAAATCTCAGAAACTACTGAACTGATCCTTATGAAATTTTGACCACATATTCTGTACACTTATCGCTATATCCCGTACCAGAATTATTGCAAAAATTTAATTTTTACTATGTTTTTTTGGCAAAAAACATGCAAAAAACACGTTTTTTATTTTTTTGTCCGCCATTTCGTTATTTTTGCATATAAATTAATATTAGAGGTACGGAATATAGCCACTGTCACACTAAACCTAAAACCATTCAATTTTTTTGTTTCAGATGGGCCGTTGTTCAGATTTTTTCAACAGCGCACCCCTACCTACTTTTTGAGGACTCCTGTTTACCTGGCATTTTCACACTAAAAAAGTGGTTAAAATCAATAAAATTTTTTTTTGTCTGTAATTTACGAATGTTTTTGTTAAGCCTAACAAGTTTTATATCAATAAACATAACAGTATTCTTAAAAAAAATTAATAAAAATAGCGTTTTTTTCATGCATCCAAAGTAGACAGAGCCCTTGAAGTAGATTAAATTTATTGGAGCCTGAACCCAAAATGCAAATGATATTTGTTGTTTTTTTTTCTTTTTATAGTACTTTTAAGAGCGACAAAAACGTGAAAAAATGCTACCGACAATTCAAATGTCCGCCATTTTTTTTATTTTTTAACTTTTTATTGATATTATAGGTTCAGGCTCCAGCAAATATTATATAATTAATAAAAAAATTTGGTTTTTTGATTTCAGATAATTTTTGAAAGTGCTATGATGGAGACCGATTAGCCACCTTTTTTCAAACGGTCATGTTACAGCACGTATAAACAATTTATATGACTCTATTTTTTACTAAAAAAAAAATTTTTTTGTACCTTAAGACTTAATAAATAAGTGTGTAAAAAAAAATTCATGAAATTCACCTTATTTTTCGGTCGCTTAATGAGAACCTTCCCTTAACAAACGATGAGATTCAGATGGTGGCAAGTTTCTTTATCTCTGTAAAAACGATTTTAGGCCAAAAATATCATGGGGTCGAAAACGATTCCGGTCACGCGTTAAAAGGTAAAAAAATGGGACAAGTTCTAGGGTTGATCAAGAGACGCGGTAGCGGCTCGACGCCAAGTATTAAAAGAAAGCTTGCGCGAGCCTTGCCGCACTCTTATATACTCGAATATGATGGTTTTCGGTCTTTTTTTATTTTATCAATCCACCTATCTGTGTAAAAGAAATTAAGCAGCTTTTTTAAAAAAATCTTCATTTTCAATTACATTACTTGAGACTTTAATCTCGTAGCGTTAAATTCGGAATAGCAATGTAATAGCTTTATAGTGTTATTGCAGTGAGGGGTATCGGAATGAAGTAATTGCGACGGTCTGTTTTGACGAGGCACTTTGGTCAAACAAGCTTATTGGGATTAGCAAACATCAGAAGCTGGTGCGTGTAACACCAATTCATTGGAGGATCAATGGAGATGTTGGTTGGCCAAATCCTGTTGGTTTGTCAATATAATTGGTGATCGGCGATGTATATGAGGCATTCCATACCATTTCGAGTGGCCGTGGTCTCGACCATTTTTAATTTTTCTAAATTTTTTTTATAAAATAGTACCTCATGGACGGAATATCCACACCAATTTTTAGATTTTTATCTCACGTCTTTCAAGATTTGCAATTTTTCAAAAAATCCAGTTTTTAGAAAGTTCAGAAACGTTTTAACATCGATATCTTTTAAACTAATCGACAATATCAAGAAATGTCAATATATCCATTTTTTTCATTTTGGTTATACTTTCAGGAAAAAAAGGAAAAAAAATATCAATTATCGTTGTCAACGTTTTTTCTGCATCTGAAGTAAAAACGATATTTTTTTAAAGACGATTACCATTTTCAATTTTTTTCAATAAAATCTCTAAAATAGTATGATCAATTATACGATTTTTAACGGGAGAAACCCCGTTTAGGAGGCCGAAATTTTGGTGTTTTTCGTGATTTTTTTTTAACAGGGAAGGAATAATCAGAATTTGTTTAAACTTGGAGGATATTTTATTCATGTTTTGAAGTACACATTGTAATTTTTTCAAGTCATTTCCGCCGGAAATAGTGGAGTTAGAAGCTACTGTCCATGGACGACTTTTTTTCAACTGGTGGGCATTCTAGCTCAAAAAGTTATTGACCAATCGTTCTGAAAATTTGTGTGAGTATTCTTTATTCAATTACAATCTATATGAACCTAATTCTGGGATGATATTATTATTAAAAATATTTTTTTTATTGCAAAAAAGGTGAAAAAACATGGTATAAAAACATGACATTGTGTTCAAACACCTCAAAAACATGCAATTTTCAACTTTTTTGATCACAATTAGATTCATATTCTTAGGAAATATGTTGTTAACGAAAAAAGAAAATTGTAATGATTACAGATAAAAATTGTGACTTCAGGAATGCCCACCAGCAAAAAACTCGGATGGCGATCGTCCATGGACAGCAGCTTCTAACTCCACTATTTCCGGCGGAAATGACTTGAAAAAATTACAAAGTGTACTTCAAAACATGAATAAAATATCCTCAAAGTTTAAACAAATTCTGATTATTCCTTCCCTGTTAAAAAAATTCACGAAAAACACCAAAATTTCGGCCTCCTAAACTGGTTTCTCCCGTTTGAGCGAGCGCCTAGCGGACAAAACCGACATTAGCGTGCAAAGCGAGTCACTAGTGCAAGCTCCTAGCGGGTAAAATGTGAAATAACAAATGCGTACGTGACTTTCTGCACGTCGTAATAATTAACAATAAAACAAAGACTTTTATTATAGATTTAGTATTAAAAAAATCAGAAAAAAATCGAAGAATTGAAATAAAACATGCGAGTGATAAAATTATTAGAAAAATAAGGCGGAAATATGAAATTAAAACACCTGATGATTTCTGTGCATGCGCGTGGCGATCTCGCTAGGAATCGACGAATCAGACACGCGTTCTCAATTATTTTTTAATTGTTATTAAATCAAGAAAAATACTATCGTTATTGTTAGAAATAAAAATGATCGATTATTAAAATTCAAAGAGAAATAAGAAAATATGAAATTTTATAAAATAATGTAAAATTGAGAAACAAATAATTCTCGCGTATGCGCGTCGCGTACACGCCATATGCTCGGCCAATAAGATTACAGAGGCCAACGCGAAGCTCCAATAAGAAAATTTACAATGAGAACTTTTCTTCGAGATTATTTTAAGGACCAATCCGCGTCTAGTAAAAGAGAACAAAGGATTTTCTCGGGTATAAAAGACCGTGCTCAGAGGCATCGGGAGCTCATTCCCAGCTCATTCTCAGCTCATACCTGGATTTGTAAAGAGGCTAATAAGAGGCTCTGACCAACAGAGATTCTCTCTGATTCCAGCAGCAAGACACCTAAACCTTCCTACATAATTTCACACCGAGAAGGCAGAGACCATTCGGGTTCATTTGGTCTAAAGATTTAAGGTGTGGGATTTCCTTTCCCTTCACACTGGGAGGGCTGGACCCATTCGGCTTCGTTTGGGTCAAAGATTTCTGGTGTGAACACCTTTCCTTTGTTTTATACTGAGAGGGCAAGAATCATTCGGGTTCGTTTGATTTCAAGATTTTCAGTATAGAATTCTCCTTACCTCCACACTAAGAGGGCAGGAATCGTTCGGTTTCGTTCGATTTCAAGATTTAAAGTGTGGAAACCTTCACCTAATCCTGAATAAAAGAATTTTGCTGTTTGAATCAAGATTTCTGATTGGATAATTTAAACATTTCAAAATTAAAGAAAAATTATTTGATTATTACTTTCCAATAAATTCAAAAATCGATATCTTCTACTGAAAAAAAGAAATCGATTCAAATTTATTGTGTTTTGTGTATTGTATCTCATTGGGGTTTCAGCAGAGAAAAATCTTTTGAATTTTTGAATTAATTGAATAATAAAGAAATAAGGAGTCATGAATGAAATAAGTCAATAATTTATTTTTCATCGTTCAAAATAGTTCAATTATTGTAAAATTATATCGAGTCATAAACAAGAAATATTATTATGATTGTATCGAATCATTACCAATTCTAATTGATTATTTTGGACCATTAATCAGAGAAATTTATCATTTTTAGTATTTTTGAGCAATAAATCGATTATTTCCCATTCTATTGTAAAGAAAGACACCGAGCTTTAATAGAATTGATATTGTTTAGTATTAAATCATAAATTGTCTTAAAAAAAAAACAATTAAAAACAATATGAATATCATTGTTTCCATGCGAATAAAATAATAAATAAGACCGTGGAATAAATAATAGACAAAAATTTCGCGAAATAAATACAAATTTTCTTTATTGGAACAGAATTTATGAACAAACAAAAGTGATCTTTATGTTTTCATTAATAAATTATATAATTATTTTGTTAAAATCAAATCCCTGTCTTTTCTCGCTTTCTTTCATACCTGCTCTTGCTTTCACTTAAGAAGCTTGAATTCACGCGTAGAGGCGTGTGCATAAAAACGTACCGTTACACTATATCTTAATAATTGGGCAACGAATCGAATGTTTAACTATCCTTTATGATGATTCATATATTGGTTAGTTAATTATTACGTAAAAAAACGGGTATCTGATGGAAAACTCTGGTGAAATTTCTTGAAAAAACCTTATCTGATAATCAAACAAATTAAGATTAGATTTATGGGATACAGTGGAATTATAATCATCAACAAGTCTTATTCCTGCATCACAGCAATAGAAACGGGGGACAAGCTTGAATGTTGGGTGATTTTTACTGGGCAAAATGTTAATTGTCATGAAAATAAAATAAAATATTGTATTATATAGGAAATTTTCTTTTCTTTTCATAAACATTTACATTTTGCTCAGTAAAAATCACCCAAAATTCTCAAGGTTGTCCCCCGTTTCTATTGCTGTGATGGCAATTGTTCTCTTTTGATTCCCTCCGTGCAGTCAAGTATCACAATATAATACAGTACAGCACAACGAAGCTTTGATAGCATATACGAACACGAATATCCAGAATCGGTGATACATAGAACAGACACACTTTATGAGAAATTGACTAGACTAATGTCGACATAATTAGAACTTAGGGGCTCGAGAGTTTTGAGTTTACCGCGAGATGTATAGCTTGTACAGTCGAGATTGTCGACACGCGATTATTATAGATAGAGAGTATGTACCAAGCTGCATAACTATACGCACGCTTTGTGTACAGGGTGTCCCATTCAAAGCACGATTAGTAACCGCTGCTCTTACAGTTAGCATAATATCGATACAAGTTGTAAACATAAGTTATTTGGTTCTGAGAGAGAAAAAGATCTTACTTTCACCTTGATCTAATATCCAAAGTTTAGATACACTAAGGGAAAGTGAAAATTTACACATAGAAATGCCTATCTATTATTTCATATCTTATATTTCATTTCAAGAACGTTTCGAATTGCTACAATCAAGTGATTTTTCATTGATTACTTTTTCAATCAAAGCGGTTGAAATTTAACTTCACGTTCACATTGAATTATACTCGCGAAATGTTTAATTATGGTGCTTTGAAAGACTCTGGACTTAAGGTAATATGGCTGCTTCATACTAGTCAAATGAGTGCTAAATTTTCAAAATACATTTATGCAAACTTCAACAGTAAATTCGTAGAAGCTCTCTTGAGGAACAAAATACGACATGGTGCATTAAAATCGGTTGAAAAGTATGGATTATTCCTTGAAAAATCTCGATGAAAATATGACATAATGGAATTTTGCATTTATCAGTTGAAGGTTTTGCAAATCTATTGTTATTATTATTATTATTTTTGGGTTAATAAAACATGCTGTAATACAAATCAAACGTCGATTCATTTAATTAGTGCATTAAACTTTGCATAAATGTATTTTGAAAATTTAGCACTTATTTGACTAGTCTGTATCAGATATTTTACCTTAAACGATCTAATTGAAAAGCAACTTTTATGTGATTCTTTACTTTCTTATGAGGCATATTTTTAGATAACAACTCGAACAAAGGCGAGCTAGTTCGGGTATCTGATAACTTAATCTGAACTCTGATCAAAGCAAACTTATGATGGAGGAATTTCGGGCTCTTGAGTTTCATCCAAACATTCCTAATAGGCTAGACGTCTTCGCAATGACGTTCATGCTAGGACAAAGGGCCCTATCCTCATCGTAAGGGTCGTTATCGGGGGATGACGATTAAGGGACAACGGGGCATTCGGAACTGAGACCTTGATGACGCTAGACGTGATGCAGACAAGTTTTCGGGCAGATTCTTAATTAATTCGTAATTAATTATGCGATATTGCTCAATTGTATATCTTTCACTATTATTTATCTTCGTAGTAATAATTCCTATACTGCCTGCTGTCTTGCCATTAAAATATTGAATCAAATTTATGTTAACAAAAATAAACGTAGCAAAAGACAAAGACACTTACCAGCATGTAACGGTTAAATGGATCACTATGTATACATACGAAACTTTATACCATATAGCCGCATGATTCAATTAGTCGTATATTCCTCAGTTATTGCGGCAACGTTGAGTATCTACTTAAACAATATGTAATAAGAATCAAGTTCCGGAACACGCACACGTCTAACGATAGCATAGTTAATATTGTCTTCGACATTTTACTCTATATAATATTCTCGTATTCGATTCAGTATCGCATCTTGTTATGTTTATCCTATCATATATGCAATCCTGACAATTCGAGATGAAAAAACTATCACTGATAATTATCCTCTAGATAAGGAAATTAAAGATTTTTTATTTCATTTGCAAATATGAAATAAAAAGAACATAATAAAATAAATTTGTACTTTTTTTTCACTCCAACGAATTTCCGAAAATTATTGTTTTTTAATGATCTAGGGTTTTGTAAATAGTTAGAGAATCATTACATTGGCTAGAATTGAGCTTGTGCAGAATTCTTTTTGACGTAACACGTCGTGACTGCAAATGTGTTTAACGCTTTTTCATGCATATATACGATCCATTCAGCTAACGTATTCCAAGTTCTGTGTGATGGCATTATAGTACGCAGCATCTCGTGTAGCCAAACATTTACATAAAAATGTGCATTATAGAGCTCACTCGGAGAGTTTCGAAGAACCGAGCCAACAATAGGAATGCATTCCCCCGTTTCTTCACCGAATTGTCGATTCAAGGTGGATGTTGTCCTAAAAGCTTTGCATCAATACAGATCTCACGTAACTCGAATTCTTTATCGATAACCTTTACCAACATTCGCAATTTCTGCTCCGAGGGTTTGAGTATAATAAAATGAATTGAAAAAATACGTTAAAAAATATACAAATGATACTTTAAGGAATTGATGATAAAAACATGGAGTTATTGGAAATTCCTTAAAGTGTACTCAAGTTGATGTAGCCTCGAAAGGAGATCCAAATAAACTTTTTCATACAAAAAAAAAAGCACGAATGAAAAAAATGTATCGAATAATGAAGAACATTATTGCATCTTTTTCCCTTTTTATAAAGTAGGGTTGTGACGCGTAAATTAGCTGTTCATCGTCGTCGCTTTTCCGCGATTCTGATTAGTTCGCTATGACATTGCACGTAGCTCGCGTCTCGTGTTAGAGTTCAAGTCAAATTATAATTCTGAAGTTATTCTGTCTGCTCTAAAATGTCACAATGACAGCTGGTCCTTCAAAATATCTATGACAAATCAAATTTGTTTTTGACAAGTTGCGAATAGAAAAGAACAATAGCGAATGAGAATTATTCTTAATATATCTCGAAAAAAGGAAGGTTTTATTAAAATTTAAGTAAGTAAATAATAAATAATAATCTTTCATGTATAACTTATGTTTTTTAATTCATTCTAACGATTTCAATGATGTTGATGTTTATTTTATTATTCAAAATAACGTTAGGCAAGAAGTTATCGCGCGCAATGCGCGCGTTTAAATCGTTTAGTTTTGTATAAAACAAAGTAATACATAACAGAATACACAGCGATTAATCAAAATTCAAACTAAATTATCGACTTCGAGGAAAATTCATGAGCATATTAAAAAATTTTTTAGCGAAATAATCCTGACGTTATTATTGCTAGAGTAGAAAATTAGAATATCATTTATTGACTATCAAATTGCAGTACTTATTATTTTTTTGCGAAATTATTATCATGGATATTTCTACAAGTATTTTCTACTTATTATCAAATGCATTATGAGTCACAACTTTATATATTGCTTTTTTTTTTTTTCAATTCATATCATATACCAGTCATTTCTTATTTCAGATTTATAAAAATGGTTCAGGGATATCGGGAACGGAGTTCGTGAATGCGAAAAAATGGGACCTAATTTTTATCTACGAAATGGTATCACGGATATGTTCATTCGATGGAATATCTATCTGGAACTAGGAGTACAAATTCTCAAATGAGTTGC